>OZ024860.1:31138981-31273981 GCA_964017155.1 Oasisia sp. SBJ-2009 | reverse complement strand
AGTATCCAGTGTAAACATTAAACATAACGTTGTTGCGAATGGATGTGCCGGAAGGGTCAGCGAACTTGGGAAGCACCCTGGAAATATTTCCACTAGCGTAAACTGACGCCTACTAATTTCAAGCCGCAACTACGAGCGACTACGGAGGAGACTCGTGAAACACAACTACCGGAACTTTACAACGCTTTGGGCGTTCGACGAGTTATCGCCCGCTAGGACGTCGTAAGTAGGCCTATGCGCTTCGTGATACTGTCACTTCACAATACCTGTCAGCCAGTCTCGACCGGCCGCCGTCGCCGGCTGCTATATACTACTATTGCGAAATAGCCGATGACTATCAGCCTATCCCGAGTATAATCACAATGTTCGAAGGTAGAGCATAAATGCATTTTCTTGTGATCTCATTTCAGTTCAAATTTTTCATAATTAAAATGTCCTAATCAGTTGACGTGACCGTTCATAATTTGACTAAAATTCTAATTCTAAATTTCAACAGTTGGTTTAATTGTTGGCGTCAAATTCAATCAAATAACTGTCGTCGGTCAACAGATCGGGTAACACACAAATGTATGCATAAATAAGTAAGTAATTAACTAAACTGCCCATAAAATATACGAACTAACGTTTGCTGACAAACAAGCACCAGAAACGACTGCTTAGCCCTAAGACCTAAGACGATAACATTGTAGTAGTTGGGACCAAACAGGGGTATATTTCTGTAATAAATTAAATATGTTGTCACTCACTGTGAATTCCCATTAAGATTGGACTTCCATTATTTACGATGTGAGAGTGGCATTAATGTGCTCTTTCGACGTAACCTTTTGTGTGGTACTACACAGATGGTTGGTCGTGTGTGTGCGCGTGCGTGTGTGCGTGCGTGCGCGTTGCGCGTGCGCGCCTGGTATGTCTAGTGTTGCAGATAATTGTGCCGCCCCGGCCGAATGTAATAAGGCCATCCGCGCAGATTGGAGCGCCAATTTGTGGTCTCACGATTAGTACCGCATTTCGTCAAATATCTTACGCTGGTCACAAATATGTCATACCTGCACTTCGTGACGAAATGCTCTGTGACAAAATATCATGTGATTTGATGTTTAAACATGTCGTGTAGAGCGCTGACGTAGTGACGCAGAGTAGCAGTGATGCAGTGTTCATTTATTTGATCAAACTCTCAATCAAAAGAACCTGGGTTCGAATCCTATGATGAAGTGTAGATTGTTTGGGAAGTTCGTTTACTCTATATTCCTCCAGTTCACTCGGGTATTTAAAAAAGTATCTGGCTATAGGCCGTAGCGGATATTTGTGTATAATTAATATTCGCCTATTAACTGCAGTGTGACTGAATGTTTCCCAGAGAAGTCGAATTGAAGTCTAAAACGCTAACGCAATCCTAAGACGTTAAACACTGCGCTATATAAGAAGCTTTTATTGTAATGATAATTTAATGTAGGTGTTTATTTCAGGCATCTCTCTGACATCTAAGGATTAATGGTTAATTTAGGCTTAATCCAAATTATGTACTATGAAGCTTATAGGTATATAAAGAAACTGGCAAATATTCGGTTAAATTGTAGTGTTGTACTATATACGTCATAAAGATATTTAAACCACCTGTACACCTATTACCGGATTCTGGGTAATATAGGCCGATCAGAATGATTAACCTACACGACTACAAAGGACATAACTATACAACATACCATAACTATACAGCGAAAACAACTGTATGTTATAGAAACCTCATTCACTTCATACGCTCGTCTAAATGTTATATTTCGACTGGTTGGCGCCTGTACAGTGACTACGCATAATAATGCATAATTTGTTGACGATGACGCAGAACCGTTTACATAACCCATAGATATGGTTGGTATCCATGGGACATGACTGCATCTTGACCTGTTCAAGTCAATGTTTCGCCAACGATAATTGATTGTTTCTACCCGTGTGACAGACTAGAACTACTTAATTAACTGTTACGTCCTCAAACTTCCACGTGGTGAGACGTGTTTTGTGTGAGACCTACACTTCAAGCACTACAACCCGTGGACTCCAGCCCAGCCGAGGACGCACACACACAACATTTGTTAACTATATGTACCATTTCGTTTCATGGAAACGTTACGACATTATGCGATATTATTAGTGCCCTCGTTCGTGTGACAAGGTCGACATGTGTCGAACCACGTAGTCCGTCTACACTGACCACTGACGTCACGGTCCGGTGACCATGACTGTACGGTTCAATTAAACCACTCCTTGGTTTTCTTTCATTCGGCGTGTCTCTTTGTGTTACTTGTGTAGGTCTACACTTACAATGCGGTACTTACCACTTAATCATATAGCGGTCAGTCGTGTTGTGCCTTGGTCATCGGACTGGCCGACGTATTCACGTTTTTAGCTTTAAAGTATATTTCAAAGAATCCTGTACCTCAGAACTAAATAATTCGACCTGTATATGTGTCTAATGTCATCATGACACACAGACACTCTTTGCGTGCGAATACGCCGTTGAATAACTGTTGAAACTGTATATATTGATATAACTGTACTTCATGTGATGAAAGTTCCTTTATGACAAGAACGAAATGAACTTGTTTATTTGTGAACATGTTGAAAAATGTGCTATATTTGGGCGAGTCAAAAGTTAGTGTTACAATTCTAAACGAATAGTTACATCGGCGGTAGTATATAGCTCGAGCTATGTAGACGCTGCAGCACCACAAAAGGCTATGTTGGAAACGTATATGCTTTTTCTATGTAAACCCTCGGTTTTTATTCCCAACTGGTAATGTCATATCTTCAATATGGTATATTTAAACCCGAAATATACCTCATAATATTCATTCACGATTAATATTTATTTAATTATATTGAAATTGTGGCGCAACGAACATAATATCTCTCAGGCAATACCTTTATTTATTATTCAAGCGAACACCCAGCAGTGATGCGTAAAATCCTCTTGATCATGAACTGGTGAGGTTTATTCTGTAATCGAATCATCTTACTCGAACAAAAGCTAAACAGAGCTACTACATCTGGTAGACAGTGGCTCTCTGTTTGCATTGTGTCGTGCGATTTCTGAACCAGTTTGTCGTTCTTTCTTTCTTTGTGTAGACGATGCATTAAATGTTCAGCTTTTCAAGACCTGTTATATCCTTTTGCTTGGTTGAATCCTGCCTGTTACTGACCTTTTCGCTCATAAAAAGTAAAATAACAACCATGGTGAATGGTGAATGTCGTTGGTCGCGCATGGCATCCAATCATCACGGCTAGTGCTTTGTGTTAATATTATGCTCTACTTTAGAGTGTAATTAGACGGTTATACGTTAATTTTAGCCTATCCTACGCTGCATGGGTATTTTATTGTTAGATTTCTTTAAACACTTTCCACGCATCATACACTCTTTAAGTAATCTCGTGTGGAAAAGGCTTGACAATTTCTTACCTCATTTTCATCTCCCCCCCCCCCCCCCACCTGATACCATTGAAGTTCTTCACAATCTGATCACGGATTTTGAAATATTGGTGCATATTGCAAAGCATCCACTGTGTGACGTTATGAATTAGCGTAGCTTCATGCGCAACATATAGGCGGTGTAGTAGCCGTAGTGAACAGGGACTAGACCACGTGGCTTTCATGAGACCAGTTTAGCATTCCCGTAGCCAAATCTACGTAGAATTTACCTAATTATGACGCGGTGGGGAATCCGTGTATTTGTCTTATCCCTGAACATGCTTTTCTCATAAGCTGCCGCCTTTGCAGTTCGTGTACCAAACGCCATGTTACGATGGATGTAAAGAGTATCCAGTGTAAACATTAAACATAACGTTGTTGCGAGTGGATGTGCCGGAAGGGTCAGCGAACTTGGGAAGCACCCTGGAAATATTTCAACTAGCATAAAGTGACGCCTACTAATTTCAAGGCGCAGCTACGAGCGAATACGGAGAAGATTCGTGAAGCACAACTAGCGTAACTTTACGACGTTTTGGGCTTTCGATGAGTTATCGCCCGCTACGATGTCGTAAATAGGCCTACGCTTCTTGAAACTGGCCCCAGGGCATATGTCACTGCACAATGCCTGTCCGCAAATTTCGACCCGCCACCGTCGCCGGCTGCTATTGCGAAATAGCCGATGACTATCACTAAGTACAATCTCAATCGTCGAAGGCAGAGTTGGCATGGCATAAACACATTCTCTTGTGACCGTGTTTCAGGTCAAATTGCATACAATTAAAACGTCCTACTAAATTGACGTGACCGTTCCTAATTAGACCCAAATTCCATTTCTATATTTCCGGAGTTGGTTTAATTATGGGGTTTAATGCTGCTGTTCAAATTCAATCAAATAATTGTCTTTGATCGACAGATCGAGTAACACACAAACATATGCATAAGTAAGTAAGTCAATTGCCTATAAAATATACGAACTGACGTATGCGTACAAACACGCACCAGAAACGACTGCTTAGCCGTAAGACCTAAGACGACAACATGGCAGTAGTTGGGTCCAAACAGAGGTATATTTCTGTATCAATTAAATTATTTAAGAAGTGAGAGGGGCATTAATGTGCTTTTTCGACGTAACCTTTTGTGTGGTTTGTGTGTCATACGTTTGGTCGTGTTTGTGTGCGTGCGTGCGTGCGTGTGCGTGTGCGTGTGTGCGTGCGCTTGCGCGTGCGCGTCCGCGTCCGTTGTGTCTAGTGTTGTAGGTAACTGAGTTGTGCCAAGGGCCGCCGTGCCGCCCCAGGCGAATGTGATAAAGTCATCCGAGCAGATTGGAGCACTTTGTCCTCCAATCTGCTCTAGCACCAGACATATGACATATTCGCTACATTTTTTATCTCACGATTCGTACCGCATTTCTTGAAATATCTTACACTGGCCACAAATATGTCATACCTGCACTTCGTGACGAAATGTTATGTGACAAAATATCACGTGATTTGATTTGTAAATATGTTGTGTAGAGCGCGTGACGTAGTGACGCAGAGTAGCGGTGACGCAGTGTTCATTTATTTTATCAAACTCTCAATCAAAAGAACCCGGGTTCGAATCCTATGATGTGTATATTTTCTGGGAAGTTCGTTTACTCTATATTCCTCCAGTTCACTCGCGTTTTTAAAAAGGTACCTGGCTATAGGCAGTAACAGAAATTTGTGTATAATTAATATTCGCCTATTAACTGCAGTGTGACTGAATGTTTCCTAGAGAAGTCGAAATGAATCCTAAGACGTGAACTCTGCGCTGTATAACAATATCTTACTGTAGTGATCTTTTAGGGTGGCTGTTTATTTCAATAATTTCTCTGATATCTAAGGGTAAATGGTTAATTTAGGCTTAACCCAAAATATGTACTATGAAGCTTATATAAAGTTAAAGTGTTTTTAAACCACCTATACATCTATTACTCCATTCTGGGTAACTTAGGTCCCGATCATAATGGTTAACAACTTACACGACTACCAATGACATAGCTATACAACATCATAAATATCATAATTATGCAGCGAAAACAACTGTATGTCATAGAGCCTCATTCACTTCATACGCTCGTCTAAATGTTATGTTTCGACTGGTTTGGCGCCTGTACAATGACCATGCTTACTTAATACATAATTTGCTGATACATACGTACATACATACATACATACATACAAATACATACATACATACATACATACATACATACATACATACATACATACATACATACATACATACATACATACATACATACATACATACATACACACATACACACATACACACATACACACATACACACATACACACATACACACATACACACATACAATCGCCGGCGCAGAACCGTTTACATAACCCATAGAAATGGTTGGTATCCGTGGAACATGACTGCATCTTGACCTGTTCAAGTCAATGTTTTGCCAACGATAACTGATTGTTTCTACCCGTGTGACAGACTAGAACTATTAACTGATACGTCCTCAAACTTCCACATCGTGAGACGTGTTTTGTATGAGACCTATACACTTCAAACACTACAACCCGTGGACTCGGCCACATCAGTCCTGGAAGGATAGAGCATGGACTGCTGCCTAGACACGTGAATCTTTAATGACCCTATAATCAGCACACAGCCACCAGTTTGAACCATGCTTGCCTTGTTCATCCACTGCGCTAACGTTATTCACATATAGTTTGAATCGCACCTCAGTGTGCCATGATTCCATTTTAACTTCCCTCAATACATGTGTTAAACATCACGTTCCTTGCGAACGTTATGAAACACAAATCACTATGTAATTCCAACATTACTACTTCTGTGACGCACATATACATGTAACCAGAACGTGTTGTTTATCATGATAATTCATACGATTATAACATTTGCCGATTTAACGCATCCAGATATTGCTATAACGTGGTTATTGTGCTTTCACAGAATCTAGACAGTGTCCGGCAACACCGAAGTGGTGTCGTTGACCAGTTCTACTTACCGCTGTCCGTCGCAGGAAGGCATAACAAAGGCACGTCCGTCAGTGTACCGACAAAGCCGCTACACTGACCTTAAAATCAATTCATCGACGAAGCCGAAGAATCTCGAAGGCTTCGTCACGCTCTGTAGCTATATGGGTCAGTGTACATGTGCTGGTATATACGTGCCTAAGCCAACTGAGATGTTTATATTTGAGAATGTTGTTCGGTGGGTTTCGCCGTCGTCACTGCGGCCGTCGCAATGTTGTTGGTACTCTGCCGCACAATTTGCAACGTTCACTTCCAACGTCGCAAGATCTCAATTGTTTTATTTTTACCATGTCATTGTACCTCTACGCCAGCGTATGGTTGTTCGCAAAATACGAAAAATAAACTGCTAAATTTCCATTCCTGTGACCATGTTTCTGCACCCTGTAGTAAAACACCCACAACAGAAGTATGACACTCCGTCAATTGAGTGTGTAGTGTTAGACTCATGTTGAGCTAAACTCGACGACGAAGTTCTGCCCAAAGTGAAGACACGCCCGTGGCGCTCAAACTGACCAAGCTGCTGCCTACTGAGATTGTGACATTAATAACAATTATTGTTTCTATTGATACTGTAATAAGTGTCCGATAATGTAATAAATGTTTGCCCGGTGTTGTAACAAATCTGATTAATCATGTAACAAACTGTTCCTGCTCGATAACGTTTAGATACTTCCCGTGGACTTTGTCGATTTTATGAATTTAATTTAAACTTTGTCCATTTTGCTTGCCATAGTGTTGATGGATAATGTTTAATACACTCAGGCCAGACCCGAACTTTAAAGTTTAGCTTCCGGCTCTGGCCGGGCGTGAACTACACTTGCCGGGGTGTGTTTTGTCTCGTAGTCTCAGGGGAGGATCAGGCTCGGGCCACATTTTAGGAGTTTGGTCCTCATGTATGTGGTTGTGTGTCCACTGTACCATGTGAATGCGGCCATCTAGGTCGTGTGTATGTCATCTTTTTTGTTGTTCGTTTTGAAATGTGTGAACGAAAAGCACAACAGTATTTCTGTTTTATATATGAAGTACCAAAAAAGAATGCAATATAATATTATTAATATTGACAAAGCAGTACAATAAAACAAACCGTTTTAGTTTTCACTGCACCAGAACGGAAAACAAAATAAGACAGCAGCTCTTTGATCAAGTTCATCTCGGCATCACACATGACTTACCGTGCCAACAAAACTTATCCCGATCCCTATGCCGACCATTGCTAACAACGGACGTAGGGACGGACGGAGGGACGAAGGAACGGACGAAGGGACGGAGGAAGGGACTGAGGGACGGAGGGAGGGACGGAGGGACGAAGGAACGGACGAAGGGACGGAGGAAGGGACTGAGGGACGAAGGAACGGACGAAGGGACGGAGGAAGGGACGGAGGGACGGAGGGAGGGACGGAGGGAGGGACGGAGGGACGGACGGAGGGACGGACGGAGGGACGTAGGGACTGAGGGATGGAGTGAGTGACGGAGGGAGGGAGATGGGAGGGTGTAAGATATGGAGGGAGGGGCGGAAGGATGAAGGGTCGGACGGACGGACGGACGGACGGACGGACGGACGGACGGACGGACGGACGGACGGACGGACGGACGGACGGACGGACGGACGGACGGACGGACGGACGGACGGACGGACGGACGGACGGACGGACGGACGGACGGACGGACGGACGGACGGACGGACGGACGGACGGACGGACGGACGGACGGACGGACGGACGGACGGACGGACGGACGGACGGACGGACGGACGGACGGACGGACGGACGGACGGACGGACGGACGGACGGACGGACGGACGGACGGACGGACGGACGGACGGACGGACGGACGGACGGACGGACGGACGGACGGGCCAGTGGCGTAGCCAGAGGGGGGCCTGGGGATCATTAGGATGGTGAGGAACAGAGGACTAATAACTGGTTGCCAGAAAGACTTTCTTTCCCAGTCCTACCCTTTCGCCAAATAAAATGTAATGGTCATAATACAAATATAATTAAGTTAGGAATTCTCCATTTCTATCGCTGGCTGCAGTCCAAGAGGTGACAGGGCAACAAAAAATGTCATCATTCTCAATGGGCGTGGTCATTAATTACTATTAAGGATTAAAAATAAATGTTTTACGGTTACTAGACTAGGGTCAACTGCAGTTTTTGTTGTTCTTTTCTTGGCATCCCTGTCGTCAGGGGTGAGTTGACCATGATTTCCGTTTCCATTGTCTTTTTCCTCTCACTTTCTCTCTCTACGGTCTCAATCACCAGTCTCTAATTACTTCTACCGTTGCTCTTTTTTCCATTATTCTTCCATGTTTTCTAGGTCTCCTTTTATGGAATCCTCCATCGCAATTTCTGTCTTCCTCGCCTCATGTTTCCCTCCACTTTCTGGGCATCTGCTCTCTTTGCTAGTTTTTCATCTCCCAATGTTTCTACATGACCAACCCATGTATGTCTACTCCTCACCAATGTCTTCATAAAACGTTCCTTCACCTCAACCTCCACTCTCAGTTTATCCATTTTTCTCTTATCAGCTCTTTTAACTCCCACGATTATTCTTACCAGGTTTTCTCTTGTAAACCTGGACCTTCTCCTGTTGTTTCTCTATTAGTGCCATCGTCTCTAGTGCATTCATGTCTGCCGGGGTAACACAATAGCTGAGCATATTTCCTTTAAGTTTACGTGATATGCGTATATCTCCCATCACCCCTTCGACTTTCCTCCAGTCATTTGCCTAATGCAATCCTCATTATAACCAAAGCAAATTATGTAGTTAATTTTGCATTGGGTAATTTAAATTTCCAGTTGTTAATTTATAAATTGTAATAAGCAGCAACGCTAAATGTTATAAAGTTACTTGTTGAATGCCAACGCTTCATCATCTACGTTAAGGTAGGAACGTATAATTATTGTTCCATCAGAGTAAGTGACTATATGTTGGTACTTGTCATGATCTTTGTCAGCAGGTTTGGGAGACGTAGCGTGAGAAATGTGGTGGCCGGCTATAAATAGATATTATGGGTTCGTGTCTCTTTAATAACGTGTCGTTTCTCTCTTACTTTCTAACTTTGAAACTTTCTCTGAATGGTTTTGCTGAACTGCCAGCTACACTGGTCAGTGAACTTGGTTGTCTCGTCGACATTCATTTTAAACGAGTTGGGTTTGAATAATATTGAACTATATATATATATATATATATATATATATATATATATATATATATATACATATATATATATATATATATATATATATATATATATATATATATATATATATATATATATGTATATATATATATATATACATATATATATAATATATATATATATATATATATATATATATATATATATATATATATATATATATATATATATATATATATATATATATATATATATGTGTGTGTGTGTGTGAAGAGAGAGAGAGAGAGAGAGAGAGAGAGTTTGCTTGGTTGTCGGATGACCCCTCCAATACAAAATCCTGGTTACGCTACTGAAACAGGCAGCTGACAGACGCGTATGCACGCTGACACGCAGACACGCTGACACGCAGGCACGCAGACACGCTGACATGCTGACACGCAGGCACGCAGACACGCAGGCACGCTGACACGCAGACACGCTGACACGCAGGCACGCAGACACGCTGACACGCTGACACGCAGACACGCTGACACGCAGGCACGCTGACACGCAGACACGCAGGCACGCAGACACGCAGACACGCAGGCACGCAGGTACGCAGGCACGCAGGCACGCAGGCACGCTGACACGCAGGCACGCTGACACGCTGACACGCAGACACGCTGACACGCAGGCACGCTGACACGCAGACACGCTGACAGACACGCAGACACGCTGCCACGGGGGCACGCTGACACGCAGACACACAGGCACACAGGCATGCAGGCACGCAGGAACGCAGGCACGCAGGCACGCAGGCACGCAGGCACGCAGGCACGCAGGCACGCTGACACGCAGGCACGCTGACACGCGGGCACGCAGGCACGCTGACACGCAGGCACCCAGGCACGCAGGCACGCTGACACCCAGGCACGCAGGCACGCAGGCACGCAGGCACGCAGGCACGCAGGCACGCAGGCACGCAGGCACGCAGGCACGCAGGCACGCAGGCACGCAGGCACGCAGGCACGCAGGCACGCAGGCACGCAGGCACGCAGGCACGCATGCACGCAGGCACGCTGACACGCGGGTACGCGGGCACGCATGCACGCAGGCACGCAGGCACGCTGACACGCAGGCACGCAGGCACGCAGGCACGCAGGCACGCAGGCACGCAGGCACGCAGGCACGCAGACACGCAGGCACGCAGGCACGCAGGCACGCAGGCACGCAGGCACGCAGGCACGCTGGCACGCAGGCACGCAGGCACGCAGGCACGCAGGCACGCAGGCACGCAGGCACGCAGGCACGCTGACACGCAGGCACGCTGACACGCGGGCACGCAGGCACGCTGACACCCAGGCACGCAGGCACGCAGGCACGCAGGCACGCGGGCACGTATGCACGCAAGCACGCAGGCACGCAGACACGCAGGCACGCTGACACGCAGGCACGCTGACACGCAGGCACGCTGATACGCGGGCACGCAGGCACGCGGGCACGCTGACACGCAGGCACGCAGGCACGCAGGCACGCAGGCACGCAGGCACGCAGGCACGCAGGCACGCAGGCACGCAGGCACGCAGGCACGCAGGCACGCAGGCACACTGACACGCGGGCACGCGGGCACGCAGGCACGCAGGCACGCGGGCACGCAGACACGCAGACTGACCGAGACAGACAATGCTATATAATATACTTTGTGTTTTTCATTGTCCACACTGCTTCTAAATGAAGATTATCTCAGACTTAAGGACTGAGAGGCCGTGGCGAGAGCCAACTTGACAGAGTGGGTGGTTAGTACCTGTAAGATAAATAAAACAATGAGCTTTGTTTTGACGGTCATAGAAGAATCTTTAAAAAAATTGATAGACATTTTCCCATAAACGAAGCTCAAGAACAATGTCAGAAGTGAAGATAGCTATAACATGTTTGTCTCCGCTGCCCTAAATTGGATTTGCTGCTGTTTTACTAGGGGAGATGGCACAACCACAACCATATGTCTGCTCCGAAACAACATTTTCTACGGCCCCCTTGCCCCTACTCCCTGTGTTTTCAGGTGTCTTTGTGTGTATGTGCGAATTGTTGACACATGTTCGCACCCGTCTCAGCATTACTTCGGATTTACTGGTGAGGCAGAACGACATGTACATGTCTGCCCTCGGCGAAATTCGAGGGGGCAGCTCAACCTTACGTTCCCTGTACCCGCGTGTAGACATAATAATCGTGACATATCAATATTCAAAATATATATATATATATACAGGCGGCGTGATGACCCAGATTATGAATTGTCATGCCCATAACGTTCACAACGTAAAATAAATTCAGGACGTGTTTAAATTATGCATACTGGTAACGATTGAATTATAATTATTATTGGCAGGCTCTTGGAATTCCTGACCATGCACCCGGATACAGTGAACAATGTGTAAACCGACGCCACTCGGTTAGGTCGCTGCGCTCCAGCGAACACTATTAAATTGTGTGTGCCACGCACAAGGCGTCACTGTGGTGACAGAGCTTTCAGCGTGGCAGCCTCATGTCTGTGGAATGCGCTACCGCAGCATCTGACATGAACTATGACCACTGCTGCTTTTAAAGTTAAACTAAAGACCTATCTATTTTTAAGAACTTTCTGTACAGCGCTGTGAGCAACGGATATTGGAATAGCGTTATGTAATTTTTACGATTATGATTATGATTACGATTAAACTGAGCCCTCGAATATTTAAATAAGAACATGCTGTATACTATATCACACATCTTATCAAAATGTGACATCGTTATAAAATTGGCCAAATCAGTTGTGGTCATGCCAGCTGCAAACGCTATCAGCTATCAGCAATTTAGGCCCCAACGTCACGATAAAATATGCCTGAGGCCAACCGAGACAGAGATATGATTGAACCATTTGACGATGTTATATGTTCAGCAGTTAAAAAAATCCAAGCACCGGTATTTTGCCAAAGGTGTTGCTTGTGATTTTGCAAATATATAAACAATGTTACGAGATAAATTAATCCAACAGACGGTTCATATTCTGAATACTGATAGTTGCCAGCAGGAATGACATCTGTAGAAGTTCTAACCAAGATATACGCAGCACGTAGGTGTTGATGGAGACATTCAACATGGCAACGGTGTAAATAATAAATGAGGTGGAAACTTTATTTATCTTAGGCTAAACAAATACTGTCAAATTATACACACCCGTAACACATATACGCATACACATACACATACACATACACATACACATACACATACACATACACATACACATACACATACACATACACATACACATACACATACACATACACAGACACATACACATACACATACACATACACATACACATACACATACACATACACAGACACAGACACAGACACAGACACAGACACAGACACAGACACAGACACAGACACAGACACAGACACAGACACAGACACAGACACAGACACAGACACAGACACAGACACAGACACAGACACAGACACAGACACAGACACAGACACAGACACAGACACAGACACAGACACAGACACAGACACAGACACAGACACAGACACAGACACAGACACAGACACAGACACAGACACAGACACAGACACAGACACAGACACAGACACAGACACAGACACAGACACAGACACAGACACAGACACAGACACAGACACAGACACAGACACAGACACAGACACAGACACAGACACAGACACAGACACAGACACAGACACAGACACAGACACAGACACAGACACAGACACAGACACAGACACAGACACAGTCACAGACACAGACACAGACACAGTCACAGACACAGACACAGACACAGACACAGACACAGACACATACACAGACACAGACACAGACACACACACACACACACACACACACACACACACACACACACTACATATATATATATATATATATATATATATATATATATAGGTATATATATATATATGTATATATATATATATATATATATATATATGTACATATATATATATATATATATATATATATATATATATATATATATATATATATACATGCATGATTCGACAACACAATATACTTATATCATCTCCACGTATTGTGCCCACTTTATCACAATCTTGAAACTTGCTTGTGTACCCTCTTCGACCCCGATGTTAAAGTCTATATAAGTTGTAGTCAACAAGTCTGACGAAAGCAAACGACACATTTTAACTGCGTACCTTTTTTCTAATCTACATCTCGGTTTCAATAGCCTTAAGAGTCTCTCCTTATCCGTTCAAGATAACCATTTTGCCGGAGCAAATATATATTGGTGCGAATGATGTCGCTGTGGCTGGGCCTGTCTCAGTGTTCGTTCAATGGTCACCGTTGTAGTGACACACCTCGTCAAAGTGACTACGAGTTGATCTTAGTTCTAGCTTATTCCTCACACAAACGCTCTGTTATTTTTATTCACGATCTAATTACAATGGTTATTTACAGTCCTGACGGCGTCGACCTATTAAACATAACCCTCCAGGGAATCAACATGCCGTTGATAAACAGGCTTTGTAAATATTTCTGATGAAATAAGTAAACATTGTTCACGTTTCACTTACACTTTATTGCAAACATTTACAAATGTAGCTTAACTCTGAGTACAGCATTGAAACAGAACAATCTACTTATAGTTGACAATATCATAATCAAGTGACTGTAAGTAAGCTTAATTCCCGAAAACGTATATTTATCTCGTTGGTGCTGACCCACATGAGACCACTGTGCCCCGACGTCACGCTCCAGTAAACATGTGGTCGGAGAACACGAGCCGAGCCGGGAGTTGTAAACATGTGTCATATCTAAGTGTCGTCAACTAGTCACACGCGCATGACTCGTTGACAACTGTCACCTGTAATTCGTAATAACAAATTTGTAGCGCGCAATGACTTAGGGGTAGAGCTTTGGACTCTCGACTACGAGAACCCGGGTTCGAATCCTGTCCTACGGTTAAAATCTTGGGCAAATTTGTTCACTCTGCATTGCTCCAGTTCACTCAGCTGAATAAGTGAGTATCTGACTATAGACAGTGGTGGATATGTGTACGAGCAACCTTCGCGCATTAATTGTAACATATGGCTGGATGCTTCCCAGAGAAGCCGAGATGGTGTCTGAGTGAACAAGTCTGTCAGGGAAGTAAAGTGTAAAGCGCTTTGAACGGTCCTGAGGACTGGATACTGCGCTATATAAGAACTTGCCTTTTTGTGTATAATTTGTTGGAAATTGCATTCCAGTCTTAATTTTCCGTCGCTTGCTCTCATTATGATTTAATTATCGTCTGTGACTTACAATCGTTGTTCGTGATTTTTGCTGTAATTATGACTTAATTATCATCTGTGACTTGCAATCGTTGTTCGTGATTTTTGCTATAATTATGACTTAATTATCATCTGGGACTTGCAATCGTTGTTCGTGATTTTTGCTGTTATTATGACTTAATTATCACAAACCTGTCAAGTCTACCGATTTGGTCGGGAGTCTCTTGATTTTAGACATGTCTACCGATCTAGCGATCGGGTTTTCTATTTAAGCAGTTTCTTCCGATTTAATAAAAAATCTCCCCCCAAAACCCGACCGGTAGATTTGCCGCAACTTCGAACATGAAAACATGAAAATGCTTATTCTTGCCGATAGATGGTGCTGTTACGAAAGCCTTGCGCGCGTTGAGTATCTACACAGCGCGCGATTTGTCTTATGTCTATCCGGGTAATTCGCCAGGTGAACATTGACCTGCGCCATTTTGAGGTACGCAAACGCAACGCAAGATGCAGGTCACGATAAAACAACAGAAGCAATAATTGATCATGGCAGAAAGGAAGAAGGAACCACCAAAGAAGAAACAAAGATATACATGCAAGCATCAAGAAAATGTACGGTCGAGTACCCGCGGGTATGTAAACTTCGAAAAGGTATCGAGCATGCCTTTTGCAAAGGGTGTGTGATAGAAATCAAATTGGATCACTGAGGCAAGAATGGTTTGAAGAAGCATTCAACTACAGCGAAACACGCTGCAGAAATCGCAGAACACCACAGCTCCTGTGACTAAATTGAGGCCTGTAAATTGGATTTATTTGCAGGTTGTTTGATTTAAATGTTATGTTGTGGTGTGCTAATAAAATCATGGACATTTGTTTTTCTTGTTGTTTCATTCATAATGTCATGGGCTATTACTATTCCAAGTATGCGTCCGCAAAGGTCGCGTTGACCCGTTCGTGGTTGGCGTAACAGCTCGATCGCAATCTCCCCAATGGAAATTTTCAAATGTTGGCAGGTATGTTATCATCCGTGACTTACAATCGTTGTTCGTGAATTTTGCTGTTATTATGACTTAATTATCATCGGTGACTCACACTCGTTGTTCGTAATTTTTGCCGTTATTATGACTTAATTATCTTCTGTGACTGACAATCGTTGTTCGTGATGTTTGCTGTTATTATGACTTAATTATCATTTGTAACTTACAATCATTGTTCGTGATGTTTGCTGTTATTATGACTTAATTATCATTTGTAACTTACAATCATTGTTCGTGATGTTTGCTGTTATTATAACTTAATTATCATCGGTGACTCACACTCGTTGTTCGTATTTTTTGCTGTTATTATGACTTAATTATCTTCTGTGACTGAAAATCGTTGTTAGTGATGTTTGCTGTTATTATGACTTAATTATCTTCTGTGACTTCGTTGTTCGTGAATTTTGCTGTTACTATGACTTAATTATCTTCTGTGACTTACAATCGTTGTTCGTGATGTTTGCTGTTACTATGACTTAATTATCTTCTGTGACTTACAATCGTTGTTCGGGAATTTTGCTCTTACTATGACTTAATTATCTACTGTGACTTACAATCGTTGTTCGTGATGTTTGCTGTTGCGCCTCTAAGGTTCTTGATACTCTATAAAAGATATCATTATTATTGTTATTGCTTACCAAAACAGTAAGAGGTGCCAGTCAGACAAGACAGTTGGATACAATAAAAATTGGGAGAATCACGAAAAGAATCCTCGTGGTAGTAGTGGGTTACCAGGGGACATTCGGTGGCGCCACACAGCGGGACTTAGATAATGAGGTGCTTCGTACTGATTTTGTTATGAGTTGTGGCGTCATCTGCCGATACAACAGTAAACTCCTTCATAACCGAGTTCTGACGATATCATTGGAAACATAATCATGACATTAATTATAACAAACACCAAGTATTTTCTATGGGTGACTAAAACCTTAGCTAGCCCTAACTTTAAGCATGCATACAAATTATTCTTACATAGACACTATAACCATCTATTCCAGTCGTCTGATTAGTTTCGGTGATTACGCACTTCACCACCACTAGGTCCCCACTAGGTCCCCACTAGGTCCTTGCTAGGTCCCCACTAGGTCCTTACTAGGTCCCCACTAAGTCCTTACTAGGTCTCCACTAGTCCTTACTAGGTCCCCACTAGCCCTTACTAGGTCACCACTAGTTCCTTACTAGGTCCCCACTAGGTCCTTACTAGGTCCCACTATGTCTTCACTAGGTCCCACTAGGTTTTTACTAGGTCCCCACTAGTCCTTACTAGGTCCTCACTAGGTTCTTACTAGGTCCCAACTAGGTCCTTACTAGGTCCCCACTAGTTCCTTGCTATGTCCCCACTAGATCCTTACTAGGTCCCCACTAGGTCTTTATTAGGTCCCCACTAGGTTTTTACTAGGTCCCCACTAGATCCTTACTAGGTCCCCACTAGGTATTTACTAGGTCCCCACTAGATCCTTACTAGGTCCCCACTAGATCCTTACTAGGTCCCCACTAGATCCTTACTAGGTCCCTACTAGGTCCTTACTAGGTCCCCACTAGGTCCTTACTAGGTCCCTACTAGGTCCTTACTAGGTCCCCACTGTGTAACATGGCAAATTCGCACTCTTACAGATGACACTGCGTGTACCTAACACAGACCTATACACGATGCGTAGTTATACACATTACACCTGAATGGGTAATCATTGTAAATTATGCAAAGTGCTCTCTCCTGTATTTTTCAAGTTTGTTGGTGCTGGATTGGCTAAAAATGTCAGGTTACAGGGCAGTAATTGAAGTTTGATGCTATGAAGTATCTGAAAATAATTGCAAGTTTCCTTTGTCGAGTAAGGAGATGGCCCAGACGTTTTAAGACCAGCAAGCTGCCTAGATGCCTTTTTTCATATGTTAGTGATATGCTTGTTAAAAGTTAGGGAATGCTCAATCTGAATGCCGAGAAGGACAACAGAGTTTTCACACCGGATGATTGTATTTTCAAAACAAAAATCTGTGATATCCCAGGTTCCCCACTTGCCGAAGCTAATTGTTTGGAATTTAGATGGGCTAGCCTTCGTCTGGTTGATTTTGAACCATTGTAATGGTGAAGACCAGTCGTTCTGGCCGAGTGTGAACGAGTGAGTCAGGGTGGGAGTTTACCTGAGAGTAGGCTGTGAGGGAGGAAATCTAAGGCCTTTGTCGGGTCCGTGAGAACGGCTGCGACATATGGAGTCCACTGCCGATTCATATAAAGTGTAGTGAAACCCTAATAATGTTCAAACACACTCTAAAGACGCATATTTTCAAACCAGAATACTGCTGACATGTTACTTTCTTTGTGCGTTTTCGAGTCAATTCATACTTTATTTATCTACTCATTATTGGATATATGTCAATTCTGTTTAAATACAGTTTTCTTCGATTATTTTAATGAAGTGATTACAATTATTTGACTGTTTTTATAACTATTGTATAAGACTTTTTATTATTAGTTATTGTACTTATATATCTGCTGCGTTTAATGTTTAGATTAGCGCTTTGAACATATTTGCTTTAAAAATAAATGTATTATTATTATTATTATTATTATTATTATTATTATTATTATTATTATTATTATTATTATTATTATTATTATTATTATTATTATTATTATTATTATTATTATTATTATTATTATTATTATTATTATTATTATTATTATTATTATTATTAGTAGTAGTAGTAGTAGTAGTAGTAGTAGTAGTAGTAGTAGTAGTAGTAGTAGTAGTAGTAGTAGTAGTAGTAGTAGTAGTATGGCTATCCAGTGCCTCCTACTAATCTCAACAGAGTGGATTGACACCCCATGCCCGGTCTCAAGGCACCGATGAAAGGGTTTTTAACATATTCGGAAACAAGCACTATAGTTGTTGTAAGTTGGTTTTTTAAATAGTTAAGAGATGAATGCGAGGATGTTAATCGTTCTGTAGTTATGTTTTGTCTAAAGGATCTTTTTTCTTATACGCCGGGATAACTTGCGCTTCCTTCTGTCTGATTGGGAAGTTTGAGGTCGCAAAAGTGTAGTTGATTAATGTATTTGATTACATCTAACCTCATGTCTATACCATGGCAACACGTACAGATAAGGTAAGCTCTTACATAGCGCAGTATCCAGTCCTCAGGACTGCTCAAAGTACCTTACTCCCTGGCAAACCTGTTCAATCAAACACCATCTCAACTTCTCTGGGAAACACTCAGCAACGCTGAGGCTGATAGTGTAATACCCACCACTGTCTGTAGCCAGGTACAGTGAGTGAACTGGAACGAGGTGGTGAGAAAACAACTTGCCCAAGGTATAACCCGCAGCACAGGATTCGAAACCGGGTTCTCTTAGTCGAAAGTCCGAAGCTCTACACCTGACCCTTTGCGCTCTACAGTTTAGAGATGAATACTAATTCTACTTCTGATATTTGGTAACTATTACTATCAAGACTGTCACGTGTCAACTACCCTATCAGGGTATGGCTATCACTGCTAGTGTAAATAGAAGCTATTCCACAATCATTTACAAGAAGGCCCTGTCTCCAAGACTACAGCTGAATCATTCAACCATAACCAAAGCCACTCTAAGGTTCACTACCACGGACTACATGCCGGGCATTCAACCATGAAACTAGGTTGACGTCTTTCATCGGGGCGAGTGTGCTTCAATGTGAGTGCGTTGGCTTAGAGCAGTGTAAGGAGTAGGTCTCCCGGACAGTAAGTGGTCGCAGAAGACAAGGACTGACACCAGGTAACTGTAACTATTAATATCATATTATCTCTCCCCCGTAGTTGTCAAGAAGGTAACGAGTGAATGAACCCCCTGTCAACACGGGCTTCGGTTCCTATTTGATACGTTTGTGTACGCTGTGGTCAGTGGTTGTCATTATTTAAGGTATGTTGCCGTCCTGTAATCAATAGTGAGGCAAAAGGACTTCTACATAAGCAGCGAGACAACAGGCTGGTGGACTGTCAAACTCAGTGTCTTATTCCACTTCTGATGTGACTGATACAGAGCTCGGAACCAGAACAATTGCCTACAATGAGACATCTACTTACTATAGTGTGTGCGTGCATGTGTGTGCGTGCGTGCGTGCGTGCGTGCGTGCGGACATATACGTATGTCTGCGTGTCGTGCATGTGGTGTATGTGTACAGTGTACGTAATACATGGGTATAATGTATCATTACTGACTGTGAGTACAGTGTGTGTGTGTGTGTGTGTGTGTGTGTGTGTGTGTGTGTTTGTGTGTGTGTGTGTGTTTGTGTGTGTGTGTGTGTGTGTGTGTGTTTGTGTGTGTGTGTTTGTGTGTGTGTGTGTGTGTGTGTGTGTGTGTGTGTGTGTGTGTGTGTGTGTGTGTGTGTGTGTCTTTGTCTCTGTCTCTGTGTGTATGTGTGTTTGAGTGTGTTTGTATGTATTTGTGTGTGTGTGGGGGGGGGGAGAGCGTGTGTGTATGTGTAGGTATGTGTGTATGTATGTGTGTCTATGTGTATGTGAGTGTGTGTTTTAGACCGCCTGATTCAGGACGTGATGTGTATCTCAGTGAAGTCTAGTGTGTAGGCAGTGCGCTGTGTCGTGATATTTACTGATCGTATCGATACATTCTTTTCTGGTGCTGTAGTGTGGGCCAACAGTCAATAACTTCCTAGTGGACGTGACTCATACACCCAGAAAGGTTGATTTTCTAATCTGCTTGTGCTTTGTTGTCAATATTTACGTCATCAATGTGACTGTTTTTTAATAGGATCTATATTTCCTCCTTCCTATATAAAAAACGATAAATGTAAAGCTTGTGTGACATTAGAACATATAGTAGTTTATTTGTGTGAGAGAGATAGCGAGAGAGAGGAGGGAGAGAGAGAGAGAGAGAGAGAGAGAGAGAGAGGAGAGAGAGAGAGAGAGAGAGAGAGAGAGAGAGAGAGAGAGAAAGGGTGAGTGTGTTTGTGTGAGTGTGTGTGTATGTGAGCGTGTGATTTGTGTGTTTGTGTTTGTGTGTGTGTGTGTGTGTGTGTGTGTTTGTGTGTGTGTGTGTGTGTGTGTGTGTGTGTGTGTGTGTGTGTGTGTGTGTGTGTGTGTGTGTGTGTGTGTGTGTGTGTGTGTTTCAGACCGCCTGATTCAGGACGTGATGTGTATCTCAATGAGGCTGAGTGTCGTAATATGTACTGAGTGTATCAATACATTCTTTTCTGGTGCTATAATATGTGCTAACAGTCAATAACTTCGTAGTCGACATGACGCATACACCAAGAAAGGTTGATTTCCTAACATCGTTGTGTATTGTTATCACCATTTGCGTCATCATTATTTCTCCTTCAATAATATCCTGTATAAAAACGATAAAGGTAAAGCTTGTGTGACATCAATTAGAACACAGAGTAGTTTTTTGTCACTACAACCACGCATAACAAGAAAGCCTTTTATAAGACGCGTCGTCAGCCAAGCAGCCTTTACGCACGACCACCGCTATACATGTGCAATAATGTGTTTTACTTAAACAATTTAGTGTTGTAAGAACATTCGTATGAACGTATGTGTTTATTTTGCACATGTAGTTTTTTACTAGTATTTTCTTGCATGTGACACACATATATACACATACACATGCACGCGCACAGCGCTCGCATACACATGCTAATACTCATACATGCGTGGTATATGCAGATGTCTGAACTGAATACGAGAAGACACGCGCACGCATGCACGCCTTCAAACACGCCCACAGACACGCACACATACACGTGCAACCAAACCTGCACGCACACACACGCACACACGCGCAAACGCACACACACAATCACTCAGTCAAACAACCAATTTGTCAAATAACACATTTATGCCATATTTACTTACTCCCTCACTCACTATCTGACTCACGCACTCGCTCATTCATTCGTTCATTCACTCATTCACTCAATCACTCACTCATTCATTCTTTCTTTCTTTCACTCACCCACTCACTCGCCCCTAGAGTCGGTGTTCTGGACACACATTGCACTGCGTGTTTCCTACAACTCGACGCTGTGACTGACAACCTGTGATTCTACTACTGTAATAACGTTACGTGGTGTTAGTTTCAGACGGTGTCACACAACCGAACTCGTCTTTCGTGGGCTGGTGACCGTGTGTGTCGCAGCAATGATGACAACTCGAGTCGTGCTGTTGGCAGGTGTCTGCGTGTTGACACTGTGTCTCGGGGCGGCTTCACAAGGTGGGTTGATGTAGCGCCACTTCTACAGGTGTTCTAAAATGTAACTCCCCTAAATCAATCTTCGTTTCCTTTACCTTCACTTGCATACAGCCACGATAAATCAGTACTGTTTTTCGGTAGGTTGATCATATTATTATTAGAACATTGAGCATAAATTTCAGTACACCTCAGCTGGGAAAATAATCATTAGATCGAAGGATTCCGATTCCGTACACGAGTTACTGAGGATGTCATCCAAGAAGCACATATAATACCACCCAATAGACGTGGAACTAGATATTAGAACACTAGAAATGTAGAGGTTTTAGATTAACGAATGCACGTCATTCTCCAGAGCTTGTAGAGCGCCTTTTGTCTGGAAAAAGATCGAGAGTGCATTACGTACGTCCATTTCAACAAAACTGTAGAACATTGTTTCTTCTCCGTCGCATATTTCTCCTATTTAAGTATATGGGATGGATGTTGTCCAGGGTCTAATATTAAAAACCGGTTAAAGTATGTGTACTCAAATCGATTGTCTGTAGTACCTACTAGAACAAAAACTCTTCCTTTAGATGGCCGTACTGTGTACATACAGACTCAGAATTGCAGCCAGAACTCAGAAGATTGTTATCCGAAGTAGAACAGCGTAGACGTGGGCAGAGTCATTTGTCGTTTGTTATGACGTACATGTAACCGCCAAATACATAATTTTATAGTTGTGAGCCGGGCTTTCGATGACGTAATTGTTAAGCAATTAGACAAGCATGGTTACTGTCTCCAACTGTGTGACACCCTTCTTCCAGCAGAGCCCATCTTGGGACAGCGATATGGGCAAACTTTTGCACAAGGGTACCTAAAGGCATCTCATCAGATGTTCTTGAGAGCATCAGTGACGTGTAGACGGGATCACAGCGGCGTTGCTGCTGCATATCCCATCAAAACTGATAACAACACAGAGATGACTGCTGCGGAGTCTGAAACCAGTGTCGACAGATCCTTGCATTTAGTTTCAATGGTTACTAAGATTCAAATGTCTGTCTTCCATACAACGCCATCAGAAGGTTCCTGGTCTCTGTCATGAGTTCACTTGTACGTCATAATTGTCATCATCTCCGTATAAAGATAATGCTTTGCAATTCAGTTGATGGCGAATATTTCCTAATGCCGGAGATGAAGTTTGTATCATCTTTTCATGAGATGAGCGTTCAGAAAGGAATTACGTTTCTAGTGATCTGTACCCTTAACTTTGCCAGCCAATAATCAGGCGACTTTCTAAACCAAATATAAACGCCGTCCAACAGAGCTTAGGTATAGTACACGAATATGACAGTGACAGCAATATCATTGCCATGAACAGCACCAATACGTTGCGCTGTAGATTATATACTATGCGTGTATCGCATTATTCCTGACATGGTCCAAGAATGTGTGATATCAGCAGATGGGATGCATATGCTTTTGGTCTAATCCTTAAAAAAAACCAGCACGATACAATGTGGTGGTTACTGATTGTCTGGTTTCAGGTTGTTCCCACGAACAACACAGGGAATCTTGTTGCTTTGATTTGTTGTTTCCAGGTGCCGTAAACTCGTTGAATGTTGATGTCTTCGTTGTTCCTCTCACCTCAAAGTCATAGTTCTTCTGTGATTTCCTTCTTTGTCGTTCTGCTTCTTTTTCAAAATATTATTGTCACACCTATCTCCCGGCAAATGGATGTTGTTGCAGTTAGCCAGTGCCGTTCGCATGAGCTTTCTAAGTTTTGACGGAATGTTTCGCCTTCAAGAAACGTATGTTGCTGAACGAAGCACATGCTATAACACAACTAGAATAGTACATTTGTCAGGTTTTGGAAATTTCTTATCCATCCTTCGATGAGTTTTTTTTAACACTGCTATCAACCAAAAGAACTGTGCTGACCATTTTATTTTTACACAATCGATGGAATATATATTACAGTTGTATAATCATTTATGCATCTCCTATGTAACATTTCTAAATATTTTAATTTACAAATTGTACTCCAAATGGTACAATCCGTCACACCACATCTACCTCATTGAAATTTTGTAATAAATATGCATACTGCTATTTTAATTCATAATTTGTTCGTGTAAAAGCAACATGATCAACAATTACCTTTTTATTCATGCAGCGTTTGTAAAATGCCATGTATAACTAATTAACATTAATCTAAATGATTGGAATGTTCACATGAATGTCTAATATGATTTTATCATTGCCCTGTGTTTATCTATTCATGTTATAAATATGTGTTGCTTCGTTAACGATCACTAGTACTGTTGTTTGAAAGGATAATTGTCACACAAGCTATCAAGGAGCAAATTGCCATATTTAATCAAAGTAGTCAATTCGTTCGATCGTTTCAAATAAATAAGCTCTTATTTTTTAAGCAACTGCATATATGAGTTATTTACATAACATATGCAACTATATGTGGATGTGAAGTAACTGGAGAAGTTCCAAAGAGGAGTGTAAGAAACAGCTTTAAATCACTTCGTAGTGAGAAACTAGTTCTAGTTTTAGTCGAGATCTCACGCAGCATAAACCTACATGAGTTGTGAGCTGTTGCGGGAACTGTCCCAGCCTAGTAAGCAGTTATAGTGTATCATAACCTTTGCCACAATACGGGTTGGCAACAGGCCAAGTTAGAATATAATGGTGTGTTGGCGTGATGTGTGACATATCGTGACTAGAATCCATTTGAGATAATTATATATGTAGTGTTGCATTGATCTGTGTTGAGTCTGTTGACATATAAGTAGCCCTAGTTCTTATCCACAGGTGGTGCTACTACTGTAGTGGGGTACACGGCTCTTTTATTTTTACCTGTTTACAACCGTAGCCTTTTTAGAAATCATAAATTATCTCATGCCCACAAATCTGCACTTGTGAGAACTATGGCAACATGTAACACGGTCAGTTGCATTGGCTGTAGTGGGTTTCAACTTTATAGAGGTAACGTAAAGTGATAGCATTCACCTTGCTTGATTGGTCAGCCGCTTTTGATACTATTCATCACACTACGCTTATCGAACGTTTATCTATCTTGTACGGCATATCGGCACTGCTATGACCTGGTTCCATTATACCTATCAGATTGACTTCAAACTGTAAAGATAAAAAGCAAATTCGACCGCACTTCCCACTTCATGTGACATTCCCCTGGGTTTTGTTCTTGGGCCTTTTCTCTTCCCCACTCAGAGCAGTCATCCAAGGCCCTAATCTGGATCACCACTTTTACGCAGATGATACTCAGGTTTACATTTCAGTAGCTACGTCAGATGCAAGTCACTCCTTAAGCCAACTAAATGACTGCCTCCAAGATATGTTCTACTAGATGACTGACAGCAAATTAAAGTTAAATACAGACAAAACTGAGTTTGCTATAATTAGTACTCCAGTGCTATACAGTAAACAAGATGGTCATTTTCAAACTATATCCTGAGTCAAAACTTCATAAGAATCTAGGCATGACCTGTGTTCATAACTTCAACTTTAAATAACATATCTCTGAAACGTGTCCTTGCTGTGTCTATCATATTCGCGTCTTCACCGCATTTGCCGGTATATTTATCTTTCAGTCGCTAAAACTATCGCAACAGTTTGTATTAGTAGTCAACTGGATTACTGTAACTCCCTCCTTTGTAATATTACCAGTAAAGACATTGGTAAACTTCAACGTGTCTAGCATTGTTTGGCATTGGTTTCTATCGCGCAGTGCCACTCCTAAAATAACTGCATTCGCTCTACATCATGTTTAAAATATGCACAACCACATACCAAGCCTTTGTCTAAATAACCGTCATATTTGCTCTCAATGGTCACGCCAGCAAGACGGCACAGGCAGTCCGGTAGTCAAGCACAAATTAACTTGCTGTTCCCAGAGTCGAGACAAAGGGCGGAACACAAGCTTTCTCAGTCGCTGCGTCTACTCTATGGTATACGCTTCCTGGCAACATTAAATCAGCAGAAAACATTACATTTCGCCGTCACGTGAAAACCTATCGGTTTAGTCTCGCCTATCCGCCCTAGTTTCTTAGTAATAATAATAATAATAATAATAATAATAATAATAATAATAATAATAATAATAATAATAATAATAATAATAATAATAATAATAATAATAATAATAATAATAATAATAATAATAATAATAATAATAATAATAATAATAATAATAATAATAATAATAATAATAATAATAATAATAATAATAATAATAATAATAATAATAATAATAATAATAATAATAATAATAATAATAATAATAATAATAATAATAATAATAATAATAATAATAATAATAATAATAATAATAATAATAATAATAATAATAATAATAATAATAATAATAATAATAATAATAATAATAATAATAATAATAATAATAATAATAATAATAATAATAATAATAATAATAATAATAATAATAATATAATTTATTTGTATAGCGCCCGAATCAATATTATTGCTCTCAGGCGCTTCACATAAATGTATAAATACTAGCTAAAATTGGATGATAGCACACTCATCCAATTGCACTGCCGTTGACTATGAGAATGCTTAATCCACTGGTTTTGTGACGCCACTGAGCTTGGATTCTGAGGATACTGGCGCCAGTTATTTATTATTATTATTATTATTATTAAGTAGTTCTTGCCTTTAATCAATAATAGATTGTCTTAGTAAGTTTTAATGGCGCTAATTATTTAAAATGTCATCAAAATACTTCAGCCAATTAGGAAATCAGATTTGGATATGTTTCAATTGACACTGGCTATTTAGTAAGTCACTTCATTTGAAACTATTGTATACGTCACTTACTTATGTGTAGTTTAAATGACTATTATTTACATTAATTGACACACTTTGTTTTAAGTCCATTACACTTAATAGACGGTTTTCAATCAACCATTCAGTTTTTCTTTACTGGTTTTTATTGCTGTTTTAAACTTCAGATGCCAGACTATGTGAATTTAACAAATGTTTCACTGATACACATCACATCACAGCGATTCCCAAATGATTTCCTAAGAATGAACTCTAACTCACTCTTGTGTTTCAGCTGGGCGTTGTCCGGTAGTGGAGGCCGGGAATGCGACATGTGCCGCGCTGTGCACAGACACAGCTAACTGTCGCTCCTCCCAGAAGTGCTGCTCCAATGGCTGTGGCCGCGTCTGTATGACACCAACAGGTGAGTGACCGTCGTGTACACACTGCCCGGCACCATGGTTATTCATTAGAATTCATGTTGTTAATTTTCACAAATATCTGAAGAAACAAAACCAAGGTTTACTTCCTCTGATAGACGTGTAATATGTCAAACTTCCTCAGGTAGACGTGTAATATGTCAAACGTTCTCTGGTAGCCGTGTAATATGTCAACCTTCCTCTGGTAGACGTGTAATATGTCAAACGTTCTCTGGTAGCCGTGTAATATGTCAACCTTCTTCAGGTAGACGTGTAATATGTCAACCTTCCTCTGGTAGACGTGTAATATGTCAAACGTTCTCTGGTAGCCGTGTAATATGTCAACCTTCCTCAGGTAGACCTGTAATATGTCAAACGTTCTCTGGTAGCCGTGTAATATGTCAACTTTCTTCAGGTAGACGTGTAATAGGTCAAACTTCCTCAGGTAGACCTGTAATATGTCAAACGTTCTCTGGTAGCCGTGTAATATGTCAACCTTCTTCTGGTAGACGTGTAATATGTCAAACTTCCTCAGGTAGACCTGTAATATGTCAAACGTTCTCTGGTAGCCGTGTAATATGTCAACCTTCTTCTGGTAGACGTGTAATATGTCAAACTTCCTCAGGTAGACCTGTAATATGTCAAACGTTCTCTGGTAACCGTGTAATATGTCAACCTTCTTCTTGTAGACGTATATATATCAAACCTCCTCAGGTAGACCTGTAATATGTCAAACGTTCTCTGGTAGCCGTGTGTTGTGTCAAATGTTATCTGGTACAGGTTTAATATGTCAAAAGTCCTCTGGTAGACGTGTAATATGTCAAACGTCCTCTGGTAGACGTGTAATATGTCAAACGTCCTCTGGTAGACGTGTAATATGTCAAACGTCCTCTGGTACACGTGTAATGTGTCAAACTAAGGACTTGGTTTATGACCCAGCATTGATGAGCCTATAAAGCCATTTACATTTATAAACAACTAAGCCAGTTTTCCTAATTTATACAATGTTGTATTGTTATTGCATCCAATAATATATGGCTTATTAATCACCCTGCTGTTGTGTATTTTGCAGGACGGACAAGTGTGCTTGTGCAGCTAACTACAGATATCCCGTGGGAGAATCAGTATTCAAAAGCGTGGGGCCAAATAACAATCAGACTTGTTTTATCCGTTGCGGTGAGTTTTTTCAAAAAGTGCTCTACACCAGTTGCCCAGATCATGGGTGGTGGACGATCAACTGTAGCAACTGGACAGATTAGCAAATTCACTAGATTAACTGATTCAACAGATTAGCTGTATCATTTGTACTTTGTTATAGACTGCACCAGTCAAAGCACTAAGCGTGAGAACCTGCTGACACTGCGCCCAGAGCAAACGCCAACACCAGGAAGTCCCGGCGTGTTTACTAATACAACACGAGGCAGCAGCAGTGCATGTTCTAATAATGAGTTTTACTTACTGACAATAAAGTATTAGTATAATTTCAGACACAGATGGCTAAACGATCCTCGCAACCCACGGGTCGTCGCGCTGCGCTATTGTACCCCTCGCTGATCATGTCCGAAAACTCGGGAGTGAACTATATAATTATAGCAATTGACTTCGCCAGTCGCTACTGCGTCAACCGTTGCATGGAACACGAGCAGCGTGTGGCTGAAATGACCTGAGTTAAAAGTTTTTCAAATGGATGTGCCATGGCTAAGGCTGGAACTGATGCAATCAATCGCATTGACCCCTGCCACACAATTTAAACACTTTAGAATGACAATGAGATGATTGGATAATGACCTGAGCTTAACCCCAGCAATATGATGTGAAGGGAGGTAAGGAGGCTGATGTAATTAATCAACCGTGTCCCCACATCACAGGTATATAAGGTTAACCCACAGTTAACCCAATGGTCAGGAAAATAATTGTGGAGAAAATTCTCTTGAATTTTCAAATGGTAATTTGTATTTTGTTAACTACATTGTTACATAACTGGTTACTGGATTCATGGCATTGCTGACACAAACAGAGTGATCAAGAATGCATTTTGTTTAGCACATTTAATTATTTACAAAATACTGCAAAATGCTTGACCAGTCATTGGAATGGACAAATCACATTCACAGGAGTTTCATTTAATCATACAATTGCATTGTCATCATCATGGAAAATACCACAGGAAAATATTCCAAAGAAAAACTCATAACTCCAAAAGTTTATATTGTTGTTTGAATGAATGTTTTTACATAGCTGTCACCTGTCATAATCACAATCGTCACCATGGTAACGGCTTTGACATTGAGCAACCAGCAGAAATGCCTATGCAACTTCCTTTTCAGGGTCAAACTCTTTGTGACAGTCTGTTTAATAAAAAGGCATTGTATTAAATAATCAGTGAAACTGGCGAGACTTTATATTTAGTTTATAGTTTTCAAGCGAACGTTTATTGTGACTTTTCTTAGTCACAACTGCGCCTTTATTTCCGAGACTTTTTCTTGTAACTTTACATCGTCCCACCATCAGTTGAGCCAAGACATTTGCCAGCAGTGCATAGTCGTTACACTTTGTTTACAGATTCAACGATTTCAGAAGCAATTATCTCATGAGTACCTTGATAATCCCGATAGTCCAACTCCAGACTTCAACATTGTGTGAGTACGATGCAAAATTACATTTTATATATGGCTTTGATGAGTATTAAATGTGATAGGGGAAGTAGGGGCATATCCGCATATAGAGGCATGTCCGCACACCCTATTATTTGCGCATCGCGTAACATCTGGTTAGTGGAATCATGCTAATCGGCATCGTCTAACCCCCAAATCAACCACTTGCATATACTTTTTGATAGAAGTGAATAATTAAAAAGTTATGACATAAAATGTTATTTTCGTAAACACTGATGTAATTTTACTCATATGCTGTTATGTGTATTACTTTAACTGTAAGACGTGCATATACATTTTCTTTCATAATTCCAAATTGTATTTTAATGTTTTATGATGTGTGAAATAAAGGATACATTCATAAGTAGCATTTTCGAGTAATTAAAAATTATTCACGTGTTGGATGCTTGGGGCATGTTCGCACAGGCCTGTGCGGTCATGCCCCACCCGCTGTGCAGACGTATTTCGTGCATCGATGCTTATAATATTATGTAGTCTACTTAGATACATATTTTGATACTTCAATTGCTTACCACAAATATTATAGGAAACTTTGATGTGAGATAGTATATGATGATTATTATCTAATTATTTACTATTCTGAAACGTATTATATCATTCATCGCTTCGTCAATGTGTAATAGGCTATATCGTGCTGACGTCACATTTTCCATGTTGTGTATCATTAGGTCGTTAAATGCATAAAGCTTAATTGACCATTGCTCATAGACTAAAATAACCAAGATGACAAATGATGTATAATCTATAATATATATAACTTTGCCCGTATACGTTAGTCCATACAAAGCCATGCTCGCACAGCCGACAAACTGAGTTTTTAGTTTGACTTTGCGCTTTACGAAACTATGCTGTTTTAGCTAGAAGGCTTCAGACAAGCTGGGTTGCAAACTTTGACTTTCCCGTTACAAAATCATGCTGTTGTTTGCTTTGACTCTCAAGGAGGAATAAACGTGGACTATGATTCAAGGCCACTGTATTTTCTAAACTTTACGTATATATGAACACTTGAAACCGTTGATTTGTGTTCTCTGGTTTTCTTTTTATAGTAATGCACATGTCAGTAGTGTACATATACCAATACATATTATTATTGCAGTTAATGGTCAGTTCAGTGAGACCAGGTGTTGTTTCGCCATTCTTGGGGCATAACCGCACACATTGTGCGGCTATGCCCCGTACCTTGGGGCATGTCCGCACAAAGCTATGCCTCTATATTTTACCAAATATTTAAATATCTTATGGGATATGCGATTTTTTAACTAACTAACAACAAAGTAATATGATTGCTCATTCTGAATACTAAATATCATCATCTTAGGACACACAGTGCATTATCTATAGCTTGTTTCACCTTATGTGTGCGGACATGCCCCTACTTCCCCTACCAGTACTTATTCAAAGAGCCAGGAGACATGTGATCACACCTTAAGGGCATGAATTTTAATCTCATCACTGCCTAGCCTCGACTAATCATTGCCCACCAGGTGGCTTCATCCAAACCGTGGTGTTGAATTTGTCCCAGTTCTTGCTTTAACCACGCGGGTGCGTTGACGTTTGTTGCCAGGTAAACTTGTCCACTTCTTACTAGGCCAGGTCTGAACTTGTACTCATTAGTCTCGTTTAACCGACTCTCGCTCGGCTGCTTAACTTCGCTAAAAAAGAGTCTAGTTACTTAGCAGACTTATAAATGTTATCTAAAAAGTGCTGTCCCCTCATGAAGCATGACTAATTGAGGCTTATCCTGCCATAATTCCTACTTCATAAACAACTGCAAATTTGTATTTCTGTTTATTTTTGTGTCGATGTAAGCTTAATGTTGAATACTTTCAATGTTATTGTATGATCTTATAAAAAAGTGCATCCTTATTTTAGATTTTTATTTCATAGTTGGCCTGAGAGCCAACCGGCATCTCTACCCTATTCTGAGATAAGGCCGCCCTGGTGGAGACATCGGCAGAGCATAATATACCAGGCAGAGTTGAGGGACTAAAAAGTGCTGCCACCTCATGGAGTCTGGTAATCGGGGCTAGTAGGCATTGGAACTTGTGGGGTCTGTCGATCTCGGCCCTCGCCAATATATATATATATATGAAGGCGTTCACGGTGTAAAACTGGTAACATGGCTGTTGACGACGTAAAACGCCGCGTCGACATGCCATGTCTCCACATTCTCGAGCAGATCCAGCTGCAGATCTGTGGCGAAAAGAAGGTGTCGTGTCCCATCGATGTTTATGTCCCGGCGAAGGAAGTTGTCGGGAATGTGTCCCGCATACATTACAAACGCCAGGTCTTGCGTGTTCTGCGGTCAGTTGCGTCTACGGCTACGGTGGTAGTTGGCGTTCGCAGCCATTCTTTCAAGGGCTGGCATAGCTGGGCACGGTTGTGTGGCCGCAACGAATTCCGCCACCAGATCGCCGACCATCTCCCCTACTGATCGAAACGTATGATCGTCGACCTGTTGTTTCGCCTTGTGCGCAATTGTCGCGATCATTTCGGCGCCGAGACTCGGCTGGTGAACGTCTTGTATCGAAGTTGAGGGGCTTAAAAGTGCTGCCACCTCACGGAGTCTGGGTAACCGAGGCTACGCCAAGTAGTGCATTGCGCGGTACGTCGCTTGACCGTGTACGAGTACCTCTTACAAAAAATAGCATTCAAATACCATACATATACATGGTATTTGAATGGTCCTAGGGGGGTATTATGGCCAAGGGTGTTTGAATGGTATCTGAATGGTTTTTTGATTGATATCTTGAATGGTATTTTGGATTCTTTGTACCGTTCAGTGGTATTGAACGGTATTTTAAATTACCGTTGAGACTACCACTGATTCCTGCTGATATATCATTGATACTGAAGTCAATTGTAAGGGACCCGACGTCAAAGAGTTTGTCCTTTCCTCTGGCTCTGATGGGGGTGTCACGGACTATCTTATAGGAGGCTCTGGTAGTGCTACTGACACAGACGTCAGCAGGATCGGGGTCAACAATAGAGGATTCTTGGAGATCGCCTGGTCTTGGTGGCAGTGACCAACCATCATCAGTGTCCATTGGAATGGATGTTATTGATCGATCCTGTTGTGGTGTTGTCGGCGATGTCGGAGTAGTCGGCGGACTTGGCCGAGTCGGCGAAGACTCCAGTACCGTTGACGAAGTCGCGGGCGACGCAGCCACGCCAGGGAATCTTAGACTTAGAGCGACCCTAAATAAAACGAAAACTATTAAGATTTTGATATAACAATTTTTAACATAAATATTATTAGTAATAGTAACAACAGTGATTTAAACTAAGCTTTATTTAACAATATTCAGTGACCACAGGAAACTGAAACAAACGTTTGGATTATACATAACAAGCATACGTGTAAGCCATTCATATAAGTCATAATAAGATTTATCAGGCAGTTGTTAAAGGGGGTCTGTAACACTTTATACCCAACGAAACCGTTTAAATGTAGGATGTATCAATATGGCGTATCGTATTATTTGTAAATAGTCAGCACGGATCCAAAACAACTATACGAGGTGGCAATTTCAGCATATTTAACACTGTGGCTTAACAATTTTGAGAATATCGGTTATAATAATAAATTACCATGTCAAAATAATAGGGAGGAATATAGGAAGCAAACAACATGTCAATAAATCATTTGTGTCAGTATCATTAGTAATGGAGGTAAGGTTATTATTATATATAATTTGAGTGAAGGTAAGATAGAGTCAGTAATAAAACAGTTAATTCTGGTTAGAGATGATTAAAGATGACCTCTCATGTTAGTACCCCCTCTTATACATGTGGTGCCATCTGGTGTGTGAATAGGAGGGATGGCAGTAGAGTGGCGGTACAGATGTCGTTCAGCCACACAGACACTGTGAGTCGCCCAGAAGTGGTTGAAAGCAGGATTGCTTGGCTCCTTGCACAGAAATACAAAACAACCGCTTCAACAGATTACGTAATCGGCAACCTCAAGGCCATTGTCAATTCAATATCTGGACAAAAACTCTCAGGTAAGTACAGAAGCATATATTGTATGCAGTAGACTAGTACATCGGTAGACATGTTGTCTATATATGTGTCTGTGAGTATATCTCACGCTGGTAGGTGGATCACCAAAATGCAAAGCTGCGAGAATTGTGTATTGTTGAAATTGGCAAAGCAAACAGTGCAGAAAATCAAGTGGATTTGGCGTTAACCCCACTGACCTCAGCAATATATATATATATATATATATATATATATATATATATATATATATATATATATATGATATGTGGCCATGTTTGTTTGGTGCATTGAGTGATATATGGCCATGTTTGTTTGGTGCCCTGGATGATATGTGGTCATGTTTGTTTGGTGCATTGAGTGATATATGGCCATGTTTGTTTGGTGCCCTGGATGATATGTGGCCATGTTTGTTTGGTGCATTGAGTGATATATGGCCATGTTTGTTTGGTGCCCTGGATGATATGTGGTCATGTTTGTTTGGTGCACTGGGTGATATGTGGCCATGTTTGTTTGGTGCACTGGGTGATATGTGGTCATGTTTGTTTGGTGCACTGGATGATATGTGGCCATGTTTGTTTGGTGCACTGGATGATATGTGGCCATGTTTGTTTGGTGCACTGGATGATATGTGGTCATGTTTGTTTGGTGCACTGGGTGATATGTGGTCATGTTTGTTTGGTGCACTGGGTGATATGTGGCCATGTTTGTTTGGTGCACTGGATGATATGTGGTCATGTTTGTTTGGTGCACTGGGTGATATGTGGTCATGTTTGTTTGGTGCACTGGGTGATATGTGGCCATGTTTGTTTGGTGCACTGGATGATATGTGGCCATGTTTGTTTGGTGCACTGGGTGATATGTGGCCATGTTTGTTTAGTGCACTGGGTGATATGTGGCCATGTTTGTTTAGTGCACTGGGTGATATGTGGCTATGTTTGTTTGGTGCACTGGGGTGATATGTGGCCATGTTTGTTTAGTGCCCTGGGTGACATGTGGCCATGTTTGTTTAGTGCACTGGGTGATATGTGGCCATGTTTATTTAGTTCACTGGGTGATATGTGGCCATGTTTGTTTGGTGCACTGGGTGATATGTGGCCATGTCTTGTTTGGTGCACTGGATGATATGTGGCCATGTTTGTTTAGTGCACTGGGTGATATGTGGCCATGTTTGTTTGGTGCACTGGGTGATATGTGGCCATGTTTGTTTAGTGCACTGGGTGATATGTGGCTATGTTTGTTTAGTGCACTGGGTGATATGTGGCCATGTTTGTTTAGTGCACTGGGTGATATGTGGCCATGTTTGTTTAGTGCACTGGGTGATATGTGGCCATGTTTGCTTAGTGCACTGGGTGATATGTGGCCATGTTTGTTTAATGCACTGGGTGATATGTGGCCATGTTTGTTTAGTGCCCTGGGTGATATGTGGCCATGGTTGTTTAGTGCACTGGGTGATATGTGGCCATGTTTATTTAGTGCACTGGGTGATATGTGGCCATGTTTGTTTAGTGCACTGGGTGATATGTGGCCATGTTTGTTTGGTGCACTGGGTGATATGTGGCCATGTTTGTTTAGTGCACTGGGTGATATGTGGCCATGTTTGTTTAGTGCACTGGGTGATATGTGGCCATGTTTGTTTGGTGCACTGGGTGATATGTGGTCATGTTTGTTTAGTGCACTGGGTGATATGTGGCCATGTTTGTTTGGTGCACTGGGTGATATGTGGCCATGTTTGTTTAGTGCACTGGGTGATATGTGGCCATGTTTGTTTGGTGCACTTGGTGATATGTGGCCATGTGTGTTTGGTGTACTGGGTGATATGTGGCCATATTTGTTTGGTGCACTGGGTGATATGTGGCCATGTTTGTTTGGTATGCACTGGGTGATATGTGGCCATGTTTGTTTAGTGCACTGGGTGATATGTGGCCATGTTTGTTTGGTGCACTGGGTGATATGTGGTCATGTTTGTTTGGTGCACTGGGTGATATGTGGCCATGTTTGTTTGGTGCACTGGGGTGATATGTGGCCATGTTTGTTTGGTGCATTAAGTTATATGTGGCCATGTTTGTTTGGTGCACTCGGTGATATGTGGTCAGGTGTGTTTGGTGCACTGGGTGATATGTGGCCATGTTTGTTTGGTGCACTGGGTGATATGTGGCCATGTTTGTTTGGTGCACTGGGTGATATGTGGCCATGTGTGTTTGGTGCACTGGGTGATATGTGGCCATGTTAGTTTGGTGCACTGGGTGATATGTGGCCATGTTTGTTTGGTGTACTGGGTGATATGTGGTCATGTTTGTTTGGTGCACTGGGTGATATATGGCCATGTTTGTTTGGTGCACTGGGGTGATATGTGGTCATGTTTGTTTGGTGCATTACATTATATGTGGCCATGTTTGTTTGGTGCACTGGGTGATATGTGGTCATGTTTGTTTGGTGCATTACATTATATGTGGCCATGTTTGTTTGGTGCACTGGGTGATATGTGGCCATGTTTGTTTGGTGCATTAAGTTATATGTGGCCATGTTTGTTTGGTGCACTCGGTGATATGTGGTCAGGTGTGTTTGGTGCACTGGGTGATATGTGGCCATGTTTGTTTGGTGCACTGGGTGATATGTGGCCATGTTTGTTTGGTGCATTACATTATATGTGGCCATGTTTGTTTGGTGCACTGGGTGATATGTGGCCATGTTTGTTTGGTGCACTGGGTGATATGTGGCCATGTTTGTTTGGTGCATTACATTATATGTGGCCATGTTAGTTTGGTGCACTGGGTGATATGTGGCCATGTTTGTTTGGTGCACTGGGTGATATGTGGCCATGTTTGTTTGGTGCACTGGGAGATATGTGGCCATGTTTGTTTGGTGCACTGGGTGATATGTGGCCATGTGTGTTTGGTGCACTGGGTGATATGTGGCCATGTGTGTTTGGACTGGGTGATATGTGGCCATGTGTGTTTGGTGCACTGGGTGATATGTGGCCATGTGTGTTTGGTGCACTGGGGTGATATGTGGTCATGTGTGTTTGGTGCACTGGGTGATATGTGGCCATGTGTGTTTGGTGCACTGGGTGATATGTGGCCATGTGTGTTTGGTGCACTGGGGTGATATGTGGTCATGTGTGTTTGGTGCACTGGGTGATATGTGGCCATGTTTGTTTGGTGCACTGGGTGATATGTGGTCATGTGTGTTTGGTGCACTGGGGTGATATGTGGCCATGTTTGTTTGGTGCACTGGGTGATATGTGGCCATGTTTGTTTGGTGCACTGGGTGATATGTGGCCATGTTGTTTGGTGCACTGGGTGATATGTGGTCATGTTTGTTTGGTGCACTGGGTGATATGTGGCCATGTTTATTTTTATGGTTTGCACTGGGTGATATGTGGCCATGTTTATTTAGTGCACTGGGTGATATGTGGCCATGTTTGTTTGGTGCACTGGGTGATATGTGGCCATGTTTGTTTGGTGCACTGGGTGATATGTGGCCATGTTTGTTTGGTGCACTGGGTGATATGTGGCCATGTTTGTTTGGTGCACTGGGTGATATGTGGCCATGTTTGTTTGGTGCACTGGGTGATATGTGGCCATGTTTGTTTAGTGCACTGGGTGATATGTGGCCATGTTGTTTGGTGCACTGGGTGATATGTGGCCATGTTTGTTTGGTGCACTGGGTGATATGTGGCCATGTTTGTTTGGTGCACTGGGTGATATGTGGCCATGTTTGTTTGGTGCACTGGGTGATATGTGGCCATGTTTGTTTGGTGCACTGGGTGATATGTGGCCATGTTTGTTTGGTGTACTGGGTGATATGTGGCCATGTTTGTTTGGTGCACTGGGTGATATGTGGCCTTGTTTGTTTGGTGTACTGGGTGATATGTGGCCATGTTTGTTTGGTGCACTGGGTGATATGTGGCCATGTTTGTTTGGTGCACTGGGTGATATGTGGCCTTGTTTGTTTGGTGTACTGGGTGATATGTGGCCTTGTTTGTTTGGTGTACTGGGTGATATGTGGCCTTGTTTGTTTGGTGTACTGGGTGATATGTGGCCATGTTTGTTTGGTGTACTGGGTGATATGTGGCCATGTTTGTTTGGTGTACTGGGTGATATGTGGCCATGTTTGTTTGGTGTACTGGGTGATATGTGGCCATGTTTGTTTGGTGTACTGGGTGATATGTGGTCATGTTTGTTTAGTGCACTGGGTGATATGTGGCCATGTTTGTTTAGTGCACTGGGTGATATGTGGCCATGTTTGTTTAGTGCACTTGGTGATATGTGGCCATGTTTGTTTAGTGCACTGGGTGATATGTGGCCATGTTTGTTTGGTGCACTGGGTGATATGTGGTCATGTTTGTTTGGTGCACTGGGTGATATGTGGCCATGTTTGTTTGGTGCACTGGGTGATATGTGGTCATGTTTGTTTAGTGCACTGGGTGATATGTGGTCATGTTTGTTTGGTGCACTGGGTGATATGTGGCCATGTTTGTTTGGTGCACTGGGTGATATGTGGTCATGTTTGTTTAGTGCACTGGGTGATATGTGGTCATGTTTGTTTGGTGCACTGGGTGATATGTGGCCATGTTTGTTTGGTGCACTGGGTGATATGTGGTCATGTTTGTTTAGTGCACTGGGTGATATGTGGCCATGTCTTGTGTGTTCCAGTCAGGATTTTCTCTGTATGCTCCATCTTTGAAGCGAAAGCTACTTGTCGTCACGGTGGCAGTTGTGTTAACAATGACGGATTCCCAGCGTGTCGGTGAGATTTCACACTAATAACACACAGCAACATCTAGAACATAGGTGTCCTTGAAAATAAGTTTGTTCGTTCAAAATTATAACTAAAGTGAGGCCTTGGGCTATATCAAGTGATTATGACTTTCAAAGGTAATTGGACCCAACTAACCTACCAGACATTCAATCGAACATCATCTTAAGCTTTCTTGGAAATACACTTAGTGTATGATAATTATTTATTTACTGTAAACCAAAACAATATGGTATGAAGTTCTATGAACAGAATTGCAAATCTGGTTCGTCTCTATATCAGTTTGACCTGCGTGTTAAGAACATCAGTGTCGATTCCTGTTACTTTTGACAGGTGCACAAATGGCTACAGTGGAAGCTTCTGTGAAACAATGGTCATACAAGGTGGGTGCAACAAACTTACCCCTATCACAAATAGTAAAATGGTGCAAAAGATGACCTTGTTCAGATGAGCATTAATTTTATAGAGCTGTGATTAAATATTGAAACACATTTGAAATGACAACACATATTAATTTAGAGAAATGCTTATATACTGGCTTTCCTCTAAGAAATTGTTACAGCAGGGGTTTCTGTGAAGCAGCCCTGATATGAAGTAACTGCAAAAACTTACTCTTATCATAATGTGTAGAAATATTTAAACGGTAAAATAGGTGAACTTTTTCAAATGAGCATCAATTTTTAAGTGCTGTATTCTACAGCTTTGCAACAAAAACATTGAAACATTTGGTTGTTGATTTTTATTTGCCTATACCAGCTGTTAACATGACATTTATTCATGTATAAGTAAAATTGTTTTACTTACTCAAAATCTTCACAATAAAAGGGCACTCGGACTCAGGTGATCGCGAAGACTCAAGAGGATCTCACGCCGGAGGATCTCATTCAGGAGGTTCACATGACTCAGGTAAACCAATATAAGAACTGTTTAGTCTGTTTCAGGATTTGTTAAGATATGTTTTAAAAAATTGATTTAAATATAATGATAGTGACAGAAGACATCACTTTTTTATGTTAAGTTCATTTGAAATCACAACACTTTATAAATTTAGAGAAATGCTTATATACTGGCTTTCCTCAAAGAAATTGTTACAGCAGGGGTTTCTGTGAAACAGCGCTGATATGAAGTAACTGCAAAAACGTACCCTTATCATAATGTGTAGAAATATTTAAATGGTGAAAAAGATGAACTTTTCAGATGAGCCTAAATTTTTAAGTGCTGTATTCTACAGCTTTGCAACGAAAACATTGAAACATTTGGTTGTTGATTTTTATTAGCCTATACAAGCAACTAACATGACATTTCTTCATGTATAAGTAAAATTGTTTTACTTACTGAATTTTTTCACAATAAAAGGGCATTCAGACTCAGATGATCACGAAGACTCAAGAAGATCTCACGCCGGAGGATCTCATTCAGGAGGTTCACATGACTCAGGTAAACCAATATAAGAACTGTTTACTCTGCTTCAGGATTTGTTAAGATATGTTTAAAAAAATGATTTACCTATGATGATAGTGATAGACTACATCATTTTTTATGATAAGTTAATTTGAAATCACAACATTTATAATAATTTACAGAAATGCTTATACAAGGTTTACACTGGCTTTGTTTTAAGAACTTTGCAATGCTTGTGTTTACAACCAACTGTCTTGTAGTGTACTGGTATAGTCTATTAATCTTGCAGTGTCTCAGACTCTTACCATCTGTCAGTAAGTAAGGCTTTGCCCATTTAAGTAAACTACCAGGTACGCAATTTCATGGGCGCTGATTATTTCAACTGCATTGCTTTCTAGATGAGGAAGATGGAGATCATGGATCGAACGAAGATTCAGGACACAGCTTCCCACCGCACCTCCCACAGTTGCCTCCAGGGACGGGAACCGGTACTTATCCACTCTTAAGCTGTGTTCACATTTACACTTTAAGATGGATTATATCATTGTAAACCACTGTGAACAATGTTGGAAATGGCACTTCGCCAAATATAAAATTTTATAAATTATATAATATATATTCTGGACAAGAAATGTTTTTCTCCGTGAATTTCAGAAACACAAAAACGCTTGCTAAGAAGATAATGACGTGTTAAAATCATGTGGCAGTTTCACTTTCTGTTTAGGTGGTCATGGCAGAAATGGATCAGGTTGGTTTTCACCCATCCCACCCTTCCCTCCGTTCCCACAAGGCCCTACTTCTCAACCAGGTATGTCCAAAGGAACAACACAGTACTCAGTTTATGTTTAGGTTGGATGTTGTATCAGAAATAAGCTTGCATGTATTAATTACTATTTATAGAACACAAAGAAGTGTGTGGGTGTCAACCTTGGCGCAAAATATGTTCTTCATGTAGGAATGTTTAGTTGCTGCAAAATCTGAAAATCTGACAAATTTCAGTTGAAAACACTGAGTCTTGTTTTGTGTGATCCTACCCCTCAGAACAGATATATCAGCGATATCAAAGATGTATTATGTAGTATTTTGTTGTATTTTGTTCTGAAGCTCTCATATGGAGCAATTGAGTTAGTTCTGATAAGTCTAAAACTAACCAGCTGTGAAAGATGACGTTCCAAGGTCATGAAAGAAGTATTGCTGACCTACAGGGTTCAAACATTGTATATATCAAAACTAGGCAAGTTATAATTACTATGTTTTTAGTTTTTATCCATTTGTTTAGAAAATATCAAGTTATTGCATTAATCTGTATTAAGAGTTCAATTTTTAAATGTTAAACCTACATCTATTATTAACACAAGTAAATTACCTTAAAGCAGTGCAGGTCCCCCTAGTTCTGGCATGGCAGTCCACCAGGGGGCACCAGTAGTGTCACATTATTACACCAGTTTCAGGCAAATTCATTGTGAAATTTTCCCTTTTTTTAAGTGTTTTGTTATCATCATCTGTGTTCATTGTCATGTTACTTGATGCAGGATCCTCCCGTTGTCAACTCCAGCGAGCCACTGAGTGCATTGACAGTATGAAAACTGCAATGGACAAAGTGTCATTACATAACAGCACACGTGGGTCATGGCAGGCACTCTGCAGGTAAGACATACTGTGTCACTTACCAGGTAAGACATACTGTGTCACTTACCAGGTAAGACATACCGTGTCACTTACCAGGTAAGACATACCGTGTCACTTACCAGGTAAGACATACCGTGTCACTTACCAGGTAAGACATACCATGTCACTTACCAGGTAAGACATACCATGTCACTTACCAGGTAAGACATACCGTGTCACTTACCAGGTAAGACATACCGTGTCACTTACCAGGTAAGACATACCGTGTCACTTACCAGGTAAGACATACCGTGTCACTTACCAGGTAAGACATACCGTGTCACTTACCAGGTAAGACATACTGTGTCACTTACCAGGTAAGACATATTGTGTCACTTACCAGGTAGGACATACTGTGTCACTTACCAGGTAAGACATACTGTGTCACTTACCAGGTAAGACATACCGTGTCACTTACCAGGTAAGACATACCGTGTCACTTACCAGGTAAGACATACTGTGTCACTTACCAGGGAAGACATACCGTGTCACTTACATTAGTGATCAGTGGTCACTGACTAAAGTAACATGAATAGCAAGCTCACTGCATTGACATTATGTATAAGTTGCTTAGGATGTATATAGGGTATCATTCCATTAGCCCCCATGTCTCAAGCCCCACCCCAGTAGCCCCCTCCCCCCTCCCCCCTCCCCCCTCCCCCCTCCCCCCTCCCCCCTCCCCCCGACGTGTGAGAATTGAGTGTCAGTAGCTGTTCTTTGTAAATGGAGTTAAACATTTAAAGTTCCAAGTGACTTTCACATAACTTGTGTGGTGTATAAAGCTCACTGTTCCAAGAGGTGGAGTAAATCCTGCACATAAACTGTTTGAGGTGAGCAACATGAACATTAATTTATTACTTCATTACTTATTAATAATATTAATAAGTAATTAAGTAATCCTGAGTCAGAACAAATAATATTACAGTTTGTTTGATAAATTTGAAGGGAAAAAAACTAAAATAATGATGTATTAATAATACTAATAAATAAATATATAATATATATTTATTTATTAGTATTATTAATACATAATTATTTTAGTTGTTTTTCTTCAAATTTATTAAACAAACTGTAATATAATTTGTCCTGACTCAGGAATAAGCTTTTGAAAGTCAACTGCCGCCACTTTTACGTGATTGTGGTTTTGTACAGTTTCACTTCAATCAAAGAAATGTGACATTCCTTGAATGTGCATCAGACGTATTAATATGACTCATAATTTAACAATAATTCTATTTCCTTATGGTTTTTCTTAATATTTCATTGTCTTAGTGAAATGGTCCCAGTTGTTGAAATTGTTCTGTGTGTTCTGTGTCTTACAGGAAATCAAATGAAACAGCCCGTTGTCTTTTCAATTCGACAAATGGCTGCCACTCAGACACGGAACAATTATGGAAGCAATTCTTTGACCTCATTAAACCCTTAGACACAGTCTGTAAACGTAAGTATGAATATTGGCATCTTAACTGTTTGCTGTAACTCAATACATATCAGTTAATCTAACTGAGTAATTAATATTACTCAATATTTCTTGAGATATTATATCATATTTCACTGAGATATTAAAACATTTTATTATATCGGGCTTTATTTTGACAGGAGTCTACAAGTGTGACTCCTTATTTCACCTATGCACGACTACATCAGTGATGATGGGTCCCTCTTAGATGTCCATTAGTAGCTGACTAGTTACACTCTGACTTTAACACATTTTATCAGAGATTTGCTCCTAGTGGTAGCTACATTGGGTGTGGAAACCCCACGCCTGTGTTGTGGACCCCTCTTGGTTGATAGTTTGAAATGAATGTGTCAGAATCTTGTTGTCACTGGGAGACAAATGTAAATTCCCTTAACAGACATATCTGAGTATATCTTCATTGTATGCAAGATATTATTTTGTAGTTCACTAGTTTTTTGTAAGGACATCTCAGGGCCTCCCAAAACAGCAAAATGTAACAATTTGGCCTATTTCTGTATGGGCGTCTCTGTTTAGGTGGTCATGGTGGAAATGGATCAGGTTGGTTTCCATCCATCCCAGGAGTCCCACCGTTCCCACAAGGCCCTACTCCGCATCCAGGTATGGCCTAAGGAATTAAGTTTTTTTTAGCATGGTTCCTCTACCAGAAATAAACTTGGAGTACTATTTATAGAACACAAAGAAGTGTGTGTGGGTGTCAACCTTGGTGCAAAATATGTTCTTCATGTAAGAATGTTTAGTTGCTGCAAAATCTTAAAATCTGACAAATTTCAGTTGAAAACACTGAGTCTTGTTTTGTGTGATCCTACCCCTCAGAACAGATATATCAGCGATATCAAGGATGTATTATGTAGTATTTTGTTGTATTTTGTTCTGGCTCTCTCATGAAGCAATTGATTTAGTTCTGACAAGTCTAAAACTTTATAATAAACAGCTGTGAAAGATGACGTTCCAAGGTCATGAAAGAAGCATTGCTGACCTTCAGGGTCAAACATTGTTCCGGTAATGACAACATTAGGCAAGTTTTAATTACTGTGTTTTTAGTTTTAGTTTCAAAATTAGGCAAGTTTTAATTACTGTGTTTTTAGTTTTTATCCATTTGTTTCTAAAAATAACTGACAGGTTATTGCATCAATCTGTATTAAGAATTCATTTTTTAAGTGTTAAACCTACATCTATATTAACACAAGTAAATTACCTTAAAGCAGTGCAGGTCCCCCTAGTTCTGGCATGCCAGTCCACCAGGGGGCACCAGTAGTGTCACATCATTACACCAGTTTCAGTCAAATCATTGTGAAATTTTCCATTTTTTTAATGTTTTCGTTACCTTCATCTTCATCTGTGTTCATTGTTGTGTTACTTCACACAGGATCCTCACGTTGTCAACTCCAGCATGCTGATGAGTGCATTGACAGTATGAAAACTGCAATGGGCAAAGTGTCATTACATAGCAGCACTCTGGAGTCACTCTGCAGGTAGGACATACTGTGTCACTTACATTAGTGGTCAGTGGTCACTGACTAAAGTAACATGAATAGCAAGCTCACTGCATTGACATTATGTATAAGTTGTTTAGGATGTATATAGGGTATCATTCCATTAGCCCCCATGTCTCTAGCCCCATCCCAGTAGCCCCCTCCCCCCTCCCCCCTCCCCCCTCCCCCCGAGATGTGAGAACTGAATGTCACCAGCTGTTCTTTGTAAATGGAGTTAATTATTTAAATTTCACATAAATTGTGTGGTGTATAAAGCTCACTGTTCCAAGAGGTAGAGTAAATCCTGTACGTAAAACTGTTTGAGGTGAGCAACATGAACATTAATTTATTATTTAATTACTTATTAAAAATATTAATAAGTAATCCTGAGTCAGAACAAATAATATTACAGTTTGATAAATTTGAAGAAAAAACAACTAAAATAACGATGTATTAATAATAGTAATAAATAAATATATATTATATATTTATTTATTAGTATTATTAATACATAATTATATTAGTTGTTTTTCTTCAAATTTATGAAACAAACTGTAATATTATTTGTCCTTACTCAGGAATAAGCTTTTGAAAGTCAACTGCCGCCACTTTTACGTGATTGTGGTTTTGTACAGTTTCCCTTTAATCAAAAAAGTTTGACATTCCTTGAATGTGCATCAGACGTATGACTGTGACTCATAATTTAACAATAATTTTATTTCCTTATGGTTTTTCTTAATATTTCTTTGTCTTAGTGAAACGGTCCCAGTTGTTCATGTTGTTCTGTGTGTTCTGTGTCTTACAGGAAATCAAACGAAACAGCCCGTTGTCTTATCAATTCGACAAATGGCTGCAACACAGAGATTAAAAAGCAGTTTTGGAAGCAATTCTTTGACGTCATCAAACCCTTAGACACAGTCTGTAAACGTAAGTATGAATATTGCCATCTTAACTGTTTGCTGTAAATCAATACGTATCAGTTAATCTAACTGAGTAATTAATCTTACTCAATATTTCTTGAGATATTATATCATATTTCACTGAGATATTAAAAACATTCTATTGGCATAATTCAGGCTTTATTTTTTACAGGAGTCTACAAGTGTGACTCCTTATTTCACCTGTGCACGACTACATCAGTGATGATGGGTCCCTCTTAGATGTCCCTTAGTAGCAGTCTAGTTACACTCTGACTTTAACACATGTTATCAGAGATTTGCTCCTAGTTGTAGCTGCATTGGGTGTGGAAACCCCACGCCTGTGTTATGGACCCCTCTTGGTTGATGATTTGAAATGAATGTGTCAGAATCTTGTTGTCACTGGGAGACAAATGTAAATTCCTTTAACAGACATATCTGAGTATATCTTCATTGTATGCAAGATATTATTTTGTAGTTCACTAGTTTTTTGTAAGTACATCTCAGGGCCTCCCAAAACAGCAAAATGTAACAATTTGGCCTATTTCTGTATGGGCGTCTCTGTTTAGGTGGTCATGGTGGAAATGGATCAGGTTGGTTTCCATCCATCCCAGGAGTCCCACCGTTCCCACAAGGCCCTACTCCGCATCCAGGTATGGCCTAAGGAATTACTCAGTTTTTTTTAGCATGGTTCCTCTACCAGAAATAAACTTGGAGTACTATTTATAGAACACAAAGAAGTGTGTGTGGGTGTCAACCTTGGTGCAAAATATGTTCTTCATGTAGGAATGTTTAGTTGCTGCAAAATCTTAAAATCTGACAAATTTCAGTTGAAAACACTGAGTCTTGTTTTGTGTGATCCTACCCCTCAGAACAGATATATCAGCGATATCAAGGATGTATTATGTAGTATTTTGTTGTATTTTGTTCTGGCTCTCTCATGAAGCAATTGATTTAGTTCTGACAAGTCTAAAACTTTATAATAAACAGCTGTGAAAGATGACGTTCCAAGGTCATGAAAGAAGCATTGCTGACCTTCAGGGTCAAACATTGTTCCGGTAATGACAACATTAGGCAAGTTTTAATTACTGTGTTTTTAGTTTTAGTTTCAAAATTAGGCAAGTTTTAATTACTGTGTTTTTAGTTTTTATCCATTTGTTTCTAAAAATAACTGACAGGTTATTGCATCAATCTGTATTAAGAATTCATTTTTTAAGTGTTAAACCTACATCTATATTAACACAAGTAAATTACCTTAAAGCAGTGCAGGTCCCCCTAGTTCTGGCATGCCAGTCCACCAGGGGGCACCAGTAGTGTCACATCATTACACCAGTTTCAGTCAAATCATTGTGAAATTTTCCATTTTTTTAATGTTTTCGTTACCTTCATCTTCATCTGTGTTCATTGTTGTGTTACTTCACACAGGATCCTCACGTTGTCAACTCCAGCATGCTGATGAGTGCATTGACAGTATGAAAACTGCAATGGGCAAAGTGTCATTACATAGCAGCACTCTGGAGTCACTCTGCAGGTAGGACATACTGTGTCACTTACATTAGTGGTCAGTGGTCACTGACTAAAGTAACATGAATAGCAAGCTCACTGCATTGACATTATGTATAAGTTGTTTAGGATGTATATAGGGTATCATTCCATTAGCCCCCATGTCTCTAGCCCCATCCCAGTAGCCCCCTCCCCCCTCCCCCCTCCCCCCTCCCCCCGAGATGTGAGAACTGAATGTCACCAGCTGTTCTTTGTAAATGGAGTTAATTATTTAAATTTCACATAAATTGTGTGGTGTATAAAGCTCACTGTTCCAAGAGGTAGAGTAAATCCTGTACGTAAAACTGTTTGAGGTGAGCAACATGAACATTAATTTATTATTTAATTACTTATTAAAAATATTAATAAGTAATCCTGAGTCAGAACAAATAATATTACAGTTTGATAAATTTGAAGAAAAAACAACTAAAATAACGATGTATTAATAATAGTAATAAATAAATATATATTATATATTTATTTATTAGTATTATTAATACATAATTATATTAGTTGTTTTTCTTCAAATTTATGAAACAAACTGTAATATTATTTGTCCTTACTCAGGAATAAGCTTTTGAAAGTCAACTGCCGCCACTTTTACGTGATTGTGGTTTTGTACAGTTTCCCTTTAATCAAAAAAGTTTGACATTCCTTGAATGTGCATCAGACGTATGACTGTGACTCATAATTTAACAATAATTTTATTTCCTTATGGTTTTTCTTAATATTTCTTTGTCTTAGTGAAACGGTCCCAGTTGTTCATGTTGTTCTGTGTGTTCTGTGTCTTACAGGAAATCAAACGAAACAGCCCGTTGTCTTATCAATTCGACAAATGGCTGCAACACAGAGATTAAAAAGCAGTTTTGGAAGCAATTCTTTGACGTCATCAAACCCTTAGACACAGTCTGTAAACGTAAGTATGAATATTGCCATCTTAACTGTTTGCTGTAAATCAATACATATCAGTTAATCTAACTGAGTAATTAATCTTACTCAATATTTCTTGAGATATTATATCATATTTCACTGAGATATTAAAAACATTCTATTGGCATAATTCAGGCTTTATTTTTTACAGGAGTCTACAAGTGTGACTCCTTATTTCACCTGTGCACGACTACATCAGTGATGATGGGTCCCTCTTAGATGTCCCTTAGTAGCAGTCTAGTTACACTCTGACTTTAACACATGTTATCAGAGATTTGCTCCTAATTGTAGCTGCATTGGGTGTGGAAACCCCACGCCTGTGTTATGGACCCCTCTTGGTTGATGATTTGAAATGAATGTGTCAGAATCTTGTTGTCACTGGGAGACAAATGTAAATTCCTTTAACAGACATATCTGAGTATATCTTCATTGTATGCAAGATATTATTTTGTAGTTCACTAGTTTTTTGTAAGTACATCTCAGGGCCTCCCAAAACAGCAAAATGTAACAATTTGGCCTATTTCTGTATGGGCGTCTCTGTTTAGGTGGTCATGGTGGAAATGGATCAGGTTGGGTTCCATCCATCCCAGGAGTCCCACCGTTCCCACAAGGCCCTACTCCGCATCCAGGTATGGCCTAAGGAATTACTCAGTTTTTTTTAGCATGGTTCCTCTACCAGAAATAAACTTGGAGTACTATTTATAGAACACAAAGAAGTGTGTGTGGGTGTCAACCTTGGTGCAAAATATGTTCTTCATGTAAGAATGTTTAGTTGCTGCAAAATCTTAAAATCTGACAAATTTCAGTTGAAAACACTGAGTCTTGTTTTGTGTGATCCTACCCCTCAGAACAGATATATCAGCGATATCAAGGATGTATTATGTAGTATTTTGTTGTATTTTGTTCTGGCTCTCTCATGAAGCAATTGAGGTACTTCTGACAAGTCTAAAACTTTATAATAAACAGCTGTGAAAGATGACGTTCCAAGGTCATGAAAGAAGCATTGCTGACCTACAGGGTCAAACATTGTTCTGGTAATGACAACATTAGGCAAGTTTTAATTACTGTGTTTTTAGTTTTAGTTTCAAAATTAGGCAAGTTTTAATTACTGTGTTTTTAGTTTTTATCCATTTGTTTCTAAAAATAACTGACAGGTTATTGCATCAATCTGTATTAAGAATTCATTTTTTAAGTGTTAAACCTACATCTATATTAACACAAGTAAATTACCTTAAAGCAGTGCAGGTCCCCCTAGTTCTGGCATGGCAGTCCACCAGGGGGCACCAGTAGTGTCACATCATTACACCAGTTTCAGTCAAATCATTGTGAAATTTTCCAGTTTTTTAATGTTTTTGTTACCTTCATCTTCATCTGTGTTCATTGTAGACTATGTATATCATACAGTGTATATAAATTGCATATTATATACTACCCCTGGTACTGTTATATGTTACATATATAACAATTATGGATATCACAATGATATTTATAGTTCATAATGAAGGAAATGTTAATGTATGTTGTGAAATCATGTATACTGTATCTACTTTTTATCAATGATAATCCTTGGAGTATTTTTATTATGTTGTGTCGTATAGGATTTTTGATGTGTTCATGATTGAATATGGAAATGAGGAAGTTACTTATTCCTCATGGGTAGTGCTCATAAATTTCAGAACTGCATAAATAATGAATGTAACAGAAAAGTTCTGGTAGATTGTGATTTACTAATTTATAATAACATTTCAATTGTTGCAGTTTATAACTATCATCCAGATTTAGGAATTTACAATTCAAGTTTAAATGTTAAAACAATAGATGTGGACACAACAAGAAATATAATCGATTGCTTAAATTCAAAATCTAGTTGTGGGAAAGATAGTACATTAACACAATTATTGAAATCTCAAAAAGACAACATTTGTGAGGCAGTCACTTTAATTGTCAATCAATCAATAATTACTGGTATATTTCAAAACAAATAAAAAATCGCCAAAGGTTTTAGAAAAAAACAAACATTCAACTGAACTGGCAACCCTGGAAATCATGCAAGACATTGATAATTTCAATACACCTATGAATATTTATCTTGATTTATCAAAAGCTTTTGATACCACTGACCACAATATCCAGTTGTACTCTTACATAAATAAAAAAATACTATGAAATAAACGGCAAAGCCCTCTGCAAATCTCTGCAAAAGTTATTTACTTAATCGTAAGGGATATGTAGAATTCGGAAATGCCAAATCTGCAGAATGTGTTATTACCAGTGGTATTGCCCAGGAGTCTATTTTGGGACACCTCTTATTTATAATATATAGCTTAACATAGGTTAACAGCTTAACAGGCTTCCATATGTCGGGATAAATTTAAAGAAATAATTATACAAATACAGTGTATAATTAATTAACCGTTGACCTTTTGGACACTTAATTTACACCTGTTGTTTCCAGCATTCTCCAACAGTAAGAATTAGTCAATTGAGGACACATAAAGTGTGTAACTTGATAGTGATGCAGACCCAAAATTAACAAATGAGTACACTGTATATACATATCAACAATTCTAGATCATTTTTACACATTGACTCTGCTGCTATATGAAATAAAATTACATTGTAGTATCTTGTAATGATGTGTTGTGTAGGTATTGATGGCCGTTGATAACATGAAAATCTTCCAAACCAGTCTACCCAGTGGGATAATGTCTCTAAATATAAAATATATGTTGGTATTACAGTCGCTATGTTGATTTATTTCAGAATTGGCTGCTACAACATCAACAGCTCCAACAACAACTACTGGTCAGTTTACTCAGACTTCCGTATCTCATCATTGTTATTAGCTTTTTATTATTTATGGCTGTAACTTAAAAGAGATGTTTGCAAATTACAAATGTGATAGGTGGTATTAATTATGGTTGTTGAAGCACCAACCAGTAGATCTAAGTAGGTGTTGTTGACATCCCATCTCCTGGGGATGGGGTCACACCATCTGTCTGACATCACCTGTCTTTGAGTGTCACCCTACCTCAATTCTTTTACAGTTTGTGTTTATACTTTTCCACCTCATTTGTTTTTCTCAGTGATTACATGCCAGGTTATCTTAAGGTGACCCACTGTCAGCTTCCTGTCTAGCCACTGTTTGTGTTGCAGTGCCAGTGCACCCTGGGAAATGTCCAAAGATTACGGGGGTACCTCCTTTGAAATATGTCACATCGGCTGTACAGATTATGATGACTGTTCTTTTTACCGTTGGAAGTGTTGTAGTAATGGTTGTGGATGCCTCTGTATGCGTACTGTCTTTGACACAGGTAGCACATATTAGCTTCATTTTATTTTTGTAGTTGTGTGTGTAAACTGTGTACGCGTGTTATGGTTTCTATGATTTCTATACATTATACATGTACGTAGCTTTCAGTATGTGATGGTCAGATATATAAATTACACTATGAGAATCCAGAGTCTGACCGTACTGACGTTTTGTAACATTTTGGTGTCCTACTGGATGTTATTGCTCGACAATATTATGTTTGTATTTTGAGATTTTCAGGTGGGTTGCACAGAGAGAGAGAGAGATACATCGTTAGTAGAACAATCTGAAAAATTGTTGTATTTGTGCATTTGTTTTTTGTCTAAGCAACTTCATATATATATATATGCAGTTCTGTGGGCAAATTGGTCAGGTTAACATAATTTGTTTTTGATTTCAGATGAAAGCACCACCCCATCTTCCAAGACCACTACTCGTGAGTTTACTTTAGTTATCTACCATTTGTTTACATTTATTTTACCATTTCGTTGTTACTAAAGAATAAATGCCACACTAACGTCATGATGTGAAAACTGATGTTATTGTCATTAAACTGTGTGGACCACCATTTATACTTGTACGAAACTATGTTCAGTTTTTCTATTTTGGGATAAGAAATTATTTCATCTGCACTTATTTTGATAATTTTGCCATGCCTATAAATATTGTCGTCATTATGATTGTTTGAAGTGTTTCTGAACCCCAAGATGTTATGTAAGTAATGTATAGCTATAATAGTTACATATTGGTGCATCATCATACTAAATTAGATCCAAAATTAATCAGCCATTCATGAAACTCAATCTGTTTATGTTGCCAATTTTTATACATCCACTTTGCGATACAGATTTGACACAACTTATTTGATAGTATGCATTACTGATTTGAAATAAATTAATATGTATATTCGGTCAATTTAAGAGAAAAAGAGGTTTATTATTGACCACAACTTTATATAATTAACATATATAATAAAGGTCAAGGAGCCTCTCATCAAGACAACATGTTGCTAACACGTACGAGAGCCCCAATGTAGTAATAAAAAATAAAAAATAAAAATAGTTAACACAATTGAATTATTAATAAAGAACTACATAAATGTGTGAAACCTTGTAGACTATGTATATCATACAGTGTATATAAATTGCATATTATATACTACCCCTGGTACTGTTATATGTTACATATATAACAATTATGGATATCACAATGATATTTATAGTTCATAATGAAGGAAATTTTAATGTATGTTGTGAAATCATGTATGTACTTTTTATCAATGATAATCCTTGGAGTATTTTTATTATGTTGTATCGTATAGGATTTTTGATGTGTTCATGATTGAATATGGAAATAAGGAACTTACTTATTCCTCATGGGTAGTGCTCATAAATTTCAGAACTGCATAAATAAAGAATGTGACAGAAAAGTTCTGGTAGATTGTGATTTACTAATTTATAATAACATTTCAATTGTTGCAATTTATAACTATCATCCAGATTTAGGAATTTTGCTTTTTTTAAATTCGCGTCTGTATGTTCCTTATATTTACTCTATTATTCTCATTGCATGTTTTTTTGTAAATTAATAATTCGATGTGGTTGCTGACCCCATAACAACATACCATAATTTATATGACGAGGAATGAGGGATGTGTACTTAGCAGATAGTAGGTTTTTTTGGAAACAAACCATTTTTAGTTTATTCAAAATTCTAATTGTTTTACTTATTTTGTTAGTTATTTCGTTTATATGACTATTTTATGTTATTCCCTAAAAGTTGAAGTCACATATTCAATGCTTACCCCATCTATTTTCATATATTTTCAACAACGGGGTTTAAATTTTCTTTTATGGCATATGAAGGTGAGGAGCGGTGGTCGCGTGGTAGAGCGCCGGACTGTCAATCGAGGGGACGGTGGTTCAATCCCACCTACCGCCATTTCAAAACTTAGGCAGTTTCGCTCACCTCACATTGCCTGTGTCTTTCGGAAGAGACACTAAAAGCCGGTGGTCCCTTCTGTCTGGTGTCTATGCCAGGGGAAGTAAAAGATCCCACACAGGGGGTAAATGTGTAACGTGTAGTGGACTCAGTAATTCTAGAGAAGGACAACTCTGAAAACCAAGCTCGACAATACTCTATTCACAAACATGTGGCTAACATAGAGTGATGAGCTAACCATAAGAAGAAGAGAAGGAGAAGATGAAATATCATGATTTTGTTGGGACATTTAATGAAAGTTTGTTTGCTCTTAGCCAGTTTATAATTTTACTAAGTTCAATGTTTACATGTTATTAGTTTGGCTGTGTATGTCTGTACCATCAAAACAATAATGTGCTTGTTAGGGTTGTGTCATCAGCATGACATATACATTTTAATTGGTTACATGAAAACCTATGTTAAGCTATATATTATAAAAAAGAGGTGTCCCAAAATAGACCCCTGGGGAATACCACTGGTAATAACACATTCTGCAGATTTGGCATTTCCGAATTCTACATATTCCATACGATTAAGTAAATAACTTTTGCAGAGATCTAGGGCTTTTGCCATTTATTTCATAGTATTTTTATTTATGTAAGAGTACAACTGGATATTGTGGTCAGTGGTATCAAAAGCTTTTGATAAATTAAGATAAATATTCATAGGTGTATTGAAATTATCAATGTCTTGCATGATTTCCAGGGTTGCCAGTTCAGTTGAACGTTTGTTTTTTCTAAAACCTTTGGCGATTTTTTATTTGTTTTGAAATATACCAGTAATTATTGATTGATTGACAATTAAAGTGACTGCCTCACAAATGTTGTCTTTTTGAGATTTCAATAATTTTGTTAATGTACTATCTTTCCCACAACTAGATTTTGAATTTAAGCAATCGATTATATTTCTTGTAGTGTCCACATCTATTGTTTTAACATTTAAACTTGAATTGTTTAGATAATCTTTGTAATATTTGCTTCCAGAAATGTAAGTTTAAGACGTATATTCATAAAAACTAATACAATTGATTGGCAATAATTTGTTTGTCATATAATAATAATATTATAACATCTCCATCACTAATTAAATGTATACTTTATTTCTGATGAAGCATTGTGTGAGCCATACTGCACGACGCCCTCTACAACCACTGCTACTAAGCCTACTACAAGGAGTTCCACAGCAGGTAGGTTGTTTGTTACTGTGTATTACTATAACTTAAAAAGGGGGTTTACATACCCAAAATTCATGTATGTTATGTAAATATAACTATAGTAGGTATATATTGGTACATCATCATAATAAATTAGATCCAAAATTAATCAACCATTCATGAAAATGAATCTGTTTATGTTGCTATTTTGCTGTACATCAACTTTGGGACATAGATTTGTAACAATTTATTTGTTAATCTGTCTTACTCATTTGGTCAATTTAATTAGATATATACTTTATTTCTAATCCAGCATTATGTGAACCACACAGCATGACACCCTCTACAACTATTGTTTCAACTATTCTAAGCTTACTACAAGTACTTAATTTTGTCACATTTCAGGTATGTATGGGTATGTATGTGGACATATTTCACATTGATATTTCAAATACTTTGAGCTGATTTATGTTCTTGAATATTCTTTCTCTTGATTATCTTAATTATTTGTGATCCAACCTGCCAATATAAGACATTTCTCGAAAATAAATATGTTTTAATACACATTCAAATAGAGCAAATTCTAATGGCAGACACAATACTTTGGAGCTACCATTATTTCCAGAAATTCATCCATTTGTGTGTTGAACAAACAAAACGCATCACTTAAAATGGCAAAACTACTTTAAATGCTTCACTCAATATCACCTGTTTTTGGCATAACATTTAAATAATATCTATGTCTATGCTATTTAACGACTAACACATACAAATTACTCTATACCACATCATTTCGGAATACAACACAAACTGTTTTAATTGGGTGCAGAAGTGTTTTGACTCATAGCTCATACTAAAATAAATTAATACTGTTATAAGAGAAACATCTCATTTAGGAACAGTGGGTCACATTTATGGGTTGAAATGAATATACTATCTTATAATGGAACAAATATTCAAACAGTGGGGCAAGCATAATTTTGAGTAAACTAAAATGCTGTATATGTTTTGAAGAAAGCTCTGATGCTACCGGTATATATGCTGTAAACCAATGTTCAGTTAACATGATCCACCTATTTCAGAGTACTAACATGACAACAATTTCTAAAGAAATGGCCAGTCTTAAAAAGTTATTTAGAATCATGTGACAAAAATCTGTTTATCTGCATTCAGTTTTAACTAGTTCGTTTTTACAAATCATATTATTTCATTGCCATGTTATAGTTGTTGAAATTAAATGCTGAGCTGCTACCTACAAATGTCAATGATTCCTGATATGGTCAGTGGTTCTCCTAGCAGGCAGCAGACAAGTGGTGTTGGTGGTTCGACTTGCAATGGCCTGGAATGATTCCTATGAAGACAAAGACAATGAAGAGACCAAGGATCTAATCACCAACTTGGAAGGCGTAGTATGTATATTTAGTTAATTTTATCATAACTGAAAGTATGTCTTTTGGTTTTATTGCAAAATCATGTTATTAGTGCATAAACTGTGATTATTCTTAATTATGCAAATTTTTATTTTTTAATTAACACATTTTGTGTATAATTTAATGTGTCGATTTCTTTTCTCCTTATCCAGTAACAGATCGTGTTGGTCTTACATCATACAGAAAAACCTTGGTCCTCATTATTAGTATATCACACTTGGTTTACCAAACATACTTCATACTTCACAGACTGTCATACACCAGACATCGTCTACCAACAGTACTCACAGTCTCTGTTACAAGGACAGTGTAACAAGAGATTTATATGTGTATTGCGTCGTCAGTGTTCTCTGCTCCTGCAACTAGACTTGGTTGTTCACTGTCTGTTCTAGCTTGATGACATCTACAGACATCTTCCAGGATATCGCCGTGTCCAAGTGCAACGTCTCTTGTAAGTAGCACGTCACCTACTGTACCTCGGTGACAATTGTCATGTTTGTATTTTTACTGTGGCCTGATTTGTGTTATAAGTGTCACTCATAGTATTGTGTGTCAGATTGTCAAGATAAATAGATATAGAGGATTTGTTGCTGAGGGCCCTTCACAGATGGTAGATCTGTGAAACCTATCTCAGTAAATTATGTATGATTTGGTATTTGGAATTAAGCAAAATAGCATCAGTAACGACAGCCAACAGCTGCCAAATTAAACTGATATCACATGGCTGTCCAGACAAACCTTACTGCCCAGTTCTGAATCTCTGGGAAGCATCCAGCCAGCCATGCTGCAATTACAGCAAGAAGAATAATCGTACACAAATATCCACCACTGTCTACAACCAGGTACTCATACAGTTGAGTGTAGTAGCGCAATATAGAATGAACAAATGTGCCCAAGGTGCAATGCGACATCACAGGATTTGAACATATGTTCTTTTGGGAGTGTGAGACTCTAGTACCAACCCAAGGCACTCCAAAACAAACCCACCATGCATGCATTCCTAATGCAATATTTAAAAAAATTGAGAAATTTATGTGACCAACCATAACCAAACACATCCTCTACTTTCAGCCAGTCCAGTAACCAACCATAACCAAACACATTCTCTTCTTTCAGCCAGTCCAGTGACCAACCATAACCAAACACATCCTCTTCTTTCAACCAGTCCAGTGACCAACCATAACCAATCACATCCTCTACTTTCAGCCAGTCCAGTGACCAACCATAACCAATCACATCCTCTACTTTCAGCCAGTCCTGTGACCAACCATAACCAAACACATCCTCTTCTTTCAACCAGTCCAGTGACCAACCATAACCAATCACATCCTCTACTTTCAGCCAGTCCAGTAACCAACCATAACCAAACACTTCCTCTACTTTCAGCCAGTCCAGTGACCAACCATAACCAAACACATCCTCTTCTTTCAACCAGTCCAGTGACCAACCATAACCAATCACATCCTCTACTTTCAGCCAGTCCAGTAACCAACCATAACCAAACACGTCCTCTACTTTCAGAGAGTCCAGTGACCAACCATAACCAAACATTTCCTCTACTTTCAGCCAGTCCAGTGACCAACCATAACCAAACATTCCCTCTACTTTCAGCCAGTCCAGTAACCAACCATAACCAAACACTTCCTCTACTTTCAACCAGTCCAGTAACCAACCATAACCAATCACGTCCTCTACTTTCAGCCAGTCCAGTTACCAACCATAACCAAACACTTCCTCTACTTCCAGCCAGTCCAGTAACCAACCGTAACCAAACACTTCCTCTACTTTCAGCCAGTCCAGTTACCAACCATAACCAAACACTTCCTCTACTTTCAGCCAGTCCAGTTACCAACCATAACCAAACACTTCCTCTACTTTCAGCCAGTCCAGTGACCAACCATAACCAAACACATCCTCTACTTTCAGCCAGTCCAGTGACCAACCATAACCAAACACATCCTCTACTTTCAGCCAGTCCAGTGACCAACCATAACCAAACACATCCTCTACTTTCAGCCAGTCCAGTGACCAACCATAACCAAACATTTCCTCTACTTTCAGCCAGTCCAGTGACCAACCATAACCAAACACATCCTCTTCTTTCAACCAGTCCAGTGACCAACCATAACCAAACACTTCCTCTACTTTCAGCCAGTCCAGTGACCAACTATAACCAAACACATCCTCTACTTTCAGCCAGTCCAGTGACCAACCATAACCAAACACATCCTCTACTTTCAGCCAGTCCAGTGACCAACCATAACCAAACACATCCTCTACTTTCAGCCAGTCCAGTGACCAACCATAACCAATCACATCCTCTACTTTCAGCCAGTCCAGTGACCAACCATAACCAAACACATCCTCTACTTTCAGCCAGTCCAGTGACCAACCATAACCAAACACTTCCTCTACTTTCAACCAGTCCAGTAACCAACCATAACCAAACACTTCCTCTACTTTCAACCAGTCCAGTGACAAACCATAATCAAACACTTCATCTACTTTCAACCAGTCCAGTGACCAACCATAACCAAACACTTCCTCTACTTTCAACCAGTCCAGTAACCAACCATAACCAAACACTTCCTCTACTTTCAGCCAGTCCAGTGACCAACCATAACCAAACACTTCCTCTACTTTCAGCCAGTCCAGTGACCAACCATAACCAAACACATCCTCTTCTTTCAACCAGTCCAGTGACCAACCATAACCAAACACTTCCTCTACTTTCAGCCAGTCCAGTGACCAACCATAACCAAACACATCCTCTACTTTCAGCCAGTCCAGTGACCAACCATAACCAAACACATCCTCTACTTTCAGCCAGTCCAGTGACCAACCATAACCAAACACATCCTCTACTTTCAGCCAGTCCAGTGACCAACCATAACCAAACACATCCTCTTCTTTCAACCAGTCCAGTGACCAACCATAACCAAACACTTCCTCTACTTTCAGCCAGTCCAGTGACCAACCATAACCAAACACATCCTCTACTTTCAGCCAGTCCAGTGACCAACCATAACCAAACACATCCTCTACTTTCAGCCGGTCCAGTGACCAACCATAACCAAAGACTTCCTCTACTTTCAGCCGGTCCAGTGACCAACCATAACCAAACACTTCCTCTACTTTCAACCAGTCCAGTGACCAACCATAACCAAACACTTCCTCTTCTTTCAACCAGTCCAGTGACCAACCATAACCAAACACATCCTCTTCTTTCAACCAGTCCAGTGACCAACCATAACCAAACACATCCTCTACTTTCAGCCAGTCCAGTGACTAACCATAACCAAACACATCCTCTACTTTCAGCCAGTCCAGTGACCAACCATAACCAATCACATCCACTACTTTCAGCCAGTCCAGTGACCAACCATAACCAATCACATCCTCTACTTTCAGCCAGTCCAGTGACCAACCATAACCAATCACATCCTCTACTTTCAGCCAGTCCAGTGACCAACCATAACCAAACACATCCTCTACTTTCAGCCAGTCCAGTGACCAACCATAACCAAACACTTCCTCAACGTTCAACCAGTCCAGTGACCAACCATAGCCAAACACATCCTCTACTTTCAGCCGGTCCAGTGACCAACCATAACCAAACACATCCTCTACTTTCAGCCAGTCCAGTGACCAACCATAACCAATCACTTCCTCTACTTTCAACCAGTCCAGTGACCAACCATAACCAAACACATCCTCTACTTTCAGCCAGTCCAGTGACTAACCATAACCAAACACATCCTCTACTTTCAGCCAGTCCAGTGACTAACCATAACCAAACACATCCTCTACTTTCAGCCAGTCCAGTGACCAACCATAACCAATCACATCCTCTACTTTCAGCCAGTCCAGTGACCAACCATAACCAAACACATCCTCTACTTTCAGCCAGTCCAGTGACCAACCATAACCAAACACTTCCTCAACTTTCAACCAGTCCAGTGACCAACCATAACCAAACACATCCTCTACTTTCAGCCAGTCCAGTGACTAACCATAACCAAACACATCCTCTACTTTCAGCCGGTCCAGTGACCAACCATAACCAAACACATCCTCTACTTTCAGCCAGTCCAGTGACCAACCATAACCAAACACTTCCTCTACTTTCAGCCGGTCCAGTGACCAACCATAACCAAACACATCCTCTACTTTCAGCCAGTCCAGTGACCAACCATAACCAAACACTTCCTCTACTTTCAGCCAGTCCAGTGACCAACCATAACCAAACACTTCCTATACTTTCAGCCGGTCCATTCACCAACCATAACCAAACACTTCCTCTACTTTCAGCCAGTCCAGTGACCAACCATAATCAAACACTTCATCTACTTTCAACCAGTCCAGTGACCAACCATAACCAAACACATCCTCTACTTTCAGCCAGTCCAGTGACCAACCATAACCAAACACATCCTCTACTTTCAACCAGTCCAGTGACCAACCATAATCAAACACTTCCTCTACTTTCAACCGGTCCAGTAACCAATCATAACCAAACACTTCCTCAACTTTCAGCCAGTCCAGTGACCAACCATAGCTAAACACATCCTCTACTTTCAGCCAGTCCAGTGACCAACCATAACCAAACACATCCTCTACTTTCAGCCAGTCCAGTGACCAACCATAACCAAACACTTCCTCTACTTTCAGCCGGTCCAGTGATCAACCATAACCAAACACTTCCTCTACTTTCAACCAGTCCAGTGACCAACCATAACCAAACACATCCTCTACTTTCAGCCAGTCCAGTGACCAACCATAATCAAACACATCCTCTTCTTTCAACCAGTCCAGTGACCAACCATAACCAAACACATCCTCTACTTTCAGCCAGTCCAGTGACCAACCATAACCAAACACATCCTCTTCTTTCAACCAGTCCAGTGACCAACCATAACCAAACACATCCTCTACTTTCAGCCAGTCCAGTGACTAACCATAACCAAACACATCCTCTACTTTCAGCCAGTCCAGTGACCAACCATAATCAAACACTTCCTCTACTTTCAGCCGGTCCAGTGTTGGGGTGCAGCACGTGGCAGTGTTTGACCACGACCTGTCTGACGCTGACCGCAGTGCCGTAGGACTGACTTTGACCGCTGCACTGGAGGCTAACAATGATACATTGACTTTGGGAAATGAGAAGTTTCACATCTCTGGTAAAACAGAATTGCTCATCGCTGGAGACACAGGTAATGTTTTAGTTAGTTGAAATTGTGATTAGTTGTCAAAGACTGTTCTGTATTAAAGAATTAGAAATGTTGCCTACAACCTGAAGCTCTGCCTAGTTATTTGTGACTGAATTTGTAAGCATAATTTCTAACACCCATTGTTTCGACTGTCATCTCAACTTGTAAAGGACATAGTTCAACCAAAGCTAAAGGTAATTGCAAGTGTGTTTATTATGTTAACACAACAGTCTCTGATAATGTGTCTGTTCATATTGTGATCTACCATAATTATATTTATTACAAGATTCACCAAGCTCTCAAAATGGACATGTAAATGTGAAACTGTCGGTAATGTAATATATTTTGTTACAATTATAGCCCCAAATAGTAATGTAATATTTCAAACAGACAAATGTAACTGTAAATTGTTTACCCGGAACAGTTTAATGAACATTTATATTTTATTTAGCAATACACGTAATTAAGCTGCAAAAAAATGATTCAATGAATGTATGCTGCTAGTGCCCGTCCATGTACAGTTTGTACGTTGTTTCTCTCACAGTCGAAGTGACTGACGCGTGTTTCCTCTACAACAAGAAAAATCTGTGTCAGAACGGTGGGACTTGTGTAGCCAGTCACACTTCAGCAAGTTGTGTGTAAGTTTCTTTTTGTAATATCTTCAGGAATCTCAAATGTATGTGTGTACACACGCGTGCGCGTGTACGTGTTTGTGACTTGAGTGTGTGTGTGTGTGCATGCATGTGTGTACACATACATACATACATGCTTTGACTGCTTGTATCTATTTTCTTACATAGCCTAATGATTTTATTACGTTAGCTAAGTTGTGATATTGTATTACTCTAAAATGTTTGTGTGACCATTCATTGTTACTTATGTTCTATGCTTGTTTGATGATTGTGGAATAGAATCCCTACTATTTATTCATCTGATGTATGTGTGACTGTTTACACTGCACACATTATGACTCATTTGTCTAAATAATTTGTCTTTTAAATGTCTTATTTCCATACACAGTACATAGTTTTTATTTTTTTACTTAGTGCATAATATGTTTCATATGTTTATTTTATCATCAAAATGTTACATTATGTCTTTCCTTTCCCCTGTAATAGTAAACTTACAACATTTCTGTAAAATGGATACACTTGTAAACACCACCTTTAGGCATATGATATAACAGCTTTAGCTTGCATACCAATTTACATTATTTTATGCCACCTACAAATGAGGCAGATATTACTGAGGTGAGGAGCCCAATTACTAATAGAGTAGAAAGTCCTTATACATTTAGAAACAAATGTTATGTCAGGACGACTTTAGCTTGGTCTTTCTTCACGTCAGGTGTGCATCAGGATTCGCTGGGTTCTACTGTGGCACCAGCAAGCCTGAGAGAAACAACTCAACGGGAATAGCCATGGGCATTGTCGTTGCCGTGATTCTCATTGTAGCCATCGTCGTCTGTGCAATGTTTGTGTACAGAAGAAGACAGCGACTGAACAAGTGTGTAGACATATATATACTAGTTACACTAAAGAAGTAATTAACTACAGTAGTAATGTACTTAGTGTTGAGGTGTTGAAGTGTGAATTAATGAGAGGTACAAGGGTGGAGGTGTTGAAGTGTGAATTGAGGAGAGGTACAAGGGTGGAAGTGTTGAAGTGTGAATTAAGGAGAGGTACAAGGGTGGAGGTGTTGAAGTGTGAATTAAGGAGGGGTACAAGGGTGGAGGTGTTGAAATGTGAATTAATGAGGGGTACAAGGGTGGAGGTGTTGAAGTGTGAATTAATGAGGGGTACAAGGGTGGAGGTGTTGAAGTGTGAATTGAGGAGAGGTACAAGGGTGGAGGTGTTGAAGTGTGAATTAAGGAGAGGTACAAGGGTGGAGGTGTTGAAGTGTGAATTAAGGAGGGGTACAAGGGTGGAGATGTTGAAGTTTGAATTAAGGAGGGGTACAAGGGTGGAGGTGTTGAAGTGTGAATTGAGGAGAGGTACAAGGGTGGAGGTGTTGAAATGTGAATTAAGGAGAGGTACAAGGGTGGAGGTGTTGAAGTGTGAATTGAGGAGAGGTACAAGGGTGGAAGTGTTGAAGTGTGAATTGAGGAGAGGTACAAGGGTGGAGGTGTTGAAGTGTGAATTGAGGAGAGGTACAAGGGTGGAAGTGTTGAAGTGTGAATTGAGGAGAGGTACAAGGGTGGAGATGTTGAAGTGTGAATTGGGGAGAGGTACAAGGGTGGAGGTGTTGAAGTGTGAATTGAGGAGATGTACAAGGGTGGAGGTGTTGAAGTGTGAATTGAGGAGAGGTACAAGGGTGGAGATGTTGAAGTGAATTGAGGAGAGGTACAAGGGTGGAGGTGTTGAAGTGTGAATTGAGGAGAGGTACAAGGGTGGAGGTGTTGAAGTGTGAATTGAGGAAAGGTACAAGGGTGGAGATGTTGAAGTGTGAATTAAGGAGAGGTACAAGGGTGGGGGTGTTGAAGTGTGAATTGAGGAGAGGTACAAGGGTGGAGGTGTTGAAGTGTGAATTGAGGAGAGGTACAAGGGTGGAGGTGTTGAAGTGTGAATTGAGGACAGGTACAAGGGTGGAGGTGTTGAAGTGTGAATTGAGGAGAGGTACAAGGGTGGAGGTGTTGAAGTGTGAATTGAGGAGAGGTACAAGGGTGGAGGTGATGAAGTGTGAATTGAGGAGAGGTACAAGGGTGGAGGTGTTGAAGTGTAAATTGATGAGAGGTACAAGGGTGGAGGTGATGAAGTGTGAATTAAGGAGGGGTACAAGGGTGGAGGTGTTGAAGTGTGAATTAAGGAGAGGTACAAGGGTGGAGGTGTTGAAGTGTGAATTGAGGAGAGGTACAAGGGTGGAGGTGTTGAAGTGTGAATTGAGGAGAGGTACAAGGGTGGAGGTGATGAAGTGTGAATTGAGGAGAGGTACAAGGTTGGAGGTGATGAAGTGTGAATTGAGGAGAGGTACAAGGGTGGAGGTGTTGAAGTGTAAATTGATGAGAGGTACAAGGGTGGAGGTGATGAAGTGTGAATTAAGGAGAGGTACAAGGGTGGAGGTGTTGAAGTGTGAATTAAGGAGAGGTACATGTTGCAAGGGTCTCCGTCTCCTAGGTGCCAACTTCCAACATTTACCCAGTTCCCCCCTGAGGCAACACTAAAAGTCTACTAATATATTTAGTTGCTCTGTAATGTACAGGATTGTTTAGCACGCATGATACTAAAGGCCCCCGTTTCTCTCCATCGCTACCACTACTTATGCACTTACATTGGCTTCTAGATGTATACCGAATTAAATGTAAATTGGCTACTGCTACGTACCGCACTCTTTCTACTCAACAACCGACATACTTAGTTAATCTGCTACATTTCTCTGATATCTCTAGAACCCTTAGGTCATCCTTTGTTCCTAAAACTAAGATGAATATTGGCAAATGTGCTTTCTCTCTGGCAATAGCCAAACATTTGGAATCAACTCCCTATTACGATTAAATCTTTTGAAATTATAGACACCTTTTGTAAGAAAAATCTGAAAACATATTTGTTTGAAATTGCTTTTCCACCATACATTTTCAGCAGTTCCATACTCCAGTGACAACATTTGCCTGTCCCCGTGTAAGACTAGCCAAATGATTTTGTTTGTTGCGCCTCTGAGCTTGAACTTTTTAAGAATACAGTCACTATAGAAGTTTTACAATTATTATTATTATGTGCTGGACACATATTCTGTCAGGTGTCCATAGACAGAGTCCATGATGACTGGTTTGGGCACAGAAATATTTATACTGTATGTGTTTTCAGTCAGCTCATAATTGAGTTAGTTTAGGTGTCTGAATACTTGCAATCCTTACAGCGAACTAGAATACGTCCCTTGCTGATACATCACTGCTTCCTCTCTCATCTGTTGGATTAATATAATTATGTAGCTGACTCTGTCATATAGTGAATCAACCACAGGTTACTTCTGTTTCCCTGCGTGGAGTACGTTACTTCCCGAGCACAGACATCAGGTAGATAGGACCATAGCTTCTGCCTTTTCCATGACATCAACAAATCTTCCCATGCTGCATGCAGGGTTCAAACCCAGGTTCCTTTGGTTGTTGGCCCAACATTCTAACCACTCGACTACAGCTCCCTCCTTCCTCACATACAGTTAACTAAAGATCCAAAACTATAACAAAATATAAACATTTACTTGTATAGGTCTCACTGTCCATCCCTCACTTGACCCAGACTGCTCTGCTTGCAGGGATGAACACATGCAGTTGGATGGGGTGGAGAACCCTGTTTATTCCGTGTCACAAGTTAGAGAAGAAACCACCACACCACCAGGCGTTGACAACCCAACCTATGCCGGCTAGCCACTGACAACCCAACCTATGCCGGCTAGCCACTGACAACCCAACCAATGCCGGATAGACACTGACAACCCAACCGATGCCGGCTAGACACTGACAACCCAACCGATGCCGGCTAGCCACTGACAACTCAACCTATGCCGGCTAGCCACTGACAACCCAACCTATGCCGGCTAGCCACTGACAACCCGACCTATGCTGGCTAGCCACTGACAACCCGACCTATGCTGGCTAGCCACTGACAACCCGACCTATGCCGGCTAGCCACTGACAACCCGACCTATGCTGGCTAGCCACTGACAACCCAACCTATGCCGGCTAGCCACTGACAACCCAACCTATGCCAGCTAGCCACTGACAACCCAACCTATGCCGGCTAGCCACTGACAACCCAACCTATGCCGGCTAGCCACTGACAACCCAACCTATGCCGGCTAGCCACTGACAACTGAATCTATGCTGGACAGCTCTTTGTTTGTCAATGTATGTCATCAGCTCTTGACAACTGAAACTAACTAAACTAGGCCTTCTGAGCTTGCAGCCGCTTTAACCAACTTCACTTCAATAATAAATCACAGCCATATATATATATATACACTGTATATATATATATATATATATATATATATATAATATACAATGTATATACAGTGTGTATGTATATATATATATATATATATATATATATATATATATATATAATATATATATATATATATATATATATATATATACAGTATATATATATTTCAAACACTAAATCAGGTAATTTCTATGTGGGCATACAGTGTCATTTATAACGTTTTGCAGGCCAATGCCTTTATATGTTGTTGTTTGTATTCTATCATATACACTGTAGTGTGACTGTATACATAATATAGCATAGCATAGAAATGACCTGATTTAGTGTTTGTAAAATGTCTACTGTATGCATTCTTCAGGCATGGTACAGTGTGATTTATAGTTATAAATGCACCTAAGCTTCAGAGGTTTTATCAATTATAAGCTAATTCAGGTAGATATGTTATAATATTCCAGAGTGTGCACTTCTACTAATTACATTGGTGTTTGTTTACACTACAATGTACCAACATGTCTGGTTCTTTTGTTGAAACCTCCATTTTGGTACTCCAGCTGTTTTGCAGCAAAACTGCCACTAGTAACACAGAAAATATGTGTTCTAGTAAAAGGCATACCACTAAAATTAAACTGAAGAACACAATATGAAAATAATGTAGATTATTCATTTGCTTTGAGTTAGTATACTGAAAACTTAAAACTTATTTCATTCAAATACTGAAATTTCCATAAAGCATATCTGACAAGAAAAAAACATTTATAACTATACATTTATTCATACTATATGTATGTATAATCAAGATTATTCCAGATATTTTCACGATATATATAAAAATAAAATGTTATTTCTTAATATCAGTAATGTGATGGTTTGGTGCTTGTAAATTGGTATATATTATCGTTAAAAGTGAAGTTGTAAGCTTGTCTGCCAGTATAGCATTATGCTTAAGTGAGCCCAGATGCACAGACATTTTGTTATAAAATTATTTACTTTTATTGTAACAGAAAGATCTATTTAGCTTAATTAGTGGATGCACTTTGTGTATAAAGCTATTTCAATTGTAATGTTCATAGTTCTTTATTTAGTAGTTTTACTTGTATATATTTACAGTATATATGGTGGTGAGATGTCTAAACTACATTCTAGGACAAGTTCTGTATACAGCGTATACCAAAACATGCTGGTGTTTAAAAGTGTAATTTATGTTCACTTCTCTATACATTTATGTTGTTACACAGTGAGTGTGTAGACAGTGCTCTGTGTGTGCGCTCACTAAAGAATTGATATTACAGATTGGTGTAGATTTAATTCTAATAGCAAAACTCTCTCTCCAGTGTGTAATTATGTTATTTCCCTTTGTAGTGTGATGTTGACATAACATGATGCTGTTGGCTCAAGTATATATATATATATATATATATATATATATATATATATATATATATATATATATATATATATGTATATATATATATATATATATATATATGTATATATATATATATGTATATATATATATATATATATATGTATATATATATATATATATATATATATATATATATGTATATATATGTATATATATATGTATATATATATATATATATATATATATATATATATACATGCGCACACACACGCACACACGCGCACATACACAAATACACACATACACACACAACCACTATAGTGGTACATTTTACCGTGAACATAATTGTTTTGCAAACGTTTACTATCGAATTTTCACACTACCATTAGGTGTGTTTATATTGGTTTTTGCGTGGCATATTTTCGTTACCTGAATAAAGTGTTGGTATATTTAAACTAATCCTTGTATAGCCAGTCTGTTTATCCATAGTCTCACGTATATGTCTTTCTCCGTCTCAGACAACCTCTTAATCCCCACACTCACCGGCTCCGATTACCACTCAGGCACAGAAGTAGTGTGGCGCCGAGAACGGTGCAAAAGAACGCGTCCACTCTTGCCTGGCAACGCTTCTGATTACTCGCGCCAATGTGACGTAATAATGATATCGCGTCTACTGGCGTCATTTCCGTTCCGGTGACGCTTCAGAATCAAACCGTTTAAAATGGCGGCAACGGATCGTGTGAAATTAAACTTGCAAACTATGATTTCCGCAGACTAGCTAGTGTGCATGTTTGTCTCTAAATTGACAGGCCGCAATGTCAACTTCCTTTTACGTACGACCACATGCATGTCGACACGATTAAATTCCAAGTAGGTCTTATGTACAGAAACGTCCAAACTGCCCAACATCGGTGCCTACTAAGCCAAGGCTAAGCATCGGTCACCTTACTCAGACTTGTGAGTTCCCGCGTGGTCCGGCGTATGAGGTATTGGATGGTCTGGTGTCAGTTCATTTTAGGCCGGCCTCTGCTCCTTCCTTCTGGAGTTCACCATAACACATGGTAGGCGAACGTATACCAGCTAGTTCAGGTGCCGCTTGCAGATCTATAGAATCCCGGACAAAATCCCCTCCAAACAAAATCCTGTTACTAAAATATCAATTCGGGCAACATATTGTGTAAAAAACATTGAATCCCTTCAGACAAAACCGTAACCCTAACCCCAACAGCTAACCCTGAACCCGAACACCTAACCCCAAAACCTAACCCTAATCCCAACACCTACCCCTAGCCCCAACAACTAAGTGAATTAAAGGGAATTTGTCAGGAGGGGATTTTGACTGAGGGGATTCTGTCCGGTTAATTACCAGATCTATAGTAGGTATTGGTGAGTGGAATTTGCTTCGACCAATCTCTGACTTCCTTGTTAGTAATGCCAGTCGCTCATTTGATACCCAAGATCTTCCTAGGTGAAAAGTGTCAAGTTTGGTTTGATTTATTTTGAGAGTAAGGTGTAAATCTTGGGTGTAAACTTCTTGCTTGTGCACATCATCTTTAGCGGGTTGAAGGCTGGATAGGCTTTCCGAATTTAGTAGTTGACCACGTGGTCCATTGCACCATGGTTGTTGATGGAACTTTGCACCATGGTTGTTGATGGAACTTTGCACCATGGTTGTTGATGGAAATTCCTAAGTAGGTGCGGTCTTCAACAATTTCGATTAAGTTCTGACCTGTGAGGACGTTAGGTGTGTGATGTTAACGCGAACATATGTTCTTGGTCTTCCTGTTGCTGGTTGACAGACTAAGTCCTGTTGCTTCACCAGTGACATCAACTATACCGTGGAGACCCGTGGTGGGACAAAGCAGCAATATAATCTGCGCAGTGACGTTCTGACAGCTGCTTATTTCATACCCTGTTCTTTCGTCGCTCTGTTCAGTCAATGACTACAGCGAATAGTACTGATGGGACAATGCGACGGACGCCGTAAGCACTTGGAACCTGTCGCTGAATCCATCCTCTGTGTGTGCGCAGCAGCGGGAATGGACGTAACTCAATTGCTCTGACTACCATTTACGGGATCCCGTATGAGATTAAAACTCTCCCAACGGAGGGTCTGTGGGTGCCGTCAAACACCTTGCTGAAATCGATTAAACTAATTGCAATGGGAACGTGGAATTGTCTTCTGGTTCAGGACCATCAGTATAGTCAGGAGGAATATACAGAATATGGGCTGGAGGGTGGAAATGTTGTACAGACTTTTTTGATGGTTGATATGAGTCAATAAGGGCCTTAGTTCAAAAGTTCCGAAGGGTGTGCAACATTTCGTTCGGTGGCATTTTTATAAATCCAAGATGGCCGCCATCGCCGACCGATATCATTAAATGATCATAACTCAATATTTGTGCTAGAGTCTTGATGTTGGCTCTATACCTAGGCTTAGAGACACGTGGAATCGAATGGAAGGGTTGTTTATGTGATTTGACAACTGCATCACCATATAAATCCAATATGGCGACTAAACCGTCCAAAATGTCCTGCTAGATATGGGGATCGGATCCGGAAATTAAAATCCAAATTTCATTCGTTCAAACAAATAACTTTATTGACATTTATGTTGCAAACTACTAGTAACCAGAACATGATTTGTGCACATTACTCATCAGTGTCCACATCTGGTTCAACGGATTCTTCGTCCGATTTGTTTCGTGTCCGAGGGTTCTTACTTCCCTCCCCACCCTCGCACTGACAAAACGCTGTGCATCCTATATTGGAGCAGCTGCAACATGCAGTTAAACACCCAGAGGTCTTGCAGTTGTAGTGAATTAGCTTAAGTATACCTGCATGTACAGATAGTGTGCCTGTTGGCACTGTTTGTGGTAGCAGGATAACTTGGCGGTCGAGTTCCCAGCCATGACTTGTTGGGTCCATTGTCGGTGGTGATTCAAGAACTGCTGTTTTCTTTGTTGCGACTTGCAGGTGACATCAGTTAATGTTTTCGACGAACGCGTCATTGGTTGGTGGAAGGGAGCAGAGTTTAACCGATGATGCCCCACTCTTCCCTGTTTTTGAACGCCACATCTTCACCCTGCATTCGGTCATGGATGTGCACGGCTCTGCTACCTTTCCGTATGTCGTACACATGAACTTAGTGGCCTGAGCTTGCACTGATTTCATATCAGCCTTTACATCACCAACTTTAAAGAGGGAGAGTATTCCCTTCTTGGCATTTTGATAACAGTTGTCTTGCCTACACCATGCAATGAAGCTACAATATCTGCTCCGGAGATCCCATGAATTGCCAGAAGATCATCTGCTATGTCGCTGTGTGCAGTTGCAGTGGCAACGATGTCAGTTTCATCGCATACAACACGAACACAATTGCCTTGAGAGTGAACATGAGATGGCATGCTGTGTTATGACGATGTCAGCCTGTTATCGGCGATGCCACGAGTGCTTTATGGAGGCTGCGCAAAGATGTATCTGAAGCATTATATGCCATTCCGGAATCTTTATATTATAGGGAATTGGTGTTCGCCTTCAAAGGCTCCAGTGTGTTTGAAAACTTGGATCATAGCAAGCTATTATACTTATTGAATATGGCTCACATTAGCTGTCCTACTTTATTGTGCAGTCTTTACCACTGGTATAGCACTCAGAAACTTACTATCAAATGGTGTAATGACTTTTGTAGCTATTTCAGTGTCTCAAATAGTATCAAACAGGGAGGTATCCTCCGCCCACCTTTTCAATGTGTAGATGGATTACTTATTTGCAAATCTCAAACATTATTAATTGGTTGTCTTCATGGAGACACTTTAATCAACCACTTCATGTATGCTGATGATCTCTATATTTTGTGGTCTCAATGCTGCTGTTTTGAGAAAACTTATAGAATGCTGTACCAAGTAGGGTACAAGATAACATATAATATCAACAAGTCTTATTGTACGGTTATCAACAGGAAATCCCAGGAAATGACAAGTATTCATTGTGTTAATCTCAATAATCGTCCATTACCTTATACAATGACATGTAAATACCTGGGTCATATAATCAATAATAACCTTACTGATGATGATGACATTGCCAGACAAAAAAGATACCTTTATGCACAAAGTAATGTTTCAGCTCGAACAATTTGTGTTTGTAGTCCTTCCACCGAAATTACCATATTTTAAGCTTACTTTGCGCCAATGTACACTTCATTTTGTTAACTACTTCCATACAGATATACATGATTGTGTAACATGAGGCAAACGATAATGACCTTGCATGCTTTTGCTGGTTGCAAACGCAGGCCATATCGCAGGCAGAGGAATCTAGTAAGGCAGAGTAACAAAATGTTGATTTTCAGTTTTTATAGTATTAAGGACTATTGAACACGAGCATAATCATATCTTACCCCTCAATTACACATATTTGTGAAGTCATGAGTGGAAATATTGATGTCTACTCATTATTAAGATATGGTATTATTACCATGTATCCACAGGAAAATTGTTTGCTTGTTATTTTGTGAGATCTATTGATATCACTCATAGTCATACAGAGTCATGTTTCATCTGTATTTATTTTCCGGTCGTTTATATTGATTAAAAATGCAAAATTCATGTATTTATTATATCTTGTTTCTGCTTATGTGAAACGCATTGATATTAATCTGGTCAATTGCGAACCATGCCACAGACTCCTGTGAAACGTGTCGTCTTAGCCTGACATCTGTGTAGTCGGATTGTCCGACTCATCTCGCATTCATACATATCTGATTCGACACCAGAAGTACTGAACAAATCACTTTATTACAATTACAAGCAGAGAGAGGGATAACACTGATCGACCTCGAGTCTCGTCATCTTCCAAGACTGATCTCTTGGACTGCATATGTCGTTCTATGCATTTACATTGGCATACCATCACATCCCTCTTTCTTCAAAACATAAAGACAAAATAACTAACTTACTAATGTCCGTATGTAAGAGAAATCAAATCATTATTCTAACTATTAGCCATAATGTTCGTGTAAACTAGAACACAATTACAGGTCCAATCGTTGTGGGCGTTTCACTTGTCTTCCGGAGCTAGTGTATTGTTCCGGTTGTGGAAGCTGGAAACGGACTGACTTCTTCTGGGGTAACACGGAGTTACACGGAGGTGGTACGACTTGCATGTCGTCTCTTCGCGTCAAGTCGTCTGTATCGTCCACGTTGTCTTGTTGGAACGTATGTCGCTCAGTCGTCTCACGGAGGTGACGACAGTTACGCCTAAGGACATTGCCTGTCTCTCACACGAACGTCCTGTTCGGGTATTATCATGGTTAAGACGTTGGATTTCTTGCCTCTCGGCGAGACGACGTATGATTTCGTCTTTCGACCAGTGTTCATTTCTGATGATCACGGGGAGGTTTGACTTGTACTTGCGGGCATTTAGCATCTCTGCCGGTGACGGTAAGTGGCTGTCGATTGGTGTGGATCTCAACGCGAGCAGTGCTTTCTGCGGGTTGGATCTCGACATCGCTGCCTTCTTCAGGGTATACTTCACCGTCTGAACTTGACGTTCGATGAATCCATTCGATTGTGGGAAGTGTGGGCTGGACGTTACGTGGTCGAAGCACCACTCGGCGGCGAAGTTTCGAAAAGCCTGACTGCTATAGTGTCCACCGTTGTCGCTCACAACCTTGCTTGGCGATCCATTCTCCGCAAACACCTCACTCATCTTCGATATGATGCGGTCACTCGTCACCTTCCCCTCGATGCGGTAGACAAAAGGGAATTTCGAGTAGTAGTCACAGATGAGAAGATACGTGTCCTCTCGTATGGCAAACAGATCTGTGCCGACGATCTGCCACGGACGTGTCGGTAACTCATGCTGCATCAGCGGCTCGTGCGCCTGACGTTTCTGTAACCGTTGACACGCGTCGCACTTCCTCACGATGTCGTCGATGTCCTTGTTGATCGACTTCCAGTAGACACAGGACCTCGCTCGCAGCCGGGTCTTCTCTATGCCCTGGTGAGCCTCGTGCAGTTTGCTTAACACTTCCGCCTGTAGACTTAGGGGAATCACCAGACGGTCGCCCTTCAAGATAAGACCGTCCTCAACTGCCAACTCGTCTCGGCATGACCAGTAGGGTCGCAACGGTGCAGCTAGGTGGCGTTGGCTATCTGGCCATCCATCCACGATGACGGCTCTCAGCGAACACAGTTCATCGTCGGCCTGTGTCGCCTCTCTGATCGACTGTAGTTTCTGCGTTGAAAACTGTACGAATGACACTTGTATGTCAAGGTCGATCTGCGTCGACTCGCTACTCGGTTGTCTTGACTGTCTAGACCAGGCCGGGACAGACAGCCCCAGTCATCACATGAAGTACCACAGACAGTTGGCAATGACAATGAAGATAACTTTATTTTGTAATATTCACATGCAAGTAATAAACTACAAAAATGTTACCTGAGTAACCACTGGGATCTCCAGGGACTGGAGGGCGGCGCGGGAAGGAGCCATGCAGTACTGGATGGTGATCCCGTGCTTGGCAGCCGCCGCTCCCATCTGGGTCAGCCATGTGCGACCAAGCGTGACGTCACTGTACATGGCTGAGATCTAGTCAAACTCAACATTCAGCCAGTCCTGGCAAACCGAAATGCAACTATCTACACCAGTTCTACATCAGATTTAATCAGTGACTCACAATTTGCTTCAATCTCTAATTTAGTTATTGTTAACACTAGTTAGAATAAACTTGTTGACACATTGCCCTCATACCTGAGTTGAATGAGCTGAATACAGTGTCCAAAATGGTGCCCATGAAATGCTTCCAGGACTGATATTGTGTCTCAGTGAAATCACAGGTACTGGAAGCCACACACACAAGAATGTTCCTTTACCATATAGTTTCTTTTACTAGTTATTTCCATGTCCCAAACAGTACAATAACTGCCATGTCTGACTCAAACCTGAATGGTCAAATATAAAATACAACCAGTTACCAGGCTGTTGGAATCAGCCATTGTCTAGTGTCAACAACATCATAGTGGCCACACTGGTGGCTTCTGGACAGGAGACAGTAAATAAAGAGAAGGTTGGCCGGGTCTAGTGGGTGCTGGAGGGTGTGAACAGACCAAGTGTCAGACAGGGGTGTCATGGAGGGTGACACTATCAGACAGGGGTGTCATGGAGGGTGACATTATCAGACAGGGGTGTCATGGATGGTGACACTATCAGACAGGGGTGTCATGGAGGGTGACACTATCAGACAGGGGTGTCATGGAGGGTGACACTATCAGACAGGGGTGTCATGGAGGGTGACACTATCAGACAGGGGTGTCATGGAGGGTGACACTATCAGACAGGGGTGTCATGGAGGGTGACACTATCAGACAGGGGTGTCATGGAGGGTGACACTATCGGATAGGGGTGTCACAGAGGGTGACACTGTCAGACGGAGTGTCACAGAGGGTGACACTGTCAGACAGGGGTGTCATAGAGGGTGACACTATCAGACAGGGGTGTCATAGAAGGTGACACTATCAGACAGGGGTGTCATAGAGGGTGACACAAGAGCTAAAACATATAAGCAACAACAACACATTTGACAAGGATGTGTGGCAACTTACCTGTTCATAGGTGATCAAACCCCATTCCTTTGATGTCTTCATTAAGTAGTCCCAGAATTTCTGAAACAGAACGATACTTTTGAACACAAGAGTGTGTTGTAAAACATGTCTGACTACTACAGAAGAATAAGTTACTTTTCTTAATAAACTTCTCTTCACCTCATTTAAACCCCCAACTACAGTACTGAAACAATTTAACTTATTTGGACATGGACAAATAGTAATTTTGTCAAAATAATTAATTTAGTTTGATTGTTATAGTATAACTGGTAACTTGTGAAAGCAGTTTAAATAAAATACATTGAAAAAGCTGGATGACATTAAGTGCAGTCACCATTTGAAGGCTCCTCTACACTCCTGATTAAGCCTACGTCACACAAAATCGAGCATGAGACCTGAATTAAGTAATACGCTGTACATCGATCTGCATTACATTACCTTCCTGCACATGTTTCATACTTGATCACCTTTGTCTTATGTTCATCACACAAAAAAACATTTAGGGTGATAACTTCAACAAAATAGCTGATGGAATGTCCAAATGCTCCAAGTGTTTGGCATCCATTTTGTTAGCTTGATGGACCTAGTTGCTTACTATGCAACTACCTATGTGATAGGTGAATTAACATAATGATCGCACTGACCTGGTCAATTGGCACAGCTTCATGTGACTTCTCTTCAAGGATAAAGTTAAATTTGCCACCATTTTGTTTGGCATAGACAACTTTGTCTGACCTGTAAAATTTGGCAAGGTTTGTAAAAATTGTAACAAACATCAACACCTACAATAAAAAATATTTAAAAATTACTGATACTATTCCTGATTTAAATCACAAAACACAATACAAATGTGTATTTATACATCAGAATGGCAACATACAATGCAAATTCACAAATTCTACAACCCATGCTAGTCTGCAGTGCAATTTATATTTAGTGTTTTAAGTGGAGCTTCATACATCTCCTGTCAGATGACAGTAGCCTGGTAAATAGAGCAAAGCAATTTGAGTATCTGTTGAGAAACAGTGAGATGTAAAAGGCAACTGTCTAACAGTCCCACATTGTTACCACTACATCACAAACATGCTGCCTGCATGCTTGACAGAAGACATGGGATTCTAATGTGTGTGTGTGTGTGTGTGTGTGTGTGTGTGTGTGTGTGTGTGTGTGTGTGTGTGTGTGTGTGTGTGTGTGCGTGCGTGCGTGCGTGCGTGCGTGCGTGCGTGCGTGCGTGCGTGCGTGCGTGCGTGCGTGCGTGCGTGCGTGCGTGCGTGCGTGCGTGCGTGCGTGCGTGCGTGCGTGCGTGGAGCAGTGTCAGAGACCAGAAGGGTCCTTGACTATAGGCATGAGTTGACTACATACGCATTTGTGATTTTGTATTTCTTTCTTATTTACATCACAGCAAACATCATTCTGTGAAATGTTCAACTGAGATGAGTGTTTTCTGGTCTGACTCCACTTCTGTGATAACACTTATTGTTGGAGACACAATTGCAGAAGGCCAACTAGATGATCCTCTCAACTCTACTGGAAACAGTTAACGAATGGAACAGATTATCAGCCGATTGTGTAGATGCTAGTAGTGTTAATATATTTAAAAATAAAATCGACATATACCTAAGATGGGCGAGGTATACTTAGATAGATAGGTTGGACTCTCAATAAGCCAAAGGGCTTCCTAATCCACCTGCCATCTAGAGTTGAATCTCAAGGTGGCAATCTTGTTAAATCTTGTTAAAACAAACCAGCTTATTCCCATACACAGTAGCATTTACTGAGTTGGTGAGACAGGACTTTGCAGAGTGTCTTATGAAGTATAGGACATACGTGAGCACCCATTGACAGGGAGAACTGAGAGACAGACCGGAAGCTGGGCACCTAGTTCACTGCACAAGGCAGTTATTACAGCACTCAGTGGAACTGACACTTGTAAGGCTGCTGGCCCCTGACTTAGTACATGTTCTTCTCCCCAGGGTGAGTGAGTGACTTACCACCAGCGGTTATGAGCTGACACGGGCCATCCTGTCTTCTCCCATAACGATCTACAACATCACCACTTGTGTAAGAGTACAGTCTAGATTGGGTTTTCTCTGAGCATAACAACCACATCATTATTTGGTCATTGCTATTTGCTAGTGCCACTTTTACTGCAAAGTAAAGGTAACTTCTTACATATCCAGTCTACTCATCATGGCCATTTACAGTTAATATATTTTATTATGAGAATTATATAAAGTAGGATATTTATGAAAAAAGCAGAAAATGGGATCAAGAGAGAGCAACAGTTCCCTCATGTTTGTAATGTTGACACTATATCTTATCTGAGACACAAAAGTCACACAAATACTGACCGTATGCCAGTTGGGAAGATCTTGGGCATGCTTGTCCAGTTAGTGACCCCTTCCTTGGGTCCTTTGTAGTAGAACCAGGAGTCAAACTGGACATACCTGTGAATAACGTGACACCTGTCAGCCAGCGATGAGACTACAGGGACTTTATACCAACTCTTTGTTTACAGAAACACTTGCCTCAAAGCACTGGTTTGTTATGTAGATATGTTCCCCCATATACTTGGAGTAATGCTATAACAGAAACCTAATTTTGTCAAGTGTGTGTATGTGTGCTGCATGTATGTGTGTGTGAGTGCATGTGTGCATGCATTTTTTTTGGTCTTTAACATGTATTTATTGTGATGAGTCACTCGTATATACAAAGTAAAAAGTCGTAACTATCCAATAAACAACAAAGCAAAAAACAAGGAACACAAATGTGCTCGATGAGCTTTAGCGTGAGCTTGAAACCTTCACTACACCCTTGTATATATGCCTGGTGTTGTAACCTAAGCAAAGGAAACCAGAAAACAGTTTAACAATCTTTTTTTATAAAAAAAAATTATAAAATGTTTTATCCTAAAATAATTTTTCCAAAAAATTCAAAATGTTTTCCGTGTAAAGGGGGGTTGGAGACCAACTCTCTTCCGGGTATATTTTTATCCGTACTCCACTACGAGGGGGGGGGCGGACTTGCAGGAGTTTATATCCTGATAGGTCCTGGCAGACAATGATGAAATTAGTGATAGGTGAAGCGGATTGTTGGATATATCCTACCTATTCGAGAGCCATAATGTCGGGGAGATATGAGGCCTCATATAACATAAATCAAATTTATATGACAGTCTCATATCCCAATGCATGTAAGTTCGAAACGGGTAAATCGAAAGGGGACTTTAGAAATTAACAAGGAATTAATAAACAGGCTAATAACAAGTAGTAGCATGTAAAGTGTGCATAAGCGTTTAGGCTTTACACGTAATAAAAGTCCATATTAAGTAAGATTATAGAAGAATAATAGAGTTATCCCTCGCAGGGATCAATAAAGTCTGCGCATAAGCGCCACCTATGAATGAAAGAAATAATAATAATAATAATGATCTCCTTCGCAGGGATCAAAATAATGTCTGCGCTTAAGCGCCACATAAGGGTCAACTAATAGTAATGTTCACCCTCGCGGGGATCAAAAAGGTGTCTACGTTTAAATGCCACATGTAAATAAATAAATAGTAGTGTTCTCCCTCGCAGGGATCAAACAAATGTCTGCGCACAGGCGCCACATATAAATGCAAAGTGTCCGCGCTGCAGGTCTGCTAGCAACGAGTGCGACAGCGGCTTGACACAGTATACTGCAGCTAACGAGCGCTAAGGCAGCAACGGTTCGGCACGATTCGGCGACAGCATGTACCATAGCGCACGGCAGCGAACAAGCGCTGCATAATGGCGTCAAGCGGGCGCGGTAACGAACGGCGCGGCATGTAGCGGCCAGCATGTGCTATGCGGCAACGGCTGGCTTGCGCAGCGAAGCAAGACGATAAGAATCTGTCTCGACTTGCGGCAGCGAGAGGGCACCACGCGGCGGCGACCTGCTTGTGCGGCGAAGCGGGGCGACTCATGCCCTCCATGCCGCAGCGAGAGGGCGCGACGCGGCGACGGCGCGCATGCGCGGCAAGGCGAAGACACGAGCGAGCCCGTCGAACGGCGACGGAAAGGCACCATGCGGCGACGGCCAGCATGTGCAGCGGAGCGAGACGACGAAAGCGCGACACAGGCGCTGCTTGGCGCGAGCGAGCGTATGCGACGAAGCGGAACGATCCGAGCGGGTTCGGCGCCCGGCTGGGTGCAGGTGCGCCGAGTGGCCTCGGCAAGGCGGCATGACGGCGGTAATACGGCGGCATGACGACGTCAGTGGCAGGCGAGTGTACATTGCCAGCTGACGTTGGAAACGGGCTTCTGAGAAACCGTCACGGGGGTCACGACGTTGTGACCTCAATTTCCCAGCTCTACAAATATCTTAAACCTCCACATTTAACATATTCTTTAATGTTTACAGTACATACATATACGTACGCACATACATACACATATACGTACATACATTCATACATACAAATATACATACATACACACACACATACATACATACATACATACATACATACATACATACATACATTCATACACATACATTATGCACAACGTTACCGTTGCATCAAAGTTAATGTAAAACAGTGTTTTTAATCATAATATGTAAACAAGATTGTTGTGTTATTAAACCACAGTACACTATTCCTTCGCCTTTGTCGTACACTTCCTTGGTGACCGGCAATGCCCGACTTGAGTGCTAATCGGTTAAATGCAGGGTGACGTCACGAGTCGGCCACCCCTCTACATTTATGTCTATGGTCTGAACAGAACGAAGCCGGAACTTCCTGGTCATGTGAATTGCATTTAAGGTCTTTCCACGGCTTCGGTCGCGTTGGCTTACATCGGCGAAGCGGAACGATATCCGGCATAAAATGTCGGTTAGATGGTCAACGTTGATGTGTTTATATACACTGAGTAGTGCGGCTCACCAACATTGAGATCCCGTAAAGATAACATTGACTGATTGAGCTCTCCGCCAATCACAGGTCGTTGTGTCACAGCAAGGGACGTCCCCTCGAGGGGCTGCGGGGTTAAAAGTAGCGATGAGGTGGCAATTCTGGCATATTTTGAGCGAGGTGGCTTAGAAAAACAGCTGTCTGACCTCTGCTGTCTGACCCCGCCATAAACACGATGCATTGACATTGACGTATTATATTTGCTACATGTCTTACATGCCGTTTGCCTGTACGCATTATACCCTTTGACTTGTCAACACGTAGACTTGTAAACAATTATTGCATCACGAAAAACGCGGCCGGACCTTCAACTGTCGGAAAATAACATTAGGGTAACCTGGGGCAAAATGGCCCCGGGGGTAATACGGCCCCCCGTCTTATCTGCCAAACAAGTGAACACAAACGAACATTGAATAGTGGAACATAATTCTGCTACCTAGCAAATACTCGTACCGAACGCAAAGCCAAGCGCCACCAAAAGTAAATTCGCAAACCTTCTTTAAAGTTTTGCATACCCTCTGAATTAATAATCACTCTTTAGTAAAATTGATGCTAACATGTCCACCGTGTGATGATTAGCCAGCGACTGGTTCTGGTGCACTCGCATCTATACACGTTTTCAACGACTTTTATCGAAATGTGAGCGATATAAAAGGATTACATGTGAAGGTAAAAAAAGTCGCCACTGGTGTGTATGAGGTAAGACGGCCCTGTCAGAACGGGGCAAGACGGCCCCGGGGCCGTCTTGCCCCGCCATGCAGTACGAATATGATATGTAAACGCAGTAAAGCTGTAATGTATTTATATGGGTGTTGGGTGGTTTTCTAGCCCCCACATTTATTTTGCTTAGATAACTAGTTGTTTCAATGCCCATAGTTTTGTTTACTTTGTCATATCTCTTTGTTTGTGTAGTAATTAAAGGCATTGCCAATTTCCACCCAATTTTGCTTCTGTTATTTCTCGCTATCTCACGCTCCATAAACTGAGCAAAGCACAGCAGGCTCCCTTTACTTCTATTTTTGCTTGGTGCCAGTGAGCAAAATATATAATTACAAAATATTTGATGATGCAAATTCCAAAGATGATGAGTGTTTTCAGTGACCAATGTAATGATAATGGAGAATATTGCTTATAATGACAACTGTAATTTTTTGACATCATTTTTAATTAATGATGAGTGGTTTCGATTAATGAGTAGGCTGTTGTATCTGCCGCGAAGTATCTGCATGCCATTATTAATTTAGTATAATATGTTCAACACTATAATGATTTTGAGGCCTGTGATTATGCAGATGCCAAAGGTGATCGTAGTGTAGAGTAATACAGACAAGAGCTGATAGGTAGGAAACCGGGATGTTCCGGATGTAAGATCAATAGACCGGGAGAACTGTAGAAGTGCAACAAATATTATCAGTATTATGTGACCGTGTCGTGTTGTCGAAGACACAATAGAAGACGGACATAACTGAAACGTGTCGTCTTGGCCTGACATATGTGTAGTCGGATTGTCCGACTCATCTCGCATTCATACATATCTGATTCGACACCAGAAGTACTGAACAAATCACTTTATTACAATTACAAGCAGAGAGAGGGATAACACTGATCGACCTCGAGTCTCGTCATCTTCCAAGACTGATCTCTTGGACTGCATATGTCGTTCTATGCATTTACATTGGCATACCATCACATCCCTCTTTCTTCAAAACATAAAGACAAAATAACTAACTTACTAATGTCCGTATGTAAGAGAAATCAAATCATTATTCTAACTATTAGCCATAATGTTCGTGTAAACTAGAACACAATTACAGGTCCAATCGTTGTGGGCGTTTCACTCGTCTTCCGGAGCTAGTGTATTGTTCCGATTGTGGAAGCTGGAAACGGACTGACTTCTTCTGGGGTAACACGGAGTTACACGGAGGTGGTACGACTTGCATGTCGTCTCTTCGCGTCAAGTCGTCTGTATCGTCCACGTTGTCTTGTTGGAACGTATGTCGTTCAGTCGTCTCACGGAGGTGACGACGGTTACGCCTAAGGACATTGCCTGTCGGAGTCAAGACGTTGTACGACCGCGGCTGTACATCAGTTGATATCACCTTGGCAGGCTGCCAGGTGTCTGTCTGAGTGTCTCTCACACGAACGTCCTGTCCGGGTATTAGCGGTGCAAGTGGTTGCATAGCTCGCTTATCATGGTTAAGACGTTGGATTTCTTGCCTCTCGGCGAGACGACGTCTGATTTCGTCTTTCGACCAGTGTTCATTTCTGATGATCACGGGGAGGTTCGACTTGTACTTGCGGGCATTTAGCATCTCTGTCGGTGACGGTAAGTGGCTGTCGATTGGTGTGGATCTCAACGCGAGCAGTACTTTCTGCGGGTTGGATCTCGACATCGCTGCCTTCTTCAGGGTATACTTCACCGTCTGAACTTGACGTTCGATGAATCCATTCGATTGTGGGAAGTGTGGGCTGGACGTTACGTGGTCGAAGCACCACTCGGCGGCGAAGTTTCGAAAAGCCTGACTGCTATAGTGTCCACCGTTGTCGCTCACAACCTTGCTTGGCGATCCATTCTCCGCAAACACCTCACTCATCTTCGATATGATGCGGTCACTCGTCACCTTCCCCTCGATGCGGTAGACAAAAGGGAATTTCGAGTAGTAGTCACAGATGAGAAGATACGTGTCCTCTCGTATGGCAAACAGGTCTGTGCCGACGATCTGCCACGGACGTGTCGGTAACTCATGCTGCATCAGCGGCTCGTGCGCCTGACGTTTCTGTAACCGTTGACACGCGTCGCACTTACTCACGATGTCGTCGATGTCCTTATTGATCGACTTCCAGTAGACACAGGACCTCGCTCGCAGCCGGGTCTTCTCTATGCCCTGGTGAGCCTCGTGCAGTTTGCTTAACACTTCCGCCTGTAGACTTAGGGGAATCACCAGACGGTCGCCCTTCAAGATAAGACCGTCCTCAACTGCCAACTCGTCTCGGCATGACCAGTAGGGTCGCAACGGTGCAGCTAGGTGGCGTTGGCTATCTGGCCATCCATCCACGATGACGGCTCTCAGCGAACACAGTTCATCGTCGGCCTGTGTCGCCTCTCTGATCGACTGTAGTTTCTGCGTTGAAAACTGTACGAATGACACTTGTATGTCAAGGTCGATCTGCGTCGACTCGCTACTCGGTTGTCTTGACATGGCGTCGGCCAGCATCATTTGCTTTCCTGGCTTGTAGCGTAACACAAAGTCATACGGTTGTACTCGCAGGAACATTCTCTGTAATCTCTGCGGTGCTGCTGCAAGGTTCTTCAAGTTGATCATCTCGAGATGTGTGGTCCGACTCGAGAACGAACGATTTTCCGTAGACATACATGTGGAACCTCTCGCAGCCGAAGACGACTGCGAGCATCTCACGTTCAATGTTGGCGTATCGCTGTTCGCAATCACTAAGTGACTTGCTGGCAAACGCGATGGGCTTCCCGTGTTGAATGACAACGGCGCCGAGTCCTCGGCTGGAGGCGTCGACCTGGATGACACTCTCAGCCTGTGGGTCGAAGTACGCAAGGGTCACTTCACGACAGATGAGACACTTCGTCGCTTCAAACGCTGCGTTGTGAGATTCCGCCCAGATGAACTCGGCGTCCTTCTTCACTAGATCACGCAGGGTTGCGGTTTGCTGCGACAGGTTTGGAATGAATGGCGACATGTACGTGGCTATGCCCAGAACTTCCTGAAGTTGTGCGATGTTTTACGGTTCTTTCATTCGCTGGATGTCCGCGGCTTTGCCTGGGTCTGGACGTACGCCGTCTGCGCTGAATTCCAACCCGAAGAACTTCATGTTCGCCTGTTTGATGTCGCATTTATCAATGTTGAACACCAGCCCATGCTGCAGTGCTACTCTCATCAAGTTGTGCAGATGTTTGTCGTGTTCGGCTTCTGTCTTCCCGAACACACCCACGTCGTCAGCAATACTTATCGTTCCTGGGCACTTCTCAAGGATGCAGTCCATCCTCTCCTGGAACACGTCTTGGCTGAGATTCAGGCCAAACGGTAGTCTTCTGAAACAGTACCGGCCGAAGGGACTGTTGAACGTTGTCAGACGCTTAGACTCGTCGTCTAACTGCACGGACCAGTATCCGTGACGTGCGTCTAGCTTGGAGAAGATCATTGACCCAGCAAACTCGTGGGTAATTTCCTCCAAGGTCGGTGTTGGGTAGTGCGGACGCTTGATAGCTGTGTTCAAGTCTTTGGGATCCAAGCAGATGCGCAACTTTCCGTTCGACTTCCTGCTGTATACGATGCTAGATACCCAATCTGTAGGCTCCTCGACCTTCTCGATCACCCCGAGTTCTACCATCTGGTTGATCTCATTCCTCACGTCGTCTTTGATGTGGATCGGACATCGTCTGGGCGCATGTACGACTGGGGTCACAGCAGGGTCTAGTGTGATGTGGAACGTTTCGCGGAACTTTCCGATGCCCTTAAAACAATCTGGATACAGCCGCTGGAGATCTTCCTTCGAGTTCAACGGCGGTGGATGTTCGCTGACTGCACAGTTCAAGGTCACCAAGTTGAGCTTGCGGCAGGAAGGTAGTCCCAAGATTACTGGACCTGGTGTGTCAGCAACAAAGAACTCTGCTTCGTGTGTGGTTGTCTCATGCACACACTTCAGTCGCGTAGTACCGTACTGCCGGATCAATTGTCCGTTGTAGGCAGTTAGGATCGTGTCTCGATGCTCAAGGCTGCCTCGCACAGGTATTCCTTCTGTGTCGATGTTTGACGGGTACATGCGCTGGAACGTTCTCAGCGGCATTACGTTACCCTGCGCACCTGTGTCGACCTTGACACGAAGTGTAGCCGGGGTGTCAGGCCTGTCTTTCAGCGTGATCCTGAGAGTATACCTCGTCCCTCTCGACGGCATTGATGTTGACGGTATTAAAAGCAAGCGGCTCGAAGTTGTCGCTGAGCTGTTCAAATCTGGCGTCCTGGCTGATGGAGTGGACACCACCTCGTTGGCGCTCATCTCGGTTGGTCCTTCGTCTTGACCTAGCTCGGGATCTTGGTCGCCCAGAAGAGTGTCGTCTTCCTCCTGTGCCAGACGTCCAACCTGTAGCCTGCCGACATACTCGCTGCCAGTGATTGAGTTTCCCACATGCGTTACACCTACTGCCCTCTGCTGGACATCGATCTGTGGGCGCATGATGACGTCCACATTTTGTGCACGTAGGTGCCTCCTCTCGACGTCCGCTTGGCTCATGTGTTCTCCGCGACCGGCTGACGTGACTGATGCTGCTAGCGTCTCCTGAGAACTGCTGCATGTTGGCCAGTGTTGCTTCATGCGTTCTAGCAACGTCCATCGCCGCGTCAAGTGTTAGTGTCTCATCACGGCACAGTAGCTTTTCTTGCACTTTCCCGTGCCGGACACCCACTACTAACTGTTCGATTAACCTCTCCTCGGTTTCTGTAGTATCACGGAACTTGCATTTACGCGCCTGCGTCTTGCAGCGTGTCATGAATTCGTCAACTGTCTCAGATCTCAACTGCCTGAATTTTTGCAGATGAAAACGGCTCAGCCTGTAATTAGACTTGGGTTCTATCAGAGCCTGGAATTTAGCCCAAATGACCTCAACGTCTTTCTTCTCAGTTTCACTGAGGTCCCACGTATTGTACATTCGCCGACCCTCCTGTCCTACCCATAGCAGGATGTAGGTCACTCGTTCACTCTGCCCTTTTTCAGCAAAGGGCCCACTAAAAATCAGTTCGCAATATTGACGGAATGGGTAAATCAGTGGCTAACCAGTTCATGCGGGGCGGCTCTATACCTGACAGATCACCCATGGCTGCTTATTAATGGCAATGTCTATCACTTACGCAGTGAGAACAAATCAGAGCTGGCCTGCGTCGACTCGACGGTGCCGCGTGCGTGTTGACCTATTTACGAATGTCGAAAGCGCCGGATTCAACCGTAGCTGCCACCATGAAACGTGTCGTCTTGGCCTGACATCTGTGTAGTCGGATTGTCCGACTCATCTCGCATTCATACATATCTGATTCGACACCAGAAGTACTGAACAAATCACTTTATTACAATTACAAGCAGAGAGAGGGATAACACTGATCGACCTCGAGTCTCGTCATCTTCCAAGACTGATCTCTTGGACTGCATATGTCGTTCTATGCATTTACATTGGCATACCATCACAATAACAATGATGAGTTTAATGTAATTCACGATGAGTGATGCGGATAATAATAATAGTAGTAGTTAATGACGGTTTAAATAAATAATGGATAAAACACATTGTTTTTATATCAATACAACGGTTAAACCTAATATTAAAGTAAATAGGCGAGGGGCCGTTTTACCCCAGGCATGGGGCAAGACGGTTTTATTGCACTACATTTTAAACTTGTTATAACTTTCGTTTTGGTTATTCAATCGTTCAAACATGTGACATACACAAAGTATATATACCTCAACATTATTACTGCACAATTATGCATCTACAAGTTATGGACACAAAAATACACAACTTTTCCCTTAGGGGGCCGGGCTGCCCCAGGTTACCCTACCCATCTTAATCATCGCCCTGACACGTTGGTGGAAATGGTACTGATAGTTTATCTTAAAGAAAACATATAAACGAGCAGTAACTTACACCGAGCAACAAGTTCGCACTTAGAGAGTAAGACTAGTTGTTATCATTTCTTGTAAAACCATTACAAGATAGCGAGCTATATGTCTAAGGCGAGCTCTGAACACAGACGAGTTCCTGTCTGGCCTCGAGTCGCCGCTCTCTGACCGCTTGCTCACGGCGGTGACGGATTTCTAAAGGTAATACCCTAATTTCCACGAAATGTCAAGATGTCAGGTGCGCATGTATTGATAAGTCTAGCCTGGTCCTTTTTGAAACACTAAGTCTTAAGGTTCCAAAACGGTTGGTTAAGTGGTGTGGAATGATGTTAAGCGAGGTGGCATTTTGAATGTGACAGTAACCCATTAATTTTATTTTTATATGCACAACATAGTACATAGAAGCATAACATACAAAATAAATAGTGACATCAAATAAGCACTTGGAACAAATATACCCCTCCAATATTCGTAGACAAAATGTTAGCCGTGCTTCTTTTCATGATCACAATTTTTTTACTTCAAGATCTTACCTCAAGAACGGTCACTAGATAGAGCATTTAGACCATCTCAAGGTTTTGTTTCCTGTAGATGAATTCCAGTTTCTCTACTGATGTTTTATTATTGTTGACGTTGACAATGCTTTCAAAGAAATATGTCAATGAGATGTCCCATTGCTTCAAAGACACCATTAGTTAGACACTACTTGACACCATTACTAAATATAAACATTATGTAGGTCTAATAGGTAACTGCTTCTCAGACATGCTGCCCACCTCTTGTGGTGTCCCCCAGGGTTCAGTTTTGGGGCCGTTGCTCTTCACTCTCTATACAACACCATTAAGCTCTGTTATCCAGAGCCACAACCTGGATCATCACCTTTATGCAGATGACACACAAATCTATGTTTCTTTGACTACACCAGATACTTGTCGCTCCCTAAACCGGCTCAAGTCTCCAAGATGTCTCCCTTTGGATGAAAAACAGTAAATTAAAACTAAATGCAGATAAGACAGAATTTCTCATCATTGGTACCTCAACTGAGCGTACAAAACTCAATGGCTTTTTCCCGACACATATTCTGAGTCAGAGTATCACACCAGCCGCCTCAGTTTTAAATCTCGGCGTAACATTCGATGAAAACTTCAATTTCAAACAACATATATCGAAAACATGCCGTTGCTGTTTTTACCATATCCGTGATCTTCGCCGTATTCGCCGATTTATATCACTTTCCGTTGCTAAAACCATCGCAACAACTCTAGTAAGCAGCAGGCTTGACTACTGCAATTCCCTCCTTTACAATACCGCAAGCAAGGATATAGCAACATTTCAGCGTGTCCAAAATGGTTTAGCAAGTGTAGTCACGCGTTCTCCTCATTTTTCTCGCTCAGTGCCGCTTCTAAAATAATTGCTTTGGCTCCCTGTGCACTATCGCATCATTAAAAAAATTTGTACAATAGCCTATCAAGCACTCTCATCTACACAACCAGCATATCTAAATTCAATGCTAACTCCAGCAAGAAATTCCAGACAGCTACGCTCAACCAGTAGTAACCCTCTTTACATCCCTCGGGTGAAAACGAAAGCTGGGACCCGAGCTTTCTCAGTTGCCGCACCAACGGTGTGGAATTCGCTTCCTGGCAGTGTTAAATCACAAGGTAATATAGTTTTTCCGCCAATGTCTGAAAACCTATCTCTTTAATGCTGCCTATCCTCCTTAGCCTCCTAGCTTCTTCATCCACCCGTTGACGACTTTCGCATTGCTTTTGATTATGAGAATAATTAATCCCTTGGTTTTGTCCCGCCACTGAGCTTGATGTTCGAGGATATTGGCGCAAAAGAAGTTACTATTATTATTAAAAATAATACCACTTTACACCATCAGTGTCCAATGTTTTGCATCATATAATATAAAATGTGAGTTTCACCAAACAAAAACCATTTCTAATACAAGTAAATTACAAAAACTATGTTTTCTTTCGCCATGCATATGTGAGAAGGATGTCATAATCATTATAATCATCATCTCCTTCATCATCGTCATCGTCACTTTCTACTACAACATGAAAATTACTTATCTTATATTGTCTAGCGTTCGGCAGCAAAACATGTATGTCTTATGCATGAGTAAACATGAGTGGCGTACGAAAAACACAGGAAGGCACAAGTCATTTTGAAATTATATCAGTTTGTATTAGAATGATTATTATAGTGATTATTATAGTGATTATATACCTCTGTGGTCAGTTTATTGTTGTACCACAAAATAATCTGATTAGCAGTAAGCCTACAATCATACCAATCTGAGTTATGACTGACACATCACTGTGGTCACATGGTCAACCACCTGGTAATAAAACCCAGGAGGATCTATCCCACTCCAGATGGTGTCAGTGGCTTGGTATCTGTATGAGATCCCACATGCAATGGATAATCAGAATGTCTTCATCGTGGTTCTCCATTGACGGCTGCATTTGACACCGACCAGAAGTGATGCTGCGTAGACTCTCACACGATGTCGGAGTGGTTCAACGTGCACTGTGTAGACTCTCACACGATGTCGCAGTGGTCCAACGTGCACTGTGTAGACTCTCACACGATGTCGCAGTGGTCCAACGTGCACTGTGTAGACTCTCACACGATGTCGCAGTGGTCCAACGTGCACTGTGTAGACTCTCGCACGATGTCGGAGTGGTCCAACGTGCACTTCACTGTATTATAATCATACCCGAAGGACACATACAAGTTCATGTTTATTTATTTTCCTTTTGTTCCTCGATTTATCCTTGAATGCAGAGATGTTTCGGTTTCTTTGGTTCAACATAACTGAGTATATTTAACTCCCAAGACACCTTTTGTGATTTTCTTCGAACAATTTCGTCCGCATCTCAGCGGAGTGAATTTACCATCGTGTCATATGACCTGCCTCACGTGACTCTCATAAGCTGGATCATGACCGACGGATCCAAATGTCATCCAATACGGGTGATCTGTGTCTAACACTGGTGATCTGTGTCTAACACTGGTGGACTGTGTATAACTGTGGTGGCCTGTGTCCAACACTGATTGTCTGCGTCTAACACAGGTGGCATGTGTCTAACACTGTTGCCCTGTGTCTAACACTGGCGACCTTTGTCTAACACTGGTAGCCTGTGTCTAACACTGGTAACCTGTGTCTAACACTGGTGGTCTGTGCGTAATACTGGGGGTCTGTGTCTACCACTAGTGGTCTGTGTCTACGACTGGTGGTCTGTTTCTAACACTGGTGGTCTGAGTCTACCACTGGTGGTCTGTGTCTACCACTGGTGGTCTGTGTCTAACACTGGTGGCCTGCGTCTAACACAGTTGGCCTGTGTCTAACACTGGTGGTCTGTGTCTAACACTGATGGTCTGTGTCTAAAAATGTTGGCCTGTGTCTAACACTGGTGGTCTGTGTCTACCACTGGTGGCCTGTGTCTACCACTGGTGGTCTGTGTATAACGCTGGTGGCCTGTGTCTAACACTCGTGGTCTGTGTCTAACACTGGTGGCCTGTGCTTAACACTGGTTGCCTGCGTCTAACACTGGTGACCTGTGTCTACCACTGGTGGCCTGTGTCTACCACTGGTGGTCTGTGTATAACGCTGGTGGCCTGTGTCTAACACTCGTGGTCTGTGTCTAACACTGGTGGCCTGTGCTTAACACTGGTTGCCTGCGTCTAACACTGGTGACCTGTGTCTAACACTGGTAGCCAGTGTATTACACTGGTGGCCTGTGTGTAACACTAGTGGCCTTTATTTAACACTGGTGGCCTCTGTCCACCACGGGTGGCCTCTGTCTAATAATAACGGGCTGTGTCTAACACTTATTGCCTGTGCATAACACTGGTAGCCTTTGTCTAACACTAGTGGCCTTTATCTAACAATGGGGGCCTGCGTCTAACACTTGTGGCCTCTGTCCAACACTGGTGGTCTATGTCTAACACTGGTGTCCTGTGTCTGACACAGGAGGCCTTTGTTTAACACTTGTTGCCTGTGTCTAACACGGGTGGCCTGTGTCTAACACTGGTGGCCTGTGTCTGACACTTGGGCCATTGTGTAACACTTGTTGCCTGTGTCTAACACTTGTGGCCTGTGTCTAACACTGGTGGCTTGTGATCCAACACTGGTGGCCTGTGTCAAATACTGGTGGCCCGTGTCTAACACTGGTGGCCTGCACCTAACACTCTTGACCTGTGTCTAACACTGGTGGCCTGTGTCTAAAACTGGTGGTCTGTGTCTAACACTGGTGTCCTGTTTCTGACACTGGTGGCCTTTGTTTAACACTTGTTGCCGGTGTGTACCACAGGTGGCATGTGTCTAACACTGGTAACCTGTGTCTAACACTGGTAGCCTGTGTCTGACACTGGTGGCCTTTGTTTAACACTTGTTGCCTGTGTCTGACACTGGAGGTTTGTGGTCTAACACTGGTGGCCCGTGTCTAACACTGGTGCCTGCGTCTAACACGAGTGACCTGTGTCTGACACCTGTGGCCTTTGTCTAACACTAGTGGCCTTACCTAACACTGGTGGCATGTGTCCAACACGGGTGGCCTGTGTATAACACTGGTGGCCTGTGTCTGACACTTGGGCCATTGTGTAACACTTGTTGCCTGTGTCTAACACTTGTGGCCTGTGTCTAACACTGGTGGCTTGTGATCCAACACTGGTGGCCTGTGTCAAATACTGGTGGCCCGTGTCTAACACTGGTGGCCTGCACCTAACACTCTTGACCTGTGTCTAACACTGGTGGCCTGTGTCTAAAACTGGTGGTCTGTGTCTAACACTGGTGTCCTGTGTCTGACACTGGTGGCCTTTGCTTAACACTTGTTGCCGGTGTCTAACACAGGTGGCCTGTGTCTAACACTGGTAACCTGTGTCTAACACTGGTAGCCTGTGTCTGACACTGGTGGCCTTTGTTTAACACTTGTTGCCTGTGTCTGACACTGGAGGCTTGTGGTCTAACACTGGTGGCCCGTGTCTAACACTGGTGCCTGCGTCTAACACGAGTGACATGTGTCTGACACCTGTGGCCTTTGTCTAACACTAGTGACCTTATCTAACACTGGTGGCATGTGTCTAACACTTGTGGCCTCTGTCCATCACGGGTGGCCTGTGTCTAACAATGGTGGCATGTTTCTAACATGTGTTGCCTGTGAATAACACTGGTAGCCTTTGTCTAACACTTGTGGCCTGTGTCTGACATTGCTGACCTGTGTATAACACTGGTGGCCTGTGTCAAATACTGGTAGCCTGTGTCTAACACTGCTGACATGTGTCTAACACTGGTAGCATGTTTATAACACTGGTGGCCTGTGTCTAACACTGGTGACCTTTGTCTAACCCTGGTGGCCTGTGTCTAACAATGGTGGCCTGTGTCTAACCCTGGTGGCCTTTGTCTAACACTAGTGGCCTTTATCTAACCCTGGTGGTATGTGTCCTTGTGGCCTCTGTCCATTATGGGTGGCCCGTGTCTAACACTGGTGACCTTTGTCTAACATTGGTACCCTGTGTGTAACACTGGTAGCCTTTGTCTAACACTAATGGCCTTTATCTAACACTGGTAGCCTCTGTCCAACACTGATGGCATTTGCCTAACACTGGTGGTGGTATGTGTCTAACACCTGTGGCCTGTGACTGACACTGGTGGCTTGTGGTCCAACACTGGTGGCCTGTGCAAAACACTGGTAGCCTGTGTCTAACACTGGTAGCCTGTGTCTAACACTTGTTGCCCGTGTCTAACACTTGTGGACTCTGTCCAACACTGGTGGCCTGTGTCTAACACTGGTAACTTGTGTCTAAAACTAGTAGCCTTTGTCTAACACTGGTGTCCTGTGTCTAACACTTGTAGCCTCTGTCCAACACTGTTGGCCTGTGTCTAACACTAGTAGCTGTGTCTAACACTGGTGACCTGTGTCTAACACTGGTGGCCTGTGGCTTGTAACTATTTATCATACCTTTGCAGCAGTGTGTGTTTTGTGTTTTTGGTGTACCAGCAGGGACTCCGTGGTGTTGATCAGTGTATCGTATATATAGTTAATCGTTTAGCACTATGTCTAACCACGTGAAAATCGCAGTCAGTTTTCTGACATGAATATGCCGCCTGGATTATTTGGGGGAAATGTAAACAAAGTTTCTTTATTTAACAGGGATTAGTGGCGATTTGGCCACGATATCTCGTGACGTACATATCTTGGTGTGTAGATTGGTGCAGATATAAATAAGGATGGAGACACACGCATCCGCTTGTCACCAATTGACTTGACGTCGGAAATTAATTGCTCCTCAGACAGTCTAAGAAACACATTGCAGTAGCGTGTGGGTACCATCGACAGGGTCTCTAATGATCGACCGTTTCATAAATGCAATAAATGTGGTGCTGACTGTTACTGTACTAACGTAATCGTATATGTGTAAATAAACATACGACATGCAACAAAAACGAATAAAAATCATTGTTGACACATCATTACTCAAGTGTATGTGCTGAACGGTCGATCATTAGGGACCCCCTGTGGCCTATTGGGTGAGAAGGTAATTTGTTTGTGTTTGTAGAAATCGTCAATGAATATGCTTTGAATAGAGAATAATTTAAATTGCGTAACTTTACATCAAAGGCGAATAAAACGCGGAAAACTACGCAAAAACGGTCGATCATAGGTCCCCCGACGCTACTGGGCGGTCCGCCATGTTATTCTCGCTGAGAAATTCTGCCACGTCATTGTTGTGCATGTGTATGTAGTACATAACTATTGTCTTACAGACTTAACCGACAGCCATGCTGATCGCGAGCGCACGTGATGCTCCAGGCTCGCTTCACGGTGGAAGTGTCTCATGGAATTATTTACCTTATCATTACAATCACAAAGCCGATTTCGCTGTCAATAGGTGAGCGAGTATAATTGTATATATTCTTCTACTCACGCACCGAGCCTGACTGCAGGGCCGTGCAGCAAAGTACACCATCCATTGTGTAGATCGACACCAGACAACTAACTCGCTACGCTCGAGTGAACACAATCACCGTTCACATTTCGCGTGGCTGCCCCGACGCTGTGCAACTTGCCGCCTGGTGTCTCACGTCAACAACAGTGTCGAATGTTGATTTTAAATCTAATCTCAAAACTTACTGTTTTCGAAAACATTCTGTACGGTGCCGTGAGCGAGAATTGCTGGAACGGCGCAGTATAAATATCACGATAAGATTAGGGTTTGTTTTATCGTCAACAGAGGTGTGTTGGGGGTAATGGACCAAGCCCTCTTTAGCTTTAGAAATATTTTAATAACATGGCGCGCCAGTACACGGTAAACATTGTGCCCCCAACAACATTCTAGATACGTCAGTGAACAGACCATTAGAAACATTCCCACATGGTCTCACATGTAGCACAGCATGGAATAAAACACACCGGCACGACTAGCGCTGATTACATTATGTAATGTAATAGTTTTGCTACATAATTTGCTACTAGTACTGGTATTAAATCTAGTTTCTCTTATTTCACAATGCCACCGACGATAAGCAGTGTTCGTAAATTGTCGTATACAAATATATGATTGCACTGTGATCGAAGCAACTGCCACACTAATTATATTGTATTGTGTCGAGTCGAGTGACGACACGTACGGTGGTGGGTGGTGAATGCGCTAGTGGTGTTGACGATATAAGCGTGCGTCACCAACGCAAGAATACATCACATGAATGATTTATCTGTAGAAATTATGAATAGTGCGACATTTAACTTTTAAGCTACTACATTCACATTGTGATCGATGCTTTCTACGACAAAACTGCATACATCAGATTATGCAATTGTAAAAATAATTTTTCGAAATACAGTTTTTTATTTATTACTATGTATTTTAGGAACTATTTTCTACAGCGGCGTTACACGCTGCGATTTATGAATAACGCGTGAGTTAAATGCAGAGTCACCAATACTTAGTAACAAGGTAAACAGTTCGCACGTATTGTACCGTGAGAGCATATAATATTATTATAACCGGCCGGAGTTAACTGATGGTAACACAACTCAACGGACCACAACACAAGTATGGGCGCCAAATTGGATATCGCGTTCACTTTGATCTCATTCATCCTTTACGTGGGTGATATGGGGAGTGACATATGGTTGTTGTACCATTACTATACCTGTGGACACTGGAATTGGTTCATATTCACCGTGGTCGTGGTCTTAGTTCCGTTGATTTTTGTGAGTTGTGCTAATGTCGTCTTCTACGCAGATGAGGACCTTTCACCAGCGCAATGGCAAATTAGAATTATAGCCGTGCTTCTCCAATTATCAACACCGTTCAGGTATGGAAAACTATAAAATATATTTACTAATATAATTATATTTAACTACCTATAAAATGAAGAGAAGCAATTTTGTTTGCGTTGTTATTTGCGCGGTTTAATTTTTGATAACGGATAATTCTTGTTCATTGTTATCTAATATTTCCATTGCAACATTTATTATTGTTGGCTTGAGACGTTGTGGCTTTAATTCTGTAGACGATGTGATAATAGTTTTAGACACCACGGCCTATTCAGATGTTAAAAATGAAAACTAGATATAGGTAGTACACCTTATTTAGATGACTTGACGTCGCCCAACTGAGATACCATTTTAAAGATTTAACATCCGGGCAATGCTATGTGAATGTGGCGCAGTGGTTAGAGCGTCAGACTCTTAGTCGAGCGAACCCGGTTTTGAATCCTGGGTTGAGGTGTCGAACTTTGAGCAAATGCATTCCCCCAACGTTTTATGTTCCAGTTCACTAGGTGTATGAACGAGTACGTGGCTACAGAGGACGGTAGAGGTTTTTGTACGAATAATCTTCGCGCGTCACTTTTAACGTGACTGAATTTTTAATACTTAAAATACTTGATCACCTTAATACAGTCATATTCAATATATTATGTCAGAGAATGCAAGACGTGCTTACACGTCAAATTCCTAGTACTGCCAGTTGTATTCGATTTCAACAGTGAGTTTTAATATCATAATTGACGTAAAAATGTTATGTGCTGATCACTTTGTGATTACCCTTAGTCTTAGACGTGATGTCCTCCATTAGGCTGAACCGATGTGAGATTTTAACTATTTTAATATTTAACTGGATATCTGACCCTTTTATCGTCCAACGGGTGACTACCAGGTGAAGATACGTATTTGAAGGTAGGTATCGCTGACAATATTCGAAGCGGCGCTTACATGTTTTATCGCCCATATCAACAATGACACGTCAATGTTACGCCAATACTTATGTAGTATGGAACGATATTAGGGCCATAATTCAACATATCATATTATTGCAGATAATCTGCAATAATACAACGTCAGGCATAATGAAGACAAGCATAATACGAATTCAGGCGTAATATGAAGTCGGGCATAATGCGAGCAAGAATGCAAGCAAGCGTAATACGACTTGCCATAATCAGCGCTCGCTAACCTTTTAGAGTTTGTGCTGCCATCTAGCGAACTACGCCAACTTGAAAATACTGAAGTATCCCTAGTCTCGCTTAACCGACTGTCGGTCGGCTGCGGAACTACGCCGAGAAGACAGTCTGGTTACATTAACGGCTTTTGTTTGGGTAGCAGCCGTGATCTATAAAATGCTGCCACCTCACGAACACTGCCGTAATATATATTTTTATAAACAACTGCAAATTTGTATTTCTATTTATTTTGTGTTAATATAAGTTAAATTTTGAATCGTTTTTATAATACAGCATTATTTCATCAAAAGGTTTCCTTATTTAATGTGTATGCTATCTGTGTCGGGCTAGACAATTCTGCCACCTCACGGATACTGGTTAATCCTGCCGTAATTCTTATTTTATAAACAACGGTAAATTTGAATTTTTGCTTACTTTTGTATTAATATAAGTTCAATGGTGAATACTTTTCATATGATATTATTATCTTGTAAAACTATATCGTTATTTAAATTTTAATTTCATAGTTGGCCTGAGAGCCAATCAGCGTCTCTACCCTAATCTGGGGTAAGGCTGCCCGGATGTAGAAACTTAAGCCCATATACTGTCCCAGGCGGAGTTGAGGGGGCTTAAAAGTGCTGCCACCTCACGGAGTCTGGGTAACCGAGGCTAAAGTATCCCTTACATTAACAAAATTGTTTGGCTCAGGCTATTCACCCGCGAGCTGCTCGATAAATAATGTCAAGTCGAAAACGAAAAGAAAACTGTAGATATGGCCATTCTAGACTTCACTAAAGCATTCGATAAAGTTCCACATAAAAGACTAATTCACAAACTAAAATACTATGGCATCACAGGCCCAATATCATCATGGATAGAAAGCTTCCTTACAGAAAGAACCCAACAGGTTGTAATAATAACGAAGTGTATATTGCACCTAAAGTCGGTACAATAGCCGTGGCGCTATTGCACATACAGTTTTGCTGCGCATGCGCACTACAGCGTGTGAATGCGCATGCCGTCGTGTGGCGCCACTCGCAACATCAAAACTGTGTCAGCAAAAAGGATGGCGTCCGATAACGTGGTAGGCGCATCTTTTAGAACGTTTGTAGAAATGCAGAATGCGCTACATTTTTTTTAACAACAGACGCACAGTCAATTTTACATGAGAGACGCCCGAACATTGAACGCGGCAAAGAAAACCACTCCAAACATTGCTGAAAAAGTGTCGAAAGATGTTCAGTACTATTTCATTAACTTGATTAAGTACTCGTGCCTCCATGGCGGCAGACCGCATAATTCTAGGACGACGACCGGCTCCAGACCGCAACAATCGTAAGTACCACTATTTATTGCATTTTTAAATTGTAAATCCATAGTTCTTAGTATATACGAAAGCCTAAGCTAATATGATAATACATTATTGGAGAATAGATTAAATTCCGGCTCGAACGTGTGAGCGATAATGGGGTACTTTTACTGTTTAATGGTAACAACTGCCAACACCTCGGAAAAAGAAAACAGTCGATTACAGTCGCCAAACTTCACATTTACTATTACGTTGACACTACACACACCGATATATATGCTTGTCACGTCATAAAAATTGATTTATTTATCAATGAAATTGTAGAAAGAGCTCGTTTTTTGCACTTTCCCTTTGTACGCAAATGGGTAATCTTTCAGTTAACTGGCCTAAATCATTATTTCAAAACGGTGTTTGGAATGTTATTCTACATCACATCAAGTGCAAAGAAGACATATTCGTTTTTATTTTGCTTTAGAGCAACGTAATTACATTGATGTCAATGTAAATAAACATGTCACAGCTGAAGCATTCCACAAGTATCTGAACTGCAAAACAAACTGCATGTACAATGTGAAGTCTGAAACAAAAGTTTAGACTAATTAAATAAAAAAATCCCTATTTAGTTCTGATGCGCAGACCTGTGGTGTCGGCTTGTTTATATATGTGACCACTGAGTACGGCATTCCCAGTGATTGTATGGCAAACTTGACTACCACATTTCAAGTCAAGATTTGAGGTTCCCACTTCGTAGATGTGAAGAATCTAAGCTAGATTGCTTCCATCCAGAACTTTATTGATTATAATATTTTTTGAAATCATGTAATTTTGGCCGGATTACTAAGTCAATCAAAGCTAATGGGTAATTCCACAGTAACGGAATTACAATTCACAACATTTTTTGGTTTATAATGGTTATATTTTACCATTCAGCATGTGCCTAGGAAATACACTTAAACATGGTTTGAAGTACACACTACTCCCTTTAAGTACCAATGTAGTGCTGGTTCAATACCAGGTTTTGTTCGATACCGATCGATACCTAAATTTTGTTCGATACTCGATACTTATGTTGTAAGTCTAATATTCACAGTAGAAGCACAGTATGCAACATAAATAATGCTGGTTCGATACCAGAATTCTTTGATACCGATCGATATATTGCTGATTCGATACCAGAATTCTTCAATACCAATCGATACCAGATTTTTATTCGATACTCAAAATTTACCTTTAAGTGTAATTCAGTACAGTAGAGATCTCAAAAGAAACACACTACTATCCTACTTAGACTAATGTCACAGAAAAACAAACAATTTTTCACTTGTAGGGAAATATGTGATAATTTTATAGTCATGCAAACAATGATTAATATGTAATTTTCATTTTATGTAAGTAAACAAACAACAGTTTCAATATAATTGATTACTGTTGTAAAACTAAAAGGTAACTGTAATATACTATTAAAACAATAAAGACAACTGCAATAAAATACCTGGTGACAAATAAGTTCATCCATTGCACTGAATTATTTTAAATTAATAACAGTACTTCACCCCAGCTGTTTGTAAATACACTATAATATAGCAGCTTAATTTCAATTCAATGTGTCTCCTAAAGTTACCTTCAACAAATACTGCTGAAACGTATCATACAAATAATATATTATTATTATACAAAAACACCTATCACTTATAATAGTGCCACGTACTGCCAGCACAGCTGAACACTCACTGTTATAACTTTTATTATTATTATTTGTATCGTAAAGGTAATTGTGATTTAAGTTTAACATCAAAACTGTATAGACGAGTACAATAATATAACACTAATTAATAATATAAAAAAATATTAATAAAAATTACAATTGTACTTCACAGTTCACACCAATATTTTTTAATATAAAACTTAAATTACCACGTTATCAAGTACACATAACAAGCCCCGTAATGTTATTGCAACTGTTTTCAAGAACAGGTCAATTTCTTCCTCTACCTCTGGCTCTGCCTCTACCAACATTTGGTGAACCTGTTTGGCCAGTGCCAGTGTCACAGTGACAGCAGATGCAGTAAGTGAATCGTCATCGTTAATCAGTCACGTCGTTTATGTCACTTCTTGACGATGTGGCCGCAGTTACTTAGTAGATTCGGCAACCGATGGCGATTTACTTCGACTGTAACTAGATGTCCACTGCTTGCTCATTGTCAAATATTTCGATAGAACACGTTCTCGAGTCAATCATGGCAATGGCCAATGCGACGTTGTCCACGGTGTCGACGTGCCATACGATGAACGTTGATCATCACGTTTTGATAGCTTCTTGATTGGTGACATGTTTCGTCGAATGCGATGTATTTCCCCCGCTATCGTTGAGACGCCTCTAGCAGAGTAGACACTCTTTGTTGAAAAACTGCCTAATTAACGACGAACGTTGCGACTTTTCGTTCGCCTTGGTTGTGGGCGTCGTGTACTGCAAATGGTGGCGCCACCAAACGGAACCCGGATAAACACAGCCTCTGCATCGCGCTTAGCCTCGGTTACCCAGACTCCGTGAGGTGGCAGCACTTTTAAGCCCCCTCAACTACGCCTGGGACAGTATATATGCTTAAGTTTCTACATCCGGGCAGCCTTACCCCAGAATAGGGTAGAGACGCTGATTGGCTCTCAGGCCAACTATGAAATAAAAATTTAAATAACGATATAGTTTTACAAGATAATAATATCATTTGAAAAGTATTCACCATTGAACTTATATTAACACAACAGTAAGTAAAAATACAAATTTACCGTTGTTTATAAAATAAGAATTACGGCAGGATTAACCAGTATCCGTGAGGTGGCAGCATTGTCTAGCCCGACACGGATAGCATACAAATTAAATAAGGAAACCTTTTGATCAAATAATGCTGTATTATAAAAACTATTAAAAATTAAACTTATATTAACCCAAAATAAATAGAAATACAAATTTGCAGTTGTTTATAAAAAAAAAAATTACGGCAGTGTCCGTGAGGTGGCAGCATTTTATAGATCACGCGGATACCAAACAAAAGCCGGCAAATGTCACCAGACTGTCTTCTCGGCGTAGTTCCGCAGCCGACCGACAGTCGGTTAAGCGAGACTACATCGCGCTCGAATAATTATTTATATTAATAATATTATTATTTAACTAGTTTCTTAAATATTAGTGCGTGCAATAAACACTCTATAAAAATACTATAGGATGTGTGTTTTTGTACGCGTAACCGTAAGTAAAGTAGGGAGAAAGATGGCACGGTACTGCCACCCAACGGCAACGAGAGCGTCACGTGGGAACCTTGATTGGGGTAACGGGGCTAACCGAAGTCTGACCTAGACTAAGATCGCACACCGAAAATAGTTATTATAAAGACTAATTCTACAATAAAGTTTTAGAAAAAAATCACATTTTATGTTATATTATTTTTTAAACAACCACGCCTAAGTCTATTTCGGCTGCGAAGCGCTGCAGTGATAGCTCCCGTAAACAACATCGTCATCAACAACGATGTTGCGCTGTTGCGCCTTTGCATCGACGTCGTCGAATGGACTCGATGTCAAGTATCGAAATATCGAAGGTATCGAAGGTATCGAACAGTGGGCGTTCGATACCAAAATATCGAAGTATCGCGATACCAATAAATATCGGTGTCGAACTTTCGGAAGTATCGCAATACTTCGATATATCGAATATCGATCCAGCACTATACCAATGGTACCTATTAAGAAATGTAAAATACTTATGAAAGTATGGCTGTTTTAATCTTGGTAACAGAATTACAAAGAAAATGTGAACATCAATTTTTAATAAATGTCATGATATATTGTTTGAAATCTCCAGTCTACCAGGACCAACAGCTAGCATTAATAGATAGACATATAACATGACCTTGTATTGGATATAATTTTACTCATGATATACATACCGTTCTTTTATAGTGAACCGGTTTTGGTCGGTAACGGAATTACATGCTACATGGTAACAGAATTACGAGTCTGACTATTTTTTGAAATAAAACATAAAATAATAATTGATTCTCATTCTTTTCTCCAAGATTACAGAACATTAGAACTTCATGTTCTACTAAAAACAATTGTATTGGCTAATAATTGTACACACATTACAGCGACGTTTTTCACATTTAATTCAAGATCAGTCGAAAGCAGTTATTGAACTCCTGTCCACCTGTGGGTCAGGGATGATGTTAATCTCAAAATCTTTCATAATAAATATATGAAAATGTGTAACTGCCTACATAAAAATATGGCTTATGCATTACAAGTTGCTTTCTGAATTTTGAATGCATACAATGTGAACTTTGAAAATCTATAACATTAGTCCAATCATTGTTTCTTTGTAGAACATTCAAGCACAATTGTGGTGCCACCATCAAGATAAAACTATCAGAAGATTACCAGTCTCTGGTAGTAAAAGAGTTGAACGTTGAGCACAACTTGAGTTATGCTGCTCACAAGAACCTTCCAAGACAGTGAAAACTTGATGTTGATGTGAGTTTGATTACTATGAGATAATACATTATCTGTTTATGCATGATTTTTTTTATTTACACAAATTCTGGAAAGGATGATGTGTTGTTGAGACATGATGACCCCATTTACGAAATGTCATGGAACGTACATTTTTATTTGTTTATTGTTACTTTGTGGCATCAACACATAATTTCAATTGTAAAGTAAGTGAAATGCATTTTTCCAAACAGTCCCAGTTAATGTAGATATTCACAATTCATTGTTATACAATATATAAGGTTTCTTTTAAAACGTTTTGATATGTTGGCACTGCTTCAAATAATGTTCATCCCATCTTTGCTTAACACTAATATGTTTAAATATGACATAATCAGTTCCTCATGTATACTATTATATTTCCTACAGGCACGCAAAGAAGTTGAACATGCTATGCGCTTGAACCCCAACAAGAAGCTACTTCAATAGGAATTGCTGGCTACCACAGGTAAATCAAACCGACTGTTTACATTTTATGTCGGCCATCTATGCTATTAGTTTTATGCTGTTTATCTTTATGATAGTTCAGCGTAACATTGTAGGTGATCACTCGCTGTGAAAGAAGAGGCTTGTCACATTTGCATCTTATATGTTATTATTGGGCATATTATTTTTTAAAGAAGTCTTGTTCCTACTTATCGAGAAAGGAAGATATTTTATTAGTATTCACTGTTTAAATATGCAGATATATACCATCACGTGTTTAGACATAATCACATATTTATTTACCCACCATCAGCACACTTAGCCAAGATGTGATGTCACTGGGAGGGATCAGTGGGCAATGTGTTTTGAGTAACTGAGTTGTAGTACTAACCTGCATATGTTTGTTTCAGGCAAAGTGATCACATTGCGTGCCCTGTCCAACATGAAGGCGCGCACAAAGTCCGGCCCTGGCAACGACCTTCATGCAGTCATTGATGACCTGCGGCGTGACCCATCACTGTGCATCGAGGTGTTCAGTGATGAGGAAGACAACCTGCTCGGAATTTTCTACCAGGACACGGCAATGCAGAAGGCGTATTCATCATTCCCCGAGATGTTGTTTGTCGATGCTACCCACAAACTGACAAATCTTCGTATGCCATTGTACGTGTTCCTCATCTCAGACGGCAATGGGCAGACCGAGATTGTGGCAACATGCCTTGTGTCATCGGAGCAGCGTGTCGTTGTAGACAAGATGCTGGCCATATTCAAATCACACAACCCGGCATGGACGAACACTGGCATCATCCTCACTGACAAGGACATGACGGAACGCCTGGCCCTGCAACATGCCTTTCCGCATGTAACATTGCAACTGTGTCTCTTCCATGTGTTGCGCAGTTTCGGTAGGGAAGTGACTACCACTGCCATGACGATCCGGCCTGCTGAACGCTACTTGGTGCTGGATATTTTCCAAGACACGTACGAACAATTGCGACAGCAACTGCACGAAACAGGGCTTCACCGTGTAGTGACGTACTTCGAGGCCAACTGGCACCTTATTCGTCATGAGTGGGCCAACAGCTTTGTCACGACAACCACCTTCGGCAACAGGACGAACAACCGACTGGAATCAATCAACCAGAAGATCAAGAGTGTGTGTTCGTCCTTTGCCAACCTGGGAGACTTCTTCAGAGAACTCCGAACAATCGTAGCCTGCCTGCGAGTTGAACGCGACAACGTTGCACTCAACTGCATGTCGAAAGTCCCTGTGCATGCAATAGGGGATTCTGTTAGTGTACAGATCAGCCGCCATCTGCTTCCCTACCCTGCCGGACTTGTGCGCACTGAACTGCACAAGACTGACACTGTGTGCATGGAAGACGGCCAGGTGTCAGGAGTGACGACCACATGCAGTGGGTGTTCCTGCTCATTCAACAAACGGATGCTGTTGCCCTGCTGCCACATCTTTGCCATGCGCAGGCACCATGGACTGAATGTGTACGAAGAAACGTTGACGCATACCCGTTGGCACACCGCACGGTACCATATCGTGCACAGTGCTTTATGCGAAGTCCAAACAGTTCCTGCTGCTGTGGCAAAGGTCACTGTGTCTTCCACGCCTGTAGGACCACGTCGAGTGCCACAGACCACACACGAGAAGTTCCGTGCAGCCAGACACATTTGCATGCGTCTAGCTGAAGTGGTGTCTGAGGCATGTGGCACAGAGTATGGAGACAAGATAAGTCAACTACGTAGCTTGTTACAGTCGTGGGAGTCTCACAGTGTCCCGACAGCGACACCAACGACCAGTGTCCCGACAGTGACACCAGCGACGAGAGTCCCGACACCAGCGACCAGAGTCCCGACACCAGCGACGAGAGTCCCGCCACCAGCGACCAGAGTCCCGACACCAGCGACGAGAGTCCCGACACCAACGACCAGAGTCCCGACACCAACGACGAGAGTCCCGACAACAGCGACCAGAGTCCCGACACCAGCGACCAGAGTTCCGACACCAACGACCAGAGTCCCGACGCCAGCGACCAGAGTTCCGACACCAGCGACCAAAGTCCCGACACCAGCGACCAGAGTCCCGACACCAGCGACCAGAGTCCCGACACCAACGACCAGAGTCCCGACACCAACGACCAGAGTTCTGACACCAACGACCAGAGTCCCGACACCAACGACCAGAGTCCCGACAGTGACACCAACTACCAGTGTCCCGACAGTGACACCAGCGACCAGAGTCCTGACACCAGCGACTAGAGTCCCGACAGTGACACCAGCGACCAGTGTCCCGACAGTGACACCAACGACCAGAGTCCCGACAGTGACACCAACGACCAGAGTCCAGACACCAGCGACCAGTGTCCCGACAATGACACCAACGACCAGAGTCCAGACACCAACGACCAGAGTGCTGACACCAGCGACCAGTGTCCCGACAGTGACACCAACGACCAGAGTCCAGACACCAACGACCAGAGACAGTGACAGAGTCTCACAGTGTCCCGACAGTGACATAAATTATTACAAAAGAATACACGATTTGTAATGCTTGATTATAACTATCTCTGTAAATATGTTTTTAACATTGGCAATTTTACACAGAGCAAGTTCTGTGCAATGTCTAGTCATATAAGCATATTCCACAACTTATGTACTATTTTTTGCTCGTTGTGTAGAATATGCCTTAGAAAACATGTTGTGATCAGAGTTATGTTAAATGCTGTCTGTGTAAAGAAACGTTTACAAAATTGTGAAAATATTTTTCGTGCAATATCTGCAGTCTGCAGAAGATGTGATGTTATGATAAATGTAAGTAATTGTTTGGTTATATTGTGCAATTCGTACTGAGGCAGTCATCTGTATTAATTATATGTATAAGAATGTTTTACATTTGGTAATTTTGACAGCGATTTGTATCTACTTTCATACTGTTTATAAGTTAATAAAACTCATGTTTTACTACAATACTGCATTGCATTTAATCAATATCGTTATATCAGTACATATATATATATATATATATATATTCGTGTATACATACATACATACATACATATTCAGAAAATTATATTCCTGTGATCAAACAAGTCATTGTAACCATATTCCAGATACACTTATTTTTATTAATTACTGAGACACGATTTTCATGTAGAATACTCTAAGCGAAGTATCTAGCATGTAAACTAATAAAAAAAATACAGTTGATTTGGTATTGAAAAGACTAAGTTGCTCCATATAACAGCCCAGCAAACAACGACCCGTGATTTCACGTGTTCAGTAAGTGAATTCACGAGTTCAACTGGTTCAATTCACGTGTTTTCGGTACGTGAATTCACGGGATTCTGTCGACAAATTTGGTGTGTCGACACGTGTTTACTGCTCGTGAAATCACGAGTTTTTCCATTCGTGAAAAACACGTGTTTTCTGCACGTGTATTCACCTGATTGCCGTACGTGAATTCACGGGATTCTGTCGACAAATTTGGTGTGTCGACACGTGTTTACTGCTCGTGAAATCACGAGTTTTTCCATTCGTGAAAAACACGTGTTTTCTGCACGTGTATTCACCTGATTGCCGTACGTGAATTCACGGGATTCTGTCGACAAATTTGGTGTGTCGACACGTGTTTACTGCTCGTGAAATCACGAGTTTTTCCATTCGTGAAAAACACGTGTTTTCTGCACGTGTATTCACCTGATTGCCGTACGTGAATTCACGGGATTCTGTCGACAAATTTGGTGTGTCGACACGTGTTTACTGCTCGTGAAATCACGAGTTTTTCCATTCGTGAGAATCACGTGTTTTCTGTACGTGTATTCACCTGATTGTCGTACGTGAATTCACGGGATTCTATGAACACATTTGGTGTATCGACACGTGATTACGTCACTAAAATCACGTGTTTCTGTACGTGTATTCACCCGATTGTCGTACGTGAATTCACAGGATTCTATGAACACATTTGGTGTGTAGACACGGTCCGACGCAGAAGTCAACTGATACCTAGTATAGATTAAGACAGACCAACTCGTTGGACACAACAATTTTTATTTAAAGCAAAGAATAGCTTATAATAGTTAAACATCACGTCCTCAGTGTGCCTAGCCAACTAAAATAGTCTACAAATAACTTTAAAACATGCACCTAACAACCAGGCTGCCATCAACTCTCATCTACACTAACAGTAGGGGAAGTCCAGAAGGGGTGTAGCCATATTATTCGCCGCTCGCATCACTGTCGACAACTACGTCATGGCCTAGGTCGAGTTCGCCACCACCTTGCAAGTCCGCTGCCACCTGCAAGTAACATATACGTTCAAATAATGTATTTAGTCATTTGGGAAACTAAAATTTCTGTCTGATATGATGAATCACGCATTTCTTTGACAATTCTAGCCATAAATCGTACCATTTGGTGAACTTTCAATTAATTAATTTTTAATTAAAATCTGGCGTATGTTCAATTGGGAATTAACACAGCAAGGCTTATTTGTATTTACCCAGAATAAAAAAAGATACACACACATATCCATATACACACACGCGCGCGCACACACACACCACTTTTGATATACGATTAACTATGGGTTATTAGCTAAATTTGAGATAGGTATAGCTGAAACATGTATTGAGGAATTCATATTATGTCTCTAAGATGTCTATTGTGTATCTACCTTAACGTCTTTCCTTTTTGAATAAGACTTCAGTACTTCTGCTGTGTCTCTGAACAAATCCCCACTGGCTATGTCGAGCCGTCGGCCGACTCCTATAACAGAAGAACAAAGTTGCATTACAGATTGGAAGAATCACTTTCAATGTTATGCTAAACACGTAGGCGTGGTTGAAATGCCCCCCCGCCCCCCAAGCATGCCACTATGTTCAAGTCCCTCGACAGATTTCTTACGCTTTGTATGAAGTTAGCTGAAGTAAGCTCTAAACTGATTTCGCCGTACCACCGATATGTACAGTGCATACACCTCCTCCACTCGCGACAGAACCCACGAGCTTCAAGAATCACATATAACCACTCTTCCAACCATTCTGTAGAGCCGCTGATCTTGATGAGCATGGCGTGGACATTGAAATAGTTTACACATTTATTTAAGATTTTTTATTTCAGGCTGTGTGAGAGTTCAGTTCCCTGAGCAACACGTTGAATCCCTGGGGAGATATTTAGTATGGGGTAAATACGTCACGTGAAGAATGTATCAATACAGAAAACTGTACCTACAATTTCCATATTAAATGTGCACATACATGGAGATTGTTGCTATCGGTTTTTATTAGTTTTTACAAAACTTATATTTATGTGAATGTTATAACTATTGGATAAAACTCATAATTGTACATATGATATTTGTAGTGTATTTATACCCTATTTTTAATAATTAATTTAATAACATATTCAGAAAATATCACGACTTATTTATTCATTTATTTAATTTATTTATTTGTATTACCCACTTATTTATTCTTTTATTTGTACCCCATAATTGCTGTAATGGTATTTTATGTATTGCACTCAAGCCCATGTATTTCTATTCGCATAATGTTTACTTATGACCTGATCCAGTATCCGTTTATATAAACACACTATGCATACTCACTCGTTATACATGTGTACAGCGTCAGCGACACGAAGCATCGTTTTGTTTTATTCGTTGTGACGCCATTCAGGATGACCCGGCGTGACTGGCCACGAGCACTAAATAAATTCAGGACCTGCAGCACAGCCAGTTTTTCAAACATCGTTCTCACGATATTCCTGCTTTTCGTACTGGTGCCTGGCTGCACAGTCAGAAAATTTACCTAAACGAAGAGAAGGCAAAACATCATCCATCATAATTATCAGGTCCACATATAGCATGTGCGCATTAAAAACAGATTTTACATAAATTATAATTAAATAGCATGCACGTACTACATAATATTATCATCCTCGCGCGCCTGGCACATCCCTATATAACTTCAGGTGATTTCAGCCACACGCGACTCCATAAAAATGACTACATACTTAAGAAAATAACAAAAATATACTTATTATTACTGATGTATAAGGCTATTCCTTCGGGGGTTGCATTAGGTCGTGCAGCTTGCCTCCATCGCAAAGGTGTCCGCTCATCTATGTCCTGGAGCTGTGAGCCTGTTCTTAATAGAAACACAATAATAAATCCTATAACATGATTTAAGATTACTTGCCTATACCCTCATATATTCTAATTTACCTTTGTGTAATTGGCAACGGTTTGTCTTTACTTTATATGGTAAAGTTATTGTGCAAATAATACACACACACACACACACACACACACACACACACACACACACACACACACACACACACACACACACACACACACACACACACACACACACACACACACACACACACACACATATATATGTATATATATATATATATATATATATATATATATATATATATATATATATATATATATATATATATATATATATATAATAAATTCATGCCACAAATATATCTTTGTTAAGCTAGAAATGTACAAAGGTTTACCACAAAATAAATGATTAAATAAACGTACCTTCTCCACTTGAGTAGCTGTGCTACTCTCTAAGTCCTTGTAACTGTCAATGTTGTCGAGAGGCAGGGAAACAGGTCACCTTCAGTGTTCCTGGCCTGCTCTTAAATGACTAGCAGATGGTGTCACTAGGGATGTAATCACTGAAGCCTCTCCATGGGTATCATTAGGCTAGGCTAAATTTAAGGACCCTGGAGTTCATTGACAGTTCAATCCAAATTTAACTATGCGAGAAAAAGGCTTTGGTGTAGTTTTCTTACAAAATATATGCTAATATTGTATTTAATATATTTTCACAAACTGGAATTTCTTTGGGTGTTCGAACTGTTTCTTCTAAAGATTAGTTTTTTTCATATTTGTTTTTAAAAACACTTATTTTCAGAGAATATTATGTAGGTACACCCTTAGCTGTGTTTTAGTAGGCCCTATGGCGGACCGCGGGACAATCGGATTACAGTGGCGCACATAATATATTGGAAACATTTAATAAATATAAACACATCTAAACTCGCCCAAATTATCTACAAATTATATTCATCACAATTAATGCGATAGGTATTAAATTAGTTTTGCATATATTCATATTTTTGAAGGATATACAAAATTATATTTACTGCCAAACCTTTGCTGCATAACGACATGGCCTATCTTGGACGATATGTCTTGACTAATGCAGCTAGGGCCTCTTGTCATACTATCTTTTTTTATTTTTTTATTGACCGTTCTTTAGGTAGGTTAATTTCCTCCTAAAAACCCTTCCCAATGTCAATAATAGTTCGCTATGATACTTATACAAATACACGGGCCGAGTTGTCTCTAGGAGGGGGCCGAGTTGTCTCACACTGGGCCTGTTTATTGCACCAGCCGCCGTGGGTAGCTGGCATTGTCGACTTATCAAACAGCATATATGCCTCTGCGTGGACTGTGACTAATGAGAACCCCTGCTGCTCTGGCACAATCAGGACATGAACGTGTCAGATGTCTGTCTACAAGTCAGATGCAGAAGATCAGGTAAACATTGTTTTTAATGTTGATGTTTTGTAATTTAAAACTACACCTAACTAGCGGACCCCCGGTTAATGCGGCCACCGGCCAGAATTGCACCGAGTTGTTGGACTGCGCCGTGGCCACAAATTACCCTTCTCCGATGGCGCTGTTGACTCAGAGAGTTGATACAGCAGGTCGGCAGCAAGGCTATTGACAGATAACGCCAGACCACTCTTGATGTCTTTGTTCTTCGTAAATAAAATGATGTTTACTGTTCGTATGTTTTCTTGTTTCATGCTACATTCATCGACGGTTACCCTACCCAGAGGCCACCCGCCTTATACGGGCACTTTAGATGTGGTATAGCGCTGTGTGTAGCCTAGCTTCAGGTGTCTTTTGATCGTTGTATGTATGTATGTATGTATGTATGTATGTATGTATGTATGTATGTATGTATGTATGTATGTATGTATATATATTGTACATATGGTGTATTTAATGTGTTGCTGTGATAATATGGCTTATTACTACTGAAAGGCATTCGATTTATATGTGTAGTATACATGAAATAATTTAATCCAAGCGTAATGTAATGTCACAGAAGTAGAACTTTCTAGCTGGTCGCCCAGCTTTAAATAACATAAAACTGTATTTCAAAGAGGTGAAAGTGAATTGAATTTGTGTTCTCTAAAACACTTAAATTGCTGAAGGTTGATTTGTAACATGCAACTTGTTTTATAATCAAAGTCAAACTAAACTACTGAACAGCACACGCCTGAAACAATCTACACACTGCCCATTTGTGAGGGTAATTATCCTCCACTGCAGCTGTGAAAAGCACCCTCCTGGGAGAACGCAAATTAAACGCACGCATTGATGTCAGCAGGAGTCGCAAAAGCAATAAACTTACCACTGCAATCATGACAAGAGCATGTCATTCGATCCACTAAGTTGGATAATGCATATAGGGAGAGATTGTTGTGATATGATAGTTTTCCTCACTGAGCAACATCGCAGGACTTGGGTTGTGTTCTCCTTTCTTTGCTGCTTTGTACCAGTAATAATTCGATACGTTTTATCAGTATTAATGTGTGTGTGTTCGTGCGTGCGTGCTTGTGCGCGTGCGTGCGTGCAACATATTTCTTTGTTTACATTATTTGCCTGCGTTACATTTGTACATTAGTTTCTTCTGTGTATTTAATATGTAGGAAACATAATATATTAGAATACACAACTGCTGAACGGAAATACACGTGATTCCCTTCCCCTACCCTACTCCCAAAAACAGAACCACCAATCAAAAAACACGAAATTCGTTGTGTGTACATTTAATAACTGTTTTAACAAAAATTTAATATATGAAGTACATTGCTTTGATACAGCACTCGTGTATGAGTAACTTGTATAAATGTATTTCCAGATTAACAATCCACAATGACAATACTTTCATCATTAGGCCTATGTTACATAGCTAGTGCGTAAACAATCATGTCTCGCTCGTAACCATAACAAGGAACAATGATTTCCCCATGAATCTATTTATCGTTGAGAAGTTGAAGCAAACCAGGCACAAACAGCACGACAGTTATGTTTGTTCATCTGTTTGAAGGTACGAAACATTGTTAAAATAATTACTTACTGGAAGGTTGACAGTTGAACTATATCTAACGTCCCAACCATCTAGATGTTGGTGAGATCTATATCTGGCAGAAATGTAACACACCGGAATGGCTGTGTTAGAAATGACAGTGTTTTCCTTCTACATGATGTTACGATTGGAATACTCACATCCTTAAATCGTCTGGCATCCTCACAAGACGTCACATTGCCGATATTATCGACAATGATTGCAGTTGTTGCATTGAAGGTACCGCCTTCTAATGTCTTCCTTTATCTATCCAGTTTGTCCATTGCAAAGATACGTTGATTGTGAGACATATTTTTTGTTCTCCGGAATGTCTTGCTCTATCTGTTGCATGATGGTGGCACATTGTGACGTTAGCTGACGTTTAAGAGTGTTATAATTGATTCCTGTACCAAGCCTTTTATTCAATGTGATCAATGCTTTAATTGCTCCGTGTCTGGTTTTACACATGATATGCAGTGGCAATGCCCAAAGGGGTGATTATTCCTTAAACATGTTGTATGAGTTGCTGGAACACTATGAGTTTTTATTTTGTGTTGGTTCATCAACTGATATCCGTCCTGAGCTGTGAGCCTCTTCGTCCCCCTGTGGTAATCGTGTTTTCGTGCAGAGAAGCATGGCAGTGAAGTTGAAGAGAGATATTGGAACCATCTTTTAAGCAGCAGCGAACGATACCTCGGTTGTCTGTTCACGTCTTCTCTCTCTCCTGCACATATCAATACATGATTGTCTGGCTCAAAAATCCTGAACCTATCAAGAGCATCATCTAGGGGTACATATGATGCGCAAATGAACCCAAAACCGCAACTTTCGTTTAAAAAAAATGCGCTTGCCGAACCTTTGTTACTCGTACCGCTAGAACCGTACCAGTTTCCCCAGTTAGACACGTGAATGAACTCGTGAATTAACGTGAAAACTCGTACCGCTAGAACCGTACCAATGTCCCCAGTTAGACACGTGTATGAACACGTGAATTCGCGTGAATACTCGTACCGCTAGAAGCGTACCAGTTCCCCCAGTTAGACACGTGAATGAACTCGTGAATTAACGTGAATACTCGTACCGCTAGAACCGTACCAGTTTCCCCAGTCACACACGTGAATGAACCCGTGAATTAACGTGAATACTCGTACCGCTAGAACCGTACCAGTTTCCCCAGTCACACACGTGAATGAACCCGTGAATTAACGTGAATACTCGTACCGCTAGAACCGTACCAGTTTCCCCAGTCACACACGTGAATGAACCCGTGAATTAACGTGAATACTCGTACCGCTAGAACCGTACAAGTTTCCTAAGTCACACACGTGAATAAACCCGTGAATACTCGTACCGCTAGAAGCGTACCACTTTCCACAGTTAGACACGTGAATGAACACGTGAATTCGCGTGAATACTCGTACCGCTAGAACCGTACTCATTTCCCGAGTTAGACACGTGAATGAACTCGTGAATTAACGTGAATACTCGTACCGCTAGAACCGTACCAGTTTCCCCAGTTAGACACGTGACTGAACACGTGAATTCGCGTGAATACTCGTACCGCTAGAACCGTACTAATTTCCCGAGTTAGACACGTGAATGAACTCGTGAATTAACGTGAATACTCGTACCGCTAGAACCGTACCAGTTTCCCCAGTTAGACACGTGAATGAACTCGTGAATTAACATGAATACTCGTACCGCTAGAACCGTACCAGTTTCCGCAGTCACACACGTGAATGAACACGTGAATTAACGTGAATATTCGTACCGCTAGAACCGTACTAGTTCCCCCAGTTAGACACGTGAATGAACACGTGAATTAACGTGAATACTCGTACCGCTAGAAGCGTACCAGTTCCCCCAGTCAGACACGTGAATTAACGTGAATACTCGTACCGCTAGAAGCGTACCAGTTCCCCCAGTCAGACACGTGAATGAACTCGTGAATTAACGTGAATACTCGTACCGCTAGAACCGTACCAGTTTCCCCAGTTAGACACGTGAATGAACACGTGAATTCGCGTGAATACTCGTACCGCTAGAACCGTGCCAGTTTCCCTAGTTAGACACGTGAATGAACACGTGAATTAACGTGAATACTCGTTCCGCTAGAACCGTACCAGTTTCCCCAGTTAGACACGTGAATGAACTCGTGAATTGACGTGAATAATCGTACCGCTAGAACCGTACCAGTTTCCCCAGTTAGACACGTGTATGAACACGTGAATTCGCGTGAATACTCGTACCACTAAAACCGTACCAGTTTCCCCAGTTAGACACGTGTATGAACACGTGAATTCGCGTGAATACTCGTACCGCTAGAACCGTACCAGTTTCCCCAGTTAGACACGTGTATGAACACGTGAATTCGCGTGAATACTCGTACCGCTAGAACCGTACCAGTTTCCCCAGTTAGACACGTGTATGAACACGTGAATTCGCGTGAATACTCGTACCACTAGAACCGTACCAGTTTCCCCAGTTAGACACGTGTATGAACACGTGAATTCGCGTGAATACTCGTACGGATAGAACCGTACCAGTTTCCCCAGTTAAACACGTGACAGATCACGTGAATTCACGTGAAGACACGTACCAGTGAAACCGTACCAGTTCTGACCCAGTACGACACGTGTCAAACTCGTGACAACAGACAGAACACGTGTATTCACGTGAATACACATGAAAACACGTACTGGTGGAGCGGTACCAATTATGAACCAGTATGACACGTGTCAACTGGTTCAGAAATGGTTCCTTGTTTGCTGGGAGACGCCAGACTGTTGCTATGACACGAGGGCGGGTGTTACGTGAAACGTGTCGTCTTGGCCTGACATCTGTGTAGTCGGATTGTCCGACTCATCTCGCATTCATACGTATCTGATTCGACACCAGGAGTACTGAACAAATCACTTTATTATGATTACATGCGGAGAGAGGGATAACAGTGATCGACCTCGAGTCTCGTCATCTTCCAAGACCGATCTCTTGGACTGCATATGTCGTTCTATGCATTTACATTGGCATACCATCACATCCCTCTTTCTTCAAAACATAAAGACATAATAACTAACTTACTAATGTCCGTATGTAAGAGAAATCAAATCATTATTCTAACTATTAGCCATAATGTTCGTGTAAACTAGAACACAATTACAGGTCCAATCGTTGTGGGCGTTTCACTCGTCTTCCGGAGCTAGTGTATTGTTCCGATTGTGGAAGCTGGAAACGGACTGACTTCTTCTGGGGTAACACGGAGTTACACGGAGGTGGTACGACTTGCATGTCGTCTCTTCGCGTCAAGTCGTCTGTATCGTCCACATTGTCTTGTTGGAACGTATGTCGTTCAGTCGTCTCACGGAGGTGACGACGGTTACGCCTAAGGACATTGCCTGTCGGAGTCAAGACGTTGTACGACCGCGGCTGTACATCAGTTGATATCACCTTGGCAGGCTGCCAGGTGTCTGTCTGAGTGTCTCTCACACGAACGTCCTGTCCGGGTATTAGCGGTGCCAGTGGTTGCATAGCTCGCTTATCATGGTTGAGACGTTGGATTTCTTGCCTCTCGGCGAGACGACGTCTGATTTCGTCTTTCGACCAGTGTTCATTTCTGATGATCACGGGGAGGTTCGACTTGTACTTGCGGGCATTTAGCATCTCTGCCGGTGACGGTAAGTGGCTGTCGATTGGTGTGGATCTCAACGCGAGCAGTGCTTTCTGCGGGTTGGATCTCGACATCGCTGCCTTCTTCAGGGTATACTTCACCGTCTGAACTTGACGTTCGATGAATCCATTCGATTGTGGGAAGTGTGGGCTGGACGTTACGTGGTCGAAGCACCACTCGGCGGCGAAGTTTCGAAAAGCCTGACTGCTATAGTGTCCACCGTTGTCGCTCGACCTTTAACCTTCCACCGGTGGAATTGGCGCTCTCCGCGCGCCGGTGGAAGGGAATTTCACCCTATCTTTTCACATGGGAATTTCCTCCATACCACTGCGCCATCCATTGAAAAGACCTTACTATTCTACTGCCTAAAAGTTAAATATTTACGCCATCAACAATGGTGTCTCGATAAATACCCATAAATATGTATTAATGCTACTCGTGGTATAGTTAAGAAATCAGGCAAATGTTCTGTAACTGCTATTTTAACATGTCACTAAGAGAAGGCGCGCTCCCTATGGAATTTCTTTAAAAACGAACCCACCTGTGTCGATTGAAAAAGATCTTAGACCAATTTCACTAATTCAAATAGCTGCTATAGTGATTGAATCTATACAAATGAAATGGGTGGAGGAAGCAATTGGAGGAGAAATTGATGCTAAGCAATTTGAAGGACTTAGCGGAACGTCCACAACAGAAGTTCTTGTCGAAATGGTTCACTTATGGTATAAGGCGACCGACAAATTGGATTTGTGTAGAGTTTTAATGCTAGATATTAGCAAAGCGTTTGAGCTTATTAATCATCATTTGTTACTAGAAAAGCTACAGTTGTATAGTTTGCCTCAAATAATATATAAGATGCATAGCAACATTTCTATTGGACAGAACTCAGAGTAGAAATAAGAATTAATATTCCCATACTGGTCATCCTAGTAGAGGAGTACCGCAAGGTACATTTTGTCTGGGTCAAAATGTTTCCTTGTTTATATAAATGATTAAAAAACGACTGTTCCATTGTATAAGTATGTAGATGACAGTACATTATTTGAAATAAGCGACAGAAAAGATGTGTCTGTTATACAAGAGTCGGTTGATGTTGCTAGTTGGACAGAACAGAATGACATGAAAATTTATTCGGAAAACAAAACAATTATTATTAGTTTTGCTACAAGACGTCAATTTCAAAAGCACTATATAGAATATACGGATTGAGGGAGGGATATACCACAAGTTTGCCATGCCAAACTGTTAGGTGTGACACTTTTTCAGGATCTGACGTGGAATATGCACGTGGGAAATATTGTTAAAAAGGCCGGAATACTATTGTACATGTTATATCAGATAAAACGTGCATGGATTACGCATAAAGATCTGGACACTGTATATGCCAGTGTTGTGAGACCGGTTTTAAAGTATGCATGTCCTATATGGCACACAACAGTTGCGACATCACGGGTCTCCTGTCTGATCTGCACCAGTGCGTAACGTGTCCGACGCGCCTCAACAAGACGATCGATCTGTGCTTCAGCAACATCCCTGACGCATTCCGGGCACTGTGTAGGCCTGCTCTCGGACGGTCGGACCATAATGTCATCCACCTACTGCCCAAATACAGACAGCTGGTTAAACGTGAGAAACCCATGACTCACAGCGTACGAGTCTGGGACCATGACAACTCCGAGACACAGAGGGGGTGTTATGACTAGAGAATTTAATGACTTTCGACCAGTGGCGCTCACATCTATCATTGCTAAATGCATGGAAAGACCTGTATGTAATCAACTGATTAAGTGTCCTATTTATGGACTTTTCGTCAGCTTTCAATACTATACAACCACATGTTCTGATTAAGAAGTTGTTGAACCTTGAGGTAAATCCGGACCTTATTCTATGGATTAGACAGTTTCTATGTGATCGGCCACAGCGCGTCAGATTGAACGGCTCTCTGAGCAGATATCCCATGTAGTCAGATGAGGTTATAGTAAACACCGGAGCTCCACAGGGATGCGTCCTTTCACCAAATCTCTTTTCCATTTATACGAATGACATATCATGTAACAACTCATTTCTCACCCTGATCAAATACGCAGATGACATGGCACTTGTAGGCCGTCTTAAGGATGAATTATCTCTGTTTGAGTATCGTCTCCAAATTGATGCGTTAGCTTCTCAGTTTACCTCCACCTTTCTTAATCTGAATACAACGAAAACGAAAGAGTTAGTGTTTGGAGGAGGAAGGATTAGTCAGACACCGGAACCGATATTGATAAATAATCAAGAAGTTGAAATAGTAAAAAGCTTCAAGTATCTAGGTACTGTGCTTGATGAGAGGCTGTCGTTCTGTGAACATGTCGATTATGTATACAAGAGAGCCCAACAACGACTTTTTCTACTGAGAAAGCTGAAAAGCTTTGATGTTAGCCAGCACATTCTCCAACTTGTCTACATAAGTTTGATAGAGAGCGTTCTATCTTTTAATGTAATTACATGGTATGGCAATGTATGTGGAAAAAATAAAGTAAAGCTTGCTCGCGTAGTTACCACAGCAAGCAAGTTAATTGGCAACGATCAAAAACAGCTGTCCAGCATATATAAAGATGCACTGAAAAGGAAATCCACACAAATTCTCTATGATCCTGCCCATCCTCTGAATCAAGCCTTTCAGAAACTGCCATCAGGGATACGTCTAAAAGTTCCATTAGCAAAAAAGAACCTCTTCATAAAATCGTTTGTACCCTCTGCCATTTTAATTTTAAATGCTAAATGATAATGCTCTGTTTTCAACGAGTCATTAATTAATTTTTTCATTTTATGTGTCTCATATTCTTATGGTAACTCTTTATTTAATCTTATTTATTTATCAATTTTAGTATTATGTCATTACTAATGTTATTATTTCCTATCAGAGACCCATTTAAAGAAATTATACATGCTTATTTATTTATTTATCTTAGTAGCTATTTTTTTTTAACGTGCCCCAATATTTATCTGACAATATCGAAGTTATAGAGGTACTTTTCCTGGATTGTGTTACTCGGAGATACTTAGGCGTGTTAACCCGAATACGCTAAAAGTAAGACGGGACAGCGTTTGTTAAAAATATTTTCACAAGACTAAAGTCGGCACACATAGATTAAAACATCTGCTGCGTGACAAAAGACAAACCAAATATGATATTATACAAGAAAATGTGTACCCGTTACCAGTAACCAGACCAAATAGATACCGTAACTCCTCTATACCGTGGGGATTACACAACTGCCAGTAAACACGGCACGGCAGAATACAGTAGATTAATACGGTATCACATGTGTTGATATTCTATGATGTTTTGATGCGTTAATTGTATTTTATTGCATAACGTGAATCCAACTCAGTTGAGTTGCTAATAAAACTTGTGTTATTTATTATATATGATACATGCCCTACACGACGTCATTTAGTCCACGTCAGTTGTTTCAGACAAACACATTTGTTTACTTAATTTATTACGAATGGTGTGCAGTACTGATTATGTGATGCTTTGGACATTTCTGCAACAACCTCTGTTGACTTTATATATAGCTGAATTGCAACTGCATAGCCAGCCTCAATCTAAGAATGTAAAGGTAACAGATCCACAAATCCCGGCACGAGTCGTTGCTCTATCCAAAAGCATAGTGACGTTGTTGAAAGGCTACCTAATTATACCCACCGACCTGGTTAGTAACCGAAATAATGTGACTTTTTTAGTGTCACAGTGTGCTGTAGTAACTCCGTTGTGATAGTCGAGTCTCATCTGTAGTTAAGTCCATACGTGCTTATATGAATGTGTTTGTCATCAAATTATATTGTGCTGCCTGTTGTTATATGTGTATCGGTTATTATTTAATAAAAGAAATACTTAGCATATCATTATCGTATAAAACGATTGATGTGCAATAGAACCTACGTACAATAAACACCACATTATTAAGAGTAGTATATAAAAACCAATCAGAGTATTGGAAGTATTAATTTATGATTGTTAATGTATACGTTTCCCTTTCTTGGAGAGAGAGAGAGAGAGAGTGTGTGTGTGTGTGTGTGTGTGTGTGTGTTTGTTTGTTTGTTTGTTTGTTTGTTTGTGTGTGTGTGTGTGTGTGTGTTTGTTTGTTTGTTTGTTTGTGTGTGTGTGTGTGTGTGTGTGTGTGTGTGTGTGAGTGTGCGTGCGTGCGTGTGTGCGTGTGTGCGTGCGTGCGTGCGTGCGTGCGTGCGTGCGTGTGCATGCATGGGGTAGTGTTTGTACGTATGTGTGTAAACTGTGTGAATAATTATATGTGTAACACACAAGTATTAGATATATCAAGCCACTTATGCTCTCGATGACTCGGTGCACTGCTTACCTTCTTACCCGCTTCTGTGTTCCCTGTGGTTGACGATCTTATTCAATGTTGTCTTTTCTCACTGTCCTTATGAAACAAAGGGTCTCCGAGAAGCACGTTCTCTTTGTAGGCAAATGGAGTTGCTCTACCATCAGCTGAATGCTCTTGTACACCCGACAGAGGAGGTCCAGCGGGAGAAGGACAAGAAGGAAAAAACTGGGTTGGCAGTTGTTGGTTTCATAGAATGCGTCTGGGAAACCGCGCCACAGTTTACCTTACAAGTGTACATCAAACTGACGACGGACAGCCTCCCAACCTCACAATGTAAGACTCGGTGTTTGGCGCACTGTTTTATCTTTACAATTAAAAGATTTATATTTAGTTAAATTGGTGCAGTTCTTAAATTGTGAGAACCCATATATTTCAGTGGTGATAACCTGTCGTTATCGTATGGTTAATGAGCTTTATTAAAATCAACGTGTGTATATATAGTAATTGTGTATATAAACATACACCTATATTATAATAAAAAATCCTGTCTGCATATGGACTAAATATATCAGGCTGACATTTTGCTTTGATCTAGCAGGCTCCTTGGGTAAATTATAAAAAATCCCGAATGTGTCCTTGGTGTTGGAGAACATGGGGCTCAGTATTTAAAACAAAATCCAAAACCCTATATGTATAGTTCAATTCGCAAAATCTCATATAAATATATATATATTCTATATAAATGTAACTATGCCATCTACAATTATGTGTTTGGGTATAAGAAAAAAATTCTACATACGTACCAAATTGTAGGCGTTTGAAAAGCGTACTCGCTTAACCCAGGTAATATATATATATATATATATATATATATATATATATATATATATATATATATATGTAATATATATATATAGTATTCACACACACACGCGCACACACACGCTCACGCACGCTCACACATGCGCACAAACCGGCGCATTCACGCGCGCACACACGCAGAGCAGGTACCTATGTTATACGACAGCGACTTTCAAACGTTTATAATAAAATCAACTACATCTAATGACACATTTGGAGATGGCATAATATATAGTATTCATGATACAGAGTATCATGAATAGTGATGCTCTGTATACTTCACCACTGTGCCGGCATTGGCGGAAAATGCTTTATGTATATAGTTATTAGTCACTTTAGGTTTTCATATGGATGTAATGTTCCGGAATAAAGTTATTGAATTGAATTGAATTGACTTGAATATATATATATATATGAATTCGACCCACATCTCCGTCAGTCCTTGTATGTATCAAGCTGGTTTTTTGGGTGTTAGCTAGCGGGCCCGCGCGGATGGTTCTTAGATTTAGATTAATCAACATTCGTTCGGGGGTGGGGATTGAGAATATATAACAAATTTGGTATACGTGGAGTCCTATCTCCGGAATGTCATGTCTTTCTACATCATTGCAACGATAATTATGCCATCTCCAAATGTGTCATTAGATGCAGTTGATTTTATTATAAACGTTTGAAAGTCGCTGTCGTATAACATAGGTACCTGCTCTGCGTGTGTGCGCGCGTAAATGCGCCGGTTTGTGCGCATGTGTGAGCGTGCGTGAGCGTGTGTGTGCGCGCGTGTGTGTGCGCGTTTGCGTGTGTTAGTGCGCGTGTGTGTGTTTGCACGTGTATGTTCTTGTGTGCGGGTTTATGTACGTGCATGCGTGTGTGCGGATTTGTGTGCATATCATCATCATCTTATCCCATAACTTATCTGGTCGTTGGGACACCTCGAATGAGTATCTTGTCTTTTCAGTTTTTTGTCTGTCTGCCTCTCCTTCTTCCACTCTCACTGTGCATTGGCAGATGGCTTTTCCCAATAGATCGCGGGTTGCGTTATATTAGGGCCTACTCCGTTGGTGACATGGTCTGTGCCTGTGATGTGCAAAATTGTTCTTTACTATCTCCTATCCATAGCTTGTATTCTCCGTTGTTGTTCTGCAGGTCCACGTCTCGGAAATGTATTGATCAAACGTTGCACCGGTATATTTTAAGTTTCTGTTTTTTTCCCATTGATTTATACAAGTTCTTGTATGCCACTTGTGCTGGTAGTCATGAGTTATTTTCTCTGCGCTTATTTCCTTCCCGTAGTGTGCAGGTTTGTGTCCATGCCTTTTACTAGGTTGGCCAATTCTTGTTCAACACCTGCTATGATATTGAAGTCATCAGCAAGTCCTAGGTTTGTGATCGTTCTTCCCCCAATATTCACTGTGCCTATGTGAGTTTCGAGGGCATGTGTCATGATGCGTTAAAGAAAATGTTGACGAGTGTTAGAGAGAGAGCAACCTTACGGGGCTACGACTTTGGTGTGGCGTCATTCCCCTGTGGTGCTTTTCAGATGCAATTGTTCAATGACATGTAGAATACAAGATTGCGGTCAACGATGTTTGTTCGTTGTAGCCCAGATAGCTGCATGCCATACTCCATCAAATGCCCTATTAAAATTGATATATGAGCTTGATAAATATGTTGTTCGCATTGATGATATTTGCCATACGATATTCGAAGATTGAAAATATGTTCAGTTGTGCTTCGTCCTGCCCTGAAACAGCTCCATCTTCAGTCATGACGTTTTCTGCTAGTGGCCTTAGTCTGTTTACAATAACTTTCAGCAACTTTGTTCGAATGGCTAGTAAGGCTGACAGGACAGTAGTTTTGGTAGTTGATTGTATGCTGTCTATTCCCGCAATTTTACCTAAAGGTTAAGAATATGTAATATATATATATATATATATATATATATATATATATATATATATATATATATATTATTCATACCAACCCTAGAGCACCGTATCTCCGTGACCGTTCATAGGTCCGGTACATATTATTATAAAACACACACAAAGAATAATACAAACAATTAAAATTAATATATCATATTCATGATCGTAAGTGTACCGTACAAGCCAGTGATATAGTTGAAGTAAGCCAGTTTAATTAAATACGTGTTAAGAATAGTCTTGAATTTAGTTATAGAGTGTCTGATTCGCGAACATCTTCAGGCAAACTGTTCCAAAGTGCTGATCGGACACCGAGAAAGCCCGCCTGCCGTACCTCTGTAGGTTGCAGCACGGAACTACGAATAGTCGCAGGTCAGCCGACCTGTGGTTACGGTTCGGCGAGCATGGTATTACAAGATGTATCCTGGTGCGAGTCCATGCAAGACAAAACATACAATGGCCAGTAATTTATTCTGGACACGCCAGCGAACTAGCAGTCAGTGCAACGTGGTCAATATACCAGTAATATGTTAGTGGTTTTGTTGTCTTGCTGCAGAATTCTGAACCACCTGATTTTTGGTCATGAGTGTCTCTGTAATGCCATACAACACCGCGTTGCCGTAATCCGACCGCGATGTCACTTTGCCATGGACAAGTGTCTTATACAATTCAGTAGTAAGACAATATGTTATCGTTTAGATTTAGATTGAGCAGAGATGGTAGTAAGGTTGCATGTGTGCGACACTTGTAACGACATTGCCAGTCCACAGTCGATCATAAACCCGGTTACGGATGGTCGGTGATGTGATGATAATTACTTCGGTCTTACTGTTATTCAGCAAGAGATTGTGGTCTGACATACACAGTCTCACTTTTTCAATGCATCGTTGGTTGCGACAGACTGCGTCGGCAGCTTCTCTATCCAGCGCTCTACTCAGATCAAAGTAGGACCTACAGTTCGATTAGCATTCTGTGTGTTGTGACTGCCAAAGCGCACTGTTTGAGTTCGGCTCGAAAATGTATAGGACGCCAGCCATTTTAGTGCAGTGCCTTCAATGCCTATATTATGATGCGCATCTGGGTAGCTAACAACGAGTGTTTAACTGTGTCATTTGCAGCGCTCATGTCTAGCAGCTCTATCAACACACCTTTCTTCTTGTCGAATTAAGATGATCGTTCAGTCTTGGTATACACTTTGGAAAATATTGAATACATTATTATTATCTAGATGCAGGCGAAGTTGTAATTCTAAGAGACGCTCCATTAACTTTGAAACAAAAGACAGGTATAATGTTGGCCGGTTGTTTAACAAGATTTAACAAGATTGCCACCTAGAGAATCAACTCAAGATGGCAGGTGGACAAGGAAGCCCTTTGGCTTATCGATAGTCCAACCTATCTATCTAAATGTACCCCGCCCTTCTTAGGTACATGTCAATTTTATTTTTAAACATATTAACACTACTAGCACCTACACAATCAGCCGATAATCTGTTCCATTCATTTACTGTTCTTTGTGAAAATGAAAATGTTCTAATATCTAATCTACACTGCTTCTTTGCTAATGTAACTCCATGTCCTCTAGTCCTTCTCTCTTCCTTAACTGAGAAAAAAATATTTCTGTCAATATTTTCATACCCATTCAATATTTTAAAAACTTCTATCTGATCTCCTCGCAGTCTCCTGGTTTCTAGTGTTGTTAATCCACATTCTATTAGACGCATTTCATAACTAATATTCCTGAGTTTTTGTATCATTTTGGTTGCTCTTCGTTGTACTCTTTCTAGTATATCAATATCCTTCTTGCGATAAGGCCTCCATGCCTGTATGCAATATTCTAAATGAGGCCTAACTATTGTTTTGTACAGTGGTATTATTAGTTCTTTTTCCTTGTACACTATATTTCGACTAATTAATCCAAGAATTTGGTTTCCCTTCGCTGCTGCAATTGCACACTGTTCTGATACCTTCATATCAGCACTAATAGTTAACCCTAAGTCCTTTTCCTTTATGGTAGTATTTAGTACAGTATCACCCATTGTATATTGTGCATCTTCATTCCCATGTCCTGTGTGGAGGCACTTACACTTCCCATAATTAAACAGCATTTGCCACTTCTCAGACCATTCGGTCAACTTATTTAGATCATCTTGTAATTGCTGTCTATCTGCATCACTTTTTATTTTTCTGAACACTTTTGTATCATCCGCAAACTTCAACACCTTGCTTGTTATATCATCATCCAAATCATTGATATATATTAAGAACAAAATAGGTCCCAATACTGATCCCTGCGGTACTCCACTCAAAACCGATTTCCAGTTTGAAACCTCCCCATCAACTACTACTCTTTGTCTTCTATCAATAAGCCATTTTTCTATCCAGTTAATCATAACATTGCCTATGCCATGGGCCTTCAGTTTAAGTAGTAATCTTTGATGTGGCACCTTGTCAAAAGCTTTTTTAAAATCTAAGTATATTATATCTACTGGTGATCCCTCATCTACCCACTTTGTGACATCTTCCAAAAAACATAAGATATTTGTTAAGCATGACCTCGCTTTTAGAAACCCATGTTGAGATGGGTTAATCAAGTTATTTTTAACAAGAAAATCAACCAAGTGATCTTTAATTAGTCTTTCTAATAGTTTACAAATCACCGATGTTAAACTCACTGGTCTATAGTTCTCTGACTTGCTTCTTGATCCTTTTTTAAAGAATGGTATGATGTTTGCTTCTTTCCATTCTAACGGAACTACTCCTTCCTCTAATGCCAAATTGAACACTGTTGCAAGTGGTATGCTAATTTGTTCTACAATTTCCAGTAGTAATTTGGGAGGAATGCCATCCACTCCAGGTGACTTATTATCCTTCATATCCCTTATTTTCTTAGCTACCATTTTTGGTGTTACAATTAGTTGTCCTAAATAGTCTGACTCTCTCCCTTCGAATTTAGTCTCTGGTACTGGTAATGCACTAATATCTTCCCTGGTAAATACCGAACTAAAGTATTCATTTAGGTTTTCTGCCATTAAGAATCCCTCTGTTATTATGTTTCCATCACTATCTTCTAGAGGTCCGACCTTATCCTGAACTTTCTGTTTACTTCGAACATACGCATACAAACTCTTGCTGTCATGTTTTATATTAAAAGCTAATTTTTGTTCATAGCTTCTCTTTGAATTTCTAATTTCAGCTGTAGCTTGGTTCAGTGCTTCTTTATAAATGGCATAGTCTTCTTCACTTCCATTATGTCTATATGTCTTCCACATCATTTGTTTGTATTTGATTTTTCTAATGGCTTCTTTTGATAAGTGTTTCTTTTTTGTCCGTTTCCCCTGTTTTTTCAAGGGGACAAATTTTTCGACAATGCAGTCAATTTCACTCTTTAAGATATTCCAACATTCTGTTGCTGTCTTATTCTCCAATGTGTTATTCCAGTCTATCTTTGCTAAATATTTCCTCATGTCCTTATATCTTCCTTTGTGAAAATTTTTCCTGTACCGTATTTTTTTATTCTGTTCTCCTTTTACTTTGATGATAAAATGTATCTGGTTGTGATCACTACATCCCAGTGGCTCACATATCCTGACATTATCAATAAATTCCTTCTGTGAGCTCAACACTATGTCCAACACGTTCTCACCCCTTGTTGGTTCTAACACATGTTGAATAAGGAAACTGTCTTGTACTAAATTTAAAAACTTTTGATCTTCACTCCCATTACTCTGTAGAGATTTCCACTGTATATGCCCATGGTTAAAATCCCCCATAATTATACAGTCCCGTTTACTGACTTCCTTTATAGCGTTTTGTATTTTCTCATTCTCTTCTGTGTTTATGTTTGGACTTCGATAAACTAACCCAACAGTTAACGTTGAGTTTCCTGAAACTATGTTACACCAGACAGCTTCTTCACATTCTGCTTCTTTTTCTAATTTTATTTCGTAAGCCTGGATGGATTCTTTAATATATAAAATAACGCCACCTCCCCTTCTCCCTATTCTATCTTTCCTAAACATGACATATCCTGTCATTCCTAATTCGGCATCTGATATGTCGGGGGTGGCCCAAGATTCAGTTATACCTATTATGTGAGGGTCAGTATCTTCTACCATAATGTTTAGTTCATTTCTTTTGTTTACTATGCTCCTTGCATTTAAACAAACACATTTATAACCAAATGTGGTAGAGTTTTCCAGACTGTTCTTTGCCGTTTTCTTTGTGCTGTCCTTATATGTGCCTCCAGTATTTGGCTTCTCTGTGAATCCCCCCTGCGAATCTAGTTTAAATAACTGCAACCTGTTCCACTGTTCATAGATCGAAGCAAGTTCTCAGAGAAAACTGCAGCGCCCTTTCCGCTTAGGTGGAGGCCATCTCTCATATACATATCTTCTTTCCCAACTAAGTATCCCCACAAATCTACAAATCCAACTCCTTCTTCTTCACACATCTGCTCTACTAGAACGTTAATTGCCATCCTCTTGCAGTTTCTATAAGCTACACCCCTTCCTCCCATCACTGGCAAAATTCCTGAGAGAATAATCTGCTCAACTCTTGTCTTCTTCAGTTTCCCTACCAACTGTCTGTATCTTTGCACTATTCTAGTTGTCCCCTCCCTGTCTGCATTGTTCGTCCCTACATGTACTAATATAGATCCTCCCTGGCCATGCCCCAATGTATTCTCTACCCTTTCTGTCACATGCTCTATCCGAGCGCCCGGAAGACAAACAACAACATCTTCGCCTTTGTTTAAAGTCTTGTCTGTCTTTCTCAAAATTGAGTCGCCCATAAACACCCTTTCTGTTCTCGATGCCCCCTCAATCACTGCCTCAGAGTAGCTCCTCCGTGTTGCATCTCCCTGGTCGTTGACTTTTCTTCCTCCCGCCTTCTCTGTTGTTCCTTTTTTCCCTGCCTCTTTTCGTCCTGTCATCATCCCTGTTATTGACTTCCCTTTCGGCACATTTACTCTCACTTCCTTTCTTCCATTCATCTTTCCTCCAGTTACATGAACTTCTCTCCTCTCCTGTCCCATTGTCCCCCCCCCCCTCATCTACTGTCACTTTCTCCCCTGTCACCTTCCTGCATGCCATGCTTTCTCTTGTTCTTTCTCCATTTGTTTTCCTTGCACTTACCCTCCCTCCTCTCAATCTTCTGTCCTCATCCTTCTTGTCACTGCATTGCTCATTCCGACCTCTTCCATCCGTCTCTTTGGTTATTTTTATATCCAGTTGTACATGGATGCAGGTTTGGTTTCTGTAGAAAAGGTGTGATCACTCGAGAGACAGACACGTTGTTGATTGTAGCTAATGTCGGCGCAAGAATGGCAATGGTAGCTTGGGCGCTTCCCACCTCACCCGTGAAGAGGGAGGTGGGAAGAGGATCAAGCACGCTTGATGTTGATGGACACTTCCTTGCTACTGACATTACACCGTTGTAAATGTACTGCCGGAAAAGGCACTCACTGTTCACGATTGTTCACAATGCATATACTCAGCGTTGACTGTTAGCAAACGTCTACTTGCTAACTGGTTGTGAATGTCTAACACGAAAGACATCGGCGAGTTGTTCAATTCCAGATAGAGACTTAAATGAACTTGCTCGGATGATAAATGGTGGTTTAGAACAATTGCAGACATGGTTTTCTGTTAATAGATTGTCTCTTAATATATCAAAAACTAATTACATGATTTTTGGTAATCGCAGAATAACTGCAGATATTTGTATTAGAATAAATAAAGAGAAAATCAATAGAGTAAATTGCACAACATTTTTAGGTGTAGTAATTGATGACAAATTAAACTGGATAAGTCACATTTTATCAATAAGATCTAAACTATCAAAATGTTGTGCTATTATGTATAGAGCCAGTTCCTTGATTAACAAACATGGTATGCATATTTTGTACTATTCTCTTTTCATGCCTTATATTATGTATTGTGCTGAAGTATGGGGTAACACATATGCTACAAATATTCATTGTTTAGTTTTATTACAGAAAAGGGTTATAAGATTGATTTGTGGTGCCAAAAGACTTGATCACACAAACTTACTCTTTCACAATATACATATTCTTAAAATATCCGATCTTGTAAAACTAAAAACTGCTATAATTATGTTTAAGGCATATCGTTATATATTACCAATGAATGTACAAAAATTATTCAGAATACATGAATCACGATATTCATCCAGGCATAAATGTATGTTCAAGCAAATCTATGTACGTACTAACTTTAAAAAATATGTATTTCTGTTACTGGGGTTAAACTTTGGAACACCCTCGATAATTCATTGATTAGTTGTAAAAATGTTCATCATTTCAAAAAGTGTTATACAGATAGACTGTTGAATAGTTATGTGTTAGAATCCTAGACTATTTTGCCAACATAAATTAGATAACTAAATTAAACATTCAGATTGTTTATTGTTATAAAGGTTTTTTTCTTCAATAAATGTCAAAATGTCTTTTTTTCGATTAAATGTCGTATGATTGGTTATACATGTAAATAATCTTGTCGCACCTTCTATTGCACTGTTCAGATACTTTATGTATGTAATTAAGCAATTATAAGGGTAAACATTATAAGTATTGTACTTCTTTTACCCTTTTTTTCGACAAATGGTATTGTATGCACTGTCTGTATAATGTAGTAATTGTTGTTGTTGAAAATAAATTTCAATTCATTTTACAAACGTTACTTGTATAATTGTATTTAAATTTCGTGATGCACCTGTGAACATGTTTTCAAAGCAGTTGAACGCAATGAAAGGTACCTTAATCATTATTATCATCATTGTCATTATTAGAAGTAATATTATTAAGAAACATATCTATATTTGCTTGAAAATTGACATAATGATCAGTATATATAGTATATATTATGTTTTCTATATTTGCAGTTGTTTTCCAGACCGTAACAGCTCTGCTGTCGCTGGCGTGGGCACCGGTGGCAGTTCTCAGAGTTAAGGAAAACAAGACGATTCGCGAATTGGTGCCTTTTTTTATTTGGAATATGTGCTGGCTTGGGCTAAGAGCCACATCGTTTGCAATGCTTGCAGCATACTCCAAACCCTATCTAATAATGGTCCTCTTAACGCATATTATAGCAATGGTATTTTGGCTATGGCATGACGATGACAAATTCAAAGTGATCGGCGCGATAGCAACAGTACTGTTCATGTACTATTATCATACAAAGTCTGACTCTAGCTGTCTTGCGATTTTCAATTTATTTTACAACATTATTGTATCCTATGAGAATGCATTTAGTATCGGACTGTTTTTTATTGATCCTACGTTGAATGTAACAAATTGTGTAATCATGTTAACTCTATTCTACCTTGGAATTGGAATTATTTTTGTTTTTAAATTTACAAAAGCCTCATCCCTAATTCCCCTGCCTCAGACGTGCGTGTTGCCAGCGGACACGACACCGGACACGATGCCGGACACGACATATGACACGACACCGGACACGACATATGACGTGACACCGGACACGACATCGGACACGACATTTGACACGACATATGACGCGACACCGGACACGACATTTGACACGACATATGACACGACACCGGACACGACATCGGACACGACATTTGACACGACATATGACGCGACATCGGACACGACATTTTACACGACATATGACGCGACACCGGACATGACATTTGACATGACATAGAGTACGACATCGGACAGGACATGGAACACGACATATGACACTGAATCATGTTCTGTCACCTCCAGCGATTAATTCTACTTTGCCTCAGTTCACCACATGAATGAGCACCTGGCAATAGGCAGTGGTGGATATTTATGTTAGAAATATTAACATTCCGACAATATTGCAGGGTAGAATAATGCATTTCTGATCAATTGAAATGATAGTCGATGACTAGTAAAGAGCTTTGATCATACCCTGGCCATGTTTATTAAAACGTGTATAGTCCACTGTAAAGTTACCGGGGTTACGTCATTTGGTTTCATCGTTGTTCATTATTTGTTAATTTTAACTGATATTATTTGTTAGTTTTGACTGATATTACCACTGCTCTCTGTATTGGCATCAACGGAGGAAGTTAAAAAAAACCTAACCAATGTTTCTCAAGGAAACCTCTGCGACAGTTGTATACTTAGTGTCTTATAGACGTTTAAACTGTACATGTCTGAACCGATAAAAATGCTACCGTGTATATTATAACTACCCACAATCTATGAACAGCAAAGGTAACACATCCATAAAAGCCGACACGTTGATTCATCCAGCCACAGCGTGACATTGTTCAATGGCTACCGAACGTATACCTACACCAGGCCGACCTGATGAATTGTTAGCTGCGTAATTAATGTGTGACTGTATTAATGCGTTACCAATATATTAATCATGTCTGTTGTGTGGTTCAGTCGAAATGTTCTATTATCAACGTAGCAGTCGTCGCCTTAATGTGTAGTTTCTGAAGACGCCACTGTGATAGAAACTTGTTTGATTATCGTTCTACGCTGGATATATATCAAATGTTCCAGTTGCATATCTCAGAGCTCTCAGAACCATGACGAAGCACGATAAACGGCGCTCCTGTCTAGGGTGCTTATTGTCGACGTGATTTATGATAAGACGTCGTAATTGAACTGATGTTGGCAGCAATGGTTTAGTCGAAATTACCCGTACAATGCTTTAATTCTATGTTATCTTACTCCAGCGTCAAACCGCAAAACATTATTAGCATTATAATTGTTGCGTTCTTGTATTCACTGAATAGTTGGCGTGTATTAAAAGTGTTGTGTGTTGTGTTGTGTTGTGTTGTGTTGTGTTGTGTTGTGTTGTGTTGTGTTGTGTTGTGTTGTGTTGTGTTGTGTTGTGTTGTGTTGTGTTGTGTTGTGTTGTGTTGTGTTGTGTTGTGTTGTGTTGTGTTGTGTTGTGTTGTGTTGTGTTGTGTTGTGTTATATCAATGGTTGTATACGAAATGCCGATGTTTGACGCTCACCTGCTATATTATTACGTATTGTTTGCGTTGACATGCTGTACAAAAGATGATAAATTGTGTGGTACAAATGAACTCTGGGTACGACTAAGAAAGGCATTATGTTCCCTACATAACACATTTCACGTTGATATTCATTAAAGTACTCAATTAAACGATTTGACTTAACGTATTTATTGTCATTTTGTCGTAACTGTGTGCCATATCAATCGTCTGAATATATCAATTTGTCCAGCATTGCACAAGACGAAATATAAATAGAGCCACAACTACCGATGACCACGTATTTTCAGTGCAGTGTGGTATGCGGACACACTCTTTTAAATATTACGTCACTTTACCTCAAAATTGCCCAGTACGTGAAAACCCTAGACATATTATACACATCCTCGACGTGTTCCTGGAACGCTGCACAACATGTGAGTTAGGTCATTTCAGCCTAAAACCTCTGTGTTTATAAATGGAATATAATCGGTTTGGTAGGGACCATCACGACACCAGGTCGGTTTGGTAAAAATATCAAACCTCACTTCCACAAACTGTGTCATCTTCGTTTCTTTTCCTTCCGCTTCACGGCGTTCTTTGTCGCATCAAAGACTTCTCTGTGTAGCCCGGCCAAAGCAGCTGCAGTGACGTGATGAGCTTCTGGCGTTCTAGTGGTGTGCACAACTTTCTAGAATGAATTAACTGTGCATCATGTCGATACACCAGGCTATGGTTCCATTCCAAACAACGCGCAGCCTTCTGTTGTTTATATCCAAAATGGCGGATCACCTTAACAACCGGAAACCAAATCAGGGTAATCAAGTGCGACCAGTGGTCTCAATTGTGCGTGATGTCAGCTAGGGGTAGCACAAAGAACTCTTATTCGGGATTACGATGAAGGAACAATAGCTAGAACCTCGATATGACCGTATCACAATTGTTCGGATATACCAACGCTATGTTAGCCAAACCAACTGTCTGTTATGAAATGAAATTAGTATTCAAAAGTGTATTCATTTGAATGGCATTAAAAAAGAAAGATTTAATTCGAATATAATTTGAACTGATGTCCACAAATGGAACACTCATTGTCGCGATTACTTACAAAAACCGGCGTCTATCGCCTGTGCTATCGATGTGACGTAGGCAACAAAGTAAATGACGCAGACAAATGTGACGTTATCATAAGATGCTGCAGCCAACGACGATATTATAAAGCCGTTTCTCTGTTCGTCTGACTCTGGATCCATATTTCCGTAAGTTTTGCATGTATCGGGCTGAAACTGTGCACGTGATGTAGAGAGCACACGCGGATGGTCGGTACATTTGACTTTTTCAGAATTCGTCGGAGGGTGGATAAATTGGAGGGCTCTTTGTCGTCGGAGGGTGGATAAGTTGGAGGGCTCTTTATCGTCGGAGGGTGGATAAGTTGAAGGGCTCTTTATCGTCGGAGGGTGGAAAGGTTGGAGGGCTCTTTATCGTCCGAGGGTGGATAAGTTGGAGGGCTCTTTATCGTCCGAGGGTGGATAAGTTGGAGGGCTTTTTATCGTCGGTGAGTGGATAAGTTGGAGGGCTCTTTATCGTGAGAGGGTTGATACGTAGGAGGGCTCTTTATCGTCGGATGGTGGATAAGTTGGAGGGCTCTTTATCGTCCGAGTGTGGATAAGTTGGAGGGCTCTTTATCGTCGGAGAGTGGATAAGTTGGTGGGCTCTTTATCGTCGGAGAGTGGATAAGTTGGTGGGCTCTTTATCGTCGGAGAGTGGATAAGTTGGTGGGCTCTTTATCGTCGGAGAGTGGATAAGTTGGTGGGCTCTTTATCGTCGGAGAGTGGATAAGTTGGTGGGCTCTTTATCGTCGGAGAGTGGATAAGTTGGTGGGCTCTTTATCGTCGGAGAGTGGATAAGTTGGAGGGCTCTTTATCGTCGGAGAGTGGATAAGTTGGTGGGCTCTTTATCGTCGGAGAGTGGATAAGTTGGTGGGCTCTTTATCGTCGGAGAGTGGATAAGTTGGTGGGCTCTTTATCGTCCGAGTGTGGATAAGTTGGAGGGCTCTTTATCGTCTGAGGGTGGATAAGTTGGTGGGCTCTTTATCGTCGGAGAGTGGATAAGTTGGTGGGCTCTTTATCGTCGGAGAGTGGATAAGTTGGTGGGCTCTTTATCGTCGGAGAGTGGATAAGTTGGAGGGCTCTTTATTTTCTGAGTGTGGATAAGTTGGAGGGCTCTTTATCGTCGGAGAGTGGATAAGTTGGTGGGCTCTTTATCGTCCGAGTGTGGATAAGTTGGAGGGCTCTTTATCGTCGGAGAGTGGATAAGTTGGTGGGCTCTTTATCGTCCGAGTGTGGATAAGTTGGTGGGCTCTTTATCGTCGGAGAGTGGATAAGTTGGTGGGCTCTTTATCGTCGGAGAGTGGATAAGTTGGAGGGCTCTTTATCGTCCGAGTGTGGATAAGTTGGAGGGCTCTTTATCGTCTGAGGGTGGATAAGTTGGAGGGCTCTTTATCGTCGGAGGGTGGATAAGTTGGAGGGCTCTTTATCGTCTGAGGGTGGATAAGTTGGAGAGCTCTTTATCGTCCGAGAGTGGATAAGTTGGAGGGCTCTTTATCGTCTGAGGGTGGATAAGTTGGAGGGCTCTTTATCGTCGGAGGGTGGATAAGTTGGAGGGCTCTTTATCGTCTGAGGGTGGATAAGTTGGTGGGCTCTTTATCGTCTGAGGGTAGATAAGTTGGAGGGCTCTTTATCGTAGGAGAGTGGATAAGTTGGAGGGCTTTTTATCGTAGTTATTTTAGGAATCGTAGTTTCTATGAACCTAGAGAATATAAATATGCTTATGTTGTTACGTATGTTCTGTCCCGCGGAAAGTTTTGATGAAGGCCAGTCGGTAGGCATAACGAGGAAGGGAGACATATAGACAGACAAACAGAAAGACAGAGAGAGGGTGGATAAGTTGGAGGGCTCTTTATCGTCTGAGGGTGGATAAGTTGGTGGGCTCTTTATCGTCCGAGTGTGGATAAGTTGGAGGGCTCTTTATCGTCCGAGTGTGGATAAGTTGGAGGGCTCTTTATCGTCTGAGGGTGGATAAGTTGGAGGGCTCTTTATCGTCTGAGGGTGGATAAGTTGGAGGGCTCTTTATCGTCTGAGGGTGGATAAGTTGGAGAGCTCTTTATCGTCCGAGAGTGGATAAGTTGGAGGGCTCTTTATCGTCGGAGGGTGGATAAGTTGGAGGGCTCTTTATCGTCTGAGGGTGGATAAGTTGGTGGGCTCTTTATCGTCTGAGGGTAGATAAGTTGGAGGGCTCTTTATCGTAGGAGAGTGGATAAGTTGGAGGGCTTTTTATCGTAGTTATTTTAGGAATCGTAGTTTCTATGAACCTAGAGAATATAAATATGCTTATGTTGTTACGTATGTTCTGTCCCGCGGAAAGTTTTGATGAAGGCCAGTCGGTAGGCATAACGAGGAAGGGAGACATATAGACAGACAAACAGAAAGACAGAGAGACAGACAGAGAAAGACATAAAGA
>OZ024860.1:30993981-31136481 GCA_964017155.1 Oasisia sp. SBJ-2009 | reverse complement strand
GTACTTTTTGTAAGGGTACCTACACACGCACATCTATATCATTTGATTTCCTCGATAATAATAAAGTTTATTTATCTCTGGGCAATCATAGAGATTGAAATCGGTACATAAACCATGGCAAAGTACGTTTGTTAAAACTCAATCGAATCAATGAAAACTGTACTAGCATTGTAGACAAAGCACTCGGTCGAGTCAAATAATTTATATGTTTGTGCTTCGAGCGGTCGCCACAAGTGATTAATTATTACGTAATGTCGTCAGCGTCATACAACTTCCCCTTCCTCTGCCTGTTCCTGCACTCGCACACCCGGATCATAATTTCATGATCGATCGGTCTGCCGGCCGAATCAATGTATAAACTGCAATCTCATCGTGAACAACGCATTCGGTTAAGTGTCTTCAACACATAATTTATATGTTTATGCTTCGCGTTCATGGAAACATTTTTAACTATATTCAATGCACTCAACCTGAATTCCAGCGCTTTCACGACGAACCAGGGTGGTCGCCATGAGTGATTAATTATTACGTGGCATCCTCAGCGCCTTGGCAACATTCCAAGCGCCCGTCGAATTCCACGGACGCCACACATAACGTTTGTCAACTCGTCCCTGGCTGTGTGTGTGTGTGTGTGTGTGTGTGTGTGTGTGTGTGTGTGTGTGTGTGTGTGTGTGTGTGTGTGTGTTGTGTGTGTGTGTGTGTGTGTGTGTGTGTGTGGGTGGGTGGGTGGGTGGGTGGGTGGGTGGGTGGGTGGGCGGGTGGGTGGGTGGGTGTGTACGTTTTTTGTGGGGACAAGTAATGTGGATCACAAATCGTTACCGATTTATCGGACATAATGGTCTCTTATTAAAATTCAACAACGCAGTGAGAGAGAGAGGCAGATAGAGAGAGGGGGGGGGGCAGAGAGAGAGAGAGAGTGAGCGGAAGAGGAGGGACAGCAAGAGAGACAGAGAGGGAAAGGAGAGAGACTGAGACGGAGAGTGAGGGAGAGGCAGAGAGGCAGAGAGGCAGAGAGGCAGGGGCGGAGGCGGAGGCGGAGGCGGAGGCGGAGGCGGAGGCGGAGGCGGAGGCGGAGGCGGAGGCGGACGCGGACGCGGACGCGGACGCGGACGCAGACGCAGACGCAGACGCAGAGCTAGAGGCACTGGTCGACATAAGCTGCCTTTAGACTTAGACTATATATATAGACTATATATATATATATATATATATATATATATATATATATATATATATATATATATATATATATATAGAATCTATATAATCACTCACGCACAGACGCACACTAATACACCCAAATACACAATCGCATTCACTCACATACATGCACACATAATCAAGCACACAGGTACGAAAACCGGCACACACGCACGCGCGCACACACGCGAATATACACACATACCAAATTGCACACATATAAACCGCATACAATCACACACACGCACAAACACATACGCACGCACACACAATGACGCACACACACGCAGACCGCAAAACAGTCGTGTATGTCTCTCTTGTTTGTCGATGTGTGTGTGTGTGTGTGTGTGTGTGTGTGTGTGTGCGTGCGTGTGTGTGTGTGTGTGTGTCTGTGTGTGTGTGTGTGTGTGTGTGTGTGTGTGTGTGTGTGTGTGTGTGTCTGTGTGTGTGTGTGTGTGTGTGTGTGTCTGTGTGTGTGTGTGTGTGTGTGTGTGTGTGTGTGTGTGTGTGTGTGTGTGTGTGTGTGTGTGTGTGTGTGTGTGTGTGTGTGTGGTGAGTGGTGTGTGTATGTATGTGTGTATGTATGTGTGTATGTATGTATGTGTATACGGCGGCATGACGACGTCAGTGGCAGGCGAGTGTACATTGCCAGCTGACGTTGGACACGGGCTTCTGAGTAACCGTCACGGGGGTCACGACGTTGTGACCTCAATGTCCCAGCTCTACAAATATCTTAAACCTCCACATTTAACATATTCTTTAATGTTTACAGTACATACATATACGTACGCACATACATACACATATACGTACATACATTCATACATACAAACATACATACATACACACATACACAAAACAGTGTTTTTAATCATAATATGTAAACAAGATCGTTGTGTTATTAAACCAGAGTACACTGTGTGTGTGTGTGTGTGCGTGCGTGCGTGCGTGCGTGCGTGCGTGCGTGCGTGTGTGCCGAACAGTGATCTGCGCGCAGCAGGAGATTCCCTCGGAGATTAGAGCAATACAACTGTTAAACGGTTAAGCAATTACTGTGCATGCGATAGACGGAGATTATTGTTCATGAGGCAGACGTCATTACACTCGATTCTACACACCTTTGTTTGTGCGCGTATCTTAACAGTGTTGTCCAAAATCTGTGTCAACTCATATTAATATTACAGAAGTATCTAACAATTTGATTTCTTTTCACGTAATTGTGTCCTGCAATTGTGGTCAATAGTAGTAGTAGTAAAAGCTTTATTTCTTGATGGTAACCATGTCAATAGTTAAAGGTACTGGCTAGATTAATAGTCTTCAGTCGTGAACGAACAAAGATTTGTCTTTTTATTCATATTGGAGATCTGCGTGGTAAGGTTGAATCGTGACTTGAACATATGCCATTACTAAGTCTAAGAGTGCCTCAATGACAATGGCTACTAGCTGTAATGACAAGTGCGGAATGTCAATACTGTCCAGGCATGTTTGCAGCGCTTTGCTACATGAAACGGTCATAATCAGTTGCTATGAAGCTAAGTAGAAATATAATACAATCCACATATTAATTATGAGTAATAACATTATTATTATTATTATTATCATGTAAAGTGTAATGCGCCTCTGAATGGTTTTATTGCTAGATATATGGCGTAGAGAAATACTGTATTTATTATTATTATTATTATATATTATTATTATTAGTATTAGTATTACAATGATTCAATTTGTTGTCGCTTCTCTCAAACTGAAAACTGAATGTACATAGAAAGAGACACGTTGACTTGACTCTGGGGCAAGTGAAATGGTCAGCGACAATCGACTATTGTGTAAGTAAAATCTCGACGACGCGTGCCGTTAGAATTGGACCATGTTATATGGTTGTTTTCACCTGTACACAACATTACAAGTCAAGAACGCTGTTTAACAGAGGAACGACATAACAAGTCATATATGCGCTTGACGCCAACATACGTCACGTTGAAATGAATCTCTACACCGACTGTCTCAGAAACAAATGGAGCCATTTTCATACGTCACGACGCAGTGGCTGCGGCCAGCTTAGCGAGTATAATTATATATTCTTCAACTCGCCCGCCGGGACTGACTGGTTAGTCGTGACTCAAAATGCATTGTGCAGATCGACACCTACTAACTAACTCGCTACGCTCGAGTGAACACAATCACCGTTCACATTTCGCGTGGCTGCCTCGACGCTGTGAAACTTGCCGCCCCGGCGTCTCACGTCAACAACAGTGTTGAATGCTGGTTTTAAATCTAACCTTCAAACATACCTGGTTTAGAGAACAGCCAGTATGGCGTCGTGAGCATCCCTTACAAAAAGAGCTATTGATATACGACTGAATACCATTGAATATCATTCAGTATCATTCAGTACCATTGAACCATTCAATGGTGTTTCAGTAGGACTCAGTGGTACTGTCAATTGTACTTTAAAATACCATTAAGTACCCTTCAAATACCTTTGATCATAATACCCTCTAGTAGCAATCAATGGTATTTGATTGGTGTTTTTTTGTAAGGGAAGGACTGTTGGAACGGCACAGAATAAATATCACATATAGTTATGGTTTGCTTTTACAGTTAACAGTGACATATTGGGGGAGCGGGTAACTGACGATGACGCCTTTGGCCTTGAACATATTTAAATAACATATCTAGCCAGTACACGGCAAGCAGTGTCCCCCACCTCCTTGTGCACTGACCATAATATTCCCCACGTGATCTCACGAGTACACATGACACGACACTAAACAAGAGGAGTAGTATGTTAGGGTATTTTCAATGGATGCTGGAGCGGAGCGGAGGGAAGGGGACGAGGTCAATGGCCACGTGACAAGGTCAATGGTCAAGTGGCACCCCTGGCGGATAGTTCAGGAACGAGTAGCGCCCTCTTATGGACAGGTCAAGAACTAGAACTGTCCAAATTCGTGCGTGTTATTTTTAAAAAGGGGTCCAGTGGGGTTAGAGGTCACGTAGCGCCCCCTCGCGGATAGTTGACGAACTACAAACTAGGTAAAACAACAAATGGAGCCATCTGACGGATATATCTTCCGCTAATACCCCATAAATACGTGAGTCTTATTTTTGAAACAACTACTTTTTAAAATGGTCAAAAGGTCAAGAGGCTAACCTGGCGAGCGTTTTCATTGCCTGTTGCGCACGAATTAGAGTTTTCATTGGCTGTTGCGGAGAAGGTAGGAAATGTTTTTTTTTGGGGGGGGCAGTTTTGGAGGAGCAATACCTTTAACTAAATAGGGTTTTAACATTGTTTTAATGAAAAAGGCTTTATGAAAAACCGAATACGTCTTTGTGTCATGACATGGAGCGGAGAAAGGTAAACGGTTAAAAATTACTATATTAAACTATACAAAAACAGAGCTTAATACAGCACCCTATGGTAGACCTGTCGTCGGTTCCATTCTACACGATACTACTTCATTTTTGATCAATATTCACTCCCGCACGCCCACAATCGCGCCCGGTCCCTCCGTTTTTGCGCGCGTTGCCCGAATTGAAATGTTAATAACGGGATTTTGTTTGGAGGGGATTTTGTCCGGTGGGGATTTTGTCCTGGATTCTATAGATCTGCAAGCGGCGACTGAACTGGCTAGTATACGTTCGCCTACCATGTGTTATGGTGGACTCACACAGAAGGAAGGAGCAGAGGCCGACCTAAAATGAACTGACACCAGACCATCCAATACCTCATACGCAGGACCATGCGGGTACTAGCAAGTCTGAGTAAGGTGACCGATGCTTAGCCTTGGCTTAGCAGGCACCGACGTTGGACGGTTTGGACGTTTCTGTAAATCAGACCTACTTGGAGTTGGTATTTAATCGTGTCGACAGGTGGTCGTACGTAAAAGGAAGTTGACATCGCGGCCTGACAATTTAGAGACAAACATGCACACTAGCTAGTCTGTGGAAATCATAGTTTGCAAGTTAAATTTCACTAGATTCGTTGCCGCCATTTTAAACGGTTTGATTCTGAAGCGTCACCGGAACGGAAATGACGCCAGTAGACGCGATATCATTATTACATCACATTGGCGCGAGTAATCAGAAGCGTTGCCAGGCAAGAGTGGATGCGTTCTTCTGCTCCGTTCTCGGCGCCACTAATTATGTGACTGAGTGGTAGTCAGAGCAGGTGAGTGTGGGGATTAAGAGGTTGTCTGAGACGGAGAAAGACATATACGTGAGACTATGCATAAACAGACAAGGATTAGTTTAAATATACCAACATTTTATTCAGGTAAAGAAAATATGCCACGCAAAAAGCAATATAAACACACCTAATGGTAATTTGAATATTCGATAGTAAACGTTTGCAAAACAATTATGTTCACGGTAAAATGTACCACTGTAGTGTGTGTGTGTGTGTGTGTGTGTGTGTGTGTGTGTGTGTGTGTGTGCACGCGCGCGTGTGTCTACAGACACCTGACAGAACATGTGTCCAGCATATAATAATAATTGTAAAACTTCTATAGCGACTATATCCTTAAAAAGTTCAAAAGTGCAACAAACATGCATGTTAAACAATTCTGTACAACAGAGAGTAACTAAATATATTAGTAGTGTTTTAGAATGGCCAAAAGGTAATTCACACTTCAACACCTCCACCCTTGTACTTCTCCTTAATTCACACTTCAACACCTCCACCCTTGTATGTCTCCTTAATTCACACTTCAACACCTCCACCAGTGTACCTCTCCCTAATTCACACTTCAACACCTCCACCATTGTACCCCTTGTTAATTCACACTTCAACACCTCCAACCTTGTACCTCTCCTTAATTCATACTTCAACACCTCCACCCTTGTACCTCTCCTTAACTCACACTTCAACACCTCCACCATTGTACCTCTCCTTAATTCATACTTCAACACCTCCACCCTTGTACCGCTCCTTAATTCACACTTCAACACCTCCACCCAATGTACCTCTCCTTAATTCACACTTAAACACCTCCACCCTTGTGCTTCACCTTAATTAATACTTCAACACCTCCACCCTTGTACCTCTTCTTAGTTCACACTTCAACACCTCCACCCTTGTACCTCTTCTTAATTCACACTTCAACACCTCCACCCTTGTACCTCTTCTTAATTCACACTTCAACACCTCCACCCTTGTACCTCTTCTTAATTCACACTTCAACACCTCCACCCTTGTACCTCTTCTTAGTTCACACTTCAACACCTCCACCCTTGTACCTCTTCTTAATTCACACTTCAACACCTCCACCCTTGTACCTCTTCTTAATTCACACTTCAACACCTCCCCCCGTTTACCTCTCCTTACTTTACTCTTCAACACCTCAACAATAAGTACATTACTATCTAGTTAATAATTACTTCTTTAGTGTAACGTATGTATTTATATATATATATATATATATATATATATATATATATATATATATATATATATATATATATATACACTAGCTCACTCGCTGCCTTTGTCTGTAGTCTGTACACAATCATTGCTCAGATGACGATGGCTACAACAAGCATCACGGCAACGACGATGCCCACAGCTATTCCTGTTGAGTTGTTTGTCTCATGCTTGGTCGTGCCACAGTAGAATCCAGCGAAGCCTGATGCACACCTGACGTGAAGAAAGACCATGCAACAGTCATCAAACAAGCATAGAAAATAAGTAGCAATGAATGGTCACATGATCATTTTATAGTAATATGATACCACTACTTAGATAATGTAATAAAACCTTAGGCTATGTAAGAAAATAGACACAAGCAGTCACAGCATGTATGTTTGTGCACGCACGCACGCACGCACGCACGCACGCACGCACGCACACACACACACACACACACACACACACGATTAAGATTCCTGGAAATATTACTACAAGGAACTTACGCACAGCGTGCTGAAGTCTGACTGGCTACACAAGTCCCACCGTTCTGACACAGATGTTTCTTGTTGTGGAGGAAACATGCGTCAGTCACTTCGACTGTGAGAGAAACAACGTACGAAATGTACATGGACTGGCACTAGCAGCATACATTCATTGAATACAATTTGTTTGCAACATAATTACATGTATTACTAAACAAAATATAGATGTTCATTAAACTGTTCCAGGTAAACAATTTACACTTAAATTTGGAGGTGTTGTCTCTTTGAAACATTACATTGTGTATACTATTTGAGGCTAGAATTTCAACAAAATATTTTACATTTCAGAAAGCTGCACATTTGTACGTCCATTTTGAGAGCTTGGTGAATCTTGTTGTTATTAATATAATTATAATAGATCACAAGATGAACATACACGTTATCAGAGACTGTTGTGCTAACATAATAAATACACTTGCAATTACTATTAGCATTGGCTGAACTATGTCCCTTACAAGTTGAGATGGAATTCGAACGAATGGATGTTTGAAATTAAGCTTGCAAATTCAGTCACAAATAGCTAGGCAGAGCTTCAGGTTGTAGACAACATTTCTGATTCTTTAATTTTTTTAATATAGACCAGTCTTTGACCACTCATCACAATTTAAACCAACCAAAACATTACCTGTGTCTCCAGCGAAGAGCATTTCTTTTTGGGGAGGCCCTGAGATGTACTTAGAAAAGACTAGTGAACTACAAATACCGTACAATAAAGATACACTCAGATAAGTCTGTTAATGGAATTTACATTTGCCTCCCATTGACAACAAGATACTGACACATTCATTTCAAATCATCAACCAAGAGGGATCCATAACACTGGCGTGGGGTTTGCACACCCAATGTAGGAGCAAATCTGTGTTAAAACTAGGAGCAAATCTGTGTTAAAATGGGTTAATGCAGAATGTAACTAGACTGCTACTAAGGGGCATCTAAGAGGGACTCATCATCACTGATGTAGTCGTGCATAGGTGAAATAAGAAGCTACACTTGAAGATTTCTGTCAAAAATAAAGCCTGAATTATGTCAATAACATGTTTTTAATATCTCAGTGAAATATGATATAATCTCTCAAGAAATATTGAGTAAGATTAATTACTCAGTTAGATTAAGTGATATTTATTCAGTTACAGCAAACAGTCAAGATAGAAATATACATACTTAAATGTACAGACTGTATTGCTGGTATAAGCTAAGGAAAATTAACAACCAAGTGTTTCAATATTTAATCGCAGCTCTAAACAATTGAGTCTCATCTGAACAAGTTAATCTTTTTCACCATTTAAATATCTATACACGTTATGATGGGGTAAGTTTGTTGCACCCACCTCGTATGAGCATTGTTTCACAGAAGCCTCCACTGTAACCGTTTGTGCACCTGTCAACAGTAACAGGAATTGACACTGATGTTCTCAACATACAAGTCAAATTGATATAGAGACGAACCAGATTGGTAATTTTTGTTCATGGAACTTCATACCATATTGTCTCGGTTCACAGTAGTTAGAAAATGTAAATTAATCATTACAAACCATGTCTGGATATTTCCCACAAAGGTTAAGATGATGTTCGATTGAATTTCTGGTAGGTTAGTTGAGTCCAATTACCTTTGAAAGTCATAATCACTTGATATAGCCCAAGGCCTCACTTTAGTTATAATTTTGAACGAACAAACTTATTTTCAAAGACACCTATGTTGAAAATGTGGCCCAGTAACACTGTACTGTGTGTTATTGGTGTGAAACTCACCGACACGCTGGGAATCCGTCATTGTTAACACAACTGCCACCATTACGACAAGTAGCCTTCGCTTCAAAGATGGAGCATACAGAGTGAATCTCGACTGGAACACACAAGACACATATCACCCAGTGCACCAAACAAACATGGCCACATATCACCCAGTGCACTAAACAAACATGGCCACATATCACCCAGTGCACCAAACAAACATGGCCACATATCACCCAGTGCACTAAACAAACATGGCCACATATCACCCAGTGCACCAAACAAACATGGCCACATATCACCCAGTGCACCAAACAAACATGGCCACATACCACCCAGTGCACCAAACAAACATGGCCACATATCACCCAGTGCACCAAACAAACATGGCCACATATCACCCAGTGCACCAAACAAACATGGCCACATATCACCCAGTGCACCAAACACACATGGCCACATATCACCCAGTGCACCAAACAAACATGGCCACATATCACCCAGTGCACCAAACAAACATGGCCACATATCACCCAGTGCACCAAACAAACATGACCACATATCACCCAGTGCACCAAACAAACATGGCCACATATCACCCAGTGCACCAAACAAACATGACCACATATCACCCAGTGCACCAAACAAACATGGTCACATATCACCCAGTGCACTAAACAAACATGGCCACATATCACCCAGTGCACCAAACAAACATGGCCACATATCACCCAGTGCACTAAACAAACATGACCACATATCACCCAGTGCACTAAACAAACATGGCCACATACCACCCAGTGCACCAAACAAACATGGCCACATATCACCCAGTGCACCAAACAAACATGGTCACATATCACCCAGTGCACCAAACAAACATGGCCACATATCACCCAGTGCACTAAACAAACATGGCCACATATCACCCAGTGCACCAAACAAACATGGCCACATATCACCCAGTGCACCAAACAAACATGTCCACATATCACCCCAGTGCACCAAACAAACATGGCCACATATCACCCCAGTGCACCAAACAAACATGGCCACATATCACCCAGTGCACCAAACAATACATGACCACATATCACCCAGTGCACCAAACAAACATGGCCACATATCACCCAGTGCACCAAACAAACATGGCCACATATCACCCAGGGCACCAAACAAACATGGCCACATATCACCCCAGTGCACCAAACACACATGGCCACATATCACCCCAGTGCACCAAACAAACATGGCCACATATCACCCAGTGCACCAAACAAACATGGCCACATACCACCCAGTGCACCAAACAAACATGGCCACATACCACCCAGTGCACCAAACAAACATGGCCACATATCACCCCAGTGCACCAAACACACATGGCCACATATCACCCCAGTGCACCAAACAAACATGGCCACATATCACCCAGTGCACCAAACAAACATGGCCACATACCACCCAGTGCACCAAACAAACATGGCCACATATCACCCCAGTGCACCAAACAAACATGGCCACATACCACCCAGTGCACCAAACAAACATGGCCACATACCACCCAGTGCACCAAACAAACATGGCCACATATCACCCAGTGCACCAAACAAACATGGCCACATATCACCCAGTGCACCAAACAAACATGGCCACATATCACCCAGTGCACCAAACAAACATGGCCACATATCACCCAGTGCACCAAACAAACATGGCCACATATCACCCAGTGCACCAAACAAACATGGCCACATATCACCCAGTGCACCAAACAAACATGGCCACATATCACCCAGTGCACCAAACAAACATGACCACATATCACCCAGTGCACCAAACAAACATGGCCACATATCACCCAGTGCACCAAACAAACATGACCACATATCACCCAGTGCACCAAACAAACATGGTCACATATCACCCAGTGCACCAAACAAACATGGCCACATATCACCCAGTGCACCAAACAAACATGGCCACATATCACCCAGTGCACTAAACAAACATGACCACATATCACCCAGTGCACTAAACAAACATGGCCACATACCACCCAGTGCACCAAACAAACATGGTCACATATCACCCAGTGCACCAAACAAACATGGCCACATATCACCCAGTGCACTAAACAAACATGGCCACATATCACCCAGTGCACCAAACAAACATGGCCACATATCACCCAGTGCACCAAACAAACATGTCCACATATCACCCCAGTGCACCAAACAAACATGGCCACATATCACCCCAGTGCACCAAACAAACATGGCCACATATCACCCAGTGCACCAAACAAACATGACCACATATCACCCAGAGCACCAAACAAACATGGCCACATATCACCCAGTGCACCAAACAAACATGGCCACATATCACCCAGGGCACCAAACAAACATGGCCACATATCACCCCAGTGCACCAAACACACATGGCCACATATCACCCCAGTGCACCAAACAAACATGGCCACATATCACCCAGTGCACCAAACAAACATGGCCACATATCACCCCAGTGCACCAAACAAACATGGCCACATATCACCCAGTGCACCAAACAAGACATGGCCACATATCATCCAGTGCACTAAACAAACATGGCCACATATCACCCAGTGCACCAAACAAGACATGGCCATATATCACCCAGTGCACCAAACAAACATGGCCACATATCATAGACATTGCTGAGGTCAGTGGGGTTAACCCCAAATCCACTTGATTTTCTGCACTGTTTGCTTTGCCAATTTCAACAATACACAATTCTCGCAGCTTTGCCTTTTGGTGATCCACCTACCAGCGTGAGATATACTCACAGACACATATATAGACATGTCTACTGATGTACTAGTCTACTGCACACAATATATGCATCTGAACTTACCTGAAATGCTTTGTCCAGATTCTGATCTAACAATGGCCTTAAGGTTGCCGACTTTGTAAGACGATGAAGTGGTTGCTTTGTATTTCTGTGCAAGGATCCAAGCAATCCTGCTTTCAACCACTTCTGGACGACTCTCATCGTCTGTGTGGCTGAATTCTATCTGCACTGCCACTCTATCGCCATCTTTCCTATTCACACACCAAATGGCACCACATGTATAAGAGCGGGGTACTAACACGAGAGGTTGTCTTTAATCATCTCTAACCAGAACTAACTGTTTTATTACTGACTCTAACTTACCTTCACTCAAATTATATATGATAATAACCGTACCTCCATTACTAATGATACTGACACAAATGATTTATTGACATGTTATTTGCCTCCTATATTCCTCACTATTATTTTGACATTGTTAAGCCGCATAGCCCGAAATATGCTGAAATTGCCACCTCGTATAATGTTTTCTGTATCCGTGCTGACTATTTACAAATAATACGATACGCCATATTCATACATCATAAATTTAAACAGTTTCGTTGGTTATGAAATGTTGCAGACCCCCTTTATCAACTGCCTAATCAATCTTATATGCGTGGCTTACACGTATGCTTGTTATGTATAATCCAACCGTTTGTTTCAGTTTCCTGTGGTCATTGAATATTGTTAATTAAAGTTAAAACCACTGTTGTTACCATTACTAATATAATTCATATTATTAACAATTGTTATATAAAAATTGTATATTTTTCGTTTTAAGGTCGCTCTGAGATTCACTGACGTGGCTGCGTCGCCCGCGACTTCGTCAACGGTACTGGAGTCTCCGCCAATTCCCCAACTACTCCGAGATTGCTGACGCCACCACCATGGGATCGGTCAACAACGTCCGTTCCAAGGGACACTGATGATGGTTTGTGACCGCCACCAAGACCAGTCGATCTCCAAGAATCGTCTATTGCTGATCTCGATCCTGCTGATGTCAGTGCCAGTAGCACTACCGGTGCCTCCTACCAGGTAGTCCGTGACACCTCAATCAGAGGAAATGACAAGCTCTTCGACGCAGTTGTGAACTCATACACAGTCAAGCGACTTACCACCCAATGCACTATTTGGCGTTTTACACTCAGATCGAAGACAGTGAATTGTGCAGCCACCGTTCACCGAGTTGAAGATATATTTATGGTCGGTCCGAGACAACACGTTCACCAGCCGAGTCTCGGCGCCGAAATGATCGCGGCAATTGCGCACGAGGCGAAACAACAGGTCGACGATCATACGTTTCGATCAGTAGGGGAGATGGTCGGCGATCTGGTGGCGGAATTCATTGTGGCCATACAGCCGTGCCTAGCTCTGTCAGCCCTCGAAAGAATGGCTGCGAACACCAACTACCACCGTAGCCGTAGACACAACTGACCGCAGAACCCACAAGACCTGGCGTTTGCACTGAGTGCGGGACATATCCCCGACAACTTCCTTCGCCGGGACATAAATGTCGATGGAACACGACACCTTCTTTTCGTCACAGACCTACAACTGGATCTGGTCTAGAAGGTGGAAACATGGTATATCGACGCGACGTTTAACGTCGTCCGACAGCCATTTTACCAGTTTTACACCGTGAACGCCTTCGTTTGTTCGGCACGATGACTGCACGAAACAACTCCCTTTCGCAACGTGCGTCATGTCGCGGCGCTGCAACAGAGATTATGTCGCGATATTTCAGGAACTGTCAGCCATACAGCCACATCGCCGAATGCAGAGTATGGTCCTCGATTTCGAGAATGCTACGTGGTGGGCGGCCCACGTGATGGGATCTTCCCAACCCTTGAGTTGAAGGGGTGTGTCATCCAGGAGTGTGAACTTTAAGTGGCCTACGCAAGCGATGGTGGCACGTTCAAGTTCCCGAAGAAAGTTACAGAGAACGGTGACCGTTCTTCTCATCAGCTCCTCCAAGCATGTGCCCGCCTATACGGACCACATGTATAAATGGATGATTCTCCTAAATGGACATGTTCGTGGACGGGGTCTATATATTATGTTACTTGTGAGTGATTGACAACTTCACATTGTTTTTATTCATAATAAACCGTTTTATATGAGTATGTTATTACAGGTTTTGTTCCAATATGTCACAATGTACGCTTTATGATTATATATATATATATATATATATATATATATATATATATATATATATATATATATATATATATATATAGATAATTACTGTATATTTTCTACTACATCTATACAACGTTTAGCTGTTCATTTTATATAACCAGTTAACTAATTTAATTATTTATTTAATTATTCACAATAAACCGGATGGCTGAAGGATATATATATATATATATATATTTCATATATCGACGAGGGCTGAGATCGACGGACCTCACTGGTTCCTATCCAGGGCGGTCTTATTCCAGAATATGGTAGAGATGCTGATTGGCTCTCAGACCGACTATTAAATAAAAATCTAAAATAAGGATGCACTTTGTTATAAGATCATACTATAATATTAAGTGTTCAACATGACGCTTACATTGTCATAAAAATAAACAGAAATAAAACTTTGCAGTTGTTTATGAAGCAGGCATTACGGTATGATAAGCCTCGATTACTCAGGCTCCGTGAGGTGACAGCACATTTTAGATAGCATTCAAAAGTCTGCTAAGTGACCAGACTCTTTTTCAGCGAAGTTGGTTAAACGAGAAAGAGTTGGTTAAATGAGACTAATGTCTACAAATTCAGATCTGGCCTAGTAAAAAGTGGACAAGTTTACCTGGCAACAAACATCAACGCACCCGCAAAACTGGGACAGATTCAACACCACGTTTTGGATGAAGCCACCAGGTGGGCAATGATTAGTCGAGGCTAGGCAGTGATGAGATTAAAATTCATGCCTTGAGGCTTGATCACATGTCTCCTGGCTCTTTGAATAAGCAATAGTATAACATTTAACACTCATCAAAGCCACATATATAATATAATTTTGCATCGTAGTCAATTATACTCACAACACCTTGTAGTCTCGAGTTAATCTATCAAAGTACTCATCAGAAACTTTCTCCAGAAATTCCTCAACCTGTAAACAAAGTGTAACGACTGTTCGCTGCAGGCAAATGTCTAGGCTCAACTGATGGTGGGACGATGTAAAGTTAAAGAAAAAGTCTCGGAAGTATAGTCCCAGTTGTGACTAGGAAACATCACAATAAACGTTTAATTGAAAAGTATAAATTAAATATAAAGTCTCGCCAGTTTCACTAATTATTTAATAGGATGCATTTTTTATTAAACAGATTCATAAAGATTTTTACCCTGAAAATGAAGTTGCATAGGCATTTCTGCTGGTTTGTCAATGCCTAATTAAGCCGTTACCATGGTGACGATTATGATTATGACAGGTGACAGCTATGTAAAAACATTCATTCAAACAACAATAAACACATTTGGAGTTGTGAGTTTTTCTTTGGACTGTTTTCCTGTGGTATTTTTCCATGATGATTGATGACAATGCAAGTTTATGATTAAATAAAACTCCTGTGACTCTGATCTGTCAATTCCAATCGGTGGTCAAGCTTTGTTGCAGTATTATTTTTCAATATTTAAATGTGCTAAACGAAATGCATTCTTGATCATTATGCTTGTGTCAGCATCGTCATGAATCCAGTAACCAGTTTTCTAACAATGTAGTTAATAACATATAAATTACCATTTTTGAAAATTCAAGATAACTTTCTCCACAATTATTTTACTGACCATTGTTATGACTGTGGGTTAACCTTATATGCCTGTGATGTGGGGACACCGTTGATTAATTACACCAGCCTCCTTCAGATCATATTGCTGAGGTTAAGCTCAGGTCATTATCCAATCATCTCATTGTCATTCTAGAGTGTTTGACTTGTGTGTCAGGGGTCGATGCGATTGATTACACCAGTTCCAGCATTAACTCTACCCCTGGCACATCCATTTTAAAAACTCTTTTAACTCGGGTCATTCCAGCTGCTTGTGTTCCATGCAACGGTTGATGCAGTAGTGACTGGCGAAGTCAATTGCTATAATTATATAGGTCACTCCCTAGTTTTCGGACATGATCAGAGAGGGTACAATAGTACAATAGCGCAATGACCCGTGGGTTGCGAGGATCGTTTAGCCAACTGTGTCTGAAGCTACACTAATAATTTATTTTCAATAAGTAAAACGTCCACGTGTAGGTGTTTGCTAAGGGGCACAGGTGTCTGCAGGTCGTCACGGTCACTGCTTTGACTGGTGCAGTCTACACAAAGTACAAATGATACAGCTAATCTGTAGAAACAGTTAATCTAGTGAATTTGCTAATCTGTACATTTGCTACTAGTAGGGTGATCAACCACCACCCATGATCTGTGAAACTATTGTAGAGCACTGTTTGAAAAAACTCACATAACTGGATGCAATTTTTCTTATAGCTTTTTTGCCCCACTTTGTACCATAACCAATCCCCCACTTGTGCTTTGTTGTCAGCTGCATAAGCACAGTTGTCCGTCCTGCAATATAAACAACAACAGGGTGATTAATAAGCCATATATTGTTGGATGCAATAACATTACAACATCGGGTAAATTAGGAAAACTGGCTTAGTTGTGTATATAAAGGAAAATTGCAATATAGGCTCATCAAAGCTGGGTCATAAACCAAGTGCTTAGTTTGATATAATACATGTGTACCTGAGGATGTTGGACATATTAAGCGTGTACCAGAATACGATTGACATATTACGTCTACCAAAGAACGTTTGACATATTACACGTCTACCAGAGAATGTTTGACATATTACACATCTACCTGGGGAAGATTGACATACTACACGTCTACGAGAGGAAGTTTGACATATTACACGTCTACCAGAGAACGTTTGACATATCATATGTCTACCTGGGGAAGTTTGAGATATTACACTTCTACCAGAGAACGTTTGACATATTACACGTCTAACTGGGGAAGTTTGACATATTACACGTCTATGAGAGTAAATTTGACATACTAGACGTCTACCAGAGATCGTTTGACATATTACATGTCTACATGGGGAAGTTTGCCATTGTATACGTCTACCAGAGAACGTTTGACATATTACACGTCTACCAGAGAACGTTTGACATATTACACGTCTACCAGAGGATGTTTGACATATTACACGTCTACCAGAGGATGTTTGACATATTACACGTCTACCACAGAAAGTTTGACATAATACATGTCTACCAGAGAACGTTTGTCATATTACACTTCTACCTGAGGACGTTTGACATATTACACATCTACCAGAAAACGATTGACATATTACACGTCTACCAGAGAACGTTTGACTTATTACATGTCTACCAGAGGATGTTTGACATATTACACGTCTACCAGAGAACGTTTGACATATTACACGTCTACCAGAAGATGTTTGACATATTACACGTCTACCAGAGAATGTTTGACATATTACACATCGACCAGAGGATGTTTGATATATTACACATCTATCAAAGAATGTTTGACATATTATATGTCTACCAGAGAACGTTTTACATATTACATGTCTACCAGAGGATGTTTTACATAGTATACGTATATCAGAGGATGTTTGACATATTACACGTCTACCAGAGGACGTTTGACATATTACACATCTACGGGAGAACGTTTGTCATATTACACATCTACCCGGGGTAGTTTGACTTATTACACCTCTACGAGAGGAACTTTGACATGTTACACGTCTTCAAGAGGAAGTTTGACATACTACACGTTTACCAGAGAACGTTTGACATATTACACCTCTACCAGATGATGTTTGACATATTACACGTCTATGAGAGGATGTTTGACATATTACGCGTCTAACAGAGAATGTTTGATATATTACACGTCTATCTGAGGATGTTTCATATATTACACGTCTAACAGAGAACGTTTGACATATTACACGTCTATCTGAGGATATTTTATATATTACACATCTATCAGACGATGTTTGACATATTACACGTCTCCCAGAGGATGTTTGACATACTACACGTCTACCAGAGGATGTTTGACATAGTACACGTCTAACAGAGAACGTTTGACATATTACACGTCTATCTGAGGATGTTTTATATATTACACGTCTATCAAGTAAAAAGTAAAGGTAAGTTTTTATATAGCGCAGTATCCAGTCCATAGATCTACTCAAAGCGCTTTTACACATTACTTCCCGCAATCCCCGGCAGACCTGTTCAATCAAATACCATCTCAACTTCTCTGGGAAGCATCTAGCCACATGCTACAATTAATGTGCGAAAAGCTGCGCCTACACATATCCACCACTGTCTATTGCCAGGTACTCATTTATACAGCTGAGTGAACTGGAGCAATGTAGAGTGAAAAACTTGCCCAAGGTTTTAACAGCGCAGCACAGGTTTTGAACCCGGGTTCTCTTAGTCAAGAGTCCGGAGGTCTACCCCTGAGCCACTGCACTCTACAGAGGGTGTTTGACATATTACACGTCTCCCAGACGATGTTTGACATATTACACGTCTCCCAGAGGATGTTTGAAATAGTACACATCTGCCAGAGGACGTTTGACATATTACACGTCTACCTGGGAAGGTATGACATATTGCACGTCTACCAGAGGATGTTTGACATATTATACGTCTACCAGAGGATGTTTGACATATTACACGTCTGCCAGAGAATGTTTGACATATTACACGTCTACCAGAGAACGTTTGACATATTACACATCTACCTGGGAAAGTTTCATAAATTACACGTGTACCAGAGAACGTTTTACATATTACACTTTACCAGAGGACGTTTGACATATAACACGTCTATAAGAGAACGTTTGACATAGTACACGTCTATCAGAGGATGTTTGACATATTACACGTCTACCAGAGATCGTTTGACATATTACCTGTCTACCAGAGATTGTTTGACATATTACACGCCTACCAGAGGATATTTGACATATTACACGTCTACCAGAGAACGTTTGACATATTACACGTCTACCAGAGGATGTTTGACATATTACCCGTCTACCAGAGAATGTTTGACATATTACACATCTACGAGAGGAAGTATGACATATTACACGTCTACGAGAGAATGTTTGACATATTACACATCTACGAGAGGAAATATGACATATTACACGTCTACGAGAGGAAGTGTGACACATTACATGTCTACCAGAGAACGTTTGACATATTACACGTCTACCTGGGGAAGTTTGACACATTACACATCTACCAGAGAACGTTTGGCATATTACACGTCTGCCTGAGAACGTTTGACATAGTACACGTCAACCAGATCATTTTTGACATATTACTCATATGCCAGAGAACGTTTGACATATTACACGTCTACCTAGGGACGTTTGACATATTACACGTCTCCCTAAGGACGTTTGACATATTACACGTCTGCCAGAGGATGTTTGACATATTAGACGTCTATCAGAGGATGTTTGATATATTACACGTCTACCAGAAAACGTTTAACATATTACACGTCTATCAGAGGATGTTTGATATATTACACGTCTATCAGAGGATGTTTGACATATTACACGTCTACCAAAGGATGTTTGACATAGTACACGTCTACCCGAGGATGTTTGACATAGTACACGTCTACCAGAGGAAGTAAACCTTGGTTTTGTTTCTTCACATACTTGTGAAAATTAACAACATGAATTCTGATTAATGACCAAGGTGATATGACCGGGCAGTGTGTCCGCGAGAGTCACTCACCTGTTGGTATCATACAGACGCGGCCACAGCCATTGGAGCAGCACTTCTGGGAGGAGCGACAGTTAGCTGTGTCTGTGCACAGCGCGGCACATGTCGCATTCCCGGCCTCCACTACCGGACAACGCCCAGCTGAAACACAAGAGTGAGTTAGAGGTTAATCACAGGAACTCATTTGGAAATCGCTGTGATGTGATGTGATGTGATGTGATGTGATGTGATGTGATGTGATGTGATGTGATGTGATGTGATGTGATGTGATGTGATGTGATGTGATGTGATGTGATGTGATGTGATGTGATGTGATGTGATGTGATGTGATGTGATGTGATGTGATGTGTATCACTGGAACATTTGTTAAATTCACATAGTCAGGCACCTGATGTATAAAACAACAACAAAAACCAATAAAGAAAAACTGAATGGTTGATTGAAAACCATCTATTAGTTGTAATGGACTTAAAATAAAATGTGTCAATTAATGTAAATAATAGTCATTTAACCGATTAGCACTCAAGTCGGGCATAGCCGGCCAGCGAATACAGCACAGCATTTGAATTCGGTTTACGTGGTTGCATCTATTGATTAAGAAATGCAATAAATGCGATACCTATCTAGACATATAACTTTAAACTGTGACTATTTTGGATACTTCCGTTCTAAATTTTTTTACAGGGTTTTCAAAATTTAACAGCTTTAGTTTTTGTGTTTCGACATTTTATAATGTCCTCCAGCCAGGAGTTGGCCACGTGTACAGCTAAAATGTGTAATATATTATAACAAGTTACATACCAGTGTGTAGATCTTGTAGCAGTAGAAATCCAAGCATAAAAAAGTTACAGAGCTAAAAAGTATTTTATTTACAAAAGGTTTCAGAATGTCATAGTGTCAACCAAGGAATGGTCAACATATTTTCAAGTTATAACAACAGTTTTGACACCACTGTGTAGGTGCTTTTATTATCTACAACATGCATACTACATACAGTTGCGAGGATTGAATAATAAAGGCGCTAGAGCAAAGATAATGGCGCAAACAATAATTTTAAACATCTAGGTCAAATATTTGAGGAGCCACAGGCATCACGTTACAATCGGCTGCGTGCTAATGGGTTAAAGTACACAGAAGCCTGACCGAGTAAGTGACGTATACAACAGTTTCAAATGATGTGACTTACTAAATAGCGTCAATTGAAACATATCCAAATCTGATTTCCTGAATGGCTGAAGTATTTCGATGACATTTTTAGTAGTTAGCGCCATTAAAACTTACTGAAGACAATTCATTATTGATTAAAGGCAACTACTATTTAATAATAATAATAATAATAATAAATAACTGGTGCCAGTATCTTGAGAATATGAGCTCAGTGGCACAACAAAACCATCCTCATATTCAACGGCAGTGCAATTGGATGAGTGTGCTAAGAAACTAGGGTGGATAGGCGAGACTAAACAAATAGGTTTTCACGTGACGGCGAAATGTAATGTTTTCTGCTGATTTCATGTTGTCAGGAAATGTATTCCACAGAGTAGACGCAGCGACTGAGAAAGCTTGTGTTCCGCCCTTTGTCTCGACTCTGTGAACAACAAGTTAATTTGGGCTTGGCGACCGGACTGCCTGTGCCGTCTTGCTGGCGTAAGCTTTGAGAGCAAATATGACGGTTATTTAGAAAAAGGCTTGGTATGTGTTTGTGCATATCTTAAACATGATATGTAGCGAATGCAGTTATTTTAGGTGTGGCACTGCGCGAGAGAAAACAATGCCAAACAATTCTAGACACGTTGAAGTTTACCATTGTCTTTACTGACCATATATATTACAAAGGAGGGAGTTACACTTACAGTAATCCAGTTTACTACTGATACAAACTGTTGCGATCGTTTTAGCGACTGAAAGAGGCTATAACCGGCAAATGCGGTAAAGACACAGATACGATAGACACTGCAACAACTCTTTCAGAGATATGTTGTTTAAAGCTGAAGTTATGATCAAAGGTCATACCTAGATTCTGTGTGAAGTTTGGACTCAGCACATTGTTTGAAAAAGACCATCTAGTTTACTATGTTGCACTAGAGTACCAATTATAGGAAACTCAATTTTTTCTGTATTTAACTTTAATTTACTGTCAGTCATCTAGTAGAATATTTCTTGGAGACAATCATTTAGTTGGCTTAAGGAGCGATTTGCATCTGACGTAGCTGAGTTGTTAACCTAAGTATCACCTGCGTAAATGTGGTGATCCAGATTCTGATTTTGGAGTGGTGTAGTGTAGAGGGTGAAGAGCAAAGGCCCAAGAACCAAACCCTGGGGAATGTCACACGATGTAGGAAATGCGGTCGACCTTTTTTATCTTTACAGTTTGAAGTCTATCTGTTAGGTATGATGAAATCAGGTCAGAGCTGTGCCGATATGCAATACCAGATAGATAAACGTTCAATAAGCGTAGTGTGATGAATAGTATCGAAGGCAGCTGACAAATCAAGCAAGGTGAGTGCTATCACTTTACCTTTCCTTTAGTAATATAAGTTGCGACCCACTACAGCCAATGCAACTGACCATGTCACATGTTGCCATAGTTTTCATAAGTGCGTAGAATGTTAAGAGCAGATTTGTGGGCATGAGATAATTTATTATTTTTAAAAAGGCTACGGTTGTAAACATATAAAAATAAAAGAGCCGTGTACCCCACTACAGTAGTAGCACCACCTGTGGATAAGAACTAGGGCTACTTATATGTCAACAGACTCAACACAGATCAATGCAGCACTACATATATAATTATATCAAATGGATTCTAGTCACGATATGTCACACATCACGCCAACACACCATTATATTCTAACTTGGCCTGTTGCCAACCCGTATTGTGGCAAAGGCTATGATACACTATAACTGCTTACTAGGCTGGTACAGTTCCCGCAATAACTCACAACTCATGTAGGTTTATGCTGCGTGAGTTCTCGACTAAAACTAGAACTAGTTTCTCACTATGAAGTGATTTAAAGCTGTTTCTTACACTCCTCTTTGGAACTTCTCCAGTTACTTCACATCCACATATAGTTGCATATGTTATGTAAATAACTCATATATGCAGTTGCTTAATAAATAAGAGCTTATTTATTTGAAACGATCGAACGAATTGACTAGTTTTATTAAATCTGGCAATTTACTTCTTGATTGCTTGGGTTACAATTAGCCTTTCAAACAACTTTACTAGTGATCGTTAACAAAGCAGCACATATTAACAACATTAATAGATAAACACAGGACAATGGAAAAATAATATTAGACTTTCATGAGAATATTCCAATCATTTGGATTAATGCTAATTAGTTATGCTTGGCATTTTACAAACGCTACATGAATGAAAAGGTAATTGTTGATCATGTTGCTTTTACACGAACAAGTTATGAATTAAAATAGCAGTTTGCATATTTACTACAAAACTTCAATAAGGTAGATTTGTTGTGACGGATTGTACCATTTGGAGTAAAATTTGTAAATTAAAATATTAAGATAATCTTGCATAAAATGATTATAAAACTGTAATATATATTCCATCGATTGAGTAAAAATAAAATGGTCATAACAGTTATTTTTGTTGATAGCATTGCTGAATAAAATCATCTTATGATGGATAAGAAATGTCCAAACAGGACTTGACTTGACAGGTGTACTATTCTAGTTGTGTATACCATGTGATTCATTCAGCAACATGCGTTTCTTGAAGGTGCGACAAAAAAGTAACGCCGGAAAAACATAGAAGCACTATGAGGTGAGAGGAGCAAAAAAGACATCAACATTCAACGAGTTTACGGCATCTGGCAACAACAAATCAAAGCAACAAGATTCCCTGTTTTGTTCGTGGAACAGCGTGAAACCAGACAATCAGTAATCACCATATTGTATCATGCTGTACCAAAAGCATATACATCCCATCTGTTGATATCACAAATTTCTCCATTCTTCGACCACGTCAGGAATAATGCGATACACGCATAGTATATAATCTACAGCGAAACGTATTGGTGTTGTTCATGACAATGACATTGATATCACTGTCATATACTATACCTAAGCTCTGTTGGACGGCATTGATATTTGGTTCAGAAAGTTGCCTGATTATTGGCTGGCAAAGTTAAGGGTACAGATGACTATAAACGTCATCCCTTTCTGAACGCCCCATCGTGAAAAGATGATACAAACGTCATCTCAGTTGAATTGCAAAGCATTATCTTCATACGGAGATGATGATCACAATTATGACGTACAAGTGAACTCGTGACAGAGGCCAGGAACATTCTGATGGCGTTGTGTGGTGGATAGATATTTGAATCTCTGGCATCCGTTCGTGCCCACCAGTCACCATTGAAACTAAATGCAAGGATCTTTCGACGCTGGTTTCAGACTCCGCATCAGCCATCTCTGTGTTTTTGCCAATTTTGATGGATTATGCAGCACCAACACCGCTGTGATCCCGTCTACACGTCACTGATGCTCTCAAGCAATGTCTGACGAGATCCCTTTGGCTACCTGCGTGACAACCTTGTGCAGAAGTTTGCCCATATCGCTATTCCAATATTGCCTCTGCAACCTCATTTAGCTGGAAGAAGGGTATCTCACAATTGGAACCAATAACCATGTTTGTCTAATTGCTTAACAATCACGACATCGAAAGCCCGACTAACAATTATAACATTATGTATCTGGCGGTTACAAACAGCAAATGAGTTTGCCTACGTCTACACTGCTCTACTTCGGAGAACAATCTTCTGAGTTCTGGCTGCAATTCTGAGTCTGTATGTATACAGTAAGGCCATTTAAAAGACCCTAGACAACATCCATCCCATACACTTAAATAGAAGAAACACACGACGGAGAAGAAACAATGTTCTACAGTTATGTTGAAACTGACGTAGGTAATGCACTCTCAATCTTTTGCCAGGCTAAAGGCGTTCTACATTCTGGAGAATGACATGCATTCGTTAATCTAAAACCTCTACATTTCTAGTGTTCTAATATCTAGTTCCATGACTACTGGGTGGTATTATCAGTGCTTCTTGGATGACATCCTCAGTAACTCATGTACGCCATCGGAATCTTTCGATCTAGGGATTATTTTCCAAGCTGAGGTGTACTTAAATTTATGCTCAATGTTCTAATAATAATATGATCAACCTACCGAAGAAACACTTCTGATTAATCGTGGCTCTATGCAAGAGAAGATTAAACGAAACGAAGATTAATTTAGGGGAGTAAAATTTTAGCACACCTGTAGAAGTGGCACTACATCAACTCACCTTGTGAACCCGCCACGAGACACAGTGTCAACACGCAGACACCTGCCAACAGCACGACTCGAGTTGTCATCATTACTATGACACACTCATTCATCAGCCCACAAAAGACTACTTCGGTTGTGTGACACTGTCTGAAACTAACATCACGTAACGTTATTACAGTAGCAGGTTCACAGGTTATGTCACAGCGTCGAGTTGTAGGAAACACGCAGTGCAATGTGTGTCCAGAACACCGACTCTAGGGGCGAATGGGTGGGTGGGAGGGTGGGTGGGTGGGTAAGTGAAAGAAGGAATGAGTGAATGAGTGAGTGAGTGGGTGGGTGAGTGGGTGCGTGAGTGAGTGAGTGAGTGAGTGAGTGAATGAATGAGTGAGTGAGTGAGTGAGTGAGTGAGTGAGTGAGTGAGTGAGTGAGTGAGTGAGTGAGTGAGTGAGTGAGTGAGTGAGTGAGTGAGTGAGTGAGTGAGTAAATATGGCATGTTTGTTTGACTAATTGGTTGACTGAGTGATTGTGTGTGCGTTTGTTGTTGACAGGGGGTTCATTAACTCGTTACCTTTCTGACAACTTCGGGGGAGAGATAATATGATATTAATAGTTACAGTTACCTGGTGTCAGTCCTTGTCTTCTGTGACGACTTACTGTCAGGGAGACCTACTCCTTACACTGCTCTAAGCCAACGCACTCACAATGAAGCACACTCGCCCCGGTGAAAGACGTCAACCTAGTTTCATGGTTGAATGCCCGGCATGTAGTCCATGGCAGTGAACCTTAGAGTGCCATTGGTTATATTTGAATGATTCAGCAGTAGTCTTGGAGACAGGGCCTTCTTGTAAGTGGCTGTAGAATAGCTTCTGTTTACGCTAGCAGTGATAGCGATTCCCTGACAGGGTAGGTGACACATGACCGTTTTGATAATAATAGTTACCCAATATCAGAAACCATGTCCAGCGATAGACAGCGGTTGTGAGTGGTTACTGTAGAGCTAGTATTCATCTCTAAACTGTAGAGCGCTGTGGCTCATGGGTAGAGCTTCCGACTCTCGACTAAGAGAACCCGGGTTCGAATCCTGTGCTGCGGTGTTATACCTTGGGCAAGTCGTTCCAGTTCACTCAGCTGTATGAATGAGTCCCTGGCTATAGACAGTGGTGGATATTGCACTATCAGCCTCAGCGTTGCTGGGTGCTTCCCAGAGAAGTTGAGATGGTGTTTGATTGAACAGGTTTGCCAGGGAGTAAGGTACTTTGAGCAGTCCTGATGACTGGATACTGCACTATGTAAGAACTTACCTTATCTGTACGTGTTGCCATGGTATTGACATGAGGCTAGATGTAATCAAATACATTAATCAACTACAGTTTCGCGACCTCAAACTTCCCAAACAGAATGAAGGAAGCTCAAGTAATCTTGGTGTATAATAAAAAAGATCTTTAGACAAAACAAAACTACAGGCCGATTAGCATCCTCGCATTCATCTCTTAACTATTAAAAAAAAATTGACAACAACTAAGTGCTCGTTTCCGAATATGTTAAAAACCGTTTCATCGGTGCTTTGAGACCGGGCATGGGGTTTCCATCCACTCTGTTGAGATTAGTAGGAGACACCGGATAGTCATAATAACAATTTTCCTAATAATAATAATATAATACAATATTTATATAGCACCATAATCACACGGTGCTCTATGGCACTTTATAGTACAATAATAATAACAATAACAAAGAATCTATAGAGAAATTAAAACATTACATTATTTAGTTAAATAATTTAAAAGCTAAACAACAAATAGTCATAAATTGAATTAAAGAGTAAAAATACAATTCTATATAAGGATAGTGAACCTAAAAGGTATAGGTGCAATAAATAATTAAGTAATACACCTGTATATTACATAAAAACTATCAAATAATAATAATAATAAACAAATATATATAGAATTAGGGTGGATAAAAATAGTAAGATTACGGATAAAATGTACATTCATGGCATTAAAATAAATGAACTAGTAGGAATAAATATCGAGTGCTATTAAAACAGTTGATGTGTTGATTTGTTGTCTATGTATTGCTGCCGGAACAGAAATGTCTTTAGTTGCCTTTGAAATTTGATGCAGCTATCACTATTTCTGATGTTAACAGGCAAACTGTACCACAGAGTCGCCGCTGCTTTCGTAAAAATTCTGTCTCCATATGTTACAGTTCGGCTTCGTTAGTATACAGAGTTATGTAGCAAATACATGTTCTGTGACTTTTTAATATAGATTTTAAATAATTGTGATTTTTCACTTATATTGACCCTAAAGGACTGGAAAAAACCTTTTTCCATTTTTTTCGTCCACTTTTTCGTGGGGAAATTCAAGGTGGCCACCACTGTACACCAAAATTCTTATAATCGCTATGTCTTTGGCAATAAACTGTATAGAAACTTGAATTCGGAGTCGTTTTATATGTATTGATGTATGAGGAATCCAATGCAACTATTATCTTGGTTAAAGAAATGAAAATAAAGTTATACTAGCCAAATAATGCGTTAAAATGACCGTAAAATGTATATAGTATACGCAATTATGTAACACATATATGTCCTGTTTTTTTTTCATGTAAAATTTAAATAATTGTGTTTTTTCACTTATATTGACCGTAAAGAACTGGAAAAAAACTGTTTACATTTTTTTCGTCCACTTTTTCGTGGGAAAATTCATGATGGCCGCCACCGTACACAAAAATTATTATAATCGCTATATCTTGGGCAATAAACGGTATAAAAACTTGAATTACGTGGCATGGTTCTGAGCGTACAGAGCATGTAGGTCTATAGGCGGATACTAGATCACTCAGATAGACTGGCAATTGGTGATGCATCACACGATAGGTGTGTGACAAGATCTTATATTGTATTCGGTGGTGGACTGGAAGCCAGTGAAGTTCTTTTTAGAACAGCAGTGATGTGTGAGCGGCGACCGGTTCTTGTGATGACACGCGCGCAAGCATTCTGTAGACGTTGCATCTTCGCAAGATGATTCGCGGGCAAACTGTAAAATAGCGAGTTGCAGTAATCTAATCTTGACGTCACCGAGGCATGTACCAGTGTCTTTGTTGCATCTTGGGTGAGATACCATCGGATTCTCCCAATATTCCGCAGGTGGTAGTATCCTGTTCGATATACCGAATGTACATGCTGACTCATATTCAGGTGTTGATCGTAGATAACCTCAAGATCATGGACGGAAGATGATTGTAGTTGTTTTTGTTCCCCGACGGTAACAGTAATGTTAGATGGTGATTTAAGTCCGTGTTTGGATGTGAACAAGATCACTTCCGTCTTCTCCTCATTCAAGTTGAGCATATTTCTCGTTAGCCAATTTCGAACGTCTCTGATGCAATCATTCAACCGGGTAACTGCTGCTGTACGTTCTTCACGGTCACTATTCATGAAAGAGACATATAATTGTATGTCGTCGACATAAAAGTGCACGTCTAATTTATGATGCCTTATAATGTTTCCGAGTGGTCGTGTGTAAAGTCAGTAAAAAAGTGGGCCAAGCACCGATATCTGTGGGACGCCATATCCCAGTGTTACATCAGCCGAAGCATCTTCACCAATGATGACTTGTTGGCATAGCTGGCGCAAATACGATGCCATCCATAACAGTGTATCGACAGAAATGCCATTGATCCAGCTATTTTCCATGCTATATGATGTATTTCAAAACAAGCAATGTCAAAATATGATGTAAAACAATGCACATAAAACGAAACTTGTATAAGAGGCCGAGATCACACGGCGGAAAGTATCTTAACATTTTTATACATAAGCAACATACGAAATTATATACTAGATTTGCGTGGGGTGCACCACTACTCTCGCGTCATATTCTGAAAGGGATTGTGTCGCTCACACTTCGGACTCAAATGGGAAGACCGCAAACCAAAGAGCAGACATTTCACAAGTTCAATATGAAAACGAAAACACAAAGCAACTAACAGGCAATGGTCACATCATATAATCATTGATGTTGAGCTAGATACACAAATTAGTCCAGGCTCTTCCATATAGGCCCGTAAAAATGTTGAGGTAAACGCAGTTTTTCTTTTGATTTGTATTCCACATACCATGCCTTTCAACAATCCAGGAGGTGTTTTTGAAAATCCGTGGCATAAGGTCACTGGAGTGTGAAATCCAAAATGGCCGCCGCTGACCAGGTTTTCATCTATAACTTTGGATCTAGAAGGGCTAGTTAGCCAAACTTGATATAAATTCTGCCTAAAATTGACATTCCCGACACGCCTAACCTATCCATTTTACAATTTGACGCCATGTTTGATGATAAATCCTACATAGCCGCTCATCCATGACGACTGTAGAAACACAATAAGCCGTAACTTTCGATCGAAATGAGCTCGAAACTGGATTTGATGCCCCTCTTGATGGAACCTTATGAGGATCTCCAATCAAATACATTTCCTTTCATGACCTTTTAGGTTGAATATATAGGTCAAATGTCAAATTAATGGGTTAAAATCAACATTTTATAATCATATCTGGCCACGAAACAGGATATAACTGGTATATATATATATGAGCTAGAGGTCATATCTCAGTTGCTATCATCATTGTTCTGCTGAGATAAAGTCAAATTTATGACTCTCTTAATTTTAAAGGTTGTAAGCGTTATGTCAAGGTCAAAAGGTCGCTTATCCCTTCATGAAGCCCGCTATGCCGCACAGTTGATTTACCTGATGATTTGTGTTGGTATGTTCCCTATGTGCCCCATGGAGGTTTGCGTCCATGTGATGGCATTTATCATCATTGCAGATGTTCTATTGATGTGTAGGGGGTTCCCGCCAGCCCTCCCAAACCTTGTGACAACATTCTAATGGCCTAAGACCACATTTGCATTTTCCATAGGCGACCATTATAACGTTTCCTTCATTTCCTATTAATCTTGATCAGCTCTCTTATTGACAATTTCACAGCATGTTTACCCTCCACAGACAGAGGTTCAGTGGAAAATTCGTGAACTTTTAATACCTCAGGCTCCCACAAAGTTCATTCAAACCTTACACCCCTCCATTTCTGCTTGAGCCACCCACGGATTGCCCCTGATTACATCACCAAGCAAAATGACAAATGTATTAATACGCAGAAATGCACCGAATGACAGCTGTCGTAATTTGACAGCTCTGATGTCACGCTGCACAAAAACGTCATTTATAATCACTCCACACTACATATGTGCTCACAGAAATCCAGACAACGTGCATAATGCTGCTTTTTTAAGGTACTCTGCGGTCGGGTAATGGCGGACGTGCACATTTTGGTGGTCTTACGTCAAATAGATTGGCCGAAAACGTCAAAAGTTCACAAAAATTAGTCATACATCAAGACTGACATATAGCTAGATTAACTGTCTAGGGAAATTGACACCATCTCGATAACAATTATAATATGCGTCTTCAAAAGTTGCACCCCTCCCAGATAAATAGCACCGTGCGTGGGTTGAAACACGTTTATTCAGAAACCGATAATAGATCAGACGTTTGCCTGAAACTAATGGCACTGTACACAACAAACAGTCCACCACAGTCTCTTAACCATCTGACAGTAACATATAGAGAATATTGAAGATATATATTTTTTGACAATTTCTTTGTAAATGTTGTAAATTTCACCATAAAAATGCAAAAATCATATTTTTGAACAGCATTTTTTCGGACACGCAAAGTGCTAAATTTCACGAATTTCTGTATATCATAATGCTCACCAACTTTGCTTAATTGTATGATGCAATTATGAACTGTGCGTCGTATATATACGTCCCCAGGAGGGCTCAGAATCACAGGCCAGTTTCTCATAAATTGTCGCAGTATTGAAAAGCCAGGCAGCGTCTTTCGATGGTAATTTCAATTAAATTGTATGTAGAACGCTGAAATGTGGGACATACATTCAGGAATATACACGTTACATGATGGAAGCATATTCGTGATACACAGTAGAACGTATCTCTTGCGTCAAACAAATTATCACCCTACCCCCCTTGCAATAAGCCGCACTTTACTCGGGCGCAACCCATTATATTAGACAGAGACACTTCCATAACCATCACACGTCGTTTATTATGCCACAAATTATTTCGCTGGTGTACATACACTATTGAACACATCAGATTCAGCTGGTAGATTAGTTACTGTCAGAAAAAAATGTTGGCCAGTGACACCATAGACACGTGGCAAATGTTGAATAGACAGTTGCGCCACCCTCTGCCGCAACTTGATCGCTGTAAACGCATCCATTGTGGTAATAATGTTGTTACTAAAACATATCCACATTGCTTTTAGTGCATTAAAGAGCATCTTAGATGTTGACAATTCGGATAGAACATACAAATTACCAGTTATTTATATAGTTTCTTATCAGACTATATATCACTTATGTATGTGATTAGTTTAAGCTGACATGTCATAAGCAAATATCTGTATAATTCGGTTATGTTACAGCTGAAAAGTGCAAGACTGTCGACAGGGATGGTGTGTTAGTTCTTGTAGACAATTTCAACATACTGACACTTCTGTTAGGTGCCCAATTTTAGTTTGTATGAGCATCAATGAACCTAATCGGATTACGGCAGTCGGGGCATACTTGGATAAAATGCGCTGCTTTCTTATTCTCAGTCACATCTGGGGTATATTTAAATATATTCTCAATTGTGTTCGGTGTTTCAGTTAGGGTATGTATGTCGCTAAAATGAGCAGGTGAAAGATAGTACATTTTTAGACGCGCGTGGACAATCCGCTTCATTCGGCGACCAACAATTGACTAAAATAGAGGCTGCGTTTAAGGGGTGGGGGTGTAATCAAATGTCCTTTGCTCGCCCGTTGATGCTTATTTTGTGTTCTAAATACGACACAAGCAAGCATCACATAATTAGGATTAACAAATAGGAAGCTATCGGAGGTTCATTTTAGTATTTGTTATTAAGAAACACGCATTTGTAGATGTCGCATACACAGTATAAGTAATGTAATTGCAGCTAAACTCATCGTACTGGAAATATGTCGTTAATGTGGCGCATTTTTTTAAATACGAAACAAATTATTCACGCTCTTGAACAGGGACATTTGAAGCACAAACTCATGCTGTCTTCAATATAGGATATTACGCATGGTGTGTAAAATGCAGCGTGTAACTTCCACATAACCAATATTATCAGTGTATTTTCCTTGCATATCACGCGGTAACTAGCTTGCTAATTGCTTTTAATAACTCTCCTAGATGGAGCATTATCAGTAAATAATGACTCCATTGTATTACAGTCAATAGCAACTTCAAATGAAGCAAAACAATAACCTCACGCATCGCTCAAACTACGTTTTCGTGCCTCTTATGTCAAAACGGCCGTTTTTCAATTAGGCCTAAGACCACATTTGCATTTTCCATAGGCGACCATTATAACGTTTCCTTCATTTCCTATTAATCTTGATCAGCTCTCTTATTGACAATTTCACAGCATGTTTACCCTCCACAGACAGAGGTTCAGTGGAAAATTCGTGAACTTTTAATACCTCAGGCTCCCACAAAGTTCATTCAAACCTTACACCCCTCCATTTCTGCTTGAGCCACCCACGGATTGCCCCTGATTACATCACCAAGCAAAATGACAAATGTATTAATACGCAGAAATGCACCGAATGACAGCTGTCGTAATTTGACAGCTCTGATGTCACGCTGCACAAAAACGTCATTTATAATCACTCCACACTACATATGTGCTCACAGAAATCCAGACAACGTGCATAATGCTGCTTTTTTAAGGTACTCTGCGGTCGGGTAATGGCGGACGTGCACATTTTGGTGGTCTTACGTCTAATGTCCGCATGCAGCTGTCTCAGACGATAATGCCCATGTTCTGAGATGATGGCGTGTTTCACACGGTTGCAGATATTCTGAGTCAGACACATTGTTGGTGGACATCTATGGCATGTTTGGAGTGTTACACTATGCGAAGATTCTACCACGATGCATTGGTTGCTATATCAGTGATAGTGACCTGGACGATGCCCTATTCGAAGCAGAGCTCTTTTTTTAATCATATACTTTTTTATTTTTTTATTTTAGTATGTGTGTGTGTATGTGTATGTGTATGTGTATATATATATATATATATATATATATATATATATATATATATATATATATATATATTATATACATACATATATACATATATACATACATATGTATATATATATATGTTTATTTATCTTAATAATACTTTATCATCCATATATACATATATATATATATATTTTAAAGGCAAGATCTACCTACCAATCTGCGGGTTAAAGGCAAGATCTACCGTGCAGTCGTGCTGTCCACCCTCCTATACGGAGCTGAGGCCTGGACAGTGTACAAACGACAGGTGAAAAAGCTGCATGCCTTCATGATGCGACATCTGCGTTCGATCATGAGGATAACCTGGATGGACAAAGTGACAAACAAGGAAATACTAGAACGAACAGGGCTGCCATCTATGGAAGATCTTCTGATCAGAAAGAATCTTCGGTGGACTGGACACCTCATGAGGATGTCACCAGACAGGCTACCGAAGCAGGTTCTCTACTCTCAACTGTCTTCTGGTGACAGAAAGAGAGGGCACCCTCGTCTCCGATTCAAGGATACCATTAAAAGAAACCTGAAGATGAGAGACATAAAGATCGACACATGGACATCACTCTCACAGCAGAGAAACAAATGGAGAGCAACAGTCAAGTGATGGAAGCAGTCTTTGTCGCTTCGCGACCGACAGCATGATGATGATATATTTTAATAATAATTTATCATCCCATTTTAGCTACTATTTGTACATTAATGTGAGGCGCCTGAGAACAATACTATTGATTCGGGCGCTATACAAATAAATTGTATTATTAAGTCACTGCTAGAGATCAATACAAATCATGGTGATGCTTTTCAAGGTGACTGATATTTTCAGTTGAGAGGTTTCGTCCTCGCTAACGATACTCAACTCAATGATGATCTAATACAACTGCAGACTTGTGCATATGGGCGGGAAGAATGCCGAAGTAGCACGTTCCACAGGTCTTTTCACTCATACAGCGCTTGCTTATCAAGTACAACACTGTCTTTGTTATTACTAATGTTATTGTCTCCTATCAGAGACCTATTTTAAGAAATTATACATGTTTATTTATTTATTTATCTTAGTAGCTATTTTTTTACGTAATTTATTATTATACTTTACCTATTTTATTGATGACTATATTTACTATCATTTTATTGTGTATTGACAACTGTAGGCCCTACATGATCCACCAATGTTTTTTATTACTGTCATTTTATGTGTGACTGAAGAAACATTTCCGTTTTTAAACGGACAATAAAGTTTTTTGAATCTTGAATCTTTGAATCTTCACGTATATTACAATCTCAGATCGGGAGAGATGGTGGTGGCCATTACATGTATCCTGCATGCAAATATGTTCCGGTTATTGTTCAGGAGTTCGATGGAGTCAATTGCTAAGGGTCGTTCTACATTTGGAAAACTCAGTTGTTAGAGGCGAAAGACTCAGAACTCTATATGTGAAGTGCAAGATCGGAATGACAGCTTCAACTATGCCGAATTAGATATAAAGTTAGCGCATTTAATCCAGCGGGCATCAAAGAGCCAGGGAGGCATCGTCAGCCACACATGAATGTTCGCAGTTGTAGTGGAGTTTGAGCTGATCTCCCATGAGATCCTGCTCATACAGAACAACTGCCATAAGCTCACAAACGAGCAGATGGACGAGTATCATAAGACCATCATGTACCAGGAACTCGGGAGCATCATGGCCGTTATCTTTTATGCCAATATGTCCCGTCTTCTTGACTTTGTGCGAGCTGCAGCAAATCCATTCATTATCAAAGCCTCTGGTGTCAGATTGCATAACTTCGCTACCGAACATTTAATCAATGATGAAATAATGGATGTGTTCGAGAATGGAGAGAAGATACAGACGAGAGAGCTGGTTTTGAAGACAAAGAAGCTTGCAGTAACAATACACAGGTGTAACCTGCCGAAATGTCGGTAATTGACACCAAATCTAATAGAGCATCCTACACCGCCATACCTAAACTGCTCGGATCTGCCGAGCGGGACACTGAGATTGCCCGGGTACGTGGAATAACTCTCGCGGAAATCTTCTCGCATGACGACCACCTCCTCACCAGCCACCTGTTTGATGGCGACTTTACCTCTGTCACATGTGGCTCAATTGGAGGCATATCTCATCGATGATGTTGGTGTTGGGTTTGAATATAATTATAACGTAGTTCTGTATCTCACGAAGGGTTGAAACAGTGACCCTGCTGGAATTTATGCCCAAGGTTTGGCAGTACCCCAACTTATCATGCTTCGACCATTTCGGTCGAGTTGTAAACAAAGTCCTGTCAGTCGGATAGTTATATCTTCATTTGGCGAAGCCTTCCAGGTTATTTGTAATAGCTACATTGATGAGTCGTCGTGTTAGCAATATAGTCTTAGGAGAGCTCTATCCCTGATGAGCCCACAACGCAGATCGGGAAATGTTGGGTATCACCAGAGAAAAAAAGAATCAGTTGTTACAACTTAGTCAGAAAATAGCGGTTGGTCAGTCTTTCTGTAGTATCGGTTGTGTTGAGTGTCATGGTAGTAAACCAAGAACAAGTTCCAGCTCCCCTCCACAGTACAGAGTCGACAGAGCCAATAGTGATTCCAGAACCTGCACAATTATTGAAAGATGCAGATGAAAGATGATGTGCCTCATGCCATCTGGGCAGTCCAACATGGCTGCCAACGTTTAGTCATTATGTAAAATGACACAGACACAGTCAACCCCTCTCAGAATACGACGCGAGAGTAGTGGTACACCCCACGCAAGTTTAATATATAATTTTGTAGTTGTCTCGGTTGTTTGGAACAACTTTTGTTTTCTAGTACAGTACTAGTTACACTATTGCAAAGAATTAGGCACTTGTGTAGGTTGCCTTTGCATGCTGATTCCTAATTATGCTCTTTCCAGTCAAGATTAATTCGTTGTGTTTGGTGTCATGACGGGCAAAGAGACATCTACTCAACTGTATTGAGTGGGTGTATGTGTGCACATGAGAATGTGTGTGACATTCGCCGCGCGAATGTTGCTTATGTATATAAATGTTAAGATACTTTCCTCAGTGCCATCCCGGCCTCTTATACAAGTTTTGTTTCATGTGCATTATTTTACATCATATTTTGACATTACTTGTTTTGAAGTACATCATATAGCGTGAAAAATAGCTCGATCAGTCGTCTAAGTAAAATGTTTCGATTGTGAGAACTGTAACATTAAAACTAATGTCCATTCGCACTTGCTATGATACATGTATCGATGTCAAGCTATCGTTGATTCGATTCTCCAAGTGACCGGCCTACATTATCATCTACCTCCTCACGTTATATAAATAAAATAACTCGATAAAAACAAGGCTTCACTCACTGTCAAATGACTGTTCCGCGTCGCCAGTCTGCACATCATCGGGCCTGGTCGGTCAGCCAGAAGTCGTCAGCCATGTGTCGCTGTCTCTTCACCGGGCGCAGACACCTGAGAAAGACAATAAAAGAGCGTTACAATGTGCACTGTGTCTACCAACATTGAAACCAGCAGGCTCAATTCTTACATATGCCCACATTCCTTCACCCCACAGGCGTTAAAGACGCAAATCCCACAGCGATGCGGTCGAGACTACACTAAAGAAACTGGTATCTCTTGCCAGCATTCAGCTGCACGGCGTGGTATTGGCGGCAAACCGGAAGACGCGCCACAACAATACTGTGACGTAACGACAATACGGGAGTCGCGCCATTTTCGTTTCTAGCGACGTCAGATTTCAAGATGGGGCAGCTTTGTTCCATCTTCTTTTTCTTTCTTTCAATATATGCACTTGCGCTAGCATATTTTGCAATAAGGTTCACATCTAGGACTACAGTTGTATTATGGTAGAACGGCCTGTGCGACATTCGGGTGCTTTTTATGTACGATATAAGTCAATGTGCATGGCGTATAGCACCAATTAGATTCAACAATGTCAGATTCTCTCCGTTGATTAATTTTTATACCAAATATAGCAGGCCTCCTGCGTCTACGCGTATTAAAACCACTACACTAACCGCGCCTCTCGTAATGAAGTTCAAATTTGGGAGCAATTGAGTTTGGTTTGCATTCTATACAAATGCCTAATTCTTTTCAGAAATGGAAAAGAATATTCAGTCTTTTTCTCATTCACAGTACACTGTATATGGTGCATACCACTCTTCGATGAGTTGTCTCAAGCCTATGCCAGTATCTAACTTAACATTTGTACTGCTGAGCTTCACACTACTACAACTCAACGACAGAAGTTCCCATCATTGTGTTGGCACTCTACTCTCTGCGATCTGGAACTCTAAAACGTGTTATCGGCGATACCACGAGGGCTGTATGCAGGCTGCGCAAAGATGTATCTGAAGCATTATATACCATTCCGAACTCTTTCTATTATAGGGAATCAGTGTTCGCAAGCAACCCACCGCAACGAAACAAAAGCTCTGGGCTTACCTGCTGTTAAATGAAATACACGTCGAAATATGTATGGCGAGGCAATCAAAGAAGTTCGTTCGCATACATATTTACTCTGTAATGTATACTCTTAGTAGGGTGTACCATTTGTGTAGCTAGCTCAACATCAATGATTATATGATGCGACCATTGGCTCTTAGTTGCTTTCTGGTTTCGTTTTCATATTTGAGTCCCGAAGTGTGAGCGACACAACCACTCTCAGAGTATGACGCAAGAGTAGTGGTGCACCGCACGCAAGTCTAGTATATCATTTCGTAGTTGTATGGGTAGCTTGGAACAACTTTTGTTTTCTCGTATGGCACTTCGCCTTGACAGTTATTTCTAGCTTTTGGCATTACCTGTTTATCGGCATAGTGCTCATGACATGGCCAAAGAGCTCGCCTGTTGGCATTGATCACTGTAGCGTATGATATTGTTTCCATGACAATGTCTCCAAATATGCAGCCAGTCTCCGTCCCTACCTAAATTCAAATCTGCGTGCCCCGAACTGTGTGACTGTAATAAATAAAGGATGAGAAACTCACTTCCAAACCTAAGGTCGACCTGGCTCGCCTTCCTCCCTGCCACCCTGCTTTGAAGCCACACCTCCAGCAGGTGAACCACCACGTAGCCTTATATAAGCGTGCTGACGTATCCACCCTGGAAAAACCAAATCCCTACAATGATGGTCAAGGGTGGATAAGGATTAAGGATGGAGTGTGGGAAGCAGAGTGGTCCTGCGATGCTGCATTACCAAACTCACTGGTTGATCTCTTGGACATTGGTGATCGTGAAGAGGAAGAAGAGGAGGAGGAGGCAAACGAGAAAGGACGAGTTTGACTTTGACGATTTCAGTTAAAGCGATGGTGAATGATGATCGAACACTTATCGTATGAAGCCCATGGGAGGTTGCTGCGCGGCACCTAAGAATAGATCATTCTGGCTTGCTGTTTACCTGGATCAGTAAACGAGTTGGTAAATGAACTTAGTGGAATTTCTTTATTCACAATACCTTGAATTGATCCCCATGTCTACCTTTGGTCATAAAAAGAACACGATTTTGTAAGTAAATGCCCTCAAAAAACCCTCTCAACTTACCTGAAATATTGGCTAAGATACAGCGTAAATGTCACATTTTCGATAATGCAGGCACTTTATAATTTGCATAGCTTCCCAGGAACACACGTAGTTAATTCAAGAATGGTCCTCTAATGATCTTTGACCATGAAAACATGGGTCTGGACACCTTGTTAGTGCTGTTATGTGCAATATTGATCGAGATATGTTGAATAATTGATGTTTCTATATTGGCGGCACTAATTTGCATATTAAACTGTCAAAGACACATGTGATCATGTCAACAATAACTTTGTTATGTTTGCTGACCCTCATAACATGGGTCTATACATCTTATTTTGTATTAAATATCATAACAATAAAATGACATGACGATATGCAATGTTTCAGTCAATAAGCCCATGCCAGGGGTAATCTTGCACAGAGTGCAGTAACTGTTGGTATCGAACCAACAACTAAAACCGAGACATTAGCAGATACCATTGCTATAAACTCTATATTTTTAGAATAAAACAAATTATTTATAAGTAACATACTTACCTGGCTCCGTCGCTTCACAAGGTGCAATAGACTTGGCCGCACCCAAGTTGCTCGCCATAATTAATAAAATGAAACAATTACTTCTGCCTACAGCTCCCACCACCCTATCCAATCACTGAGTCTCTTCTCTTTGCACTTGGCAAAAAGGCTCCTACTGTGATAGGTAATCTCCCTATAGTGGAGAAGGAGGGAGGGTGATATGGTGAAGCTACGGAGCCAGGTAAATATGTTACTTGTAAATACATATTTTAATTCTAAAAATATAGAATTTATTACCTAACATAGACTTATCATGGCTCCATCGCTTCACAAGGTGCAGAATCTAGGTGAATGGATGGTGGGATATAGACAATGCTATCTCTAATGGGTGCAGAATTGGTTCTGCAGCCACTACCGATCCTAGTTGGATGAGATCGGCAGAATAGAGAGATAGGTCCTTGAGATAAAAGTCAGTGAAGGTGTTATGACATAACCAGGTACCAGTTCGCAGAATCTGTTCCATGGAGGCCTGTCTGTGGAATGTGAGTGATGCAGCCATGGATCGTACCTGGTGTACCTTAACCTTGTGGGACTCAAGGAGAGGTGTAGGGGAATTTGTGTAGCACTCCAGAATCGTTTCCGGATCCACCTGAAGATAGTGGATGGTACAATGTCTTGTTTATGCCCTGGTTTAAACGACACAAAGAGGAGGTGCTTGTGCTCCCTCCAAGGCATGGACCTTTCTAGGTAGAATCTTAGTGCCCGTATTGGGTACAGGAGTCGGTCTTCAGCCATGCCATTGCTCAAATGACGATAAATGGCTGGAATAGTGCATGAAAGCACGCATTTTGGGTCATTGCCCAATACTTACGTCTTCAATATGAATGACAGTGGTCCGTTGTAGTCGGGCCTGCTCCAAAGCATGGATTTAGCCCCGAAGTTTGCCTGAAGCAAGCGCCATGAGAAACACTGTCTTCCACGTTACCAGTTGATCTGATGCTTGGTCTAGCAGTTCGAAAGGTGGTTTTGTCAATGCTGATAAAACTAAGGTAAGATTCCACTCTGGAAAATTACTGTTCTATTTCGATATATCGAAGTAGCTATTTCAGTGCATGATTCCGTCCTACTTCCGCACCAGAAGAGGTACAAAAAGTGCTGGTGATTGACATCTGATAACCTGCAATGGTCGAGATGGCCAAATGCTTCTCCGTGTGAAGGTGGAGAAGAAATTCTGACACTACATTTTCAGAAGCCGAGAGTGGATTAATTGTTATATGTTACACCAATCAGTGAAGATCCTCCACTTGGACTCATAGATCGTCAGAGTAGACTCTCGCCGGGGTCTACTGACACGTGAGGCAACGTCGACCGAAAAGTCGCTGCTGCAGAGGGTATCCCGGATACTCTCCACGCATGTAGCTGGAGATTGGACAGATCGCGATGGATCTGAGACCTCGAGGCTGGGAAAGTAACCAAGGAATGTTGGGTATCCGGAGTGGAGGTTGTACTAACATCCCTAAGAGTAGTGGGAACCAGATAGCCTGGGGCCAGTGTGGGGTAATGAGGATCAGTTCGCATTGGTCCCATTGTGTTTTCTAGAGCACCCATGGTAACAGAACTGGTGGTGGGATGCGTATGCCCACAGTGTCTTCCAGCTCATTGACAGAGCATCTATTGCCATGACTGATGGGTCTGGGACGGGAGACACAAGTAGTGGAAGTTTGTGATTCCACCTCATTGCAAACAGATCCAATAATGGGATTCCCCATTTCCAAGTCAGTGCTCGGAAAACAGATGGGTGTATAGACCATTCTGTACCTGAATAGCATGACAGGATGTCTGCAAGGACATTCAGTGACCCCGGGATGTGTCGTGCCCGAAGCACTATTAGGTTGGTCTGACACCTGAGAAGTAGCTTCTAGGTCCGTCTGCACAGTTGTATTGACTGTGTTCCGGCCTGCTCGTTGATGTAGGATACTACAGTGGAATTGTCTGACGCAACCAGGACTGTCAAACCCATAAGCTTCCGCAGCCTATTTCGATGTATCTGTGAACAATTGGGTGTCTGGTTCTGTCAGGGTAACAGGAGCTCCCATCAGAACAATATGTGCTGATTTCCACCATTGGAGATCTTCTTCCGCCGGTGGGGAAAGAGGTACAAGTTGCTGGTTAAAGTAACGAACTCCCAATCTTGAGAGATGCAATGTTGGTCTTTGTGGGTGTGTAGCCTTCCCAGAGTAAGCAGTTTTTCTGTGGACGCAAAGAGACCGAGTAGGAACTGCCACGTATGAGCACATTCTACTTGGCTTAGCAGAAATGAGCGAATTTGGGCTTTGATATTGTGATATCGATCCAGTGTTGGAGTGACCTGGAAGGAAACTAGGTCGAACTGGTATCCGAGAAAAAGGCATTTCTGTTTTGAGATCAGTTCCAATTTCTTGTCGTGAATCAGGACGCCCATCGTGTGACAGATATTGAGCACTTGAGCAGATGGTGAAGAGATGAGCCAGCCGTCCAAGTACTGACAGAGATTGATGCCCATCACGCGTACCAGCATTTTGATCTCTGTCATAATATTGGTGAATACCCAAGATGCTGGAGAAAGGCCAAACGGCAGTGCTCGGAATTGGTATATTCTGTCCCGAGTCTGAAATCGAAGAAATTTTCGGTAACCTCTGTGATATATGGAAATAGGCATCCACAAGATCGGTGGAAGTTGGCGAAAGGGACGTCCTGAACCCCGTCCTCTTGTGGTCAGAAAGCGCTGCTGACGTGAGAACGACAGTGGTATAGCAGTCTGCCGTTGAGGTGCGGATCTAGCAGGTGCTGACCGATGTGGAGTAGCACGTGTTTTACCGTCGGTAAACTGTGCCGATCCGCTGTATAGTGCATAGCCTTGTCCCGCAACTGTAGTTTCGTTGCGAGTTCGTCGAATAGTGACGAAGCCCCCAATAGAGACGTGCGAAGACGCTCCCGTTCCTCTTGAGACACATGGGGAGAGATTCCTCGTAGTGTTTGATCCCTTGATGCAGTAGTATGTTGTAGGCAATGGCGCAATCCATTGAAGCGCCATCGGACCAAGCAGTAGCCACTGACTGAGACAACTGTAGCGTTGCCTTAAGCTGTTCCAACAGTTGTTCTGTGGAAACACTTCCAATGCCCACGTGATCAATCAGTCCTAGTATAGACCGATTGAGGGCAGCTCCTGTCCAATCTTGGAAGGAGGAGATACATAGCCGTCGGCGTGTCATGGTTGTGAGGTCACAGAAATACTTCTGCTCCATACCGAGTCGTGCCCCCCCCCCGCAACCGAGAAATCTCGGTGAAGTCCTTATCTACAACAGGGGAATCTCGTGAAAACAGAAAACCTGTAGACGAAAGCTCTAACGGAGAGTACATGGTCTCTCTGGAGCGAGGTACCGAAGCAAATCGGTGTGATTTGCTCTTGGGAGTGGTTTATAATTCCCGCTGAATTTTCTGAAAGTGATTGATCATTGCTTCAGAAAAGGGAAATCCAGGCTGGGGAACGACAGGAACGGTATAATCGGCTTTTGCTAACCTAAAGCTAACAAACGTGGCACTGTACAAGGGTCGAGACTGTCCGTCGCTGGCAATATATCACAGAGAAAAGTACGTGCCAGGATAACTCGTTCTCAATTTGTTTTCGTTGACCCGTTGCCTGGCAGAGCCGGCAGCTGCTGCAGGTGTACGCCGATGACATGCATCACCTTCTGTGAAGTGATATCCGGCTATAGCCTGTGTATTCCCGGAAATGAACGGACCGTCAAACGTTTCGGAAGCCAAGCTCAAGGCGACGATTCTCTGGCGGCCGAAAATCGTAGTAGTTGCGTTTTGCGCAACAGGGCCCCGTGTCGTACCGGCGGCGCCCGCGAAAGCAAACTCCGGGTTTAATGCGCCTACTCTTTTCCGCAGCTGCGTTCCACGTGACGGGTTCTGATTGGTTGAACGGTTCATGAGTTCGGCTCCGTCCGGAGGCCGAGCTCTTCTCCTGGCCCCGTAGACACCAGCCGAACTGTGTGACGTCTCGGGTTTTCGTCCGGTTCCGGTCGTTCGGTGCCCTGGGCCGAACGAGGTCAATCTCCGGGTTTGGCTCCGGAGAACGGTCCGGGGGTTCGGCCCCGAGGTGTCTCCGGTTTTTCGCACGTCGGCCTCCGGCTCCGGGTGTCCGGCTCCGGGCATCCGGCTCCGGCTTTGGGCTTACGGGTCTCCGGCCCTCCGGCGTCGTCTCCGTTATAACCGGAGGAAATTACCGGTTTTCCGCCCGGGCCGGGCCCGCCGGCGTAAATCCATTACATAGATTGCCGGGATGTGCTCGGATTCGCTTGGAATCCAATTGGCGGGATAATGTATTATCCGGGCAATTCCTTCGAACGCTTAGGTTTTAACTAAGCTCAGGACGCACATAATGGGGCCGATTAATCGCGCCACCAACAACGGTTGAACACGAGCGCACGTGGGTTGAACCGTCGATAATAGTGCGTAGCAAGTCGGCCGCAGGAACTCGGCGTATGTCAGACGGCTGCGTTTCTGAAACGGCGCGGTGTTTCTATTATTCCAACTTAATCAGTCCATTTTGAACAAGTGTCTTACTTGTCGTCGACTGTAATACCGTGACAAGAGACACTTGTTCGGATGATTATCGCCGCCGCGCATGTAGTCTAGTGCAGACGGTAGCGTGTGTCATCGAGTGTTCCGCCACTGCAATTACGTTACAATTGAAAAGACGAAGTCGAAAAACGGCTAATAATAGAAAAATACAACTGAAAAGTGGTCTGAAAAAAACTCCATTATATTACATAGGTGAAACTAAAAACGATAAACCTTAACTTCGTTTAAACAAAATATGATATCAGCTCATAAAACTGACAAATACGGAGCTACACGAAGGCGAGACTTATACAATGGCGGCGCCAAGTAAGAAGAGAAGAGACTCGGTGATTGGATAGGGTAGTGGGAGCTGTAGGGAGAGGTAATTGTTTCATTTTATTAATTATGGCGAGCAACTTGGGTGCAGCCAAGTCTATTGCACCCTGTGAAGCGACGGAGCCAGGATAAGTCTATGTTAGGTAATAAATATACACTTTGTTTGATAAATTTATAAAATTACGTGAAAGGGCAAGTAGATTATTTTGTAAGACTATGGTAACTTCTCTCTTGGCCTAGGCATTGCATGGTGTAGGGTAACAGCAGTATTGACTGATAAGATATTGCAGCGATAATGTGGAAGCAAATTAACAAGTGTTCTGAGGACTAATTCCAACAGACAGATAAGTCAGTAAAATCAAAACATTCACAAAATAGTACAGTGCATACTGGATATGTCAAATTTGCAGGAACCCATTTTTTTATCAGTTCCATTTGCATGTAATCTGTGCTTTCCCAATGCACACACCAAACTATCAGGTAAACAAAAATAATGCAATCAGATGCAATATCAAGTGTGAGTATCTAAATCATTTAAAACTCTTTACCAATATGGTAATAGCCATTTTATACATACCTTAACAATGTCCATGAAGTGCAGTATACTTTTTGAGGAATCCTGGCATGGACATAAGTGAATCAGGGTCCATTATAGTTACCGGTACACCATTGGGTTGTACTCGTTAAGTCTCATAATTCATATTAATAAGTACGTTCACCATCTTCTTTGGGAAATCCGGTACAATCATTATATGCTGATTTTGTGGACCAGGGCACTTTACTTCCTTGGCAGACATATTCAATCAAACACCATCTCAACTTCTCCGGGAAGCATCTGGCCACACTGCAATTAATGCACGAAGACAGCTCATATAAATATCCACCACTGTCCATAGGCAGGTACTCATTCATACAGTTGAATGAAATAGAGCAATGTAGAGAGAGAAAAATGTCCCCAATGTTTCATACGGCAGCACAGGATCTGAACACAGGTTGTCTTAGTCGAGCGTCCCAAGCTCCACCCCTGACCCACTGCAGTCTACACTCTGTTCTTATGTAAACATTGATGGTCATAGTCATGCAAGGGTTGACAAAGTCATGGATATAATTATAACTGTGACGTCAGTTTCTTCATATTTCAATTAAACATACTCATGATAAGAACATTATTAAACAGAAACATTTACCTTGCATCTATCCAACTGTCAAATCTTAATACAGCCTGTCTTCACCTGAAATTCATTGTCACATGATTATTCAAAAGTATTCTACATTAAATGTCTTCTTAAATAAAATAAAAAAGAGGAGGAATGAGCAGAAACAAATCAAACCCAAACAAAAGGTTAATCAAATTTGAATTGTGGATTTCAAGGTATTCTGTTTTTAGACATATTCACTGATCACGTTACATCAACCCACGATCAACCTGACAGACACACAAGGAAATAAAATCAGCATTTACCTCACAAATCGGTTACAAAATGTGTTTCCATATGTGTATGTAAGTGTATTTATTGTGAGTGTGTGGTGTGTATTTTGTTTTGTATGTGTGTGTGTGTGTGTGTGTGTGTGTGTGTGTGTGTGTGTGTGTGTGTGTGTGTGTGTGTGTGTGAGTGAGTGAGTGAGTGTGTGTGTGTTGTGTTGTGTTGTGTTGTGTGTGTGTTGTGTGTGTGTGTTTGTTGTGTGTGTGTTTGTTGTGTGTGTGTTTGTTGTGTGTGTTATGTATGTTGTTTCTGATGTGTGTTAGACACACCACAGCAATACACGGAACTGTCCAAGTCTGCTGTGACCCACAGTGACCAGTGACATACCTGCCAGAAGTGACCCACAGTGACCAATGACATACCTGCCAGAAGTGACCCACAGTGACCAGTGACATACCTGCCATAAGTGACCCACTGTGACCAGTGACATACCTGCCAGAAGTGACCCACTGTGACCAATGACATACCTGCCAGAAGTGACCCACAGTGACCAGTGACATACCTGCCAGAAGTGACCCACAGTGACCAATGACATACCTGCCAGAAGTGACCCACTGTGACCAGTGACATACCTGTCAGAAGTGACCCACAGTGACCAGTGACATACTTGCCAGAATTGACCCACAGTGACCAGTGACATACCTGCCAGAAGTGACCCACAGTGACCAGTGACATACCTGCCAGAAGTGACCCACAGTGACCAGCAACATACCTGCCAGAAGTGACCCACAGTGACCAGTGACATACCTGCCAGAAGTGACACACAGTGACCAGCACTGGACAGCCCAGAAACAACTTGGACAGACCCTCAAACTACCCTACAGACACAACAACACACTTCAATGAGCCAATTCAGTGTCAGAAAATGTCACAATTGATAAGTCACCTCTGACACTGACCAAACCAGCGAGGTCAAATGACACTAATACTGTAAATATTTGTTGGTGGTGGGTCAAAGTGTACACAAAATATAGTTAAGAATGCACGTCTACTGTACCACCAACACTACAGTAGATACATTTGTTTTGACAACTATTATTACTACTGATGTTCCGTTTTACTATTTAGCCATATATAGTACCAAAAATTATGCATCCCACATCACCTAAAGTCTGATGAATTGTGTCTGCCAGGTATACTACAGTAGTTAGAAATTAAAGGCATGATTAGAGCAAGGTTCAGCCTTGTTGACCTACATTTTCATAGATGTGGAGAAAATAAGTTTTAGGGCTGAGTGAATTTGGTTCATGAATACTTTCCGATATGCTAAACAACTGATATGTTGTTTATTAAATGTATGGAGAAAGATTTAATAAATCACTCCATCTCATTTCAACAACTGACTAACTGGATTCTCTATATGATCTTGATGTGTACATACCTCGCCAGTACTTGTCGGTCTTGGACAGATCGATCCTCCACGTGTACGTAGCTGCCGGCTTCTGCACAAAGACACACCATCAGTTAGCAACCAGCACTACCTAGACTGCCCCACCCTTCACAACAGCAGGTCTTTTGGGGGCTGAAACCTAAGCTTCGCACCCCCCCCCCCCCACCACCTTTCAGACAGTTAACTGAGAGTATATAACAAAATAAATAATGTAAAGATCAAAAAGCATAATTTACATAAATCACACATTAAATTTGCTTATATGTTAACATGACTGGATTTCTGTGTCAGCTAAGTGAGTGACGTGGTGAGTGGACTGAGTGACTGTGTCAGCTAGGTGAGTGACGTGGTGAGTGGACTGAGTGACTGTGTCAGCTAGGTGAGGGACGTGGTGAGTGGACTGAGTGACTGTGTCAGCTAGGTGAATGACGTGGTGAGTGGACTGAGTAACTGTGTCAGCTAGGTGAGTGACGTGGTGAGTGGACTGAGTGACTGTGTCAGCTAGGTGAGTGACGTGGTGAGTGACTGAGTGACTGTGTCAGCTAGGTGAGTGACGTGGTAAGTGACTGTGTCAGCTAGGTGAGTGACGTGGTGAGTGGACCGAGTGACTGTGTCAGCTATGTGAGTGACGTGGTAAGTGACTGTGTCAGCTAGGTGAGTGACGTGGTGAGTGGACTGAGTGACTGTGTCAGCTAGGTGAGTGACATGGTGAGTGGACTGAGTGACTGTGTCAGCTAGGTGAGTGATGTGGTGAGTGGACTGAGTAACTGTGTCAGCTAGGTGAGTGGTGTGGTGAGTGGACTGAGTGACTGTGTCAGCTAGGTGAGTGACGTGGTGAGTGACTGTGTCAGCTAGGTGAGTGACGTGGTGAGTGGACTGAGTGACTGTGTCAGCTAGGTGAGTGACTGTGTCAGTTAGGTGAGTGATGTGGTGAGTGGACTGAGTGACTGTGTCAGCTAGGTGAGTGATGTGGTGAGTGGACTGAGTGACTGTGTCAGCTAGGTGAGTGATGTGGTGAGTGGGCTGAGTGACTGTGTCAGCTAGGTGAGTGATGTGGTGAGTGGACTGAGTGACTGTGTCAGCTAGGTGAGTGGACTGAGTGACTGTGTCAGCTAGGTGAGTGGCGTGGTGAGTGGACTGAGTGACTGTGTCAGCTAGGTGAGTGATGTAGTGAATGGACTGAGTGACTGTGTCAGCTAGGTGAGTGAGGTGGTGAGTGGACTGAGTGACTGTGTCAGCTAGGTGAGTGATGTAGTGAATGGACTGAGTGACTGTGTCAGTTAGGTGAGTGAGGTGGTGAGTGGACTGAGTGACTGTGTCAGCTAGGTGAGTGATGTAGTGAATGGACTGAGTGACTGTGTCAGCTAGGTGAGTGATGTGGTGAGTGGACTGAGTGACTGCGTCAGCTAGGTGAGTGACGTGGTGAGTGGACTGAGTTACTGTGTCAGCTAGGTGAGTGGTGTGGTGCGTGGACTGAGTGACTGTCAGCTAGGTGAGTGGTGTGGTGAGTGGACTGAGTGACTGTGTCAGCTAGGTGAGTGGTGTGGTGAGTGGACTGAGTGACTGTGTCAGCTAGGTGAGTAATGTGGTGAGTGGACTGAGTGACTGTGTCAGCAACACTAGATAAACTACGTAGAACAGTGGTGTTATTCATGAACCGAGACAACCGACTGCTGATCATCCAGCTTTGACAACGAGACATAAACAAAGCTCCGATAATTCATTGTGTCACTCATTCATTTGTATTTCGAACGTAATGTAAACTTACCTTTAGTTCAATGTTAAAAGTGTCCAATCCAACAATATATAAGCACAAACGTCATTAGTAGTAAATAGCTACGATGTCCAAGACGCCACCATTTTTTAAGGTCCACAGATGCTGAACTTCTATCACGAAAAACTTTTTTGTAATGCCAAATCATGTCAAAATTACCCAGGATTCATATCTGAGGTATCAAAGAACGGAAATATGTAGGAATTAGTCTCTTAAGTATCGGCAAGATGGGGCCACCGCTAGGTTTTCGGATGCGTGAGCACGTCCTCACCCAGAGACCTGGCCACCCGTCATTTGGTCGGGCAAAATTTGAAAGTTGTAATATTGAACGGGTAATATTTTTTGATGGACGGGTTTCCCGACTACCCTGTCCTTACCCGTTCGTGTCGTTTTTTCTGCGGGCAAGCCCGTCCATGCCGTTTTTTCGCAGGCAAGTCCGCCCATGTATTTTCCGTGTAAATCACATGTAACCTACTAAATATTCATTCACGAATTGTTGACGGGTCTGGTCTGTTTGACCCTTCCTTAGCAGGATGTTTTGTGGGTAGAAATCATAAGAACTCATAAGTTTATGCTTATCAAAAATATAAGCTGCCGCGTGCTGAGCACACGCCATCTCGTTTTTCTGCGGACAAGCCCGTCCATGTCGTTTTTCTGCGGGCAAGTCCGTCCATGTAGTTTTTTTGCTGGCAAGCCCGTCCACATTGTATTTTCTGCGAGCAAGCCCGTCCATATCGTTTTATCACGGACAAGCCCGTCCATGTCTTTTTTGCACGTCCATGACATGTTTACGATGTCGTTGAAATTACCGCAAAAAAATCGATTGTAACCTACCACACATTACTTCGTGAATTATGGACGGGTCTGTCGCATTGGCCTTTCCGTGCCCGTCCATAGCATGATGTTTTGCGGATAGAAACGATAAGAACTCACCATGTCTGGCTAAAAACACACTACACGCTGTCGCGTAACAGCGGTAACCTATCACATATTCCTTCGTGAATTGTGAATAAGATTAGTCCTTCCATGCCCGTCCAGGAAAGAAATAAAGGCTAGTTTATTTCTTGAATGAGATATTAGAAATTACATACAATTACACTAGTCATGTCATGTAAGTATATGTCAGGAGGTTAACCCGCTTATGTCGCGGCCGAGAACTGCAAGAAGCCACGAGCAACTTCAATGTCGATGGCTGACGTTCCTCGGCAGTCGGACAAAGTGACGCAACAAGACGAAGAAGCCACGTTCTTGGGTCTGAGTGTAGAATCCTGGCTCAAGAGGACGATCTCTGAGCAAGGAATGACACTCCCAGTCCCCACCTAAGTTCGAACAGACTTCGCTGATTCGATAACTGCCATCATGACACATCGTGCAGGCACGTGATTTAATTTCAAAACAGCAATGATTAACGGTTGTATTGCGTAGAACGCCATTCATTTCTAGTCAGTTGTCCAATACGTCAACGTCGCACACAATCCTTTAACATCGCACACAATTCGTTCGACATGAACCGAAAACGAGATGCCGCCAATACCACGTGGGCATACCTGAAAAGACAAATAGTTCGTCTAGATGGCTACGGACATAATTATATGGAATACCAACGACTTCTGTGTCGGCGATCACGCAAGAAAAGGTATGTTGATATAGCAATAGCATTCATTTATTTGTGTGTGTGCGATTTACAGCATAGCTTGTATTTGAAATAAATATGTGAGTCAAGGTCGTCGTGGTGGTAAGATAAAATTGCGACATAATTTGTTGATGTTGACTTGCATATTTATTAGTTAAAATCCATTCATATCAGTTTTACGAGGATGCCATCCGCCTTTAAGAAACAAAAATGTATAACAAAATAATAATGTCTTATGAAATTTATTATTATTTAGGTTTATTGATTCAGTTTAATCATAAATAAATATGTTGATCGGGATCGTCGTGGTCGTAAGATAAAATTGTGAAATAATGTGTTGATGTTGACATGCATATTTTCAGTTACAATCCGAATAATAGAACCATGGAAAGAATAGAACCATGGCTAACGATGTGTTTCATTCAGTGTATTAAGTAATGTCACTAATGACTCAGCCAAGAATTTATATAAAGATATAATTATTATCAATAATTTATTACAAATAAAAATGCAATGTAATTGGTTAAGTTATTGAACAAATAAATCTATAACTGCTGCATTAATTCTTCAGAAATACATTTATTGTAAATAAATGTTGTTTTAAATAATGAATGTTTTGTACTTTTATAAGGTTTTTTTAAACAATGTGTTTAAACTTTTACAATGTAGTGCACAGGAGGTGCTATAGAACATATTCCTATGTATATATCTTTTAAGCAATGATATTAAGAACATAATTTTTATTATAAATAACGTTTTACAAGGACAATCCCTATTTCCAGGATGGACATTGTTCAGAACTGAATGCAAGCAATATGTCATTATTTGGACTTGATATAACAACAAATGACATGTGAATCACCTTAATGTAAAACGCATAACCTGTATGCAGATAAGCTGGTGAAATGTCTTATTTTCAACAGAGATCTGCTATTTCTCCATCATTGTTGTGAATGCAGAGGCAGGAACCGAATCAGAAGTGCTCAAACACCACACCCTGACTTCACAACCAGTCATCTCGGCCAACACATCAGCTTCACAGCTACTTCAAGATTCCAGCTAAGGACTTCCATTTCTCTGTGACAATTGATATTTTCATAGAACACAGCACAGTGCAATCAAGTAAAATCTGCCATTGTTTAATGATGCAATAATGGACTCTTCTATTATTATATCTCAGCTGTAAATGATTGTAATTGTATGACTTCAATTTGCATTGTTTGGTTGTTGAACTATATTGTAAAAATTGACATGTTTGAACATGAAAGAAAATATATCCATTGTTGTATTGCTGTTGGGTTTTAAGAATGATCTCTTTAGTTCCTATATGTAAATAAATGTACATAGTTTAATTATGCTTGTATTGTTATAATATTGCCTTTTTAATCACATGCCGATCGCAGAGATGTGTCGATCGCGTGTCAATCGCGCGCCTTTCATGGTAAGTTGAATAAAATTTGGACAGGCAAAAATTTGATCCTAGGTGAGTGCCTGTGCGTGAGGTCTAATGGATTAAACGTCATGGCCTATTCGCGGAACGACACGACGTGATTTTTAGACCTGCTATAACTGCTAAAACCAGTTGTCTCGGACAATCGAGTAGCGTTTCAGATAAATTAACAGCTACCGTTGTTTATCTGAGGTATCGAAACAGACGTACAATGATTAGTAACCGCATTTGTCGCGACCGAAAGCATCCCTAATTATTTAGACTAAGCTGGGTGGTTAGAGATATACACCGACGAGCAAATATACACAATGTTTAGATTTTATAGACATTTAATTTTACAACTTACTGATGAGGTGAGGAACGAGATAGAATGTGTGATTTCACGTAAAGCCTAAACCTAAAGCGCAGTTACTTCCGGTTCCGTTTGCGCATTACTTCCGGTTCCGTTTGCGCGTTCTTCCGGTTCCGTTTGCGCATTGGTTCCGGTTGCGCAGTTACTTCCGGTTCCGGTTGCGCGGTTACTTCCGTTTGCGTATTACTTCCGATTCCGGTTGCGCATAACTTCCGGTTCCGGTTGCGCATAACTTCCGGTTCCGTTTCCGCATTACTTCCGGTCCCGGTTGCGCATGACTTCCCGTTCCGGTTGCGCATTACTTCCCGCTCCGGTTGCGCAGATACTTCCGCTTCCGGTTGCGCATTACTTCCCGTTCCGGTTGCGCATTACTTCCCGTTCTGGTTGCGCAGATACTTCCGCTTCCGGTTGCGCAGTTACTTCCCGTTCCGGTTGCGCATTACCTCCAGTTCCGGTTGCGCATTACTTCCCGTTCCGGTTGCACAGATACTTCCGCTTCCGCAGTTAATTCCGGCTCCGGTTTCGCAGTTGCGTAGTTGGTAATGGACGAATATTGAGATTGACACAATGAATACTTGTAATTTCCTGGGATTTCCTGTTAATAATAACACAATAAGACTTGTTGATATTATATGTTAATGTTATGTTATTTTGAATAATTCATCCTACTTGGTACAGCATTCTGTAAGTTTTCTCGAAACAGCAACACTGAGAGAAAATATAGAGGTCATCGGCATCACGGGCATCGATCGGTGGGGGACGGGGGAATGCGTCCCCCTCCCAATTTTCAGGGTGGGGGACAGCATAGGAATTGAAAATCGACTAGATACATTGCTTGGTTGGCCAGAGCGCGCAACTTGATCTTAGATTAGAAAATAATAATTATGCCGGGCTGCGGTGTAGCGCTTACATTTTTCCGGCGTCATAAATGTTCCGGTTGACGTTTCTGCGCATGCGTGATAAATGTAAAATCATCAATGTGCAGCGAAACGACGAAGCATTTATGGTATATCTACTACGTGCTGCTCGTTATGATGTATATAACCTCTCAGCAAAGTTATTTGTCGTAAATTAACAATAGGCAAACAAGTTTTGTGGCATGTTTTTATAGCACGCGCAAATCACGTGACTGTAGTGCGCCATAATCCGTGATTGTGAAATTGTAAATGAATTTTTTGACAACACTTCACAGTAGTCATCACAGGAGAGTTAACGAACAGCCTGTAGCATTCGCTGCACATTGATGATAAATTTGTCGGGCATGCGCAGAAAGGCCAATCGGAAAGTTTACAACTACCGGAAACATGTAAGCGCGACAGCGAGCCTGATCACTCCCCTCTCTTAAAAAATCTACATCGGTGTAGTAGTAAAATTAAATAAAAAAAAACATACGAGTTCAGATATAAACTTCCGACTACCTAGTGGAAAAATCAATAGATAAATATTGCTTGGTTGGCCGCAGCCCGCAACTTGATCTTAGTCCAGCAAATATTCATCATGCCGGGCTCTGTCATTTTGCACCCTTGAGTTGATATATCAAGCACATATCAAGCTCATTATAGATTATTATTTTGTGTTTGCCCTGTCACCCCTTGGATTGTAGCCTGGTCACCCTGGTGAATATTTATATCGCCTACGGCGGAATCAGCAGATTCCTACACTTTGTATAATTTGATCTCATTTGAGTGATGACAAATTTCTTTGCCAAAAGGTGGGATTGGGAAGTCCTACACAGGCACCCCTGTAACCTGTCACTCTATGAATCAGGCAAGCAGTGTTGGAACCAAAGTCTACCCCTCAAATGTTCAGTGGTTGGGTCGGTCCATGGCCCCTCTTCAAATATATGTTGCCAACATAACTATTAAAAATAGCATAACATAAAGGCTTTTTTATTTTAGAATTAGCACCAGACCATCAATGAATACCAACAACTCTACCGGGTTGCCGTGCATGTATCTTGGGATCAGCCAGAAAGATTCAAAGACATGTACTTGCGTCTTGGGGGTATGCATACTCTGATGAGTTTTGCTGGGGCTGTAAGTTCATTGATGGCTGAAAGCGGGCTATCTGATATCCTTTCCGAAGTGTTTGGAAGGGTTCCAAAGATGTTGAGTGGTAAGAAGTTCCCACAAAATGTACGTGCCCTTCGGATGATGGCAGAGGAGGTAGTTCGTGGCCTGTTCATGGATCATCATTTTGAGAATACTGAAGACCTGATGAAAGCCTTGGATCAGATTGCTAGTGAGAGCAGGACAGTGAAACTGTGGGTTGAGATCTTGGTGAAGCCTGTATTGCTGATGATGACATATGTTATGACGGAACGCGAGGGTGACTGGCTTCTTCACCTAGCTACATTTAAAAAGATGCTTCCATACTACTTCGCTGCCGGTCATGTAAACTATGCACGGTATGGCTTGTACTACTTGCGTTCCATGGAGAAACTTCCCCCTCACGCAGAAAGACTTTTTCTAAAGGGGCAACATGTGACACGACACATTTAGGGCATATGGAATGGTCTGTGGAGCGACCAGTTCATAGAATCCACCTTTATGAGGTGGATTCTGTGAATCTAAAGTCGAACGCACTGAAGATATGGGCGCTAAGCCGTCATATCTGCTGCAAGATAGAGTCTGACCTAGGGGAAATGGAAGAGGAGGAGACAGGTGCCACCAGGGATCAACAGTATCACAAAGAGGAGGCCAAGGCAAGGATACAAGCGGATGCGAAGGACAGGGCTGGACTCCGTCGCAAACTTGACTATTGCATAGATCCTATTGATTCGAAGGAGCATCCAGAAGGCAGCATTGTGAACATTGTTAGCGGGAAGCTAGCCACAGCATCTGTCAATGTAGAAAATGCTGTGATGATTGGAGAGACTATGTTGGAAGATTACGAGAAGACATGGCCGGAAGGATTCAACAGCACCGTCTCCAAGAAAGTGGAGGCATCGTGCCAATTTGTAAAGATTGGTGACTCTAAAGTCTACGATTTTAATGCAGTCTACTCAAGGGTCATTGCATTGTTATCTAGTGACCGGGATGTCGACGTGAATGATGTATTTTCTTATGAGCTTGCACCTGTCCCAACTGCAATGTTCATGAAGGATGGAATGCGGATTTGTAAAGCTAAGTCAAAGCTCAAGAGGTCGCTCCAGATTGAAGTTTCGCGGAGGAATGCTGGTGGTGCAGATGCCACTGTCATAGATGGGTCAGCCCTTCTATGGACTGTACATTGGCCAGCAGATGGTTCTGTTGCAGATTTCATCGTTAATGTCAAGAAACGGATATCTTCATACCTGACCAACAGTGATGTCTACCTCATCTTTGACAGATACCATGAGTACAGCATCAAGTCCACTACGCGAGATGGCAGAGAGACCGGAATTACTAGGAAACATCATCTGCTACGGACAACAAAGTTGCCTGCACAGAAGGTTTTCTTGTCTTCTGTTGAAAACAAGAAACAACTGATCCGGATCCTATGTGAAGAGCTGACAGAAGACAGGCTTTTTCATCTGCGGAGTACGGGAGACCACAAGTTGGTTGTCACAGGGGAGGATCCTTGCCCCATTGAAGTCCAAAACGAAGAGAAAAGGATCCGGTATGATCTGGAAACATACCAGGAAGAGGCTGACATCATCCAGCAAGTCTTGAAGTGTGTCGGAGGGGCCCAATCAATCTCAGTGATTTCAGACGATACTGATGTTTTTGTTTTACTACTGCATCACTACCAAAGTGACACTATATACTATATACTTATAAGTTTTAAGAAACTATTTCTGTCAATATCAGTATACTTTTTTTAATATTAAACAATATATTTTGTGTCCTCTTAGTAGACTAGTTTCTAACCTTGTCAACCCATATATCATTAGCTCTCATAGCTAATATTTTTCAGTTCATGGATTAGCTTACAAACCCACGCAAGCATCAGCCAAATTACAGGACTCCGCCTGCCAAACACATGTCAGATTACAGGAGGACTCCGCCTATATAAAGTAGGTTATCTGGTCCAGATCTAGCCAGTTTGTGTTAGCATTTTAAGGCTCCTTTACACGGACAATTAGTTGGCAAACTAGTTGGCCTACTCAGTGTTCGCCAACTAGTCCGCCAACTAATTGTCCGTGTAAACGATTGTGCACGATTTATCATGTATTCGAAGCACTCGGCCCAGTTGCGACTGTCCTAGCACATCTGTCTGTAGATTGCGTCTGATGAATGCTAGGGTGCGGTTTGCAGAGGCATGTCTGATGTATATATTGATTCCAGTTTAGGTCTTTGTGTCCAGCTTATCAGTTACGGCCTTTGGGTTTAGCACATCTCTTCGTTGGACAAAAGTTCCACAAACCTGACCAACAGGGCATCATCTTTTGGCCCTATTTCCGTGATGTCGGAAGCGCTGTCTCCTCACCGTTTAGCCGGCATGATGCGGTCTAATTACACAACGGAAGTACGTGGTAAAATTATAAATTTGGCCCTGAATCGAAAGACGTCACACATCGGCAGCCATTTTGAAAACTTCCGCCCTAACGCTACTAAAGTATCCACCCTAATACTACTATACTATGAGACAACATATATCTAAAAAATACCACATTATCAAACCAACACCAGACAAAACACACACACGTACGCACGCACGCACGCACGCACGCACGCACGCACGCCCGTATATTTTGTAAAACAGGAGAAGACCTCCAAGTCACAATGCTTCTGAGCCCGTTGTAATTTTGTTGATATCCTTAAGTGAAACAATTTTGTATAAAAAAAAGAATCTACAATAGTCCAGTCTACCAGCGACTAGCGCAATTGTTCGACAAACCTTGTGTTCTCTTAAATAAACATTGTCATACAAATCGCTGTTACAAATCTTATCAAGGACGTACGAATCCACGAAATTCCCCGAATTCCTCGATAAATCGGGGGAAAGGCTTTGATGAGATCAAATGAACATACAAATTTCACAATCTTTTTATATAAGGTTTTTATTTATTATTTTAACAAAATGTTCTTGAAATTATTCTGCCCGCCGAGATATGTCTAGTTATATAGCCTGTAACAATATTCGCAATTTGAAAGATGACCACAGAAAAATCATCCGGTTTCAAAACAAGTTTTATTGACAATCGGGCCGAGTTGGCCGTAATAAATTTCTGTATTCAAGCAATCTAGTTACGAAATACTATATCCACTAATGACGGGTACGGGAACACTGGACACGTGGGTCCTCACTTTGTGGAGTACCACTGGGATCAGTATTGGGATCACATTGTCAAACCAACGCCAGACTATAATACGTTTACCTTAATAAGATTGTCTGGGGTAAACTTACATAAAGGTCAACGACTTCCTGTTTGCTCCTTCAAACATTGTGTATACACAAATATACGTATGTATTTTGTATAACGTATTCAATGTTTTGAATAAAGGAACTACTAAATACTAAATAAATTGTATTCTTAAGTTTAGTCTATATCAATGGTTTGGATGACGATATAACAAGCAATGTGTTGATATTTACGGAGGCTACAAATTATTTTTAAGATGGAGAGAGACAATAGTTATTAGATGATCGTACTAAGTTGATTGAATGGTCTCATAAGTGGCAAATGGTGTTTAGTTTTTGGAAGAAATGTACGTGCCTACACTCATGACATGGGAACGAAGATATACAACATACAATGGGTAATAGGTAGAACCGTAAGAGGTAAGGACTTGTGGTTGACAAGAAGTGCTCATATGAAGGTCACAGACCAGACCAGAAATGCAGCATTGAAGGGAAATCAAACGCTTGGATTAATTAGGCGAAGCAGAGTGTACAATGAAATGGAATTAATAATACCGCTGTGCAAAATAGTAGTTAGAAGAGTGTATACAAATATGTAGCCCATATTGCAAGAAGGACGTACTAAGGAAGAACAAAGGGGAGAAACAAAAATAAAATAAAAACTGAGGGATATTAGTTATGAAATACGTCTAAGAGAATCTGGTTTAAACACACGAAAGATAAGGATATTGAAACGGTATAAGATAGAAGTGTCTACAATGTAGAATGGTTATGAAAATACTGATAAATGTATTTTTCTCGACTGAAGAAGAGAGAACGACTAGAGGACATGAAGTTACATTAGCAAAGGAACAGTGTAAACTAGATATTAGAAGGTTCAAATTTTCACGAAGAACAGTACAAGAATGGAACAGATTACCTGTTGATTGATGGTGGGTGCTGGTAGTGTTAATATGTTTAAAAATACAATCGACATATACCTCAGAAGGGCGGGATACGCTTAGATAGATAGGTAGGACACTCGATAAGCTGAAAGGCTTCCTTGTCCACCTGCCATCTAGAGTTAATTATCTTGGTGGCAATTTTGTTATATCTTGCTACATCTTTAGGATGTTAATTATTTTCGAAGTTGCCGTCGACTGTAGCATAGGCTATCAACCCCGCACGTTCATGGCATACCATATCAGATTTCCCGTCCTTGTTAACGTCGGCTATGCATAGCTTACATCCCGCGCACTCACAGAAATTCATTACTCTGTCCCAATTTGTCTCAACAAATGCTCCTGCGTTGTTAGCGTACGAGATCCATACTCTACGCCCGTCGTGACAGAGGATATCGGTTCTGTTGTCGCCGTTAAAGTCTCCGACGTAGAGTGAACTGCCGCGATGCCAACACCAGCTCATGGCTCTCTCCCAACCGATTCCAGAGTACACACCGTTAGATCCATATGAAATCCATTTCCAGCCTGTCTTTGAATCGTGACACAGAATATCCACGTGACCATCCCCGTTGAAGTCTCCCTTCAGTGCACGTTGGTGCGACTTTGTGCAGAAATTCGGTAAAGTAATATCTACCCCGATTGTAGCCTTGGTTGAGTCGCATTTCGGCCCTGAAAGGAATTGAAATAATAACAATAACTGAATAAATAATTTCTCTGGCGCCAAAATCAAATCATCAGTATCTGAGGTCAGTGGCGCAACAAAACCAGTGTATTTAGCATTACCATAGTCGAGGGCAGTGCAAAAGACGTCAACAATTGGATAGGAAGAAGCTGATATATACCAGGAAACGTACGCCGTGTTTGCATTTTTCAAACCTACCAACTAAACCCATGCCTATGAGTATAACTCCAGAGACGGCAATATCAATATTTACGACATTCTTTTTTTAAAGGAAAAAACGAAATGCTGGCGTGTTCATGGTTATCGCCAGCGTCATCACAACAAAAACCGGAAAAATACTACTCGTAGTGCATACTAATTTATATGCCTTGATCGAAAGGAATAAAAATAGTCAATGCAACGTTCGCCTCCATGCAGCAACAAGTCACATTTACAGCGAAATTATTCTTATAAAGTCATATAACAATAGTGAACCCGATATGCGAATAAATTGTTCTGCGAGAAATCTATAATGTCTAAGTCGATTAATAGCACTGGACACGCAGTACAAACATGTACGATATCAATAACACCAATAAAGATGATAATATTATGTCGTCATTATCATAACCCTAAAATGATACACATATGCCAGATCCAGCTCTACGCCCACTCGGGGAGGGGTTGTACTGTTGTACTGTAAGGTTGTTGATATCTACCTTGTTTACGTTATTTGGAGAATGACCCATGAAAGAAAAAACCATCAACCCCATTATTTTGGTTTTTTCTTTCATATATATATATATTATATATATATATATAATTTATAATATATATACCGTCTATGTTAACGTTCGAACGGCTAATTATAATGGGATTCGGTATACATATATATCATATCATATATATATATATATATATATATATATATATATATATATATATATATATATATATATATATATCAGACATGGGATCAAATACATTTGTATTTGAAAGTATTTAAATACTTTTTTCAAACTACAGTAGTCCCCCTCTTCAGCGGACCTCGAGATGAGCGGACACCTCCTATGTCTGATTCTGATCTTTTGTAGTGCGAAAGCCCTACTGGGGCATCACGCACTAGTATGGTTGGAGCTGTCAGGTTAATATCCTGCAATGCACCCTTGAAAGCGTCCAGGTTGTTGGGGGATAAATGCACTAGATGGAAGTCTGTTCTACTGTGCTAATGTTCATGGAAAGAAGATGTATTTATTGTAGTTGTGGGAGAAATATGTATTTGTATGGGTGGTTGGGTCTTGTTTAACTGTGTCCGGGCTAGAGGTATTGGTTGGAATCAATGTCTAGGAGATTGTTTGTTATTTTGTACATATCGGAAAGTCTGGCTTCAGACATCCTCTGTTCTAGTAAACGAATTTAACGAAACTTAATGGACTGAGCGTGTTTAACTTCAGTGTTTCGGAGGACTACTCGCCAGGTAGTATTAAGATTGTTATAATCAGGAGAGCCCATAGGTGTGTGAAAACACCCCAATACGTACCCACTATTTCTTTTTGCAACGATCGTATTATCTCGTTTTGTTCCGTCACAAGTTGCTGCAAAGCATCAAAGGAATGTTGGAGGCGTCGCAACGCTGTCCGTAAATCGGTTTCCTCTTGTCCCTCATGACAGTATTTTGAGGTGCACTGTGGGGTCACTTGACCAGGACACAGGACAGAAACGATGACCAGTACAGCAGCTAGTGGACACACAATGCTTCCTCGCATGGCTGCGTAGTTTATTTATCGAATGCGGTCGGTGTAAGGCGCGGACAACAACTTGTGATTGAACACAGCACGTGTATAGTTTCTGAAAGGGAGTATGAAAATAGCAGACAATGTATTTCACATTAAAATACCATGTATTTCGTTAATGTTGACTGGGCATGTACAGGTTATTTCTGCATCGCCTACGTAGCCACCAATGTTTATTTTGCCACTAACTGAACTTGTTACACAACATACACATAGTTTGTTTATACTTATTTGGACTTTGGTATAGACTGCGTTAACAATTGAACTGTCAGCGGTGTCCTTATTTACATCAGATCGAAATGCTGAAATAAACTAGGTCTCAACGTGAACTACATATCTTCTTAATAGCCAGTACGGTACGCTTAAACACATCCAGGAATGGACATACAGAAATGTCGCGCGGTTACATTTAGTAGGAATTATGTAAACATTAAGCGATCAATTGTCACAGACATACCTAAATTGTAGGGTATAGACCGAGACACCGAGTCGTCTTCCTCGCATACAGCAACAGCTACACTGGTGTAAGAGGAAGTAAAAAATATATAAAAGATCCGGGTGACATTTCGGCGCATGCGCGTGTCAGCCATTGCACCACCAGTCTGTGTGGAAGACCGACAGTACAGAGGCTACGCTCAGCCGCGCTGAAGTATACTTTAAAAGGTGTGTTCCAAAAGGCTAAATTCGAATCGACTCACTCAGTGTCAGTGCTGAGCCCGGTAATAAGTTTATCGTCAAGCGTTCTTCTGTGACTGTGTCTGTATCTTTAACTGGCAAAATGTCCTAGGGACACATCACGCCAGGGCGAGACACATCACGCCAATTAGTAATAGTATTGAGTAACGTTCACATTTGCGACGGAATATAACTATTGGGTAGGATTAATTAATTTGTTTAAGATGTTAAGTCAGTTTTCAATAGAAATATTGAATTGGTATGAAAATATTGACAGAAATATTTATATCTCGGTTAAGGAAGAGAGAATGACTAGAGGACATGCAGTTACAATAGCAAAGAAGCAGTGTATTAGAAAATCATCATTTTCACAAAGAACTGTAAATGAATGGAACAGATTATCAGCTAATTGTGTAGGTGCTAATAGTGTTAATGTGTTTAACAATAAAATCGACATATATCTCAGATAGCGGGTTACACAGATAGATATATTGGACTGTAAATAAGGCTTCTTTGTCCAACTGCCATCTAGAGTTGATTCTCTTGGTGGCAATCTTGTTAAATCTGGTAGAACAGGAAATAGGTTATTGAGCGATCCTCTTGAGTTTTGTGGCTAAATTACCCATAAAAATTGTCATGAGTAGTTGCCAATATATACCGAAATATACTAATAGGTAACCAGTCAGCACATTTACTATTACTACTACAGGCAGTGCCACTGCTTCTTATCCACTCCACCCTACAGTAATTAATCAAGCCTTTCTCAGTTACAGCCCATTCCTGGCTGTAACTAAATCCCAAGTAATTAAAACGTTCATGATTTGTTTCTTTCCCTAGTCTTGGTTTGCCCCCTACCCAACCACCAGACCAGCCAGCGGCTTCATTTACTGATAAATTGCAAGGAGTGCATTGTTACATTTTCTTAGACACGACCACTTGTCAGGACATTAGTTTAAGTTTCAACAGTTGTTATCTCCGTAATACAGGAGCAGTTTCCGTACTACCGTAATCTGATGTCAATTTCCGTAATGATTACGGAATATCCGTAATAGTAGGCAGCACTGCAATATTTGTATTCATAACCATAATAATGAAAATAATAAATCATTCGATATGTAAATATTACACATCCTAAATGCTTACACGAATAAGAAAGAAAACTAAACAATATAAACATAATTACAACCCATAGTTCATTAGTCACATTAATATGATTATTGTAAAATAAATGGATACAACGAATGATACATATAGTTCAGATACATTAGTCATCAGAATCAGCCTATTATATAGCACATTCAAACATATGCTATTTATAACATGGTATATTAACCGTTCAAGTCCTCCGCCTTTTCAACATGTTTCACGTAGGAAGAATAATTTTTATTTTTTATTTACTCCTTTACGTGTTCTTTTTACCTATGATATAGTGTGTCTTAAAAGGCACTATATTTCAACTGATTGGGTCATAACACATGCTGCGCAACATTCAGGAACACCAGACACTCATGATAGCATTTAGATTGATATCATATATACAAATTTGAATTGTATTTATATTTAATTTGTGTTAATATAAGTTTAATTTTGAATAGTTTTTTAAAAAATAAAGCATTATTTGATAAAAAGGTATCCTTATTTAATTTGTGTGTTATTCGTGTGGGGCTAAACAATGCTGCCACCTCACGGATACTGGTTAATCCTGCCGTAATTTTTATTTTATAAACAACTGTACATTTGAATTTTTACTTATTTGTTTTTTTTAAAGTTCAATGTTGAATACTTTTCATAGGATATCATTATCTTGTAAAAGTATATCGTTATTTAAATTTTTATTTCATAGTTGGCCTGAGAGCCAATCACCGTCTCTACCCTAATCTGGTTCGTGGCGTCACGAAAATGCACCCATATTTATCCCAGACGAAGTTGAGGGGCTTAAAAGTGCTGCCACCTCACGGAGTCTGGGTAACCCAGGCTAGAATTTGAGGAGCTGAAAAGTGCTGCCACCTAGCAAAGACCATAATATTTATTAAATATTTTATGAGTCTCCCTCTGGCGTACTATACCGCTAAGCATGATAGCGGGAGCAACATTTCGTATTACAGAGGCTAGTCAATATGGCTTCCGGCGATATGACAACACTTTTTGCAGGATTCGATTTTAGTACACAGCAGGTAAACCATAAATTGACAACTACTTTTCCAAGTTACTGCGTTGAACAAAACCGTTATATCGCATGTTGGTACAAGTATTATGCTTTATAAATTGACGAGCATCACTTCCAAGAGCCGGTAATCTTCTTCTTCCGGATACCGCCTAGGCCCTAGGTCTTGTCTTGTCTTGTAGGTGTACTGGCCAACACTCCTGGTGGAGTCAAACGGTCAGGGTTGGGTGCGCATGCTGTTGGGTTTTTAGTCGTGTATTAAAGCTTGTTTGAAATGTTGTGGGGCACTTATGTACAAGTCGGACCCACCTCAATTTTGCCGTTATAACTGTATTTTTGCCAACATTTGATACTTGATATTGTTAATTCAATCAATTATAATCATCTTGCGCATATTTATGTTCTATAAACAGCGCGTCTTGGCATACTTTTGAGGTCGAAAAGACAGCACGATTTGTGCCAGTCGCAAGCGCAGCGGTGCATGTTACTGCGCTGTGCACATGAAATGAGCGATAAACAGTTTATTTATGCCGACCGCGCTGTCTTTTCGACCTCAAAAGTCTGCTAAGACACGCTGTTTATAAAACATAAATATGCGCAAGATGATTATAATTGATTGAATTAACAAAATCAAGTATCAAATGTTGGCAAAAATACAGTTATAATGGCAAAATTGAGGTGGGTCCGACTTGTACATAAGTGCCTGCATGTTGTGGTTTAGAAATGTTAACTATTGCATCTGGCAGGGAATTCCAGTCTCTTATTGTTCTAGGGAAATATGAATATTTATAGCAGTTCTTGCTGGCATGGATGGTGTTGAAAGCTTTATTGTTTAAATGTCTTGATAGGCGTTGTACGGGCTGGAGGAGGTTATTGACAGGCAAGGATAGGTGTCCATAGATGGCTTTGTGGAGTATGGTGAGGCGTCTGTTTGTTCGTCTGGTTTTTAATTGATGTAGTTTTAATTGGTTTAGCATTAGGTGTAGGAGGGAGTAGGCCCTAGCCTCAACATGCTAAGGATACAGGCGGGCGAACAGGAAAAATCAGAAATATATATTTTTCTGTTTTGGGTGCATTGCAATGATTCTTGCCACGATCAACAATCCTAGTCATAGGCCGACCTGGCTGATCATGATGACAATTTAATCTCCATAATTATTATAAATCCACAATGTTAGAAAAAACGTAGAATGTCGATTTCTGGTTGTCGATTTACGGTGACATTGACATTGTCAAATTTTGTCTTGTGATTTTTATTTTCAAATTATTCAGTTAGATTGTAAATAATCTACACATGTCGAAAATATTTGCCTTCGGTTGAAAAAGTGTTGCATCAAAAGTCATTGTTTGAATGGAAGATGGAACAAAAATCGCACGAATCCTTGTGAAAGCAGTCCGCCAGGCCGGCCCAGTCCACATGTTCACATGATCCGCCTTTTAGGCTGTGTCATCAATGAGTGCTTAATATATGTGAGAATTTATTTGCAAAATTCACGCAAGACTTTCGACCAAAGACTTGGTGAAAGATTTTTGATGCAAAATCAACATGACCAAAGATTTTCGAGGAAACACTTTCGAGCAGATTTTTGACGCATGACTTCTGACGTTAATTTATTTACAACACAACAGAAGAATTCAAAAATGAACATTCAACAATGACGTTCTAAACAGAAAATCAATAACTGAAAGTAAGATATCAGCAATTTAGCATTGTAGAAATTTCTTAGTTGCAAATGGTTATGTTTTGTTAATACTTCTAGACAGAACCAAACAATGTCTTGGTTGCCTTTAATTATTTTATGTTGATCATTATACATTGGATTGAAAAGCACTAACATTGTTTAAGATTAATGTTAACATTTCACTTGAATGAATAGTCATATCCTTACCAGAAATTGCCGTCTCAGTTTTGTGTGAAATATGAATAATGACATTTGTCAACTGTGGATGACAGGTGAAGGTGATTGTCATCAACGAGCAGCTTCAAAGTGTCTTTGAAGCGTCTGTGACATTTGATGCCGACCTACCTGAATTCAGGTAAGGGATTAGTTACCTTTCCCATCTGGTCTTTCTTTGGGCTCAGACAACAGTCTAATATCTCATATTCATCAAGTCACAGCTGATTCCTCCTCCTGCCTATTCAGGCATCTCTATTCAACCAGTGGACCCTTCATGTGCTCAGTTCAACTTGTGCTGGGACGTCCTATGTATGGAAATATTTTTTCCCTTGAAAGGTGCACATTTCATCTGCCTTATTTACTGCTACTCCTACTAAGAATAATAATGAAATAATAATAAAATATGTCTGTAGCACCGATATGCTCAGAAAATCTGAGCTTAGTGCCAAGTTAGTGGCATGACAAGCACGCCCAAATCCCTGACCGCTTGACTCACTGGAGGAGTGTTGGCCAGTATATCAACAAGACAAGAGAAAACGAAAGGATTAAGTATTCTCATTATCATGTAACAATGCATAAACTGTCAACAGATGGGTGATATTTTTGAGAATCCAAGGAGGATGTGAAGCATAAAAAAGTTTTTTTTAGACAATAGCAAAATTAAACTATATTCCTTCCCTCAGTGATGCCAGGGAGTGAGATTCATAAAGTAGGTGCACCAGCTGAGTCTCAGTAGTCACACCACGGACATGGTCACACAACAAGTAGATTACAATCAACGAACTGAAGTTGTTTGAGCTTTCTTGCTGGAGTGAGCATTGACTGTAGGTACAATATGCATGTTGTATAGATAAGCTTTGGTAGGTAGCCAGAGACAAGCCTCTATCAACTTTTTGTGATGGTCTTCTGTTCTCACACTGGTCACCCATATGTATTTGTTCCTTTCTCGTGACCTTTGTCCATCTTCATGTCTTCTACTGCCACCATCTTCTGTTTGTCGTACTCAGTTGTCAGTTTCTCCTCACAAATATGTCCTGTCCCAGAGTTCCATATTGTTGATCACATAGCTGACAATAGGTTGTTGACAGTTGTGTTGCAAGACTCGTTGCTGTGGTTGTGATGTTGTAAGACTCGTTGCTGTGGTTGTGGTGTTGTAAGACTCGTTGCTGTGGTTGTTGTGTTGTAAGACTCGTTGCTGTGGTTGTGATGTTGTAAGACTCGTTGCTGTGGTTGTGGTGTTGTAAGACTCGTTGCTGTGGTTGTGGTGTTGTAAGACTCGTTGCTGTGGTTGTGGTGTTGTAAGAGTCATTGCTGTGGTTGTTTGCCAGGACTGAAGGTGGGGTCCACGTGGGACAGGACTGTCACACTGTCACCTCCCCCACACCCATGTGGGTCAAGGTACCTGTCTAACTACAGTCATCTGTTAGTTGAGCTGCTGTGTGAGTCTGTGTATGTAGATTGGCGTGTCCTGCCTAGACAGTTTGCTTCTCAGAAACCACCAAACTTTCATAGATTCATGTAGGGATGGATGAGCTGTGGAAAAATCACGCTTTTTAGTCGTACTAATAGGCATGGATAGTGGATTTGTTGTTATATATTAAAGCAATTATTTGAACGGTACCACAAAACATTAACAGTCATTAAACAGGCATTTGTAGTTTCAGTGTATTTATAGTACATGGTAAGTTGTGCTAGTTGTGTTAGTTTTACGCCTGTATCACTCGCTATATGCAGTGTTTTTCACGACTTTATTAATTTTGTATGATAACTATGCTTAAGCTTCAAGCTCTAAGAACAAATGTCTGTTTGATACATTGTGCAGTTTTGCCCGTTGCATCAGTTATCTCTTCTACAGGCTGCTGACTTGTTACTGCAACGGATGAAAGATGCAAAGTTCAACTTCAGCCAGGTGGCAGCACTGTCCGGCACAGCACAGGTATGACAATAGGCGAACAGCAGTTAAGTGTGATAATGGAGTAATAAATTGATAAGATAATGGTATAAACAGAAAATTAAATTTGGACTCACCATTAGTGAATGTACCCCTTAATCCTTGGGTGTTCATGTCAGTGCAGTTAGCTTCAGCATTGTCGCTGGCCAACACCTTTTTGGAGTCGGTTCGGGCCGCCTGTTTTCATATCTTACTGGTGTGCCAGGTCATTAGTTAACTTTATTTAATATTATACCTTGATTAGGCTATGTATCTCCACCTTTCTCTAGTATCTCCACTTTTCTCTAGTATCTCCTTTCTCTAGTATCTCCACCTTTCTCTAGTGTCTCCTTTTTCTAGTATCTCCACCTTTCTCTAGTCTCTCCTTTCTCTAGTATCTCCACCTTTCTCTAGTATCTCCACCTTTCTCTAGTGTCTCATCCTTTCTCTAGTATCTCTACCTTTCTCTAGTATCTCCACCTTTCTCTAGTATCTCCACCTTTCTCTAGTATCACCATCTTTCTCTAGTGTCTCATCCTTTCTCTAGTATCACCATCTTTCTCTAATGTCTCATCCTTTCTCTAGTATCTCCACCTTTCTCTAGTATCTCCACCTTTCTCTAGTATCTCCTCTTTTCTCTAGTATCTCCTCTTTTATCTAGTATCTCCACCTTTCTCTAGTATCTCCACCTTTATCTAGTATCACCACCTTTCTCTAGTATCTCCACCTTTCTCTAGTATCTCCTCTTTTCTCTAGTATCTCCTCTTTTCTCTAGTATCTCTACCTTTCTCTAGTATCTCCACCTTTCTCTAGTATCACCACCTTTCTCTAGTATCTCCACCTTTCTCTAGTATCACCACCTTTCTCTAGTGTCTCATCCTTTCTCTAGTATCTCCACCTTTCTCTAGTATCTCCACCTTTCTCTAGTATCTCCACCTTTCTCTAGTATCTCCTCTTTTCTCTAGTATCTCCTCTTTTCTCTAGTATCTCCTCTTTTCTCTAGTATCTCCTCCTTTCTCTAGTATCTCCACCTTTCTCTAGCCCTTTAGGTCCCACGATGTTTTAACCACTATGCTCAGTGCTCACACACATTCAGCAAGATGTTTGCAAATTCAAGAACTGCCACATACAAGTTTACAACATATCCAGAACATAGCAAATAGAGGAAGCTACATACACTGTAGAAACATACGGCAAACAATTACCCACAAGATGGCATCACATACTTGAGGTGTTAAAGTACAGCTGATCTGTGGGTGGCTTTGGGCAGTGGGGAGTCAAGACAGATTGCAGGACATTGTCTTTTAAAGGGTCAACAATCTCCAATATGTTGTGTCTATTTGAATCTATGGATAACATCTACCTTCATCAAACTTGCATGCTGATGACAGAAGGTTACATAGTGTGACACTTCAGGCACTTCCTGTACCACTGGATAATGGCAAGTAAACATAAGTTCATCTTGCTGGTGTCACAATGCTACCTTAATATCTCCTCTTTTTTCTAGTATCTCCTCCTTTCTCTAGTATCTCTACCTTTCTCTAGTGTCTCCACCTTTCTCTAGTATCTCCTTTCTCTAGTGTCTCCACCTTTCTCTAGTATCTCCTCCTTTCTCTACTATCTCCACCTTTCTCTAGCATCTCCACCTTTCTCTAGTATCTCCACCTTTCTCTAGTATCTCCACCTTTCTCTAGTATCTCCTCTTTTCTCTAGTATCTTCACCTTTCTCTAGTATCTCGTCCTTTCTCTAGTATCTCCACCTTTCTCTAGCATCTCCACCTTTCTCTAGTATCTCCACCTTTCTCTAGTATCTCCTCTTTTCTCTAGTATCTCCACCTTTCTCTAGTATCTCCACCTTTCTCTAGTATCTCCACCTTCCTCTAGTATCTCCTCTTTTTTCTAGTATCTTCATCTTTCTCTAGTATCTCATCCTTTCTCTAGTATCTCATCCTTTCTCTAGTCCCTCCACCTTTCTCTAGTATCTCCACCTTTCTCTAGTATCTCCTCTTTTGTCTAGTATCTTCACCTTTCTCTAGTCTCTCCACCTTTCTCTAGTATCTCCACCTTTCTCTAGTATCTCCTCTTTTGTCTAGTATCTCCTCTTTTGTCTAGTATCTCCACCTTTCTCTAGTATCTTCACCTTTCTCTAGTCTCTCCACCTTTCTCTAGTATCTCCTCTTTTCTCTAGTATCTCCACCTTTCTCTAGTATCTCCACCTTTCTCTAGTATCTCCTCTTTTCTCTAGTATCTTCACCTTTCTCTAGTCTCTCCACCTTTCTCTAGTATCTCGTCCTTTCTCTAGTATCTCATCCTTTATCTAGTATCTCATCCTTTCTCTAGTATCTCATCCTTTCTCTAGTCTCTCCACCTTTCTCTAGTATCTCCACCTTTCTCTAGTATCTCCTCTTTTCTCTAGTCTCTCCACCTTTCTCTAGTATCTTCACCTTTCTCTAGTATCTCCACCTTTCTCTAGTATCTTCACCTTTCTCTAGTATCTCCACCTTTCTCTAGTGTCTCATCCTTTCTCTAGTATATCATCCTTTCTCTAATATATCATCCTTTCTCTAGTATCTCCACCTTTCTCTAGTATCTCCTCTTTTCTCTAGTATCTCATCCTTTCTCTAGTCTCCACCTTTCTCTAGTATCTCCACCTTTCTCTAGTATCTCCACCTTTCTCTAGTATATCATCCTTTCTCTAGTATCTCCACCTTTCTCTAATATCTCCAAATTTCTCTAGAATCTCCACCTTTCTCTAGTGTCTCCACCTTTTTCTAGTATATCATCCTTTCTCTAGTCTCTCTGCCTTTCTCTAGTATCTCCACCTTTCCCTAATGTCTCCACCTTTCTCTAGTATCTCCACCTTTCTCTAGTATCCTCCTTTCTCTAGTATCTCCTCCTTTCTCTAGTATCTCCACCTTTCTCTAGTATCTCCTCCTTTCTCTAGTATCTCCACCTTTCTCTAGTGTCTCCACCTTTCTCTAGTATATCATCCTTTCTCTAGTATCTCCGCCTCTCTCTAGTATCTCCACCTTTCCCTAGTGTATCCACCTTTCTGTAGTAACTCCTCCTTTTTCTAGTATCTCCACCTTTCTCTAGTATCTCCACCTTTCTCTAGTGTCTCCTCTTTTCTCTAGTATCTCCACCTTTCCCTAGTGTATCCACCTTTCTGTAGTAACTCCTCCTTTTTCTAGCTAGTATATCATCCTTTCTCTAGTATCTCCACCTTTCTCTAGTGTCTCCACCTTTCTCTAGTATCTCCACCTTCCTCTAGTATCTCCTCTTTTTTCTAGTATCTTCATCTTTCTCTAGTATCTTCACCTTTCTCTAGTCTCTCCACCTTTCTCTAGTATCTCCTCTTTTGTCTAGTATCTCCTCTTTTGTCTAGTATCTCCACCTTTCTCTAGTATCTTCACCTTTCTCTAGTCTCTCCACCTTTCTCTAGTATCTCCTCTTTTCTCTAGTATCTCCACCTTTCTCTAGTATCTCCACCGTTCTCTAGTATCTCCTCTTTTCTCTATTATCTTCACCTTTCTCTAGTCTCTCCACCTTTCTCTAGTATCTCGTCCTTTCTCTAGTATCTCATCCTTTATCTAGTATCTCATCCTTTCTCTAGTATCTCATCCTTTCTCTAGTCTCTCCACCTTTCTCTAGTATCTCCACCTTTCTCTAGTATCTCCTCTTTTCTCTAGTCTCTCCACCTTTCTCTAGTATCTTCACCTTTCTCTAGTATCTCCACCTTTCTCTAGTATCTTCACCTTTCTCTAGTATCTCCACCTTTCTCTAGTGTCTCATCCTTTCTCTAGTATATCATCCTTTCTCTAATATATCATCCTTTCTCTAGTATCTCCACCTTTCTCTAGTATCTCCTCTTTTCTCTAGTATCTCATCCTTTCTCTAGTCTCCACCTTTCTCTAGTATCTCCACCTTTCTCTAGTATCTCCACCTTTCTCTAGTATATCATCCTTTCTCTAGTATCTCCACCTTTCTCTAATATCTCCAAATTTCTCTAGAATCTCCACCTTTCTCTAGTGTCTCCACCTTTTTCTAGTATACCATCCTTTCTCTAGTCTCTCTGCCTTTCTCTAGTATCTCCACCTTTCCCTAATGTCTCCACCTTTCTCTAGTATCTCCACCTTTCTCTAGTATCCTCCTTTCTCTAGTATCTCCTCCTTTCTCTAGTATCTCCACCTTTCTCTAGTATCTCCTCCTTTCTCTAGTATCTCCACCTTTCTCTAGTGTCTCCACCTTTCTCTAGTATATCATCCTTTCTCTAGTATCTCCGCCTCTCTCTAGTATCTCCACCTTTCCCTAGTGTATCCACCTTTCTGTAGTAACTCCTCCTTTTTCTAGTATCTCCACCTTTCTCTAGTATCTCCACCTTTCTCTAGTGTCTCCTCTTTTCTCTAGTATCTCCACCTTTCCCTAGTGTATCCACCTTTCTGTAGTAACTCCTCCTTTTTCTAGCTAGTATATCATCCTTTCTCTAGTATCTCCACCTTTCTCTAGTGTCTCCACCTTTCTCTAGTATCTCCACCTTCCTCTAGTATCTCCTCTTTTTTCTAGTATCTTCATCTTTCTCTAGTATCTTCACCTTTCTCTAGTCTCTCCACCTTTCTCTAGTATCTCCTCTTTTGTCTAGTATCTCCTCTTTTGTCTAGTATCTCCACCTTTCTCTAGTATCTTCACCTTTCTCTAGTCTCTCCACCTTTCTCTAGTATCTCCTCTTTTCTCTAGTATCTCCACCTTTCTCTAGTATCTCCACCGTTCTCTAGTATCTCCTCTTTTCTCTATTATCTTCACCTTTCTCTAGTCTCTCCACCTTTCTCTAGTATCTCGTCCTTTCTCTAGTATCTCATCCTTTATCTAGTATCTCATCCTTTCTCTAGTATCTCATCCTTTCTCTAGTCTCTCCACCTTTCTCTAGTATCTCCACCTTTCTCTAGTATCTCCTCTTTTCTCTAGTCTCTCCACCTTTCTCTAGTATCTTCACCTTTCTCTAGTATCTCCACCTTTCTCTAGTATCTTCACCTTTCTCTAGTATCTCCACCTTTCTCTAGTGTCTCATCCTTTCTCTAGTATATCATCCTTTCTCTAATATATCATCCTTTCTCTAGTTTCTCCACCTTTCTCTAGTATCTCCTCTTTTCTCTAGTATCTCATCCTTTCTCTAGTCTCCACCTTTCTCTAGTATCTCCACCTTTCTCTAGTATCTCCACCTTTCTCTAGTATATCATCCTTTCTCTAGTATCTCCACCTTTCTCTAATATCTCCAAATTTCTCTAGAATCTCCACCTTTCTCTAGTGTCTCCACCTTTTTCTAGTATACCATCCTTTCTCTAGTCTCTCTGCCTTTCTCTAGTATCTCCACCTTTCCCTAATGTCTCCACCTTTCTCTAGTATCTCCACCTTTCTCTAGTATCCTCCTTTCTCTAGTATCTCCTCCTTTCTCTAGTATCTCCACCTTTCTCTAGTATCTCCTCCTTTCTCTAGTATCTCCACCTTTCTCTAGTGTCTCCACCTTTCTCTAGTATATCATCCTTTCTCTAGTATCTCCGCCTCTCTCTAGTATCTCCACCTTTCCGTAGTGTATCCACCTTTCTGTAGTAACTCCTCCTTTTTCTAGTATCTCCACCTTTCTCTAGTATCTCCACCTTTCTCTAGTATCTCCTCTTTTCTCTAGTATCTCCACCTTTCCCTAGTGTATCCACCTTTCTGTAGTAACTCCTCCTTTTTCTAGCTAGTATATCATCCTTTCTCTAGTATCTCCACCTTTCTCTAGTGTCTCCACCTTTCTCTAGTATATCATCCTTTCTCTAGTATCTCCGCCTCTCTCTAGTATCTCCAATTTTCCCTAGTGTATCCACCTTTCTGTAGTATCTCCTCCTTTTTTTAGTATCTCATCCTTTCTCTAGTCTCTCCACCTTTCTCTAGTATCTCCTCCTTTCTCTAGTATCTCCACCTTTCTCTAGTATATCATCCTTTCTCTAGTATCTCCTCCTTTCTCTAGTATCTCCACCTTTCTCTAGTATATCAGCCTTTCTCTAGTATCTTCTCCTTTCTCTAGTCTCTCCACCTTTCTCTAGTATCTCCACCTTTCTCTAGTATCTCCACCTTTCTCTAGTATATCAGCCTTTCTCTAGTATCTCCACCTTTCTCTAGTATATCATCCTTTCTCTAGTATCTCCACCTTTCTCTAGTATCTCCACCTTTCTCTAGTATCTCCTCTTTTCTCTAGTATCTCTACCTTTCTCTAGTCTCTCCACCTTTCTCTAGTATCTCCTCTTTTCTCTAGTATCTTCACCTTTCTCTAGTATCTCGTCCTTTCTCTAGTATCTCATCCTTTATCTAGTATCTCATCATTTCTCTAGTCTCTCCACCTTTCTCTAGTATCTCCTCCTTTCTCTAGTATATCAGCCTTTCTCTAGTATCTCCACCTTTCTCTAGTATATCATCCTTTCTCTAGTATCTCCTCCTTTCTCTAGTATCTCCACCTTTCTCTAGTATCTCCACCTTTCTCTAGTATATCATCCTTTCTCTAGTATCTCCTCCTTTCTCTAGTATCTCCACCTTTCTCTAGTATCTCCACCTTTCTCTAGTATCTCATCCTTTCTCTAGTATCTCATCCTTTCTCTAGTCCCTCCACCTTTCTCTAGTATCTCCACCTTTCTCTAGTATCTCCTCTTTTGTCTAGTATCTTCACCTTTCTCTAGTCTCTCCACCTTTCTTTAGTATCTCCACCTTTCTCTAGTATCTCCTCTTTTGTCTAGTATCTCCTCTTTTGTCTAGTATCTCCACCTTTCTCTAGTATCTTCACCTTTCTCTAGTCTCTCCACCTTTCTCTAGTATCTCCTCTTTTCTCTAGTATCTCCACCTTTCTCTAGTATCTCCACCGTTCTCTAGTATCTCCTCTTTTCTCTATTATCTTCACCTTTCTCTAGTCTCTCCACCTTTCTCTAGTATCTCGTCCTTTCTCTAGTATCTCATCCTTTATCTAGTATCTCATCCTTTCTCTAGTATCTCATCCTTTCTCTAGTCTCTCCACCTTTCTCTAGTATCTCCACCTTTCTCTAGTATCTCCTCTTTTCTCTAGTCTCTCCACCTTTCTCTAGTATCTTCACCTTTCTCTAGTATCTCCACCTTTCTCTAGTATCTTCACCTTTCTCTAGTATCTCCACCTTTCTCTAGTGTCTCATCCTTTCTCTAGTATATCATCCTTTCTCTAATATATCATCCTTTCTCTAGTATCTCCACCTTTCTCTAGTATCTCCTCTTTTCTCTAGTATCTCATCCTTTCTCTAGTCTCCACCTTTCTCTAGTATCTCCACCTTTCTCTAGTATCTCCACCTTTCTCTAGTATATCATCCTTTCTCTAGTATCTCCACCTTTCTCTAATATCTCCAAATTTCTCTAGAATCTCCACCTTTCTCTAGTGTCTCCACCTTTTTCTAGTATATCATCCTTTCTCTAGTCTCTCTGCCTTTCTCTAGTATCTCCACCTTTCCCTAATGTCTCCACCTTTCTCTAGTATCTCCACCTTTCTCTAGTATCCTCCTTTCTCTAGTATCTCCTCCTTTCTCTAGTATCTCCACCTTTCTCTAGTATCTCCTCCTTTCTCTAGTATCTCCACCTTTCTCTAGTGTCTCCACCTTTCTCTAGTATATCATCCTTTCTCTAGTATCTCCGCCTCTCTCTAGTATCTCCACCTTTCCGTAGTGTATCCACCTTTCTGTAGTAACTCCTCCTTTTTCTAGTATCTCCACCTTTCTCTAGTATCTCCACCTTTCTCTAGTATCTCCTCTTTTCTCTAGTATCTCCACCTTTCCCTAGTGTATCCACCTTTCTGTAGTAACTCCTCCTTTTTCTAGCTAGTATATCATCCTTTCTCTAGTATCTCCACCTTTCTCTAGTGTCTCCACCTTTCTCTAGTATATCATCCTTTCTCTAGTATCTCCGCCTCTCTCTAGTATCTCCAATTTTCCCTAGTGTATCCACCTTTCTGTAGTATCTCCTCCTTTTTTTAGTATCTCATCCTTTCTCTAGTCTCTCCACCTTTCTCTAGTATCTCCTCCTTTCTCTAGTATCTCCACCTTTCTCTAGTATATCATCCTTTCTCTAGTATCTCCTCCTTTCTCTAGTATCTCCACCTTTCTCTAGTATATCAGCCTTTCTCTAGTATCTTCACCTTTCTCTAGTCTCTCCACCTTTCTCTAGTATCTCCACCTTTCTCTAGTATCTCCACCTTTCTCTAGTATCTCCACCTTTCTCTAGTATATCAGCCTTTCTCTAGTATCTCCACCTTTCTCTAGTATATCATCCTTTCTCTAGTATCTCCACCTTTCTCTAGTATCTCCACCTTTCTCTAGTATCTCCTCTTTTCTCTAGTATCTCTACCTTTCTCTAGTCTCTCCACCTTTCTCTAGTATCTCCTCTTTTCTCTAGTATCTTCACCTTTCTCTAGTATCTCGTCCTTTCTCTAGTATCTCATCCTTTATCTAGTATCTCATCATTTCTCTAGTCTCTCCACCTTTCTCTAGTATCTCCTCCTTTCTCTAGTATATCAGCCTTTCTCTAGTATCTCCACCTTTCTCTAGTATATCATCCTTTCTCTAGTATCTCCTCCTTTCTCTAGTATCTCCACCTTTCTCTAGTATCTCCACCTTTCTCTAGTATATCATCCTTTCTCTAGTATCTCCTCCTTTCTCTAGTATCTCCACCTTTCTCTAGTATCTCCACCTTTCTCTAGTATCTCCACCTTTCTCTAGTATATCATCCTTTCTCTAGTATCTCCACCTTTCTCTAGTATATCATCCTTTCTCTAGTATCTCCACCTTTCTCTAGTATCCTCCTTTCTCTAGTATCCTCCTTTCTCTAGTATCTCCACCTTTCTCTAGTATCTCCACCTTTCTCTAGTATATCATCCTTTCTCTAGTATCTCCACCTTTCTCTAGTATATCATCCTTTCTCTAGTATCTCCACCTTTCTCTAGTATCCTCCTTTCTCTAGTATCTCCTCCTTTCTCTAGCTAGTATATCATCCTTTCTCTAGTATCTTCACCTTTCTCTAGTGTCTCCACCTTTCTCTAGTATATCATCCTTTCTCTAGTATCTCCACCTTTCTCTAGTATATCCACCTTTCTCTAGTATATCATCCTTTCTCTAGTATCTCCACCTTTCTCTAGTATATCATCCTTTCTCTAGTATCTCCACCTTTCTCTAGTATATCATCCTTTCTCTAGTATCTCCACCTTTCTCTAGTATCCTCCTTTCTCTAGTATCTCCTCCTTTCTCTAGCTAGTATATCATCCTTTCTCTAGTATCTTCACCTTTCTCTAGTGTCTCCACCTTTCTCTAGTATATCATCCTTTCTCTAGTATCTCCGCCTCTCTCTAGTATCTCCAATTTTCCCTAGTGTATCCACCTTTCTGTAGTATCTCCTCCTTTTTCTAGTATCTCATCCTTTCTCTAGTGTCTCCACCTTTCTCTAGTATCTCCACTTTTCTCTAGCACATAGCTTTATGTAGAGACCCGTCCACCCGTCATTTGGACGGGTAAAAACGAATATGGAAGGGTAGAAATATGGTGGACGTGTAAAAAAATGAAGGAGCAAAAAAAAGACGTCTTCCAAAACCATAGATATTGTTAGTTATGCCTTGAAAGTGAGTGTAAATGATGTCATGTGTGTTTGTAGCCCATTTCAGGTCATCAGGCACAATTTTTTAGTTTGTAAACTAGCTTAACAGTTAACATCCATGTGTCTACCAAAACATGTGACTGGCAAGAATTTGTTCCTGCATAAAGCCCTGCTCTAGTATCTGCACCTTTCTCTAGTGTCTCCACCTTTCTCTAGTATCTCCACCTTTCTCTGGTGTCTCTAGTGTCTCCAACTTTCTCTAGTATCTCTACCTTTCTCTGGTGTCTCTAGTGTCTCCAACTTTCTCTAGTATCTCCACCTTTCTCTGGTGTCTCTAGTGTCTCCAACTTTCTCTAGTATCTCTACCTTTCTCTGTACATGTTTCCTGTACATGCCCTGAGTGTGACTAGGAGGACACAAGTATCAAGTTACGTCTGTGGTCGTGTCTTGTGTTCCCAGCAACATGGCAGTGTGTACTGGGGAGCAGGGGCACGGGAAGTTCTCCGAGACTTGGACCCAGGTGTCGACATGCACACACAACTCAAGGTACTGACTACTTCATTGTCTCGCTTAACCGACTGTCAATCGGCTGCGGAACTACGCCTAGAAGACAGTCTGGTCACTTTTGGCGGCTTTTGTTTGTTTATCCGCATGATCTATACAATGCTGCCACCTCACGGACACTGCCGTAATTTATATTTTTATAAACAACTGCAAATTTTTATTTCTATTTATTTTGTGTTAATATAAGTTTAATTTTAAATAGTTTTTATAATACAGCATTATTTGATAAAAAGGTATCCTTATTTAATTTGTATGCTATTCGTGTGGGGTTAGACAATGCTGCCACCTCACGGATACTGGTTGATCCTGCCGTAATTCTTATTTTATAAACAACTGTAAATTTGAATTTTTACTTACTTTTGTGTTAATATAAGTTCAATCTTGAATATTTTTCATATGCTATTATTATCTTGTACAAGTATATTGTTATTTTACTTTTGATATCATAGTTGGCCTGAGAGGCAATCAGCATCTCTCCCCTAATCTGGGGTAAGGCTACCCGGATGTTAGAAACTTAAGACCCACATTTTCCCCAGGCAAATTTGAGGGGCTTAAAAGTGCTGCCACCTTACGGAGTCGGGATAAGCAAGGCTAACCACTGCAGTGCTACACACAATTGTGATGATGTACGAAGATACCATTTTATACCTTATAAAGACACACACATTGCACACTTGGATGTTACATGTTTTGTTTGCTTATTTCATTTTGTTTGCTCAGAGTTTAAAATTCATGGTGAATGTTGTTGTTGTTATATTTGTCATACAATTGTAAATTGTTAATTACCTACCAGTAATGATAAAACAGGAAACAATTTTGGTATCTTAGACGTATCCGAGAAAACATGCAACAGGATTGTTTGATATAGAGCCTGATACATGCACTACTTTATCAGAACATGAATTCTATGAGCCAGTTTTCAAAATGTGGCTTGTTTATGTTCAATAATTTTAATAGAAACCTGATACTTATGATATCAAGGTAATATATAGACCGTTGAAAAGCTATAATTCTCTCAGAAGTATAATGACTGTCAAAAAGCTGTAATTCTCTCAGAAGTGTAATGACTGTCGAAAAGCAATAATAATCTCGGAAGTGTAATGACTGTCGAAAAGCTATAATTCTCTCGGAAGTGTAATGACTGTCGAAAAGCTATAATTCTCTTGGAAGTGTAATGACTGTCGAAAACCTATAATTCTCTCGGAAGTGTAATGACTGTTGAAAAGCTATATTTCTCTTGGAAGTGTAATGACGTGCTGGTTGTATATGGCTACGTCTTCAGGACTGCTTCAGTGTTCCTCACTCGCCTGTCTGGATGGATGCAAGCACCACAGACCAGTGTCGCCACCTGGAGGAAGCACTAGGAGGTGCTGAGGCAAGTGTTCCAGTAGTACCACTGCTGCCGTCACAGCTCAAGTTGTGCTGGTTTGTGTTAACGTAGTCTCTTCAGTTTAAAAATATTTACCTAGCAATGTCATTTAGAAAGGAATCTTCAACTTATCAGGTATCATGGAAGGTATACTAGCTTCTTACTTAATTATAATTTTGAAATTGTCAGACTAAGAAATTACTTTTAGCTGGATCCAGTGAGAATTCATCTATAAAAGATAAAGTACTCCTGCTGTGAATACTGTGACACAAGACACGGAGACTTGGTGTGGGACACTCAGCATCTCAAGTGTCACTCCATGTCCTGGTCTGTTCTGGCTGGGACCAGTATGGCACATGCTACATTTGTCCATCCTCCTAGGCTAGCGGCACTGTGATTACATATCTCAGTACTCGCCCCCCCCCCCCCGAGCAGATTGTTGTGCAAAATGTTGAAGATCAGCTCAGCCAGTGATCTTGCTTGATGACAAGTTTGTGTGGTTTAGGAAGTGGCTGTAGAACACGCAGTACTGCTCGACAACTTGTGAGAATGACTGAATGGGTATTTATAATGGTTTCGTGGAATTCGAGACATTGTCTTGGAATTGTACTGCATGTCAATGTTTCTTATGCTGTTCTCACAGGTGCTTGGCGAAGTTGTGTTTGATCCATATAATGCACAGACTTAGCAGAGGCAGTGGATGCATCTACAGTGCACACACCTAGTGTCCACAGTGCACACACCTAGTGTCCACAGTGCACACACCTAGTGTCCACAGTGCACACACCTAGTGTCCACAGTGCACACACCTAGTGTCCACAGTGCACACACCTAGTGTCCACAGTCCACACACCTAGTATCCACAGTCCACACACCTAGTGTCCACAGTGCACACACCTAGTGTCCACAGTCCACACACCTAGTGTCCACAGTCCACACACCTAGTGTCCACAGTGCACACACCTAGTGTCCACAGTGCACACACCTAGTGTCCACAGTGCACACACCTAGTGTCCACAGTGCACACACCTGGTGTCCACAGTGCACACACCTGGTGTCCACAGTGCACACACCTGGTGTCCACAGTGCACACACCTAGTGTCCACAGTCCACACACCTAGTGTCCACAGTGCACACACCTAGTGTCCACAGTGCACACACCTAGTGTCCACAGTGCACACACCTAGTGTCCACAGTCCACACACCTAGTGTCCACAGTCCACACACCTAGTGTCCACAGTCCACACACCTAGTGTCCACAGTGCACACACCTAGTGTCCACAGTGCACACACCTGGTGTCCACAGTGCACACACCTGGTGTCCACAGTGCACACACCTAGTGTCCACGGTCCACACACCTAGTGTCCACGGTCCACACACCTAGTGTCCACGGTCCACACACCTAGTGTCAACGGTCCACACACCTAGTGTCAACGGTCCACACACCTAGTGTCAACGGTCCACACACCTAGTGTCAACGGTCCACACACCTAGTGTCAACGGTCCACACACCTAGTGTCCACGGTCCACACACCTAGTGTCCACGGTCCACACACCTAGTGTCCACCGTCCACACACCTAGTGTCCACCGTCCACACACCTAGTGTCCACAGTCCACACACCTAGTGTCCACAGTCCACACACCTAGTGTCCACAGTCCACACACCTGGCTCCCAGATCTGCTGGCTTGTAAGGATGAAGTTGTTTAGACCTAACAAGTATATGGAAATGTATGAGACCACCTTTTACTAGTCAATATGAAATATATGCAATTTGAAACATGTTAACTAAACATCCTACTAGTACTACTTGTTTGGTGAAAAATTACATTGATAATGGATGTTGGTTGTAGGCGTTGGCTAGGGTCACTGGCATGCGGGCGTTTGAAAGAATGACAGGAAACCAGATTGCAAAGATTAACCAAACGAACCAAGCAGCTTACGACAGGACAGAGGTAGAGGCTGCACCTAGTGACCGTTTAAAGTCAGTCATTACCTGGGTCAACATTCTCTTAATAATGTTTAGTAGTAGCACAGTGATGCGGTAGCTGCACCCTCAGACTCTTCACTAAGAGAACCCAGTCTTGAACCCCGTGCTGCTGTGTTAAACCTTTGTTCACTCTACATTGCTCCAGTTCACCCAGCTGTATGAATGAGTATCTAGCTATAGACATAGGTGGATATTTGTATCCAAATACTCTTCATACATTAATTGCAGTATGGCTGGATGCATCCCAGAGAAGTCAAAATGGTATTTGAATGAACAAGTGATTTGAGCAGTCCTGAGAACTGGATATTGCACTGTATAAGAACTTACGGTTACTTTACTTGTTGTTGACTGAACTGCTCATTCACCACTTCTCACATTCCTGTTGTCTGTTCCTATGGTCCACCTATATTAGTCATGGTCTCCCTCTGTCCGACACATTCTAGTTTCAGGTCACACACATTTTTATATTTTTCTCAAACAATTCTTATCCCATTTGATACATAATGAAATAGACAAGTCACATTATACTGTTCAGGATAAAACAAATACAAATTGATGATTATATTTATACTGGATTATACATGTAGTTTAATGAGTTTTTTTGTTTCTGTGTTATGTGGTTAGCATAAGATTCATTTTAGTTGCTGACGATCTGCAGAAATTAACAAGAATAATGTGAAACACCTGACCTATTTGTATACTTTCAGAGGATTTCACTAGTGAGCAGTTTTGCGGCGTCACTCTTCGTTGGCGACTACGCACCCATTGACGAGAGTGACGGGTCAGGCATGAACCTGCTGGACATCAGGAGGAAACAATGGTCACAGAAGTGTCTTGATGTGAGTGATAATAGGTTATCCCTTTTTGCTAGTATTCTGCAACATTCTTTTAATTAACCAATTTATAATGGCATATTTTAAATATTATTATCAACTATTCAGCCATTTTTACAGAACAATGAGAACATTATCTCCAAACTAGCCTTTCTATGTTGGCACTAAGGGTGGTTACAGCCAGGGTGTTTTTCATCCTCAATTGCCTTTTTACATCCCAGGTTCAAACAGGATGTACATTAAAGCGATCTCCAAGTCAAATGTTTCATGCCTGGTGCAATTTTGAACACTGAACCTGGGTGGGTGTTGTAAGAGGGAAACTAAGCATGTTTCATGAAGGGCTGGTGGTCAGTGAAGCTATGTAAGGGTCATTACATGTAATAATAATCCTTTGAGTGCTATTAATTTAGCATTAATTTAGTTCATGTAAACTAATTAAGAAATTAGTTTGTTGTATGTTTGTGGAATGATCTAATGGAAAGAATTACCAAAGAATTATTTTTTATTTGTACAGGTAGATTTTTCACATGTTTAGTCATGCCTAATTGTTTAGCTGTATTTTTAATAAGGTTGTACGTTGAGATAGGTGATGTCAATGCACACCTATTGTTTTCCAGGCCTGTGCCCCTGATCTACAGGAAAAGCTTGGTCATGTCGTTCCATCGTACCAGTGCATAGTAAGTGTAGGAAATATTCACGGTATCTTGTCCTCTTTTTTATTTGTTTACTGGCCAAATGAAACATCACGTTTTGAATTTGGTGACTTGACTTTTGTTTTTATGTTGGACCACTGAAATACTTACCTGTATTGTTGTCATTCTGATGTGAGCTGCATGTGTCCTTATATGGCTGACAGATATGATGTGATGTAAGGTTATATCTGTTGTCTAGGGAGGTATATCGGTACTTTTGCAGTTTAGGCCCGCACCTCGAAAAAACCATCAAAATGTTCACCTATGATGACCAAACTTCGCATGGTGTATCTACTATACCTGTACTACGCGTATACACTTGTCACATGGTCCACAAATAATTATTAATGCCTGAAATCTATCAAAATGTGTACGTAAATAACGCGCTTTCCTCAGTGCCACCTGACGGAGTTCACTGTGACAGTAGTGACTCGACGAAGAAAGCGCATTATTTACGTACACATTTTGACCGATTTCAGGCATTAATTATTATTTTTTGATGACGTGACAAGTGCAGGTATAGTAGATACACAGCGGATACAGCGGAGTTTGGTCATCGTAGGTGAACATTTTGATGGGTTTTTCGAGGTGTGGGCCTAAACTGCAAAAATACCGATATATATCTCCTTACATGGCTGACAGATATGATGTGACGTAAAGTTATATCTGTTGTCTATGGAGGTATATCTCCTTACATGGCTGACAGATATGATGTGATGTAAGGTTATATCTGTTGTCTAGGGAGGTATATCGGTACTTTTGCAGTTTAGGCCCGCACCTCGAAAAAACCATCAAAATGTTCACCTATGATGACCAAACTTCGCATGGTGTATCTACTATACCTGTACTACGCGTATACACTTGTCACATGGTCCACAAATAATTATTAATGCCTGAAATCTATCAAAATGTGTACGTAAATAACGCGCTTTCCTCAGTGCCACCTGACGGAGTTCACTGTGACAGTAGTGACTCGACGAAGAAAGCGCATTATTTACGTACACATTTTGACCGATTTCAGGCATTAATTATTATTTTTTGATGACGTGACAAGTGCAGGTATAGTAGATACACAGCGGATACAGCGGAGTTTGGTCATCGTAGGTGAACATTTTGATGGGTTTTTCGAGGTGTGGGCCTAAACTGCAAAAATACCGATATATATCTCCTTACATGGCTGACAGATATGATGTGACGTAAAGTTATATCTGTTGTCTATGGAGGTATATCTCCTTACATGGCTGACAGATATGATGTGATGTAAGGTTATATCTGTTGTCTAGGGAGGTATATCGGTACTTTTGCAGTTTAGGCCCGCACCTCGAAAAAACCATCAAAATGTTCACCTATGATGACCAAACTTCGCATGGTGTATCTACTATACCTGTACTACGCGTATACACTTGTCACATGGTCCACAAATAATTATTAATGCCTGAAATCTATCAAAATGTGTACGTAAATAACGCGCTTTCCTCAGTGCCACCTGACGGAGTTCACTGTGACAGTAGTGACTCGACGAAGAAAGCGCATTATTTACGTACACATTTTGACCGATTTCAGGCATTAATTATTATTTTTTGATGACGTGACAAGTGCAGGTATAGTAGATACACAGCGGATACAGCGGAGTTTGGTCATCGTAGGTGAACATTTTGATGGGTTTTTCGAGGTGTGGGCCTAAACTGCAAAAATACCGATATATATCTCCTTACATGGCTGACAGATATGATGTGACGTAAAGTTATATCTGTTGTCTATGGAGGTATATCTCCTTACATGGCTGACAGATATGATGTGATGTAAGGTTTTATCTGTTGTCTAGGGAGGCATATCTCCTTACATGGCTGACAGATATGATGTGATGTAAGGTTATATATGTTGTCTAGGGAGGCATATCTCCTTACATGGCTGACAGATATGATGTGATGTAAGGTTTTATCTGTTGTCTAGGGAGGCATATCTCCTTACATGGCTGACAGATATGATGTGATGTAAGGTTATATATGTTGTCTAGGGAGGCATATCTCCTTACATGGCTGACAGATATGATGTGACGTAAAGTTATGTTTGTTGTCTAGGAAGGTATATCTCCTTACATGGCTGACAGATATGATGTGATGTAAGGTTATATATGTTGTCTAGGAAGGTATATCTCCTTACATGGCTGACAGATATGATGTGATGTAAGGTTATATATGTTGTCTAGGGAGGCATATCTCCTTATATGGCTGACAGATATGGCTTCTCCTCAGAATGCAGAGTCATAGCATTCACCGGCGATAATCCAGGTATATATATCTTTTTTCACATAAGCTATTTTTTTCCAGTCCAATGTTTGGAGGCAGACCCACCTCCTTGATATCATATTTTGACTGTTTCAAATTAATGGCAGTATGTTGTTTTAGTTTCTTTGTTCATCTCAAGTAATACGTTATTGTAAAAAAAACTAGGATAAATTATACAAAGCAAGTTCTTTAAAAAAAAATATTTAGATTAAAAAACATGTACATTAATAATTTAGGTGACTTTCACAAATTTCATATGAAATGTTCTCAGTTCTTTCTGTGATTGTTACGCAATTATTCACTCTTGTTAAACTGACTGTGCACATGTCTAAATGTTTCGCACTACAGATCTGAACGAATTACCTTTACTCATTGACCTCTGGCCTATGACTTTCTCTGACCTGTGACCTTCTCTGACCTGTGACCTTCTCTGACCTGTGACCTTCTCTGACCTGTGACCTTCTCTGACCTGTGACCTCTGACTGGTGTGTTTGTGTCTGTCAGCCTCCCTGGCGGGGATGAGGCTGAAGGAAGGAGACACTGTGGTGAGTCACTCAACCTCACAACTCTCTCTGCTGTGCTTCATAACACTTTGGGTCTAACTGTATCACAATGTCAGAGAAAAAAACTGATGTTCAAATCGTGAAACATGCGTAAAATAGAACTTACAAAACTTAGCAAAAATGTGACATGACAGGCGTATGCCTACCTCAATACCAATGCCATAGCAATACAACTTTTATTTTGACAATTATACACTGTCACAACAAGGGTACAATTCTACACTAGGGTCTATCAGTGGATAGGAATGTCACTTTCATTCAATCTTCATCAATTTTAACTAATAGCAAGTATTGTTGAATGTGTATGAAGCAGTTGTTGACAGTTGAACAAGTGGTGTGGTGTTTGTAACTGCTGTGTGTTTTCTAATTGTTGGTAAATATTACTTTCATGACTTTCAACTTTTAAAATTACAAACTGTTTATAGTTTTCACTTATTATTTTCTGACACTTAGAAACTGATTTGATTGTATTTGAAAATATATTTGTCACACCGGGTGTAAAAGATAAATTATTGTGTAGCGCAATGTCCAATCATCAGGATTGTTCAAAGTGCTTTACACTTTACTCTCCTGACAGACCTGTTTAATTGAACACCATTTCGGGTTCTCTGGGAAGCATCCAGCCATGCTGCAATTAACGCGTGAAGGCTACTCGAACACAAATAACCACTGCTATCTATAGCCAGGTACTCACTCATATAGCTGAGTGAACCGGAGCAATGTAGAGTGAAAACACTTGCCCAAGGTGTTACATGGATTCATATCCGAGTTCTCTTAGTCCAAAGTTCAACCCCTGAACCACTGCCTCGCCCTCCCTCTCTAGCCACATCCCTTTTTTCTTTCTAATCTAACCCCACCCTCTCCCCTAAAAAATTATTCCTTGTAAATTATTTGTTACTTAAAATTGTAAATTTATAATATCTTGGTACTTTTATAATCTTTTCACCTGAAGTAAACATAGTCTTCTCTCGTGTTTGAGTGATCCCGTGAGAGGCTGCACAGATTTGTGATTGTAGGTGAGTCTCGGAACAAGTGACACGTTGTTGCTATGGTTACAAGAGCCACGCCTCTGCCTAGAGGGCCTGAACCTTGTCAACCCCGTGGACAGTTCAGCCTACATGTCACTGGTTTGGTAGGCTGCAGCAGTTTGTATGTATTTCTCTTTGCCAAAAAGTGTTTGTTGTAGCAATTCAGTTGTTGTCAGTTCAAGGTATATTCTGCAAGACTCTAATGGTAAAAATGTTTATGATCACTTGGCGAAAGATAATTGTGTCTGTTAAAATTGTCATGACCGAATCTCAAGTGGTGATGTTCTTTTCAGGGCAGACGTTGGGCTGCATATTAGCAGTCTTTGCCATTTATCAAATGCATCATCACTAATGCACCGTATGTTTGTGTTCATCCAATTCAAAACAACTCAAAGAAATGTAATGTTATTGAATATCTCATGTTTTAGGTACAAATATTTGTTCATCGTTCTAAAAGTGAAGTGTCTGTACCAGTAAATGTAAATGATGGATTAACACACTTTGTGTGACAGTGTCAAAATTAGTCATGCAAAATAGAGGTATTCACACAGGTGGATTAGTGCAAACGTTTTTGAAATTAGTGCAAAGGTTGTTTCCAGCCATCCAGTAACCATGTAATGTTGTGATCGGTCATTACTGTCATTTGATGTTAGCTTCAAGAATGGATCGAGGACAAGGGAACGAATATGTGAGAAATGTACTGGTGCATCATGGGACAGGTTTGACGAGGTACTGGTGTCCACTCCACCAGGAAATAATGGAAGCGTAGGTGAGAATTGATATCAATTCAGGTTTCATCCACTTGAAGTAGGTAAGCATGTTTTAATTAAAATGTCCACAGACAAATAATATGATATTCATAACATATGTGACATATGTAAATAATATAATAGTGACACAGCAGTGGTAGTTTGACAGTACGAACAATCCCATATGTTGTGTACCGTGAACACAGCAAGCTCACTCCCACAGCATAAGCTAAATTATTGTGTTCTCAGGCAACCATGTTAAATTATGCAAATGTTTTTGCTAAATACAACAATTTGTTTATAGTGAGTGATTGGGTGAGAGTGAGTGAGTGAGTAGGTGAGTGGGTGAGTGGGTTGGGTGAGTGAGTGAGTGAGTGAGTGAGTGAGTGAGTGAGTGAGTGAGTGAGTGAGTGAGTGAGTGAGTGAGTGAGTGAGTGAGTGAGTGAGTGAGTGAGTGTGTGTGTGTGGGGGGGGGGTGTGTGTGGTGTGCGTGCGTGCGTATGTGTGTGTGGTGTGTGTGTGCATGCGTGCATGTGTGTGACAGCTAAAACATATATTTTATTTATGCACAATGATATTGGTGTCAGAATGAGGCAGTGGAGAGTGATGGACTGACAGTGATGTGGAGAGTAATGGACTGACAGTGATGTGGAGGGTGATGGACTGACAGTGGTGTGGAGGGTGATGGACTGACAGTGATGTGGAGGGCGATGTACTGACAGTGGTGTGGAGGGTGATGGACTGACAGTGATGTGGAGGGTGATGGACTGACAGTGGTGTGGAGGGTGATGGACTGACAGTGATGTGGAGAGTAATGGACTGACAGTGATGTGGAGGGTGATGTACTGACAGTGGTGTGGAGGGTGATGGACTGACAGTGATGTGGAGGGTGATGGACTGACAGTGATGTGGAGGGTGATGGACTGACAGTGATGTGGAGGGTGATGAACTGACAGTGATGTGGAGGGTGATGGACTGACAGTGATGTGGAGGGTGATGTACTGACAGTGGTGTGGAGGGTGATGGACTGACAGTGATGTGGAGGGCGATGTACTGACAGTGGTGTGGAGGGTGATGGACTGACAGTGATGTGGAGGGTGATGTACTGACAGTGGTGTGGAGGGTGATGGACTGACAGTGATGTGGAGGGCGATGTACTGACAGTGGTGTGGAGGGTGATGGACTGACAGTGATGTGGAGGGCGATGTACTGACAGTGGTGTGGAGGGTGATGGACTGACAGTGATGTGGAGGGTGATGGACTGACAGTGGTGTGGAGGGTGATGGACTGACAGTGATGTGGAGAGTAATGGACTGACAGTGATGTGGAGGGTGATGTACTGACAGTGGTGTGGAGGGTGATGGACTGACAGTGATGTGGAGGGTGATGGACTGACAGTGATGTGGAGGGTGATGGACTGACAGTGATGTGGAGGGTGATGAACTGACAGTGATGTGGAGGGTGATGGACTGACAGTGATGTGGAGAGTGATGGACTGACAGTGATGTGGAGGGTGATGGACTGACAGTGATGTGGAGAGTGATGGACTGACGGTGGTGTGGAGAGTGATGGACTGACAGTGATGTGCAGAGTGATGGACTGACAGTGGTGTGGAGAGTGATGGACTGACAGTGATGTGGAGAGTGATGGACTGACAGTGATGTGGAGAGTGATGGACTGACAGTGGTGTGGAGGGTGATGGACTGACAGTGATGTGGAGGGCGATGTACTGACAGTGGTGTGGAGGGTGATGGACTGACAGTGATGTGGAGAGTAATGGACTGACAGTGATGTGGAGGGTGATGTACTGACAGTGGTGTGGAGGGTGATGGACTGACAGTGATGTGGAGGGTGATGGACTGACAGTGATGTGGAGGGTGATGGACTGACAGTGATGTGGAGGGTGATGAACTGACAGTGATGTGGAGGGTGATGGACTGACAGTGATGTGGAGAGTGATGGACTGACAGTGATGTGGAGGGTGATGGACTGACAGTGATGTGGAGAGTGATGGACTGACAGTGGTGTGGAGAGTGATGGACTGACAGTGATGTGCAGAGTGGTGGACTGACAGTGGTGTGGAGAGTGATGGACTGACAGTGATGTGGAGAGTGATGGACTGACAGTGATGTGGAGAGTGATGGACTGACAGTGGTGTGGAGAGTGATGGACTGACAGTGATGTGAAGAGTGATGGACTGACAGTGGTGTGGAGAGTGGTGGACTGACAGTGATGTGAAGAGTGATGGACTGACAGTGGTGTGGAGAGTGATGGACTGACAGTGATGTGGAGAGTGATGGACTGACAGTGGTGTGGAGAGTGATGGACTGACGGTGATGTGAAGAGTGATGGACTGACAGTGGTGTGGAGAGTGGTGGACTGACAGTGGTGTGGAGAGTGATGGACTGACAGTGGTGTGGAGAGTGATGGACTGACAGTGGTGTTGAGGGTGATGTTCTGGCAGTTATGTGGAGAGTGATGGACTGACAGTGATGTAGTGGCTGTTGTCTATGGTTTTAGAAATCATGTTGGATTCATCAAAACTGAGTTCCCTACTATGAATTGGGAAGTTTTAATTAACATAGAACAATTTATGTTTGTGTGGACTTTTTGCACACTTGTGCAACCAAATCTCAGTAATTTATGTGTTTTTGTTTTGTATGTAGGAATTTACTTTGATGTGCAGGAGATAACACCCTACGCAGTTGGTGTGTACAGGTTTGATGCCAGTGACCAGCCGGTAAGTGGAGGGCATTTAATTTACGCGTGTCTTCTGAGTAGAGTGTTTACTAGATACATCACTAATATTAAATATATTGACATATGGCCTGTCGCTTGAATTGACCAAGATTTTAGCACACCTGGTATTGTTTCGAAACTTGGGCAGTTTCAGTCAGCCCACTTTGTATATTTTAAAAGAGTCATGAAAAACTGTCTCATCAATCTGACTACACAAAGGTAAATAAAATGTGAATAAGTGTACAATTTATATAAATACATTTGTTGGGTCTTGAGAGGAGTGAAGATCCAATTTCTCCATTACTAAAAATGTATATAATTACCTCTCAAGAAACTTGCTATGCCAGTGTGTCTGCTGAAGAAAACTGCAGGATACAGTCAAAGTATTCCATTGCATTACAAATGTCTTTAACAAGATTGCCACCTAGAGATTCACCTCTAGACGGCAGGTGGACTAGGAAGCCCTTTGGCTTATCGAGAGTCCAGCCTATCTATCTAAGTATACCCTGCCCTTCTTAGGTGTATGTCGGTTTTATTTTAAAATATATTAACACTACTAGCACCTACACAATCAGCTGATAATCTGTTCCATTCATTTACTGTTCTTGTGAAAATGAAATTTTCTAATATCTAATCTACACTGCTTCTTTGGTAATGTAACTCCATGTCCTCTAGTCCTTCTCTCTTCCTAACTGAGAATAAAAATATTTCTCTCAAAATTTTCATACCCATTCAATATTTTAAACACCTCAATCTGATCTCATCTCAATCTTCGGGTTTCTAATATAGTTAAACCACATTCTTTTAGACACATTTCATAACTAATATTCCTGAGTTTTTGTATAATTTTGGTTGCTCTCCTTTGTAATCTTTCTAGCAAATCAATATCCTTCTTGTGATATGGCCTCCTTTGGTGGTGTTTGTGTTGGCAGGTGACTAGCTTCAAGAATGAGACAGAAGTGCGAGCTGTCGTAGAGGGGCAGTTTGTGGCCAGGAGACTCTACGCAGAAAGACTCGGCTGTTCCATGGGTGAGAGGGTCATGTGACCATCATACAGTTACTGTAGCCAAATTACATGAAACCGTGAATTTGTTAGACAGTGCGTTGAATATTTTGTTGAAGTTCCAGCCACAAATGATTTCCTCTAGGTAAATTTGTTTAAGTGTGAACTGCATGCTGGGAAGTGAGGCGATATAGTCATGTTGCTGTGGGAGGCCTAGTGTATTGCATATTATGTAGACACTATTAGTATGGTAATGTTTGACACATATAATTTTGAGTGTGACATCAATTTATGAATAATTATATGTCATGTTGCCATATTAATGTATTGCTCCTTATGTCGATCCAGTTGGCAAGGCAACATTTTTTCTTCTTTGCCTTTTCCCACTAGGTGGGATCAACGGCCCGAATTCTTGATTTCCAGATGTTCTGTCCTGGGCATCCTCTGGGGTGATTCGCAGTGCCTGCATGTTGCTTTGGATGCAATCTATCCACCTTCCTCTTGGTCTCCCTCTTGGTCTTTTCCGGGCACTATCGTGTCAACAATTGCTCTCACTTCATTGTTTTCTTTCATTCTCTGCATGTGTCCATACCAGCATAGTCTCACTTCTCTGATTTTCTCTTTGATGCTATTCACTCCTAGCTCCTTTCTGATGTCCACACTCTTTACTCTGTCTCTCAATGTTACACCTTTAATTCTTCTCAACATCCTCATCTCTGTTTTCTCAAGAATCTGGTCTTGATCTATAATTTCCTTGGCATTGGTAAGGCAAAGTGTGACACATATAATTATGAATGTGTCATCAATTTATGGATAATTATATCAGTTACGCACACATAAACAGCAATATATGCACGTCACCCTGAAATATCCTGGGGCACAACTAATTGTGTCAGTCCTGATTACTCTCATCCATGTGAGAAATAGTGATGATGCCTCTTTTTTGAAAGTTTAGTTTATGAGTCATTACCTAACGTTCTCTTGTCAGGACCTCATTGTCGACTTCTGGCAACAGGGGGAGCCTCCTGCAACAAGTCGATTTTACAGGTACATTGTGAATACATTAAAAGAATTTTTTTTGTGCAACAATTTCACTTCAATTTCAGGGGTTTTCAGTTAATGTTTGGTTTCGGTAATTTGCTAATCTTTGATATAGACAGTACTACAGATAATGTTCACATGCCACCAACCTCTGGGTAACTGAATTTTGTTCCTAAGTATGTTACTAATCTCAAAATATTATGATTTTAATATCTCAATATAAAAAGCAAGGTTGTGTGTGTGTGTGTGTGTGTGTGTGTGTGTGTGTGTGTGTGTGTGTGTGTGTGTGTGTGTGTTCGTGCGTACATGTGAGTACCTTGTGCCCATTGGGGGATGCCAAACTTTCATTACACGTACTGGATAGATAAGGCATAAATCAGTTGTTCATAACATGTCATGGATATATTTTATTCTTCTGACGTTCGTGGTTGGGGAAATTTTCCATAACATGGAATGCAAAATCCTCGCAAATGCATCAAACTTTGGTAAACCATCCACTGCGTCTGTTGAATTTGTCACACCCTCCATAGGACAGACATGTTTGCCAGTGTAAATGTAATGAAACGTAAATGTAAAGTATTTCTTGGATAAGGTTTCATGATAGGTCTGTTTACACTGTAGTGCTGTTATAAGTTTGCTGTTTGCATGTGCCAGGTGCTGGCTGATGTGTTCCAAACACCCGTGTACATCCAGGACGTTGCCAACTCAGCCTGTCTTGGGTCTGCCTATCGAGCAAAGCATGGTAGGTTGGGTGCAGTTATCAATCCATCAGTCAGTCAATGGTTTATTCCCAAACAAACAGGTCAAGTTATGTAAAAACACCCGCAGTGGCGTTAATTGATGCAAACCAGAGCACTATTTTCACCTCAGAAGTGCCATAAAATTCAAATATTTTGTTTTTGCTATTTCCCCACAATATATGACATGGTTTTGAACTGTTATGAATAACAGGTCTGTATTCTTGAAATTCGTACAAATAAAAGTACAAAGTTGGATTACTTTAGTTTCCCTCTTTCAACACCTACTACTATACCTGTAGGGTGGCTTGGAGGTGCAGAAGTGTCATTCCAGGACGTGGTCAAGGATGCAGCGGACGTTGCATGTGCTGCCCAACCCAACCCAAACACCTCCCAGGTGAGACACCCACCCACCCACCCACCCACCCACCCACCTACACACCCACCCACCCACCTACACACCCACACACACACTCACCCACCTACACACCCACCCACACACACACACACACACACACACACACACCTACACACCCACCCACCCACCCACACATACACACACACCCACACACCTACACACCCACCCACACACACACACCCACACACACACCCACACCCACCCACCTACACACCCACCCACACACACACACCCAAACACACACACCCATACACACACCCATACACACACCCATACACACACACACACACACACACACACACACACACACACACACCCACCCACCCACCTACACACCCACACACCCACCCACCCATACACACACACACCCACACCCACACACCCACACACCCACACACCCACACACCCACACACCCACACACCCACACACCACCCCATACGTGTTCACTACCAGGGGACATGTTTGGAGGCTTATCTTTATAGAGAAATTGAGATGATGATGTTTAATTCAGCATTTCTGCTAGTGATTACAGTCTAATGTGGGTGGATTCTCGACTGTATAAGAACTTACCTTTTGGTGTGACTGGTAATTCCAAACATCTATACCCAGGCAGGGAGATGAGTCACGTGGATGTGGCAACTTTATTCTCCCATATATGTGGAATACTAACTGTGTTGTGTGTTCAGGCGTACATAGTAAATGCATAAAACTACCCAGGTAACTGTTAGTCTGTTTCTGTTTCAGATTTACGATACTTTGGTGGCAAGATATGCCACTTTGGAAAAGAAGATTACAAACAACTCGTAACTGTTTCAATGTATACCTGGTGGTTTTACATTTGTTATCTGAAATCAACATATGACCTCAAGGTCACGATTATGCCATGTTACTTCACAACATGTTTATTTTACCATGCATCATATGTTTCTGTGGTCTTTTAGATTATTGTTTTAGTGCCTGTATTGTGTAACTAATGCCTATTGGGTTAATAAGGTTATTGAAGGCACATTGTAATTTGTTTAGTGACCTGACCTGAATAGAAAGGTGACCATAACAACAAATACAGCATCTTACATTGTATGCTGGTGATTGTAGCATTGAAGCAGCACTAAGAAGAGGGTGGCGTGTGTCAAAATGTGCATCTTAATATTGTTGTTCATCACATTACTGTGATATAATGCTGAATAAATATTTTATGTAAGCTATTTTATTAATATTGTATAAGGAAATATTGATTAACATGGACCAATGATTGTGTTGCTTATTATGTGGTAAACAACATTATTTTACTGTCTCCAAAAGACATTTCATGTATGATAGTGTATTTGCTTGTACAGTTTCAATTGTAGTACTGAGTGTGATAGTATGTGGTTAGCACATCCACCTTGCATGCCAGCGCCATGAAGTAAACACTCAAACTTAACTGGCACGTTGTATTTGCATAAAACCTGACTCAAAGTTGTCGATTGTATTACTTGTGATTCTGAAATCATGATATTGTCCATCATGTCTCACTTTGGTACATAAAGGAATATTGCTGACACCATAAAATAAAAATGTATATAAAAATATTATTTTATGGCATGTAAAATGTGACTTAAAAACGGTGTTGATTCTCAGCAACTTGATTGAACTTACGCTGTACAACTATCCCACTTGTATGACAAATAAAAGTTGTAACTGTTCAGAACTACTGAACTGATCCATAAAACAGTATATCGTTTAAAGGTTACCTGTTTAGTACACCTAGCACTCATCAGGTGGTGCTTCACTGAAGACGGGATAGTGTAATTAAAAGATGAGCTAGTGTAATATCAAAGATGGCTAGTGCAATTAAATTGAAATTGTTTAATTAAAATAAGTTACAGACTCATGAGGGAGCTAATGTTGCTATACAGAGCCAAGATAGGGGCAAATGGAGGGTAAATGGGGCCATATTGACATTAGGGGGTTACCACTTGCCACTAAATAGTGACTAGTGAAGCAAACTGGGGCTTATGCCACTGACTAAAGGGCACTGGTAGTACAAAGGGGGAATAGTGGCACTAAAGGGGGTATTGGTATCAAAGGGCCAGGGTTCGTAGCATCAAAGGGGCTTGTGGTACTACCTATATTATTTTATTTATTGTTCTGTCCTGCTTTAATCTTAAATCTGATTAATTAAATAGATATATAATTTAAATTGTGATCAATCTATGCATATAGGCACAATTGAAATTGTTTATTTTATTAATTAAAACAAAAAAGTGCATTAGGTTGAGAATAATGTAGCTCGAAGTGTCACTTTCTTTCATTATTGCCTGGGAAGCTAGATGGGAAAGGGTAGTTGTGGAACAACATATACTGGTTTTTAGTGGTAGTGTATGTATCATTTATTTTTAGGTTTTCACCACAAGTTGCATGGACCTGGATGAAAATTATTTAAAGGTTGGGCAGACGATTATAATTCCCGTTATGATATGCCTTCGCACATACCTCCACCCTATATATTGTAATTTTTTTTTTTACGTAATGACAAATTAATGTATGAGTAATGAGTAAATTACCTTAATTTGTTTTGGTTATGGTTTTTGCGAGGGTTAATTTGCTAACAAAATTATCATAAATATAGACGGTAGCCATAATTATTTAGTCGTTGTAAACTGTCGATATGTAGAACTTCAAATAAAATAATAGCCTAGTAAAGACAATTCAACGATTACTGCATCAGCAGCATGGGAATTACACTGTTGATTTGACATTATGCAAATACGCAGTTGCTGGCGGGTCGCAAAGTGCTTGGTCACGTGACGATTTATTTGGCATGTAGGGGGTCTGGGCATGCGCAGTCGGGATGTATCCATGCCGCGAATACAATGTTTGACAGTTCGACTTCAAAGAGTTGCGTTTCCTGCCTTTTTGCGCACATATTTAGCAAATCTTTCACGGAAAAGGGATATACAGGGTAATTATGTTCACTTGGCAATGTGTGTGATAAAATAATTGCTTGAAGGGAAACGAAACGTAGCTTTTGAATGAAAATGCCCCTTTCCATCCTTGGCAAGTGACAGTGAGCGAGGTTCGAGTGTGCGTTCGCTCGCCTGGCTCTTCACAGTCGCCCAAAGAGCCTGGTTCGATGGTTCGACTAGTATATAATTATTATAGTTCGGAGCCCTATATAGTTTCACACAACACCTGAATTAAGCGTTTGATGTATTACATGCAAGTGTTATTACAACGTGTCCCTAACGTATCCCGTGGTTATAAATTATGTACTTTTCATGTCATCTCCACATCTGTTTCAGTGTTTGGTTACAGGCTACACAGGCTAGTACCGATGCCTGCTGTGTAACCATTACCCTGTCCGCTGTGTAAACCCAAAAATAATTTTATAAATTGTAACCAGTAATGCAAGACTTCGTTGCATTTGAATCGTGATTTATGTGTGATCCTTTCCATCCCTATTTCCCTAGCATAGTTTTGTAAACATCACTTGAAACTGAGTATAATTGATCTATTATGTGGGAATGACTTGCCTGACAATGTTTTACAAGAAGTCAAATGGCCTAGTAAACATCTCCAGCTTAAACCTGACACCACCAGCCAAAAGATCTAGATAGACACAGCAAGACATTTCATGTATCGTCTTCGAGAACAGACTACAGGAAATTTCCATTCTTTCTCAGGAGTATCCGTGATTGGAAAGGATGTCCAGAGGCAGTAGTGTTGACACCCAATCTTAATTGTCTAATTAGGGTTGCTGACCACTTCAGTTCCCACTTCCCAATAAACATGATACGCAGCACTCCCCCATCCAAATTTCATCATTCCCTTCATCACAAATCTATTATTTAACTGAAAACTATCTTCACGTGTCTGTTTCTTGTGCACAAACTGCAATGACGTGCATCCCTTGCTAAAAGTATGTAATACCAACAAAGATTTTCAATATGTTGAAGTTGGTTGGTTGATAGGAAGAAGTAGAGTAGACAGTGACACTTCAAAAAACATTGGGAATATGGTGTGAATGAAATTGTGAACAATTTTGAAACAGCAGTTGGTAGGATGCATGTCTATGATCAGTGATCAACTGGTAATACAGGTTATACCACCACTGCATACCACTGAGATTTACAGGTTTTGTATTCAGGACCAATTTTAAGTGCGTTATCTTGTTGACACAAAACAATGGGTTTACATGTAACTGTGTATTATATACATTACATAACAAGTTACATATACTATGAAAGTATATGGTTTGTATATTTCAAAATATATGAGTTCCAAAGTGTATTAATTCTAACGGAGATGTACATGGCGTATTGATGACGTTAGTTCAATAATGAAATGAGCTAGACATTTTTTATTAGTAAAAACCGGTTTCAAGTTTTTACCTTAATGAATTAATTAAACAAAATCATGGTACAAGTAATTTCAAGGAAATACAGATTGTTGATTTGTAATATTTTCAAACCAAAGCACATTGTTTCAGCCAGCATCTAATTGTAGCTATGTTCTGGTCACAGACAGGCTTTCTGTCCCTTCAGATGGGAAACGAGACAGAGACCGGAGACCGGAGAGGACACTGCAACGATAGAAAGAAAGAATGCAGTCCCAGTGGAAAAGTATTGCCCTGCCACCTGGTGGATACGAAGCGCAATGGTGAACTATAAATCATTAAAAAATCATTAGACAAATAATTGTGGAGTGTGTATAATTTATCTATAAAAAATCCTGCTGATAAAATTGTTTAGCTTTTTGGGACGACTTCTATCATATCCTGTTTTAATATGAATTTACTTCAAATGAAAAAGTATACATTTCAGTGATTTCACACATACAACACATAATGTTCATTGACAGACTTATAGCACTGCTAAACCACAAATACCATTGATACTGAGCTGACAAGATGCAGTTGGATATTGTTTGATGAAGGCTTTTTTATGATAGATAGTTAAATTGTTAAATCTTACTAATCAAGATTTATTAAAACAATTTATATCTAGAATACACATTTCATCGTAATTATCTTCTCCAACTGGTAAATTGAACGTCAGTCATCCAAAGACGCAATTAAATAACTGGACTTAAGTGGCTGGAAGGGATATATCGATACCTTATAAATATTGATGAGTTAACATGATGTGTCTTGTGTTTGTCTAAGCGTATTCATGTCTTACTTTCTTACCTTTTGTTCAGGAGACGCCTTGGAGAAAAGCACACATTCAAAGCCACTTGTGTCTGCAGCCAATGATGCCGCCGACATCTTGGAATGTCTGCGACAACATCTAGCCAATGGGAACACATCTTACATTTCTAAAATCCCAAGTGAAATGATAGTGTATCCCGTCGACAAGTTAAACAGTTGCTGTGGTCATAAATCAGCCACAGAAGATGCTGCAGAGAAAAGTAACGTGTCAAATGTATCATTTGAGTTGGATGCTACAAGGGACCCATGCCAGGATATGTTGAAGGATAAATGGAAGTCACTGCAAGTGCCAGCACAGTCACAATCTCTGGTGTCGGAATCAGAGGTCAAAGGTCAGAGGTCAGTGACGAGCAGCTATTGTGGTCTGATGACAGGACTCACTGGAGAGGTACATGTTACGTCCATTGGTCATCTGGACAGTTCCAGTGGACACGCAGTGATGGACAGTCATCAGAGACTGCCTGTTTCAACAGCACTGGATCAGTCATGTGATCACCCAGATACTGGGGGCGTGAAAAATATTAACACACCCAGACCCGGGGGTGGAAATTTGCCAGACACAAAAAACTTTCATTGTGGTGGTCAAACAGTTGCCATAGCAACGAGTGGCCATTCCGTTGCCATGGCGACAGAGTGCATGCAGTTAAACCAGCTGCCTCTGTTAGCGTCGTATGACAATGCTATTGTGGTGCGTCGCCACGACGTAGAAAAATATGCGGCATCTGACATCAGTTTGCTGCAGTCCAATGTGGTGACACATCATGTCGATGGCATGGTCGTAGTGCCAGGGTCTGCCCTGGTGGCCAGTTATGGCCTTACAGTTCCCGTGTCACATGTGTTGAACACGGCCGGCCTGTCAGATGTGATTCTAGACAACCAGCTACTTGCACAGACGGACACCAAGGACCACACCAGTCCAGTGCAGAGTCAGGTAAACTACTTACTACGTTCATTGGCAGGATCATAAATATCCAGCCTCCAGACCAGGTGACTTGGTGGGTTCCTTAGCAGCTACAAGTGATTGTGTTCATGATAATGATAAGGGCAGACATCAAGCTGTATGTTATCTAGTTGTTACTTTGATAGAGCGCTCTACGTAATAAATACATAAAGTCACAGAAGGTGTCTCACAAAGCATTTGTACTGTACAAATTTGTACTTTGTGAGACACCTTCTGGGTCTTTATGTATTTATTACGTACAGGGCCTGATTGTTGTCAGGTTGTTGACGGTTTGCAATGTCACACCATCATCAAACTGTGGGTGATAGACACAGACCCTGACTCCTTTGTGTTGCTCAGTCCAGTCTTTAGGACACCCTAAAAACGTGTTACTGTTTACCCCTCACCCCTGGCAGAATTGTTTATTCCAATGCCAGCTGCAACTATTTGAACAGACAAAAAATCCCTGCCTGATATATATTATGACTACGGGGTAAGTAGACACTGTATTGAGATGTCCAACAACTTGGCATCAAAGTAGAATCTTTCACCAAGAAGTTAACTTGATGTTGGTTACAATTGTTATGAATAGGATGCCAGCTGAATAGTATATTTGGGTAGTTGTAATCACCTTTCTGTGTACTAACCTTTGTAGATGATCATGCTGCAAAGACACGTGACTGCACTATGCAGTGTAACACACTGTGAACAGTTGTGAAAAGATTGCACTGTATATACCAGGTAATTGACATTCACCTCAACTTTACAACATTTTCTGGCTGTTTTCTGTCTTTCCAGCTGCCGTCTGTGAACTCGCGACTGCTGGCCGAGCCACGTCAGTGTCGCTGGACTCAGTGTCACCAAACGTTTGGCAGTATAGACGCACTTGTGAACCATGTCAACGACACACACGTGAAGATGGAGAGGGACGTTGAGTACAGGTGTCGGTGGGAGAATTGTCTTCGCAATGGCAAGGGCTTCAACGCCAGGTGAGTGACTGGCAGACAGAGGGAGAGGGGGGAGAGGGGGGCAAGGGGAGAGGGGGGCAAGGGGAGAGATCAAAATACAAAACACCAGGGGACCAATTTTCAGTAAGATAAAGAACTATTAAGGAAATTCATCTTTAAAAATGTATTGTTAAATTAAATGATTTGTGTTCAAAACGCAAATATCCATTGCCATATTACAAAGAACACTATTTTCATGACACACCGGGTACAATGTCAGGCTGACGCATAACAGTTTTCAGGTATTCAAGAGCACTGTTAATGATCAAAATTGGTTTTAAATGCAAAATTGAGTTTAGTCATGATCGAAATTGGTTTTAAAGTGCAAAATCGAGTTTAAGAGTTCATAACAACATTAGTGAAATGGTCCCCAGGTTGTGTAGTTATAATCACAAGCATGTAGAACAATTATTTTATTGATGCAACTTATCTATGTGAAACTTAAGCGCCTTTTACAGTGAGAATAAATTATTGCACTCAACCAGTCGCTCAACTTAAAGCCACTCTCATGCAACAAAATAAAATTAGACCCAGCATGTAAGTGACCACAAAGTAACTTTATGCAGAAACCCATCCACCCGTCATTTGGACGGGTACAAATGTTGTGGACAGGTAGAAATATTGGTGGGTGGGGAAAAATGAAGGAGAAAAAAATATTTAAAAAAATCATAGACATTGTCAGTTATATGCCCAAAATATGGGTGTCACATGAGCGTTTGAAGTTTGTTTTAGGTCATAATGCACATCTAAATGTGTGTGAGTTAACATCTATGTGTCCACCAAAAATGTGTGACTGGTAAAAAAACATTTTCCTGCATAAGGCCCCGTTTAGAACGAAGACAAGAATCTACTGAAGACTGTGGTTTGTCCTGTTGTAACCTGGAGTGATGTTGTGGTTTGTCCTGTTGTAACCTGGAGTGATGTTGTGGTTTGTCCTGTTGTAACCTGGAGTGATGTTGTGGTTTGTCCTGTTGTAACCTGGAGTGATGTTGTCAGGTACAAGATGTTGATCCACGTGAGAACTCACACCAACGAGAAGCCACACAGATGTGTGATGTGCGGGAAGAGTTTCTCACGCCTGGAGAATCTCAAAATACACAACAGATCACACACAGGTAAGATACAATACCAAGGTGTATGAGTAAAAACTGGGCCCGGAATAAATTGTAAAAAAAAAACATACAGTACAATGCCCTTGATTCATAGCAGGTATCTAGTACCAGACATGGGGTCAAATACATTTGTATTTATATTTGAAAGTATTTAAATACTTTTTTTAAAGTATTTGTATTTGACATTTAGGAATTGAAAGTATTTGTATTTGTATTTAAATACTTTCCTAAAGTATTTGATATTTCAAATACTTTTCAAATACTTTTTCAAATACTTTTTGTAATGTTTAGTGTAAATAATTGGGTCAGTTCTTTCTTCCACTGTGTTTATGTAAGTTACTGCTATGGTAAATTAGCCAATGTGATATCAGTGACAGTCAGGGACTAAGAACTTAATTACACAGCTTAGCACATATGGGCACCAGTAAACCCTGGGCACCAGCTAGCTAGCCAATTCCCTTTGTGTGATAGAGGAAGAAGCTTGGCACTGGTTTATCAAGCCCTTTGTTCAAGCCAGGTATCCCCAATTAAATAAGCCACAGTGGAGTTTGTTCAAACATCACTGAGCCCAGTGTGCAGGGCAGCCTAATTGATACAGATGATAAATGGAGAACCCAATTCAAGTCAGATCTTGTTAAGTGATCCTCAGTGAATGAATGGAAAGCTTGGCTATGGGTTCTGTCCACATTGCCATGGTTGTGTGAAAAGGGTGTGGAGGAATGATTAAAAGGAACATTGCATTCAATTAGCTTGCAGCAGGACTTTGCACTATCCCATATAAGTACTAACTTCCACCATCCTGGGTGATATAACTGACAATTTTAGAAGTATTCTCTTCCATAAACTATTGACATGGATTTACCACTTGGCTGTGTATTTAAAGGGAGGCAATCAGTTCCGCTACCTGTAATTAGGGGGCATAGTATTTTATAACAACACGTCTCCTGTCTCCTATCACTAGATGACAGCACACCAAATATGGGCAGTGACATGCGACTGGTGATCTCAGGGTGATGACTAATGCCCTTCGTTTCTTCCTCCACACGAGTGTGAGGCAGTATTTATAAATATTGTTTTGCATCCAGGTGAGAAACCATACATCTGTCCATTTGATGGCTGCAACAAGGCCTACTCAAACTCGAGTGATCGCTTCAAGCATGTTCGCACCCACCAAATGGACAAGCCGTACTACTGCAAGATGCCAGGATGTACAAAGCGCTACACCGATCCAAGCTCCTTACGCAAACACATGAAAATCCACGGTCACAACGTACAGCAAACGATCCCGCACAAGAACACTGGCGCCACCAATGTGACGGCGCCGTCGAAACTACAGTTACCAGATTCGTCCACTGACACGAGCGACTTGTTGACAGTTTCCCCGAATGCGGCGCTAAGTCACTCCTTACCGACGCAAGTGATGTCGCTGAGTGGTAATATGGTGCATGTGTCAACCCTAGCATCAAATCCACTCCTGTCATCGACAATGTTGACATGTGTGCCGCAGTCACATACGACGTCGACGCAGACCGACAACCCAGTTGTTGCCATGGCGAGGATCCTTGACCTGCCATCGAAGGAGCTCTCGGATGAGGAGGAGGAAGAAAAGACACAAGACCATCCTCTGGATCTGTCGACAAGTCCGCTGTCGTCCCACGCCGCAGATGACAGCAGCAATGACAGTTGTCACGGCGCCACGATGGTGCTGCCATCCAGGTGGCAACTCATGAGTACAGAGTAACACTACACCAATCTCGGCACTGTCAGATATGTACATTTGATAATAATTTTTATATAATATTATTATGTTATAATTTTTACTGTGTTGTAAATCGGTAGAGTCCATTTAGAGGATTCAGGTATCTTACATGGGGAGTCAACACCAAATAGGACTTGTTGAAATGAGGTACTCGTGTGTTCATAATATTATATTGATCATTTGTAGATATATAAAAGAATATATTTTAATTAACTTCAAGGCTGACATCGGTAATTTTATTTGTGAAAAAGTTCCACCGAAATTGGTAATATTAAGGGTTTTTGTTTTTACAGATTATTCAGTACTAACTACAGTGTATATGTGCAACATTAATACTTTAAAGATTTAAAATTGTTTACAAACAGTTGTAATGTTAAAAGAATATTGGACTAACAAATTGATCTTGTTCATCCATATAATTCATCTTTAAATGTCAGCACACCAAATATGGGTGCTACACCATACCTGCATGGTATGGTGTAGCGTGGCTATTTTCCGTAGTGTTTATCATGGCAGTTTGGGATATTTTAAACGTGATAATTTTTATTACTGGCATTCTCACGAGCCAGTACTGTTGACTACTTTGATACGTCTAACACCATAATGTAAAGAAATGTGGCTTTGTCAGTTTTGTGTTAAAAAGTCATGTAAGATTTCTGGGCCTAGATATGGGACTGGAGCTTTAATTGTCCGTTATTACCTCTTTACTCAGGTCAGATTGGAACCAATGTGGGACTTAGTACAGTGGGAACCACTGGCAAATTTCACCGGGTATTATATCATTCATAATAGTTCTTACCAATGCTTTCTGCAATAGGGACTTCACATAAAAACGTCTTGTCCATTTAGAACAGGAATCACCATTAATTTTTTTTTTTTCAAAACCATTTAAATTTTTTGTTGAAGTTGTGGTCTTCACTCCTCACAGGAGCAGTGTTAGTGTCAACTGTGGAAATGTATGCTTGTTGTTACCATTACTACAATGTGGTCACTTAAAACAAATATAGATTTTTTACTTCAATACATTTGCAATAGAGTTTCCATCCTGCTCCTGAAAATCAACAATTTGGTATATCTGTGTATAATTTGTGTCATATATATATATATATAAGTTAGGTATAAAATGGTTAATAATTATAAGTTACATATGGAATAGTTTGATATTAATGCCTGGTGGCTTCATAAACGTGTACAGTTAGTGATTGGAAATATGGCTAAGTGTTCTGCCAGGCAAATCTACCATTGTGTCATATTTATTGTGTTATTTATTAAATGTACATATTTTTACATATTTCACAATAATTTGGTGTAAATTATTTTACAGAGCTACCATATACTGGTAGAATAAACTGAATGTTTACATTGGTTGTTTGTTTCATGTTTACCAGTTTTCACTAAAAACAACACGAAGAAACCATTTTAAAACTAAAACAGTAAGAACCTGTAGAAATTGGTGTACATCAGTGGATAAGCATAATACAGAGCACTGCAAAACGTACAGTATTATTTGTAAATAACTTGGTTTCCTATTTCCACCATAACTACTTTTCTATGAAAATTCCCGAAGGGTGTGGCCCACACCAAATCATGATATTATCAGCTGTCCCTAGCTCCTCCTAGACAGGTCCACTTAACGCATTTCTTCATTTCCCTCCTGGGATCACTGTCATACCAACTACTAATGGGCGATTTCAGAAAACACACCATGTATTCATTTTATAATTATGAACACATATATTCCTGTTTATTGTGGTACTAGATGTCATCAGCAGAGTTCAGATGCCGGCTACCATGTGAACTGCTGTCTGCTGACGATTTGGCAGTAGTAACAGATACAGAGGAGATGGCTTGGTTGGCAGATTGGGACAGAGATCAAGGGACAAAAAGTCAACACCAGGGAAACAGAAGTGATGACCAATGGTCAATCTCAACATCCTCATCTCATTTCTCAAGAATATGTTCTTCCTTCTTTCCAACTGTCCAACATTCTGCTACATACAGAAATACTGGGCTAATGACAGTCATGTAGAGCTTGAACTTTACCTTCCTTGGCATTTTCTTGTCACTGTTAACTCCGAATAGGTCTCTCCACTTGCCTCATGCTGCACTAACTCTTGCTCTTACTGCTTCCTCTGATCCTCCATCACTGATGGCGACACCTAAATATTTGAATTTTTCACCTATCTGCGGCTCGTGCCTTGGCTGTTTGTTTGTTTTTGTTCCTCTCATTCAATGTTGTCAGGAAGTGTATTCCACAGATAACAAACATGTTTCTGAACACTTGAAAAACTGACATGTCGTCTGGAGAGAATGTCTGTTCCTTCTACTGCTTGTTTGAAAGGTGCCTCAGATTTGAACTTGTTTTTATCAGAACTGACAGCCATGATTTGTCTAAAGAATATGAGTTGCTTCTGGCCGTCTGTCTCACGGCAGTGACGCCGACATCTACAGTTGCTGTCATGAATATACGTAAATTGTTTAAATAGACACATCAATAGTACACTTTTTTCTGTTCTATACATGATTAAATATTGTCATATGAAAGGAGCATTATAAGCAGCATTTATTAATAACCAGTTCCTAATGACGAACATTCTGTCAGTTATAGTTATTGTATCACAGGATGCACATTTTTATCAACAAACTTGTCTGGGTATAATGAGAGTCCACTCATAGCTTTAATCATAATTTATAAGAATTCTTAAATACATATAAAATATCAGTAACGTCCCAGTAAATGCGACTTTTGATGGAAACCAAATCTAGATAGTATCAAGCAAAATCTGGTTTTGCTAGAGCTTCGTAACAAATTTACAACAATAATAATAATAATGACTTCTTTTGCACCAATATCCTTAAGCTTACAAATGCTGAATGACAGCCAAAACCAGTACTGTATTTCTGGCTCAATCCCTTCAATAATCATAAAAACGTACCTGTAGGTAAGCAGTAATGTTGCCTATAATTTTATGTAAGAGTTCATAAACAAACTTGCAGCTTCATAGTTATGTAGTTTCTATAAAAGAGGAATATAAGTATTATATTGTTTGTTAACTATTATATACATTAATACCTTTGAAAATAATAATGTTTTGACAAATCCAATTTCTATAAATACATGGCTAGTCCTAATGCATGGCTAGTCCTAATGCGATTGACAACACATGATTTGTGGGCTCCAGATATACACATATAATATACAAAGTGTAGGTGCATGAAAAATATTCAGTGATGTCTATTCACAGGTGTTCATGATTCAAGTGACCTTGCCATGTTCCACATGGTAGGTCCAGTGTCACAGCAGCCAAAGTTGGCTCCAGTCAACTTCTGTGTGCGCTTATAGTATGTACAAAACATGGTACATGTGAATGTACCACAAAGTTCCACATTTCAGCACTGTCACATACACATATGTGCATGCCTTCCTGCAACCAGCAGATAAGAGAGTTTGTCCTAAGCAACCCGGCCTCATCAGGACTTGGGCTGATCGGAGTCACCAGTTTCTGCCTTTTTTGTGTCTTTCTCTGGCTTTTTTGAAGCTTCTTGTTGAGCGTCTTGGATTTCCTGGTCCAACCGTTCCTTGGCACGTACAACCTTCAAACAACAAGCAACAATTAATATCATCTTCACCGTCCAGTGTATGCAAACCTGTGTCCGCTGACTTCGCTACAACTGAAGAAGTGCTTCAGGTGTCAACAAGTTGTAGCTACATTAACAAACATGCCAACCCATTGATTACACACACAAATACATCTTTACAAAATGTGTCAACATACATGCTTTCACACACAAGTACAGATTCACGTCAGATTGTATAGAGTATTTTAAGCAAAAATACTTGCAGACCAAATTAACTTCCACCTGTTGTAATGAAGGTAATATCAGCTCATGTTTCAATTTTTCCTTAACCATAATACAGTGTAATATTTTATTCATCTGCCACACATAATTGTTTACAGTGTAATAAGAAGCACAAGCTGATGTAAACAAAACTCACAGGTGTTATGAATAATTACACTAAAAGCTGATTTATGTGGAAAAAAATTTTGTAGTCTGCTGGCCATCACAGTCACATTACAAGAATCAGTGACAGTCAGGTAAACATCTGCACAACACACGTTTAGTTGCCAATAGCAACATTGCAACAGTTGTCTGCGATTTGATGCAGTAGCCAATGAGCAACCGACAGCAATTGTGCCACCTAACTGACCCCTGGTCAAACCTAGAGTAGCATAACTCAGCATCCAGGTCACATAATCAAAAACCCAAGCAAATGTTTCCTGCCAGAGCAAAGTAGAGTTCTTGCTTGATTACTAAAGAAATAGTAATTGTAACACTTCCATAGCACCAGCATCTCTGACAATTCAAACTATAAGGTGCAACAAACAAAACCATTCAGCATAATCTTAAAACAGGGACAAGTAAGAGTCATCTTTGGAGCATTCAACAGTTATGGTGGACATTTTCTTTTTTACAAAAGTTTTAGAAGGCAATGTTTTCAAAAACAAGGTAATTTTGAAAATGTTTATTGTTTTTTAAATATTGGTTCCTAAATATATATTTGTTACTAGTGTTTTGACAGTTTGTGAGGAAAATAAATATTGAAAGATGACATTATGTATTTTATACCAATATAATAAATATGCATTTTCTGCCAAATTCACAATATTTATAATTTTATGTTTTCTGCAGAACAAGAACAAGAGTAGTACACGAGTACTTGTGAGGTCAACTATTTCACACTCACCTTTGACTGCAGGTAGAACGATCCACCTTTCTTCTTGTCGTTAATCTCAAACAGATGCTGGAAATTCTTCTCAATTTTTTCTATCTCAGCCCCAATATCAACGTTCAAAATCTGCTTTGCTTCCTGTAAAAACAAAAACAAAATATCAAGTATGGGTGCATGCAAAAGAGCAGTTTTATTTACCAAATGTGTTTTCACACGCTTCATTCAATAATCAATTAAAATAAAATAGCGTATTGTTTTAATTAAAAAAGATAGAGGCAAATATATTACATAACTGAGTCATAAAATTATTCACACAAATCTAAATATATTTTCAACAAATATTTAAAAAAATAACACCAATTCCTGACTGATAATGTTGGTTAAATGTAATTGTAAATGACGCATGCAATCAAGAACATAGACCTGACAACTCACCTGAACTGTCATGCCAGTGACCGCATCCTTCGCCGCCTCCCCTGCAGTAGCACTTGATGTCCCTGGAGCACCGGAGCGCGCCCTGGCGGCAGCCTGACTCGCCTGCAGTTCCTGTCTCACCGCCCGCACAAACGCCCGCCCCACGATCTGTGCGCCAGTCACAATGATCTGTGCTATGTACTTGGCCTAGGAAACAAAACACACAGCACAACTACATCAAATTCATGTTCTTCCGACAATTAAATTTGACTAGTTAAAAATCAAACTTCTGTCTTTGTTGTAATAATAAAAATTGATAATGCATGATGTTTTGTGAGGTTAATGGTGTATATACCTGCCTGTTTAAAATGATATCACCACGGTATATCATAAGTATATCTCTGCACTAGAACTCTTAGATAAGCCATTCAGCCTAAAAGTTGGTACAACAAGTTTGTACCTTGTAATCTGCAATATGTACACACATTATATATATATATATATATATAATTGACACAGCCTATGAGCACAAGATAAACGAAACAAGACACTTGTGTGTGGCTATAATACATATGTACACCTAACCATTTGTAAAGTTCAATCAATGCTGTCAAGCCTGTGGCTTACTCAAAATGTTTGTTGAAAGTGAGTGATTGTAGTGAAATCTTAACAGTTTTGTTTATTCTGTTTAATGTAAAGTGGTGAGCTACCCCAGCCTTGAGAGAACCAAGGCTAAATATATACCGCAGTTTTAAATTTCGGGGTAACGTTTGTTGAAACCTTCAAATTCAAACAACATAATATCAAAAACATGTCATTGCTGTTTTTACCATATCCGCAATCTTTGCCGTATTCGCCGGTTTATATAACTTTCCTTTGCTAAAACCATCGCAACAGCTTTAGTAAACAGCATACTTGACTACAGCAATTCCTTTACAATACTGCAAACAAGGATATAGCGAAACTTGTCCAAAATTGCTTAGCAAGGGTAGTCACGTGTTCTCGCTTTTCTCGCTCCTAAACTCATTGCATTGGCTCCTTGTGCCCTATCTCATTATTTTCAAGATTTGTTCAGTAGCCTATCAAGCACTCTCGTCTACACAACCAGCATAACTAAATTTGACGCAACCTGTAGCAAGAAATTCCAGACAGCTACACTCAACCAGACTGAACCCATAGTAACCCACTTTACATTCCTCGGGTTAAAATGAAAGCTTTCTCGGTTGGAATTCGCTTCCTGTCAGTGTTAAATCAGAAGGTAATATAGTTTCATTCCGCCAACATCTAAAAACCTATCTCTTTAATGCTGCCTATCCTCCTTAGATTCCTAGCATCTTCATCCATCCATTGACGACTCACACATTGTTTTATTATTACGAGTTTGCTTAATCCCTTGGTTTTGTCACACCACTAAGCTTGATCTTCAAGGATATTGGCACAAAAGAAGTCATTATTATTATTAAATGCTGACACTACTGAATAGATCTGGAGGTATATTTCAATCTGAGATAGTCCTGGGATGGCTGGGACACAGAATATGTCCTGTAGTCTGCTCTGGAAGGGGATACTTTGAATGTCTTGCTGTAGTCTGGATCTTTTGATTGGTAGTGTCAGGTTTAGGCCGGAGATGTTGACGAGGCTGTTGGATAAATCTTTTAAAATATTGAGAGGCAGTCAATCTTTCATCCAGTTTCCATCGATTCTACTGGTGCTCTTTTTGTTGTATAGACGGAGGTGCAAAGTCAAGTTTTTGTTTGTTTTGTGAATTTAATTTTGCACGCAAATGTAAATGTTTTTATTTTGTAGCCTAGTGTGTATATATGAACATAACGTGTCAGATGTCTGTAAGATGTCATTTTTGTGGTTTTCATCAGAAAGTAATCGATAGCCAGTTCTATTTATAGCTGAGTACCAAAATGGGCACTTGTGTAGAATTAAAACCCACCTAAAATATGCAGTTATAACTGTACATTTGCCTACATTGGATATCGCACATTAGCTGTAATCCTAACCCTATTAACTTGTGTATTAAGTGTTATTTGCACTGCACACATGGAATGAGTGATAAACAGTTTGTTTATGCTGACGATACCATCTTTTCAACCTCAAAAGTCCGCTAAAGCACATTGTTTATAAAACATAAATATGTGTGAGATGATGTTGAATGACAAAATTAACAAAGTGAAATATCAAATGTTAGTAAAGTCTTAAGATACAGTAGTAATCTTATACTTAACTGGCCTAAATTATTGCGGCCTTTTAAAACACTTTTTTCACCTTATATTGATGTGACGGTGTATGTGTTCGCAATGTGATTCTATATCACTTCCGGTACAAAGAAGTCAGACTAAACAATTTTAATTTGTATATTAGAACAATTTAAACACGCTGAGTTGAAAGAAATCGCCTCCGCGGATCTGGCACATCTGGGAAGTGCCTACAACTCGCGCCATATTTGCGGCGGTGACATCGCTTTGTTTACTTCGACTCGGCGTGTTTAAATTGTTCTAAAACATCCAACTTCTTTGTACCGGAAGTGATGTAGAATCGATATAAGGTGGAAAATACAGTTTTAAAAGGCCGTAATAATTTAGGCAATTTAAGTATAAGATTACCGATACAGTTATAACGACAAAATTGAGGTGGGTTCGAATTTTACATAAGTACCCTAAAATGTTACATAGAGTCAGTCAGAGGGATAAATCAAATATTATAAGTCAGCCGACTTCCTACCGCGATGCATCTGAACGTGTAACTTGTATCTGTAAGTGTAAGTATAACTTACCTTACGCGACTTATGTAATTTGCTCCAAACTTGAGCTAATGCAGGAGTTGTGGCAATTCAGGCAATCCATTATAGCCACAATATATATATATATATATATATATATATATATTGACCAGCTAATAGAACGTTGGCCATCGCTAGAAACGACTAAAACTAGATGACTACTGGCCTAGGCATACGCGTGTATAGCCGGGCGATAATAAGTGAAACAAGTATATGGCATCATGACAGACCCATGCCAACAGAAACTGTATAAAAATTGGTCAGTTCTCAAACAGCTATGAATATGAAACAAATGTTCTGCCATCCATTATTTTTAGGACGCTGTATTTTATTAAAACCATAGAAACCTACCATGACATTTACTCGGCAAAAATGATGACGGTAACCTCGTCAATAAAGGTGAAGGTCGCTGTGCGTATTGCGCACATGCGCATCACTTCCGTTTCGCGTTGGATTTGTACAACAGACAAACTTCCGGTCAACGTGTAAAAGGGGAGGGAAGCAGAGCTAACAACTGTCACCATAAAGATGCCTAAGGACAATTTAAAAGAGAAAGTAGAAGGAAATGAATTAGATCTAAGTCTCAGCAATCTCTCAATTGTTCCGGTGAAGGAACTGGTAAGTTAGATTAACTGACACGTATTTAAAAATTTAAGTTAGTTAGATAAACATTAGTCATTACATTTTTTATTAAAAAACAGTTTTCCATTTTACAATGGTGAAATGGGACGTCAGAATATGAGTTTGGCTGTGATAGCAGTCATCACTAGTAACATTTCTGTTTTCCAGTGTGTAGCGATTAATTAACGGTGAACAACCAGACGCATCACGCATCACTGATCATGGTAAAAACTGTAGCTTGTATGTATTGCACCACCACTTTGGGCTTGGCACAAGTTACAAAACTAGTCCAGCCTCATCAGCTTGTATTGCACCACAAGTTCAACAAGACCAGTCCAGCATCATTGGATCATGGGACACACTGGAACCTTGCATCTGTGCTTTTGACATCCTTTTTTTAATTAATGTGAATAATAATTGGCACAAATATAGAATCCACTCCAGGCCCACCTCATTTGTACTGCTGTAGCCGATTATCTGGCTACAGTGAATACTTCACTCTAACCACTACCATTCAGACTTTTGAGGTATTTATGTTTTATATTTTATTATGAGATCTAAACAGTACGCCGATTTGTGCCAGCCACACGCACAGCAACTATGCGTTATCACACTGTATACTTGGAATGAGCAATAAACACTTTGTTTAAGTACCATCTAGCCTCAATACTAATAGTGTGGTAAGATGCGCTGTGTATAAAACATAAATATGCTGGGGATGATGTTGAATGGTTGAAATGAAGTATCAAATATGGTAAAGATATAGTCATTATGGCAACATTGGGGAGGATCTGGATTCTACACAAAATCATGAATATTTGTGGATTTATTGATTGAATGTATTAGGTAAAAGCACGCAAATAAACATAATCACGATGCAAAAGCAAACAAAGAGGAAGCGTATATATATATATATATATATATATATATATATAATAATGAGGATAACACATTAAAACACACAGAAGTACACTTATTTCCAATGTTGTCCTCAAAAAATACTATTAATTAATTAAAGAAAATAAATAGATAAAAACAGTAATAAAATAATTTAAATATAAACATTTTAAATGCAGGTAAATAAATGTTATCAGTAAGAAAATGGATAAAGACAGTAATGTTACAGTAACCCACAAGGCCACAACAAGTGCATGTGAGGGAGGTCACGACCCTGTGCAGGAGGAGAACATTCTTGGGGTAGTGATTCATAAATCTGTATAAATCTGTGAGCAAATGGTGCTCAGAAACAGAACACCATTTTTGACCTAACACAATTTTTGTTGACCTATCATCATCCAAAGCTTGTAATTCTTATAATTTCTTGCACGCTGTGTGATTTTCTAGTTCTGTCTTAAGTTAGTCATTCTTCTAAATTATTAAACTTTATCATACCACCTGGTTACCCTGGTAATAACGATGTACTATTGCATTCCATGTATTGTAACATTTATAACAACTGTATGTTTGTTTTCAGGCAACTATACCACGGGCAACAAGTCTGGATCTATCATGCAACCAACTTTCAGCTATTCCAGTAAGTCTTTCTCATATTAGGAGTTTTTATATTATTAAATCTCTGTCAACATTTATGCAAAACTTCTTGTCTTTGCTTTTATAGTACCACAAGGTATGATACATAGAAATATTATGTGATATATGCATTATCTTTATGGTTGTTAACGTACAGACACAAATGTTGCAGAATTTTAAGTAAAATATAGAATGCAGTATTGCGAATACTACTTAATATATATATATATAATATTATATATAATGTATATATAATATATCTGGTATATACATATAATATATATATATATATATATGGTATATAGATATATAATATATATATTTGGTATATAGATATATAATATATATATATATATCTGGTATATATATGTATGTATGTATATAATTATATATATATATATATATATATATATATATGTGTAGATACACAGTAGATATAGATAGATGACTGTTCAGAGGACATTACATATTACCCCATGTTAAGTACCTCCCCATCTGCCATGTCTTGTAGGACGACTTCTGCAAGCTGATGCACCTTGTGTCCATTGACCTCAGCAAGAACCAACTGAAACACCTGCCAGCCAATTTCGGATCTCTGCGAAAACTACAACATCTTGATTTGTACAGCAACAACCTCACGTCTCTGCCCCTTAGTCTCTGCTACATGAAACAGCTGCAGTGGCTGGATCTCAAAGACAATCCTCTGTCAGAGCCGCTCAAGTCCATTGCCGGAGACTGCATAGATGATTCACAGTGCAAACAGTGTGCAAAGAAGGCGAGTCTATGTGTCTGGTGTAAATCTGCTTCATTACCTGCATTAGTCGTCATCCATCATGAAACCAGTGTTTCAGTAATGCCAACAATTGATTTAGTAAATAAACTGTGTACATTTGTTTAAATCATTGAAAGAAATTATTTTGATTGTTACGTTTATTTGTTGTTGAAGTCATTTGCCAGCCCTACAGATTCACTTCACACTGGTGAAAATAATGGCCACATGGTTTTCCAAAGAAGTTAACAACATAAACACACAAAAACAGGCATAATTGTAAGGCAGGTGCAACAGAAGAACCATTTGAATTATTGTTTGGTCTGACATTAAATAAGTAAATAATTATTTGTGGTGATTTCACAAAAACTGTATAAAAGCTGTTGTGCAAATGAGCTGGCACATCATAGACTATGGTGGTGTGTTTGTTGTTTTGTAATTTGAAATGAGACGAGGAAAACATTGATTTGATGAGGAAAACATACCCCAAGATGTTGCTCTTTGAAGTGTTTTGCAGCCTTTATGACATTGTGAAGATTATTAATGTGTTTTCATGTCATATAAGTTAAGCAGTTTGAACCATTCTTACTTTTTCTCAGTGTTTCTATACTTTTTGAGCCAGAACATTTAAGAAGTTGCTCATACCAAACAGTTCCCACATTTTTGGGAGGCAGTAACATTAGCATGCAATAATCAAAACCATTGCCCAGTACTCACATTTGAAACAACTGACCATTAATTAGTTGATGCAGTTTGATTGAGAATCTTATTTGCCCATATTGCTTTGCGTGGACAGGTTGTAACATTCATGAAGAATGTCGAATCAGAAGAACAGAGACAGAAGCAGCAGAAACTGAAGGAACAAAGAGGTAGGAAGCTAAAGACAAAGTTACTCATCCTGTCCACGTAATCTTCACATTTGCTTGGACGAGCAAGACATATAATTACTTTAAAATAGCATTTCCTGGGTGCCAGTAAAGTATGGTCATGTGGCTGCTGTTTCATTAATAAGATGCCATTAAATGCCCATAAATTTTGTGGCGAAAAAGTGTTTTGCATGTTGTCTATTGTTGTTGCAAGTTATACAAAACATTCCGAATTGGTTGATGGATGTTTTCATAAAATTGAACAATCATAGACTTGCACATGGGTGGGTGAGTGAGTAAGTGAGTCAGTGATATATATATATATATATGTGTATAATATATACATACACACATTTACATATATGTATACTAAAATATTCAAAGTAAATTAATGTGCTGTTACATAACAGAATAAAAAAAATTGTGGATGTTACTCCAGCGTAAGCTAGCAGATAATAACCACGAGAACTGCAGCTGTCATGCGCTAATGTAAGTAGCATCAACATTCCATGTGCTGTTTCCTCATGTATGTATGATTGTGACTTTTGCATGGCAGCAATTGAAGATGCCAAGAAGGCGGCGGAGGAGAAAGAGCGTGAGATGAAGAAGGCGGAGAAGAAGGCAGAGAAGGAACGAAGGAAGAAGGAGTATCAACTGAACAAGGGTGATGAGGCGAGCCAGGGTAGCACCAAGCAACAAGGTGTCCTCAATGGCAAAACGCAGAAAAAGACCGCATTTTCCTCGCTTCCAATCCGCTCGGGAACACCGAAACGTGCACGTTCGTATTTCACATTATTGGTTTTCAACAAACTCGTGTGTTATACATGTCTCAATATATATTTAATGGTGGCTTAATGTACTGTTACATTTCCACTCATGTACTGTCTAACGTTTGAAGGGTGGTCAACTACACAAGAACAAAAGTCTTACCGATAAGTCATACTGTAAAATTATTTTGTTTCACCTGAAGTACGTTTGGACACTCAGCACATTATTCTTTTCAGTGAAACATAACTGACATTAATACATAACATCAACAAATTACACTCGCGAGAAATATGTAATAGGTACCTTTATTTCTTTAATTGTAATCCTCTGCTTAGTAGTGGATATGTTCTAACTTGTTTTGTTTGGATAGTTTTCCTCTTTCCAACACCGTTTTCCTCATGCTGTTTGTAGGTACCATTCTTTCGTGCAAGGCCTTATTCATGGTTCTGCTGACGCTTATTACAGCGGCCATTGTCGGCACCTACGGAATGTGTCAGTATGGGATATCCAAGGACGATTTCTGCGAAGTTACTGCCTTGCTCATAGAGAAATACATAAACCAAGCGAGAGCTACTGTGCTGGACTGGATGAAGGGTTAATGAGTCTCTGTGGCGACATGAACAGACTATCATTCAGCCCAAGCCAGCTGCTGCAAAACTTTACAACCGTCATTGTGTTTATCGTTGCAAAGTTGTGAACTAGTCAAGACAAGAACTGCGGCAGAACGTTCTAGAAAATGTGTGAAGTTCTTGCATGAGTGTACGTGAGCCAGGACGAAACGAGAGCCGTGAATTCATTGTTAATTAACCCCCCAAAACACACACGCGCAACTGATCCAACAGAACTGACCGGATAGTTAAGCTGAACCCCTCATACGTATGCACAGAACGACACATATGTCGTCCTTATATTTATTAGAGGGGAAGTCTTCCTGTACAGTTCCATCAACGTGTATATGAATAAAGTTGCAAAATCCATTTGTTTGTTTTGTAAACGAAACTAGGACCGCTTGCATTATCATTTTCTCGCTTGTTTATTACATACGACTTTTGTTGTTCAATTTAAGTAGGCAGCGTATTCAGTTACTGACTCGTATGTATTCTCCTATTTACAATTTGAACACAAGCTGCCCTTCAGTTTCATGGTGGACATGCGCAATATTTTTAATTGTTCATACGCGTGTGCGTGCGTGTGTGCGTAAAAAACAATACACAATGAATGATAAATACAATAAGACTATAAATGAATGGTCAACATTTGTGAATACTATCTATAAACAAAAACAAATTTAAATACATTACAAACAAATGACAAGTTTAAGATAGTAAATCAGGAAAATGTCTAACAAAAAGTAATTTTCAAGAATAGCCCTGTAGCGCTTACATTTTTCCGGGTTTATAAACGTTCCGATTGATGTTTCAGCGCATGCGCGATAAATGTAAAATCATCAATGTGCAGCGAAAGGACAAAGCATTTTTTTTTTTAATACTACGGGTTGTTCGTTAGGATGTATATAACCTCTCAGCAAAGTTATTTGTTGCAAATAAAAAACGAGACAAACAGGTTTTGAAGCGTGTTTTGAACATTTTAAGCAACTCTTTACAGTAATCATCAAAGAAGAGTTAACGAACAGCCCGTGTGATTTATACAAAACATGCTTTGTCCTTTCGCTGCACATTGATCATTTTACATTTATCGCGCATGCGCAGAAACGTCAATCGGAACGTTTATAACGACCGGAAAAATGTAAGCGCGACAGTGTTCACAAAACATGCTTTGTCCTTTCGCTATAACTCCGGGAAAAATGTAAGCGCGACGGGGACTACGTCCAGTGTCTGACGAGGGAGAAGACACCCCAGACGCCGTCGAGAGTCATACAGCTGGTCAGCGTGAACAGGATGCCGACACTGACCGGCTGCAGAAGTTGACCAGCCATTGCGACAGCCGCCAGCAACAGACACCACGTGAGCACCGGCACATTCGTGACGATGACGAGACGATTCCACGTGGAGTGGGTCGGCACCTCGTCCTCTTCCGGTCGTGGTCCGACGAGTATCGCTTTGTCGGACAGATCATCTTTGGTCGGCTGCATTGACCGCGGTCGCTCGAAGTCGGCGGAGCCGGAGGGGAGCGCGACGACTGCGATGCCGAGAGAGAGTGTGACTACGGCCGGCGCCACGAACAGATACACAGCCCGCGGGGCCGCCGGGTGCACGACGAAACACAGCGGCAGATCAAACTCCGGTACGACCAGCTTCACGTACAGCGACGCCGTGAAGCTGACGACACTGACAATGACGACATCTGCCAGCAACCTCACCGTGCGACTGCTGTGTTGACTCAGTAGGACGTCCTCGTGTTCGAAGGTACACAGCATGCTCACCTGCCGACACACCACCACGACACCGCTGGCAGCAGCGAACACTCCCGTGTACAACACCTTGTCAAGACCGAAATGTTTGCAGTCGACGGTTACGATGACGTCACATCCGGTATCGAACATTTGCCATGGCCACACAATGGTTGCAGCCAGGGCGGCGCATAAAGACAAGTCGATGATTTTAGAATAGCGAAGTGACAGGCGAAATGTTTGCCAGCGGATGAGGAAGTGACGTCGTGTCGTCAGCCAGATGATGAAGCCGTTGGCGAGGACACCTGTTAGCAACAACACACCCACCAATGCCGAAAACATCCGAATACCTCGCATCGCTTGATCATCGTTTACGTTGGAGTCGTCGGCTTCCGTCTCCACCATTTTGTTGTCGAACACGTCGGGATTTATCTGCAAAACAAGGCGAACGGGTCTAATATATCAAACAACAAAGACTACTAGTTGTATAACTAAAATGTATACCATAAGTATAATGAATGTTCAGGGCAAGATCGTATAAGTAAGGCCTGGAGTCTACACGTGGACTGTGCACATGCTGTGTCATCGAGATACGGTGCCTCGATTACCCAGGCTCCGTTAGGTGGGAGTACCTTTAGCCCCTCAGATCCGCCTAGTAGATTAATTTTATGCTCTGCCGATGTTACTGACAGGGCGGCCTTACTCCAGAATAAGGTAGAGACGCTGATTGGCTGTCAGGCCGAATGAAATACGCATAACTGTTTAAAGGAACGCAAAACCGAAAAGTTACATGCTATGCACGTGAAAGAGTAAATAAAAACAAACTATTTTGAACGGTAATCACATTTTTAATGTCAATGGTTTATTAGTAAAAAAAATCTGAACACCTTTTCTATCAAAGTTTGTAAGTTGCGCCATTTTGACTGATGTGTGACGTCAATAATGCTCGCAGTCTGGCAATTCTGTATTTAAAAATAATCGCTAGGTGGCGCTGTGTACATCCGATTCGTGTAGGCGAACCGACCTGATTTTCGTTCAGAAATAGCTGAATTTCGATTGCAACGATAAGGGCCAACATTTTCAAGATAGAACTGAACGCGCTGGTAAACCTGGTAAAGAAGACCCGCCGGAAGCCGAAATGCAGAGGCGAGTAACAAGCCGAGGCGACATTGAGTGATCGACAAGTGGTCGAAACTCGCCGAAACTTCGAAAGGCGAATGTATGCTGTTACTGTGGATACCCGTTACTGTAACTGTATTGTTAGGAGGAAGACTCAAAAATCTGTCGGTGAAGGTAAGCATTTATGTGTCTAATATGAGAAATGTTGCCCTAAATGTTCATTATGAAATCTGGGCTGGATGTTAATTTAAGTAATTAAAATATCAACGCCAACGGAGTCGATGGTGGGTCAGTGACACTGTCACTGACAGATATGCTGATGGCCACCTCGCATTCGGTCCCGGAATTCGGCAGTTTCTACTTAGTCACAGCCATGCCATGTATTATTCTCCAAGTCAGTGGTGTAGTGTCGGATATGTTATACACAACTTGAAGTTACCCAATTTGAAACACATCATATCACATATGGGGTCATGGCTCTCCGATTTATCTCAGCCTGACACAGACTGACAGAGTGACAGGCTCGGTCCTTCGCCCATGTTTTCAGGAATCAATTTCCAAATTGCCCACAAATCATTGAAATGTGGAAAAAATGCAGATTAATTGTTGTTTTTTCAAATACTGGACATTATTATATTAACAGCAGCGACTGTGGCATGTTTTTTGTATTATTGACATAGCATGACCTGTGCGACTAAAAAACAGATGTGTGTCAATATTGATTGTTCTTTTAATAGGCGTGGTATATTTAAAGCGAGGGTTTGGAGCCTAATTCTGGAGGGCTAAATAAAGAAAGAAAATCACCACCCATGTTCTTTATGAAATCAACTTCATGCTGAATAATAAAGTTGTTTTTAGCTGAATATATGTCTCTATTAAAAATAACCATTTTGAACTGGGTAAAAGTAACACAACTAGCAGAACAAATATTCTAAACTATAACATATGTGGATATATTTATGTATATTCTGTGGTGGTCTTAATTGCAATGTAACTTTGTTGTCGTGCCAAGGTAACCATAATAGTAGCTGTGATGTTCTATATTGTGCTAATCATATTTCTTATTCATGAAAAACTCATTTATACATCTGGTTCTGTTTCAGATGTGCCATGATATATTACAAATGGCCATGGATTTTATAGTCTGTGTTTGGAGCAGACAGTGCTTCCAAATGTTAGACAACTGTCACATATATCTGCCAACAAAGATGTAAGTATAATATTATGTTCATGTATTTATAACAACAGTGAAATGTGTTGCTCACAATTTATTGACAATGAAAATAACATTAGAGTAACCAGAACACCAAACATTTTATATAATACAAATGACATTTCATACAATGAAAACACCACATATTATTCCATAGTAGAAATATACCCAAAAAATTAGGTTTAACAGTAAATGATGTAGGATCATTCTAGAACATTTCGAGTAGCATGGCCAGTTGTCCACTATGTGAGAATTGAAAAAAGTTCCAGTGATTTTATAAAAACAGAACATGTATTCTATTGTATTTTCTACAATGATAATGGATTGAGTTACCTCCATTTTCATATGTCACCTGTCAACACAGTTCTTATATAGTGCAGTATCCAATCCTCAGACATGGGGTCAAATACATTTGTATTTGAAAGTATTTAAATAGTTTTAAGTAACTGTAATTGATGTTTAGTAATTAAATGTATTTGGATTCCTCAAGAGTATTTGTATTTAAATAAATGTCAACGTATTTGACCCCATGTCTGCTCGGCATTGTCCAAAGTGCTTTACACTTTACTCCCTGGCATACCTATTCAGTTAAACACCATCTCATGACTGTGGGAAGCATCCAGCCAAGCTGTAATTAATGAATCAAGACGGTTCGTGTTACAAATATCCACCACTGTCAATAGCCAGTTACTTGTTTACACAGCCGAGTGAATTGGAGCAATGACTGGTGAACAGACTTGCCCAAGGTTCGACGCAGCAGCACATGGTTTCGTTCTCGTAGTTGAGAGTCTGAAGCCAAGTCCAAAGCTTTAAACCACTGTACCACTATACATAGTTGATATATTTATTTAAGCCTTATTTTATTTCAGGAGTCCAAGTCGGCCATATACAGAGAATTTTACCCGGTGGATCCATGACAGGCTTGGTCGAAGGGTACAGAGAGTCATACCAGTGTATACCGGCCATAAGATCGAACTTCTGTGCTCTCAGCAGAGAACAAGATCTAGGATAACACTTGGCACTTGTTGACTGCTGCCCTTGCGAATTATCAGTTGATTTGTGAATAAGCAGTTGGATTGTCAATGAACAAATCAACTGACTCTTGACACCAGCAGACCTTCTTTCATTAGCTAGGGCATATCTGAACCAAGGATTGCAATTCTGACATGGACAGTCGTTGTGGGCAGCGGCCAGAGTTCTGACAAAGATGTAATTCACCATTCACTCATTCTTCCCACCACAGTGTGGTGGATCTGCAGGTAAACATACAGCTGTAGTGTCTTCTGCAGCTCCAATTACTTGCGTCTTGACCAGAAAACAGCCATGTTGTCAAGGTTCGCTAGGACGTGGCCGGACGTTCTTGCTAGAGCCATGGTTCTATCCTATAAATAAACAGGACATGCTGTACTGCTAAATATTTGTGTCATGTTGTATCTTATATACAGTGGCTTGTTATCAAGTGTGGTTGTCTTTAATAAAAAAAATTGTTATAATGACATTTAAGTGCTTCAGATTCTATTATCCAATAAACACAAACGTTGGCACCTCAAAATATCAATCGAACAGGAATATCTATGACAATGTATATTTTAACTGGCAAAATGTCATATTGACACATCACGCCAATGTGCATGGTGGATCATCTGACTTACTTGCTAAACTATTGGATTAAATTATTATTGAATTAGGTTAGTGATTTGCACTCTTATTGTGGGGAAGAAACTGGTACCAAATGTTTACCGACTGATCTTGTGGGATATCTACAAATCCTCGTTGACTCGTTCCATCTAGTATATTATGCTAGTCTGTTATTGGGGTGTGTTAATGTTTCTTCTTGTTTGCTGAGTGTGTCCCAATATTTCAAGAAACTCTACCTACCAATAAAGGCAATATTGCAAATTTGCAAAGTAATTTTTACAGTACATAAGTTATGTCTCATCATAGCTAATTATTCATCCTTTACTGTAAGCCTGTAACATGTCCTAGTATCAATGTATTAGTATCTGAACTGACACAGCACACAGAATTTGTAATTGTGTGTCTCGCTGAACGAATAACATGATTGAAAACAACATTCGCAATGCCAGTTTGTGATGTTTGAATAATATATTTACTGAAAAATATTGCAGGCATGCTGGCACATTCACAGTGGTCAACCTGAAAATAGGAACTGCGTAACTATGAAAGGCAGTATTTTTGAAAACTTATTTAGTGAATATTGTAAAACCTTAATTTATTCTTTAGACCTATTTATTTTAATGTTTTAAAGTATTTATTAAAATATTTTATTAAAGTAATTTTTAAGTTTATTCAAATAATCAAAGAAAATATGTTTTAATGTCTTAACATATTTAATTTACCTTTATAGATACATTTCAAATAAATTATTCTCTACTTTTTTAATTAATTTTTTATTTATGCTAATGTTTTAAATTATATATTATTTCAATCTATTTTAACAAATATATTTTGCATGTTTTATGTACCTATTTCAATCTGTATTGATTGCCCAGAGAATGAAATAAACCAACCAAAATCTAGGTGCTATATTATCGTTCATGCGAATTGATGGGGACATCTATGATCTGGCTTGCATTCAGCTGTGTTTTAATGTTACGGTCATGTTTAACACATGTAGCTTTACCTTATTTATATGCCTCTGTTCATGCAAACGTGATACCATTCAATGTAGGATAAAATAAAACTAATAATAATGAATAACAATAATAATATCGAACGGTTTAACTCGCTTGGACTTGGTCCTAGACCTAGTTAGCGGCTCCATGATCCCATGTCATGTACATACCTTCTAGAACGTTAACTGTGGTGGATGTTTATAAAATATATCAGTATGTACATAAGTCATAACGACAGACATCGCAATGTGTCTAATGGTACAAGATTTAAATAATTTAGACACAGAAGACTTAATATTTACTAACCTTCTTGCGCGCGCTGACTTGGCTACGGCGATGGAAGGTTTCGACCGGTAACCCGTTTCAACGACTATCGTTGGTGATTAAATATCGCGCCAATATCGTTTGCACAGCTCTAAATTTCAAAACTCGACGTCGCCAACGTTTCTGCGGATCTTGACCCACTATATACGATGAGAAACATCCCATTCGAAGCAAGGTTCTTCGAACGGATGTTCTTCTTCGAAGTTCGGGTATCTGACAACATTGTGTTTACAACGGCGATAAGCATTATTATGCGTCATCGGACACGTGACTTTAAGGCCGGTTCTGCGTGCTGAATGGTTAGACAACAGGAAGAGGCGGACCGGGGCGCGTTAATGGCCGCCTCTACGGAGCCGAGGATTTCAGTGAAATTATCCACTTTGAAATTATTTTACTAATAAACCACTGTCGTTAAAAATGTGATTACCGTTCAGAATGGTTGCTTTGTATTAGCTCTTTCACGTGCATATCACGTAATATTTCCCTTTTGGCTTCCTTTAATGAGATAATACTATATTATAAAATACTATTAAAAATTAAACTTATATTCACACAAAAATAAACAGAAATACAAATATGCAGTTGGCTATGAAGCCGGAGTTATTATGGCAGGATTAACCTCGATAACCAGGCTCCGTGAGGTCGCAGCGATACTATTATTCAAAAGCCGACTAAGTGACCATGCAGACAGTCTTCACAGCGAAGTTACGCGGCCGGGTTACAGTAGGTTAAGCGAAACTACGAGATACACGGTATTTTCCCTGGATCCCGTATGCTTCATTTTATATTACCTGCTGCCCTGGATTTTCGTTTCTCGTCTCGTTATAATACTGCACCACTGTATCATTTGCGGAGGCAGCAGAAACAGTTCCTACTTGCTGCATATCACATGCCACCTCATTCGTGTGTACCTATGGTCGTCATTCCTCCAATGCTCACGAAGCCGCCCGCATGCTTGGTCCTGTTCCTCTCAAACAACCTTGCGCTTACTGTCCAACCGCACCAAGTGCTGTCAGCAGGCATGCACGAGGCACCTCCGTCTCCTTCTCTTTATGAATACTGCAGTTGTTACGTTGGCTTTGCGGTGCAAAACAACTCTTCCATAATTATTAAGTTATGTAAGATCTGAAATCGTCACGATTGACATTTTCCTTAATCACGACTCACGGTTTTGAATAGATAGCTTTATCACGCCCGACTATTCTATTTAGCCGTCACGACTCGCGAATGTTTTGTGTGACCGGATTTAATTACAGTTTGTTGTATCGATGACACTTTTGTCATCTTCCATATCATGTTCTGGAAAGTCTGAAGACATCACGACTGACTTGTGTCTTTGTCACGACTCAAGTCTTTGAATTGATTAAAACAAACTACGACCAGATAACCTATTTTACGGTCACGACTCGCCGCTGTTTCGTGTGGCTGGGTTTAAACATATGTCGGTCACGGTTCGTTCTATCTTGTGAACTGGCACCATATTTTCATGGTAAATAGCCGGACTGACCGTCGGATGGATTGGAATTCACACTGAATGACAAAACCGATTTCATAAACATGAAATGGAGCGTTACATATCAGATTGTGGATCATTCATGAAACATACTTGTGTGACTACACGGCAAGCGGGTATTTACTTCATTGTCATCTAAGATACAACAAACAGTTCTTTATATCATAACACACACACACACACACACACACACACACACACACACACACACACACACACACACACACACACACACACACCACACACACACACACACACACACACACACACACACACACACACACACACACACACACACACATATATACATAGATACGATATGTATGTATATATACATACATACGATATGTATGTATATATATACATACATACGATATGTATGTATGTATATACATACATACGATATGTATGTATATATATATATACATACATACGATATGTATGTATGTATATATATACATACGATATATATATATATATAATAGTCTCCATTACATTAGCAAAAAACAAATATGAAATACCATTTGTTTATATATATATATATATATATACCCTGTATAATTATATATATATATATATATATATATATATATATATATATATATATATATATATATATATATATATATATATATATATAAACAATGTTTCATAAAATATGTGTTTTGCTAATGCAGAGTAACATATACAATTGTACTACAACGTTTAGTATTTTTCAGTTATGCTTATTACAATTTATAATAAGTATTATATAACTGCTGTTGCGCCTACATCCATAAAGACACAGCGAACGGAATTCTAAATGACGGCGGAATTTAGCAATATTTTCAACTTATCTAAACCTAGAAGGAAGCATATTCCAAACAGCAGGTGCGGCTACAGAAAAAGCCGTAGTCCAGTATTGGTATTGACTTTAATGCGTATTAACGAGATGCTTTGTTTTAATGGGTATTGCATTGTTGTACAGGGTCAAAAACTAGTGTTAGTGACGCTACAATGAATGGTTCTTTTTCAAATCGTGTCACATGCATCTTGTGTTGGGTATAAATAGACGTCACGACTCAAGTTCGTTCCACGTGGCTGAATCTCGTTGCTCTTGAGTAGCTTCGTTGTTTTTAATGATTTCAATCTGTACGAGAAGAACACTGACTGCTGCATAAAGACCGGCCCTTAGTTTACATACCAAGGATCATACCTGTTAATTTCTGGTCAATTCGACACCCCAATGACACAACATAGTCTGAAAATAGTCTCCGTGGCATCTAACAAAAATTACAATAATACAATTGTGGCGATGTAAACACTGACACACTGTCTAATCAAGTACTTGTAGGCATACTCTATGCCAATCTTCCCCCCGATCACCTAGTTATAGACTGCGCTGGACAGTCAGATTGTCCCGTGAATAGCTATACAATAGAGACACATTTTGTATTAACATAATATACCAAATACTGCCGTTAAAGCTCGCCATTAAAACTACAATTGGGAATTAACCAACCAGACCGGGTTAACCATGAAACCATTCTAAATGGACTTATTAATTTTGCTAAAAATAACTTTTACGGAAATGTTACGGGACTGTCTTCGGTCAACGCTAGTTGACGGATGACTGTGCTACCGTGATGCCCGTATTACCGAGGTGACCGTGCAGCGAGTTTCGACTGTAATTACGTTTATAGCCGATGGGCAGGTCACCTCACACCATCCCCCAGTCACCTCACACCATCCCCCAGTCACCTCACACCATCCCCCCAGTCACCTCACACCATTCCCCAGTCACCTCACACCACCCCCCCCCCCCCCCAGTCACCTCACACCATTCCCCAGTCACCTCACACCATCCCCCAGTCACCCCACACCATCCCCCAGTCACCTCACACCATCCCCCAGTCACCTCACACCACCCCCCAGTCACCTCACACCACCCCCCCCCCCCAGTCACCTCACACCATTCCCCAGTCACCTCACACCATCCGCCAGTCACCTCACACCATCCTCCAGTCACCCCACACCATTCCCCCGTCACCTCACACCATCCCCCAGTCACCTCACACCATCGCCAGTCACCTCACACCATCCCCAGTCACCTCACACCATCCTCCAGTCACCTCACACCATCCCCAGTTACCTCACACCATCCCCAGTCACCTCACACCATCCCCAGTCACCTCACACCATCCCCAGTCACCTCACACCATCGCCAGTCACCTCACACCATCCCCAGTCACCTCACACCATCCTCCAGTCACCTCACACCATCCCCAGTTACCTCACACCATCCCCAGTCACCTCACACCATCCTCCAGTCACCTCACACCATCCCCAGTCACCTCACACCACCCCCAGTCACCTCACACCATCCCCAGTCACCTCACACCATCCCCAGTCACCTCACACCATCCCCCAGTCACCTCACACCATCCCCCCAGTCACCTCACACCATCCCCCCAGTCACCCCTCACCATCCCCAGTCACCTCACACCATCCCCAGTCACCTCACACCATCCCCCAGTCACCTCACACCATCCCCCCAGTCACCTCACACCATCCCCCCAGTCACCTCTCACCATCCCCAGTCACCTCACACCATCCCCAGTCACCTCACATCTTCCTCCATTCACCTCACACCATCCTCCAGTCACCTCTCGCCATCCTCCAGTCACCTCACACCATCCTCCAGTCACCTCACACCATCCCCCCAGTCACCTCACACCATCCTCCAGTCACCTCTCACCATCCCCAGTCACCTCAGGATGTTTGTGTAAAAGTGAGACTGTTTTGCACATATTGATACTCGTTTTGTTTTATGTGGTCCTCGTGGGTCGTCAAGCGCACCTTCCAACGTTTTCTTTGGTTGTGCTGATTGAGCGGCCAGAATATTAGAAATCATCAACGTTTGTCGACGTTTGAACCTCGAGAGCAATACGAAAATATAGCTTTTGCCTACTGCATCAGAACCAAAATTAATAGCTGTTTATGCAACTGGAGAATCTTCGAAGCGGTTTTGCCGAGCTCAAAACACAGCTCTTGTTCGTGAAAAAATAACAAATGCGTGCATCATCAAGCCATTCGGCACACTGCATCACGATACAGCCATGTCAGGACTACCTAGCGCGCCAAGTTCGTAATATGGCCTGGCCTGTTAGTTCCAAGCGACCAATCCGGAAAACTTTGGATTGCACCTCGTGTATGAATGTATATATATATATATATATATATATATATATATATATATATATATATATATATATATATATATATATATATATATATATGTATATATATATATATATATATATATATATATATATATATATATATACATATATATGTATATATATATATATATATATATATATATATATGTATATATATATATATATATATATACTCATATTCAGCATAAGCATAATATATATATAAATATATATATATATATGCATAATATATATAAATGTATATATATATATATATTTATATATATATATTATGCATATATATATATATATATATATATATATATATATATATATTATGCTGATGCTGAATATGAGTATATATATATATATATATATATATATATATATATATATATATATATTATATACATATATACATACATACATACATACATACATACATACATACATACATACATACATACATACATACATACATACATACATACATACATACATACATACATACATATATACATTACATACATACATACATACATTCGTTCACCCAGTAGAGAGTGCTGCACCTACCGTCAATCACGCGGCGTGTTCTGCTGTGTGTGAAGAACTTAGAAGCGCATTCATCACGTGATCTGATCGGTTTGGTCTGGTCTCCAATCGCTTAGATCTCTGCACGATTCCTTTTCAAATAATGCTAACGCTTCAGTGGACGTGCTGTTAAGACCACAAAGCCTGGAATCTACGTGTACGTATCGTGTGCGTGACGCGCTATGCTGCTTACTTTACTGCTTATTGCATTGTCGCGTTTACATTAATTTACCCGAGGGTTATATTATTTATCCAGACAATGTTTATGTGCGTACGTAAAACATAATATTTGACGACAGTATTTCAGGTGATAGTCAATAATATTCAGCTGTTAAATATGCCTGTTACATAGGAGTTGTGCTCAGGTATTGTATTGTTCCATGCTACGTTGTAGTGGTGCTCAGGTACTGCATTGTTCCATGTTACATGGGACTGGTGCTCAGGTACTGCATTGTTCCATGTTACATGGGAGTGGTGCCCAGGTACTATATTGATCCATGTTACATGGGAGTTGTGCCCAGGTACTGTATTGTTCCATGTTACATGGGACTGGTGCTCAGGTACTGTATTGTTCCACGTTACATATTAGTGATGCTGAGGTACTGTATCGTTCCATGTTACATGGAAGTTGTGCCCAGGTACTGTATTGTTCCATGTTACATGGGAGTGGTGCTGATGTACTGCATTGTTCCATGTTACATGGAAGCTGTGCTGAGGTACTGTATTGTGCCATGTGACATGGAAGTTGTGCTAAGGTACTGTATCGTTCCATGTTGTATGGAAGTTGTGCTCAGGTACTGTATCGTTCCATGTTACATAGGACTGGTGCTCAGGTACTGTATTGTTCCATGTTACATGGAAGTTGTGCCCAGGTACTGTATCGTTCCATGTTACATGGAAGTTGTGCCCAGGTACTGCATTGTTCCATGTTACATGGAAGTTGTGCTGAGGTACTGTATTGTTCCATGTGACATGGAAGTTGTGCTGAGGTACTGTATCGTTCCATGTTACATGGAAGTTGTGCCCAGGTACTGTATTGTTCCATGTTACATAGGACTGGTGCTCTGGTACTGTATCGTTCCATGTTACATGGAAGTTGTGCCCAGGTACTGTATTGATCCATGTTACATGGGAGTTGTGCCCAGGTACTGTATTGTTCCATGTTACATGGGACTGGTGCTCAGGTACTGTATTGTTCCATGTTACATGGAAGTTGTGCTCAGGTACTGTATTGTTCCATGTTACATGGGAGTTGTGCCCAGGTACTGTATTGTTCCATGTTACATGGGAGTTGTGCCCAGGTACTGTATTGTTCCATGTTACATGGAAGTTGTGCTCAGGTACTGTATTATTCCATGTTACATGGGAGTGGTGCTCAGGTACTGTATTGTTCCATGTTACATGGGAGTTGTGCCCAGGTACTGTATTGTTCCATGTTACATGGGAGTTGTGCTCAGGTACTGTATTATTCCATGTTACATGGGAGTGGTGCTCAGGTACTGTATTGTTCCATGTTACATGGGAGTTGTGCCCAAGTACTGTATTGTTCCATGTTACATGGGAGTTGTGCCCAGGTACTGTATTGTTCCATGTTACATTTTAGTGATGCTGAGGTACTGTATTGTTCCATGTTACATGGAAGTTGTGCCCAGGTACTGTATTGTTCCATGTTACATTTTAGTGATGCTGATGTACTGTATTGTTCCATGTTACATGGAAGTTGTGCCCAGGTACTGTATTGTTACATGTTACATTTTAGTGATGCTGAGGTACTGTATTGTTCCATGTTACATGGGAGTTGTGCTCAGGTACTGTATTGTTCCATGTTACATGGGACTGGTGCTCAGTACTGTATTGTTCCATGTTACATGGAAGTTGTGCCCAGGTACTGTATTGTTCCATGTTACATGGGAGTTGTGCCCAGGTACTGTATTGTTCCATGTTACATGGGACTGGTGCTCAGGTACTGTATTGTTCCATGTTACATGGGAGTTGTGCTCAGGTACTGTATTGTTCCATGTTACATGGAAGTTGTGCCCAGGTACTGTATTGTTCCATGTTACATGGGAGTGGTGCTGATGTACTGCATTGTTCCATGTTACATGGAAGCTGTGCTGAGGTACTGTATTGTTCCATGTGACATGGAAGTTGTGCTGAGGTACTGTATTGTTCCATGTTACATGGGACTGGTGCTCAGGTACTGTATTGATCCATGTTACATGGGAGTGGTGCTCAGGTACTCTATTGTTCCATGTTACATTTTAGTGATGCTGAGGTACTGCATTGTTCCATGTTACATGGAAGTTGTGCCCAGGTACTGTATTGTTCCATGTTATATGGAAGTTGTGCTCAGGTACTGTAGTTCCATGTTGCATGGAAGTTGTGCTCAGGTACTGTATTGTTCCATGTTACATGGGGGTTGTGCTCAGGTACTGTATTGTTCCATGTTACATGGGAGTGGTGCTCAGGTACTGTATTGTTCCATGTTACATGGGAGTTGTGCCCAGGTACTGTATCGTTCCATGTTACATGGGAGTTGTGCCCAGGTACTATATTGTTCCATGTTACATGGGAGTTGTGCCCAGGTACTGTATTGATCCATGTTACATGGGAGTTGTGCCCAGGTACTGTATTGTTCCATGTTACATGGGAGTTGTGCCCAGGTACTGTATTGTTCCATGTTACATGGAAGTTGTGCCCAGGTACTGTATTGATCCATGTTACATGGGAGTTGTGCTCAGGTACTGTATTGATCCATGTTACATGGGAGTTGTGCCCAGGTACTGTATTGTTCCATGTTACATGGGAGTTGTGCCCAGGTACTGTATTGTTCCATGTTACATGGAAGTTGTGCCCAGGTACTGTATTGATCCATGTTACATGGGAGTTGTGCTCAGGTACTGTATTGATCCATGTTACATGGGAGTTGTGCCCAGGTACTATATTGTTCCATGTTACATGGGAGTTGTGCCCAGGTACTGTATTGATCCATGTTACATGGGAGTTGTGCCCAGGTACTGTATTGTTCCATGTTACATGGGAGTTGTGCCCAGGTACTGTATTGTTCCATGTTACATGGGAGTGGTGCCCAGGTACTATATTGATCCATGTTACATGGGAGTTGTGCCCAGGTACTGTATTGATCCATGTTACATGGGAGTTGTGCTCAGGTACTGTATTGTTCCATGTTACATGGGACTGGTGCCCCATTCATTGTGGTTTATGGATACATGGTCAACGATACAAAAACGGGAATAACCAGATAAAGGCGAGCAGACTCACGGTTTCAGATATCATAGCATTAAACACTCGACCTGACGTAAACTGCTGCTGCGAGTCATTTCATTGAATTTCCTCTGCTGGGAAATGTTCCAAAATAGTTGTTTCTATAGTTAAACGAGCACCGTTTTGAAACATACAAATACATACGTGCACACATGCGAGCGTTTACGTAAGCATGCACACACACAGTCACACATGCGCGCGAACGCACAAACACACACACGTATAAACACACACGCGCACGCACTCACGCACGCGCATGCACACGCACACACGTTATATATCTTAATTGCAGAGGAATCTAATGTTTGTTGTCCTTTTTACAATTGAACGGAACATATGTGTGCCTAGATGAGATGAGTGTTTACTTTATTGAGTCCCTGTTGTTGGCACTGTCCGACTGCGTGAAACTGAATCATAGACCGGCAAGTTTTGCCGAGTTGAATCTAGTTCTCATTCAACAATGGGTCCGTTTTGTATGCGAACAAACGCACGACTTGCAACAAAGGTTTAGCAGTGTACACGTAAAATATGTGCACAGAGACTGCTGCCATGCATTTTAAGAGCTTATATACAATGATGACGATGTAGTATTCGTCTCGGTTGCGCCGCCGGTGTCTCCTAGCAATCGCTCTCGTCACTTTGAGTAGCGTGTGTGTGCACTTCTGGTGTGATTGCATGAGTCTACATGTGTGCGTGTGTTTGTGCCTGGGTATGTAGCATATATGGATTGAGATTTAAATAATCCTGGTGTTACAAGACAGAAGACAATGGCTGGCGTATCGATAACACTGCATTGATCCCGCCTGGCGGGATCAATGCCCACCGTCTGGTCTTCCTCTCGTCGCTGGCCACAGCTGCTAGTTGTGGTCAGTACCGGCGGTCTTGGGTCACTTTTGCGTCAGCCCCGTTCACTGTCACACTAACATCAACGTATGCAAATCCTTCCCTTCGTGACCATTACGCTACAACCTTGGTTGTAACGCACACGTTGTCTCCAAGGTTAGTATACACTATTACTACGGTGCTTCTAACGTAAGCATTGAGCCTCTATAAGTTTCGTCATAGAGCATATTTATATATTTGTATTGTATTACTGCTATTCGTTGAAACGCAATTAAAATTGTTTAGATAAAACGCCATTGAATTGAAGATAACAACTGCGGACAGTTTCTGATTGGATATAGCAGACGTTTCAAAGTGTAACTGCCATCAGGCCGACGAATCTAGCGGATTGGGAACTACTATATAACGAGTCCGGTTTGTACCGTAACGTAAATATCAGCATGAAGAGATCTTCCCACCGAACATACCCACTACCACATCTGTTATTGAGCCACACTCGGATTTCTTGTAGATACAAATTGCCATTTTTGTTTCCAGTCTTTTGTCAGAAACATGCCCTGCGTCCGAAGAGGTCGCGGACTCTTGAGGACTTGGGCCACTGCGTGCGGCGTCGTTTTTCTGATGGCGATGTGCGTCTACATTGTTATCTGGACAAGGGACATACAAGTGAACCTTGTTCCGACTTCCATCTCAAGAAGGAGCAACATCACTGCTGTATCCAGCAGTGGGACGCCACAACTGTTCCCTGAACGCGCCGGAACGCCAATCAAAGTGTTGTACTGGACAGGACTGTACAGACACGCGTGGCACTTGCACGAAGACATGGATCGGGAATGTCCGACGATAAAGGCAAACTGTCATTTCACGACGAATCGCTCGCTCTACAACGACAGCGACGTAGTGGTGTTCCACATACGCAACGAATACACACTCCCCGATTATCGACCGCCCTTCCAGAAGTGGGTGTTTGCCATTCAGGAATCTCCAATGTATACGGACCAGAAATTTAAAAAGCAACGCTGGCTCTTTAACATTACGATGACGTATAGACGATTGTCGGATGTCATTTGGTATTATGGACAATGCACGCAGAGAAACGCTACAGCAGATCCTGTGCATGTGATCCAGAACTACGCCGCCGGGAAGACGCAACTTGTTGCGTGGTTCGTCAGCAACTGCCGCTCGGCAAGCATGCGAGAATGCTACGTGGAAGAGTTGGCGAGAAGCATCGACGTTCACATATACGGATGTGGGCATAAATATTCGTGTCCCATTAAGCGTAAAGCATACTGCGACGGCACACTCTTAAATACGACGTACAAATTTTATCTCTCCTTCGAAAACAGCCTCTGTAGTGAATACATCACGGAAAAGGTGTACCGCATCCTCGAGCTAAACGTCGTTCCGATAGTTCTCGGCTATTCGAATTATTCCGATATTCTTCCACCACGTTCGTTTATTGACGTTCGTGACTACGACACTCCGAAAGCTCTTGCAGAATATTTGCTGTTTTTGGACAACAACGACGCGATGTACAACGAATATTTCCGCTGGAAAGGTGAGTATACGTGCACGAAGTACGCCTACCGACGAGCTGGTTGTGTGCTGTGTGAATATGCTCACCGTGAACGTGGCCGGGTGACAATAGCGGACGTGTGGCCGTGGTGGTCAAGGAGGGACAGCTGTGTGTCACCAGCTGCCTTTTATGGTCGGGACGTGTGGAAGACAATATCACGTATTAACGGAGAGCACAAAGTGAAGAGGGCGGAGCGCCGTAGAATGCGTAAAATGCGAAAATCCACAGGAAGACGCTAAGTTTATAATTACACAATCGCAAACATTGATGTATGTGTGCTTGTATGTGTGCTTGTATGTGTGCTTGTATGTGTGCTTGTATGTGTGCTTGTATGTGTGCTTGTATGTGTGCTTGTATGTGTGCTTGTATGTGTGATTGTATGTGTGCTTGTATGTGTGATTGTATGTGTGCTTGTATGTGTGCTTGTATGTATGCTTGTATGTGTGCTTGTATGTGTGCTTGTATGTGTGATTGTATGTGTGCTTGTATGTGTGATTGTATGTGTGCTTGTATGTGTGATTGTATGTGTGATTGTATGTGTGATTGTATGTGTGCTTGTATGTGTGCTTGTATGTGTGATTGTATGTGTGATTGTATGTGTGATTGTATGTGTGCTTGTATGTGTGATTGTATGTGTGCTTGTATGTGTGCTTGTATGTGTGCTTGTATGTGTGCTTGTATGTGTGATTGTATGTGTGATTGTATGTGTGATTGTATGTGTGCTTGTATGTGTGCTTGTATGTGTGATTGTATGTGTGATTGTATGTGTGATTGTATGTGTGCTTGTATGTGTGATTGTATGTGTGCTTGTATGTGTGCTTGTATGTGTGCTTATATGTGTGATTGTATGTGTGCTTGTATGTGTGATTGTATGTGTGATTGTATGTGTGCTTGTATGTGTGCTTGTATGTGTGATTGTATGTGTGATTGTATGTGTGATTGTATGTGTGCTTGTATGTGTGCTTGTATGTGTGATTGTATGTGTGCTTGTATGTGTGCTTGTATGTGTGCTTGTATGTGTGATTGTATGTGTGCTTGTATGTGTGCTTGTATGTGTGCTTGTATGTGTGCTTGTATGTGTGATTGTATGTGTGCTTGTATGTGTGATTGTATGTGTGATTGTATGTGTGCTTGTATGTGTGATTGTATGTGTGATTGTATGTGTGATTGTATGTGTGCTTGTATGTGTGCTTGTATGTGTGATTGTATGTGTGATTGTATGTGTGCTTGTATGTGTGATTGTATGTGTGCTTGTATGTGTGCTTGTATGTGTGATTGTATGTGTGATTGTATGTGTGATTGTATGTGTGCTTGTATGTGTGCTTGTATGTGTGATTGTATGTGTGATTGTATGTGTGCTTGTATGTGTGATTGTATGTGTGCTTGTATGTGTGATTGTATGTGTGATTGTATGTGTGATTGTATGTGTGATTGTATGTGTGCTTGTATGTGTGCTTGTATGTGTGCTTGTATGTGTGATTGTATGTGTGATTGTATGTGTGCTTGTATGTGTGCTTGTATGTGTGATTGTATGTGTGATTGTATGTGTGCTTGTATGTGTGATTGTATGTGTGCTTGTATGTGTGATTGTATGTGTGCTTGTATGTGTGCTTGTATGTGTGATTGTATGTGTGCTTGTATGTGTGCTTGTATGTGTGCTTGTATGTGTGCTTGTATGTGTGCTTGTATGTGTGCTTGTATGTGTGCTTGTATGTGTGATTGTATGTGTGCTTGTATGTGTGATTGTATGTGTGCTTGTATGTGTGATTGTATGTGTGCTTGTATGTGTGATTGTATGTGTGCTTGTATGTGTGCTTGTATGTGTGCTTGTATGTGTGCTTGTATGTGTGCTTGTATGTGTGCTTGTATGTGTGCTTGTATGTATGTGTATGAGGTCAATGACACAACAAAATTACAGTATTAAAAGCGTTTTTTTAATAACGTGGTAAAGTAAAGCTGTCAGATGGTGAATGAAATTGATAAGAAACCAAGAAAAGTAGGCAATATTTAAAAAAGGTGTTTTAGATGTCGGAAAATGAAACTGTTTTTCTTACAGAGTTAGCACTGAAAGAGAATGAGTTCCAATACGTTGGCCTGGCAACCGTTGATACTGTCTGAACTTTCGTGCCGAAGTGACCATTGGATGTAGACGTGCAGATTGTTTAGATGACAGGTCTTGGTAACGGCATAAACCGTGAAAATGTTGCTCTGAGCGATAAAAAGAAGAGTAAATCGTGTAATTGCCCTTGCCCTGACCAAACTATTTTGGACACGTTGGAGTTTTACAATATCCAAACAAGCGATATTATGACGGAGGTTCGAACTGTCAGAAGTCAGTTGTGCTGCATGCGACAGCTGTTGTAAGAGATTTAGCGACAGACAGTGACATACCGATAAATACGGTAACGATATCGGATGTGAGAAAACAACAGCGAAATATCTTAAAGTTGCATTCTGACATAATTTCCCCTTTTTAACGCATTTTAGAAAAGTCAATGTACACCATGACCGATATTTGCTTATTAGTATACTTCCTACCACATGTCTCACTTTGTGGTTTTATGCGTTATTTGATCAAATATAAGTTTGCAACAAACAACGGCTCTGGAGTTTCCCAAAAGTCGATCTATTTTTACCATCGGAACTCTCCGGTCAACGTAAGTAAACGATGGGGCAAACTAAAAGGCGGTTCCACATATCCACGTTAGTCGCTAGAGGCGCCACTAGGCAACAATGCCCTAGTTATTTAAATCATCCTCAATTAGCCATTGACCGAACAGGCGCGTAGCCAGCGATAGTTTGTATGTGGGCAACTGGACATGCCGTAAATATGGAGCGCATCGAGCGGTGGCATCTTTGTGAATGTGGTATGTCGTTTCCGTGCGGTCTGCCAATTGTGATCCGCCTTTTAGTGTGGCCCTAGTGTGGTTTCCTGACAGCGCTTTTCACTGGAATTCCCTTCATCGAGGTCTAAACCAATCAGATAATTCTAACTGGTGAGGCTCACCGGAATAATATTTCGTCTTTTGCTGCTTTTTATCTTAAAATGGCATATTATGTGAAAATAAGTTGATAGGTAGTTGAGGAAAACAATATATAGTGTATGGGGAATGCTGGTTTATTGGGAAATTGTATTTTAAACATGGCGGAAGTCAGAATGCAACTTTAAATACATTTAGATAAACCTGATTTTTTTTTTTAATAACTCCTATATTCCGCGCTGAAGGTACTGCTAGTGAGATATTTTGACTCATGATTGAAAAAATCCATGAAAATTCATAAACTCATATATGTATCAGGTAAACGTTCTGCATTTTTGGCACCAAACTTTCACTCATTCTATCTAAGTCAACGTGTATACATACTATTACGCCACAAGGTGGCGGGGTTGCGTTTTGACGTCATGAATAAATTAAACGCACATGGCGGTTTGTTTGTAGGGCAGAAAGTAGCCTCGGTTACCCAGACTCCGTGAGGTGGCAGCACTTTTAAGCCCCTTCAACTCCGCCTGGGACAGTATATGGGCTTAAGTTTCTACATCCGGGCAGCCTTACCCCAGATTAGGGTAGAGACGCTGATTGGCTCTCAGGCCAACTATGAAATTAAAATTAAAATAACTATATACTTTTACAAGATAATGATATCCTATGAAAAGTATTCAACATTGAACTTATATTAACACAAAAGTAAGCAAAAATTCAAATTTACAGTTGTTTATAAAATAAGAATTACGGCATGATTAACCAGTATCCGTGAGGTGGCAGCATTGTCTAGCCCCACACGGATAGCATACCAATTGAATAAGGATACATTTTTATCAAATAATGCTGTATTATAAAAACTATTCAGAATTAAACTTATATTAACACAAAATAAATAGAAATACAAATTTGCAGTTGTTTATAAAACAAATATATTACGGCAGTGTCCGTGAGGTGGCAGCATTGCATAGATAACGCGGATACCAAACAAAAGCCGTTAATGTAGCCAGACTGTCTTCTCGGCGTAGTTCCGCAGCCGACCGACAGTCGGTTAAGCGAGACTAGGCAGAAAGCGGCTGCTGCAGCAGGCGCTCACATGTAAACAGGGCGGTGTGTCGTTGTCCACAAGTTCATACCCGGTGGTCATGCCCATGAATATGCCATTTTTCACTTGTTATACTTTATCAGAAAATGTAGATGGCCTGTCAGTGTGGATACTTCCCATATGCCGGAATATTGGGGCAGATAAGCCTAAGGCTAAGCTAAGGGTCATTGCGTGAAGTTGTTTGTGTCAACTAGGCAGCTATCCACGTTTACATTGCATGGATGCCCAAAGTCAAAGAGCACACCAGGATTTGTTGCATCGTTTCTGCACATGTTTATAAATTTGTGTTGTTATGTACAGTATATTTACACCACAACACATCCACACATAGTGATCTTAGTTTATTGTTTTGCTATGATAATGCAATCATAATAGTGTTTTGATAATATAAATATAATAGGCTTTCATTATTCTGATAAATATTCCCTTTGCAAAACAAACCTATTGATTTTTTTTATACAATATTTTATAAGATGTTTGCATTTAGTTTTCCATAGAATTATATAGAATAGTCTATAAGATTTTTACTATAAAAAACATAGGATATTGCCTATAGAATAATATTCTATAGAAAACCATAGGATATGTCGTAGTTTTCTATGGAATACTTCCTACAGGGAATATTCTATAGAACATTGTTATAGAGATAACACGTTTCCTGTCAACACAGATAGGTCGTCCTGGCTTAGTCAGTTAATGGAACCCTGCCGAATTATGTAAACAATTAAAAACTGTCATCAAAGTAAGAAACAAAGAGAAAAATAACATAATACTATGACATACAAGAAACACGAACCCATAGACCCTATACGATAGCCACCCACGGCCGGCCACCATATTCCTCACGCTAAACCTGCCGACAAGGAACTTCGTCATTTACTCTGATCAAAGAGTATTTACATATTTGTACATTAATGTGGATGACGAGACGCAGACGTTCAACTAGAAATTTCATAACATGTAACGTTGCGGCTTATTGAAATTCGTAAATTATCGTTAAGGAAGTTCCAACTACACAGTAGAAAAGTTACCAAATAAATTGCTTTTGTCACAAAGTGTAATTTGACACTATCTGGCAATTATTATTTTCCATCACTGTGTTGATATATTAACAGCCATCACTCGCATTCAGAATGGAGAATGGTTACATTTTCGTTGCCCTGTCATCTAAATACTAGTAATAAGTTCCAGATAGGTGTGTGTCTATCGCCTACGACAGAAGTGGAGGATTCCTCCACATTGGGTAACAGAATCCTATTTGAATGAAAAAATAGTTCGGCACTTCAGTATAATTCGGACCCACCTCGATGTTTTCGCTATAATTGTATATTTTTCTACACTTGACAGGTCATACTAACCCTAACCCAAATGATAATAATTCATCATTCCCAGGAATATTTATGTTTTACAAATATTTCATTTTAGACACACCTTGAGACCCAAAATAGTGCTCCGGTTTGTGTCAGCCGCAAGTGCAGCGGCCATGTGTTACTGCGCTGTGCGCTTCGAATGAGCAACACACAGTTTGTTTTGCCGATGGTGCCGACTTTTATGTCTCAAAAATGCGCAAAGACGCGCTGATTATGAAATGTGTGTGTGTGTGTGTGTGTGTGTGTGTGTGTGTGTGTGTGTGTGTGTGTGTGTGTGTGTGTGTGTGTGTGTGTGTGTGTGTGTATATATATATATATATATATATATATATATATATATATATATATATATATATATATATATATATATATATATATTTATATGAAATATCAAATGTTGGCAAAGATACAGGAATAACGGTAAAATTGAGGTTGAGCCGTGTTCGACACATGACTGAGTGCCCACATTTCTTTGCCAAAGCGTAGGACTGGGAACGGAAGTCCTACACAGGCGGCCCTATACCACAATGTACTTTGTCACTATATTCATCAAGCCGCCAATTTACCAGGCAGCCATTTTCTGATCCTCTATTTCTTCTATGATTGGGGGTCCATGCATGGACCCCTGGTCCCCTGGACTACGCCACTGGAACCAATGAGTTTAGCAGGCTGCTATCCTGATGTGGGCCCTATGTTTTAAATTGTAGGGGTATCATTGGATAATGTAGTTTAAAGAAGTTATCATTATTTGTCGGGGGCGAATCGGGAATGAATTCATATGCATTACGTATATATTCGACATATTCTTGCAAATATAAATATTTAAATCTACAATAATATGGAACATATCTTCCCACATGATGAACATATCTGACTTATCGCCATTTATGTGTCTATTGTGCAGTATAATGCATTTAAAAATTAATGTTAAACATCTCATATTTGCGAACCAAACATATGTCCACCCTAAATGTTTTGGTGCAGTAAACATTGTAAACCTTTTGCACTGGTGACGCACTTGAAAGACAGATCGACTCTCGGAGACGTGTGCGTGGGTGTCGGGGACGCAGAAGGCCTCCTACGGATACAGCCGCGTGCCCACAAACACTCAGTGGTCTATAGCACGCTCTAGGTGCGGCGTGTTCATGTTGTCGCATTGCGGTCTCGTAAATAAGTCATGTAACTTGTCATAACACGGGATGTTTTTACAAACTCGACTGTCCCGAATGCGTATTAGTCGTAATTGAAATTAAGCCACCCGCTGCCGCAGAGGGACTGCATCAGAATTCAGTCGAGAGAATCCAAGTTAAATATCTCATATTTGTGAACCAAACATATGTCCACCCCAAATGTTTTGGTGCAGTAAACATCGCATTTGTGCAGTTTCGATCCTTCTATAACTTCGTTCATTGCGCCAGTTCACTCCGCTCTAGAAAATTAGTAGTTGCTACACTTATTGCATCGTGGCTACGTCCTTACCAGAGAAAGCGATATGGTGCTTTTAAGTCATCATGTCTGCACTATGTAAGAACGTATATTTATATTACATACTTAATAAACACAAAAATAACAAGCAAAGTTCACAGCATTAGTCGTTGTTGTAGCTGCGAAAATGTCAGCAGTACAAGGTCCACCTCCTGTGTGGGTCGCGCCACAACTTTGGGTCGCCAAACCATTTTAAGTGGATCGAATCGAAACCCGAAATGTTCTTTGTGATCCTGCTTGCCCGTACAACGTACAGGCGGGACGAATAATATAGGTCTTAACCAAATTGTGCATTAGTGCATGAAAGTGAAACACCGCGCAAGGCACTGTGACGTTTACAGTTATGTCTTCTTCCTCAGCTAATGGTTATACATGAACTAAATACGAGGACACGGCTTCCAACACTTTACTATGTATAGTTTGAGAACGACTCGACATGGACATTACGTTACAGCGCCTGGTACGACCTAAATAAAATGTAATGATCCATGGTCAGATTTATGCGTTAGTGAAATCTACATTTTACGACACTCATGCATACGCACATTGTGGCACAAGTACGCCCTATACTCGCAGGTGTGTGTGGTGTGTGTGGTGTATGTGGTGTGTGTGGTGTGTGTGGTGTGTGTGGCGTGTGTGGTGTGTGTGTGGTGTGTGTGTGGTGTGTGTGGTGTGTGTGGTGTGTGTGGTGTGTGTGGTGTGTGTGGTGGTGTGGTGGTGTGGTGGTGTGTGGTGTGTGGTGTGTGGTGTGTGTGTGTGTGTGTGTGTGTGGTGTGTGTGTGTGTGTGTGTGTGTGGTGTGTGTGTGTGTGTGTGTGTGTGTGTGTGTGTGTGTGTGAGAGAGAGAGAGAGAGAGAGAGAGATAGAGAGAGTGAGTGAGTGTGTGAGTGAGTGAGTGGGTGGGTGGGTGGGTGGGTGGGTGAGTGAGTGAGTGAGTGAGTGAGTGAGTGAGTGAGTGAGTGAGTGAGTGAGTGAGTGAGTGAGTGAGTGAGTGAGTGAGTGAGTGAGTGAGTGAGTGAGTGAGTGAGTGAGTGAGTGAGTGAGTGAGTGAGTGAGTGAGTGAGTGAGTGAGTGAGTGAGTGAGTGAGTGAGTGAGTGAGTGAGTGAGTGAGTGAGTGAGTGAGTGAGTGAGTGAGTGAATTGTATAATATATAATATCACATAACGCTTTTTTCATCACATTCGCACGATATGTTGTGTAAAGTGTCCTTCTCGTATGCTTCTGGTATGGTGAAGTAATATTTTATTTTGATTTAGTGTTGCCGAAAATGATGTGCGAACAACGTTTTAAAAAAAAAAAAAGTATATAGCGTCATTCAAACGTTGTCGA
>OZ024860.1:30921481-30988981 GCA_964017155.1 Oasisia sp. SBJ-2009 | reverse complement strand
TTGAGAATGAATTGTTTTGATCTGCTGTTGTGCACATTATTCCGTTTTATGGTGAATATGTGTATAATTCATAGAGTAAAATATGTTTACTAAACTACTGTTGTGTGCTTTTCATTTGCTGCTATCATGTGTAAACGAATATTAAGAACTACATATTATAATCGCATATAGACTGTAGTTAGATGTGAGTTGGCGTTATGCCAAACAACAGGGTATTATGCCCCAAGTTACTCTAACTATCGCTGTCGCACGTATGTAACGAACGTCTGTCTTGTATTAGAATTGACCAGTTGGAAGATAGATGTTTTGCATGTTAGAAAATTAATACGTCATGTAGTGCTATGAAGAGCAAAACAATATTGGCTGCGCGCGTACACACAGCGTCCTTGACACGCTATTTATTACTGCAATACATCTCAATGATAAAAACACATGTACGGTGCCAGGTACGAACTGAACATGACCTCCGTGTTTCCCACGCCTATTTGCTCAACTGCGGGTCGTTAAGTCAGACTAACTGTTGGGGTTACATGCAATCATACTGCGTAACAACTCGAGAAAATAATCCCGTTTTCTTTCACCTTTCCGCTGTGTCATTTATCCCTCAGCCAAGAACCCTTGATCCTGTTATTGCCATCTCTTGATATTTGTAATCACAGTAGCAATTTCGTTTATTTGCTACATAGATAAAGGATCACGATATATTTATTAAATATAATCTAGTGGGCGTTTTTGTAATAATTATGCATTCATCTGTGTTTATAGTACATTTATAAAATAATTTTTTTTGTTAATGAACAAAGTTTAACTAGACCTTTGCATGTATGTTTAGCTCCATTTCAACTTCTACTTGAAACTGATTCATTACTCGGAAATGTACGATGAAAGTTGAAATAAACGTATTCTGTATAAATAATACAAAGTGAGAACCGGTAAGCTGGAAAAGGTCACAGTCCTCCCTAAACGATAGTTCACGGGATGGGACCCACGTCACTCCCCAGGTTTGTCCCGCCTACGTCCCGCCCACCCGACGGGTTCTCTCCATTTCACGATGTTCAACCGTTCTGTCTCACTCCAGGACGTCCACACCTGAGGTGTAAAGCTCAAAGGACGGTATGTTTTATAGCAGGTGCAGGTGTATGTATGTGTTATCCTAAATACGCCTGCCAAACATATATATCAGACCGGTCCAGCGTGCACATTCTCATCAGCATCGCCCCAGCAGAAAGCATCCACGTCTTCAAAGGTGAGTGCAGTTTGATATTGTAATGTATTTGTGTGCGCGTGTGTGAGCGTGCTTGTGTGTGTATATGTGGGTAAACTTCAAATCATTTTATTTTCTGCAGCTGCACCGACTCTTTGGAACATGCTTTATCTTAGTGTGTCAGATCGGTTGGAATCAATACATCATTCCGCCGTCATTTTAAAAATGGTTTTCATAAATTAACCAACATAGTTTCTTTGCGTATCCATCCATCTGTTGACAACTTGTAGATTACTTATCGATTAGATTTTGTGATCTGCCTCTGAGCCAGTTTTCCAAGGATTCTGCGCAACACAAGTTACCACATTACTGTTGTTATTATTACTGTTAAGTGCTAACTTACTGGTATATATCATACGTGCACTTTATCCGTAACAGTAAACAATTTAATCATAAGATCTGTACTATTCAATGTTGCAAAATGTGTAGTATATTTTACATTGATTAATAATTGAATGTTATTAGCTAACAATGTATTGTTAGTTTTAAACATTACAATAAACAAATATTCTACTAATATGGTGAAGTCTAAGAATGCCGATGCCTAGGTTAGTAAAATGTGCACTAATATGTCATAATAAAATGTTACTAAAATTATTCTCACAACGTTTATGTAATATATAAAACCCATTAGTATACGTTTTATATGAATTTCCCCATTTTGTTTTGTTTTAGTTTAGTTTATACAATGCTTGTCCATCTATTAACTGAAGTGATGATCCAAATTGGAATATTTATGTGGATGTTTAATTTAATAATGCTTGTGTTTTTGTGTTTACAATCACTCACACACACACACACTATATATATTAATAAAATAATTATTATAGTCACTTCTAAAAACTTTTTTTATATATATTGGCTTCAGGTATTATGACCTTTCTCTTATTCTGTCTGGCTGGATGCGAAGTAGTGGAGATATAATTTGCACAATCCTCAACAAAATTATCGTGCCTAACTAACAAGTTTATAATTTAAATTAAACAAGGAAAGTTCATTGTCAATCAAACGAATATTCCAAAATTGTATGTTGTTAACCCATGTTCTTTTCCGTGGTTTTCATAAAACATGGACATGGTTCTGTTTCGCCATACATCTGCATCTCTGCTGGCATTGTTGCACACGATAGGTCAAAGAAGCAGCGAGGTCTCGAAGCACCATGATGCTGAAGGCGGTCCTACTGCTGTGTGTGAGTCTGGCGGTCCTGACCGAGAGGTGTTCCGCCCAGTCCAGTCAACAGGTGGGTCGGACAACTCAACGAGGTTATGTACAGGACAAAATGTCCGAACGTGTTCGGCATCCATTTTATGAAAAATTGAAGGATCCTGTTGTTAAACAACATGTCACCTGATGTATAATGTAGTATTTGATAAACTAGTACACGTAGCCCTAATATAATAGTTCTATGCTTATGCTGTACTTACGATGTGAAAAAGAGTAACACCGTATTTAGAAATGTTGTATGTTGAAACTTCTTAATACTACTACTACTGCTACTGCTACTGCTACTGCTACTGCTACTGCTACTGCTACTGCTACTGCTACTGCTACTGCTACTACTACTACTACACTACTACTACTACTACTACTACTACTACTACTACTACTACTACTACCACTAGACTACTACTACTACTGCTACTGCTACTGCTACTGCTACTGCTACTGCTACTGCTACTGCTACTGCTACTGCTACTGCTACTACTACTACTACACTACTACTACTACTACTACTACTACTACTACTACTACTACCACTAGACTACTACTACTACTACTACTACTACTACTACTACTACTACTACTACTACTACTACTACTACTACTACTACTACTACTACTACTACTACTACTACTACTACTACTACTACTACTACTACTACTACTACTACTACTACTACTACTACTACTACTACTACTACTACTACTACTATTAATAATAATAATAATAATAATACTGGTATTGTTGTAATAATATAGCTTCTGAGATATATATTACTATACCTAACTACTCTGACGCCTCCGTGGACATATGGACAACACTAGGAAAGTGTTAATTAGTTAAAATAGTGTCGCATTAATTATGTTTATCTTAGTATGAAAATAATATATGCATTTTACTTTTATTATTTTCAGATGCTAAGTGACATAAAAGAAGGCACACTTCAAGTATCGAATGTAGGTAAGAAATCAAATATATATATAAATGTATGAGTAATATTAATTCTAATAATGACCATCATCGTGTTGGCGTTCCAGAAAGTGTGACTAGAGCTGTCCAATTATTCTTGAGGTACGTCATGACATTACATAAGATTAACTACCAGCCAGTACCCACCGATAGAGCGACAAAACAACGTGTTTATGCTCACTATGAATGCAATGTCTTACTGCGTGCAGCCAACATAAATTTTCGGTGGATCGTTTCACAGTAAGTGGAACATTACACCACCGTGGCGCCCTCTCGGTGTTGTCTTACATATCAGTTTGTCCACTGAACATTGCATTAGTATGTACGTATAATATAGGGTTACGCACTTGCATGGAAATTATTGCAAACGGACTGTCAAACGACAGTGTGTAACAAGAGACAATATAACAATGACACTATTTTTGAAATAATGCTATTACAGATGTATTACAGATATCAATAATTATGTTTGATTTGCAGGACGCAAATACGGGTCAAGGATGAGACCGATGATGAGCATGCACGACGTCGATCCAGAGGTACAGATTATAAACTTACTCAAGCTCACGAGTATATGAGCGAACGAGCTCGGTGTGTGTGTGTGTGTGTGTGTGTGTGTGTGTGTGTGTATGTATGTGCGTGTGTGTGCGTGTGCGTGTGTGCGTGTGTGCGTGTGTGCGTGTGTGCGTGTGCGTGTGCTTGTGCGTGTGCGTGTGCGTGTGCGTGCGCGTGCGCGTGCGCGTGCGCGTGCGCGTGCGCGTGCGCGTGCGCGTGCGTGTGTGACTGTGTGATTGTGTGTATGTGTTGGTAGCACTGTATGTAACACAATGTGTGTATATATATATATATATATATATATATATATATATATATATATATATATATATATACATTCACATACACACATACACAATCATATACATAAATATATACATAAGTACGTACGTACATATAAATATATTATCATGTACTAATACATACAAAATATATTATCATGTACTAATACACACATACAAATACAAAAATTTCGATTACATTATGTACATACATGCATACACACACACACATACAAACACACACACCCATACATACATACAATCATACATACATACATACATACATACATACATACATACATACATACATACATACATACATACATACATACATACATATATACAAACATACATACATACATACATACATACATACATACATACATACATACATACATACATACATACATACATACATACATACATACATACATACATACATACATACATACATACATACATACATACATACATACATACATACATACATACATACATACATACATACATACATACATACATACATACATACATACATACATACATACATACATACATACATACATACATACATACATACATACATACATACATACATACATACATACATACATACATACATACATACATACATACATACATACATACATACATACATACATACATACATACATACATACATACATACATACATACATACATACATACATACATACATACATACATACATACATACATACATACATACATACATACATACATACATACATACATACATACATACATACATACATACATACATACATACATACATACATACATACATACATACATACATACATACATACATACATACATACATACATACATACATACATACATACATACATACATACATATAAACATACACAGATACTCGTTCTGTCACTGAACTCTCTCGTTAATTCAAGAGCTGCTCACTAAGGATCGTCTTCTGTGGTTTCACTTCCCCAGATGGCTGATATTGTCCGCAGAGTCTCCAGACTCACACTTCAAATGAAAGCAGACGAGATGGGTGAGTTGACTACGCATATTATATTTATACATAAAAGCGGCAATTAGTATTAATCACAAACATCCTCTCTACAGCGCTCACAGTTGTCATTGGCACATATTGTTTTATGTGCCAACACCTTTATAGCGTACATAAAAATAGGTTAATATGTCTTTTCAGACACGGTCTGGAATATATATATCAAAACGTATGTTACCACGTATATGTATGCTTTGTAACAATTGCACAATTAACTTTTTATGTATGTCTTGTAGTGATTGCACAAATAAATTTAAAGGGAAACTTTCATGCGTTAATTGATATAGGCAATTAGTAAACTTCATACACTCGATATATCCGATTTCGACGTACATGAAAAACCTGTGCGCACTACCTTGTCTTACACATTGACATAGCATGGTAACTTATGAAATACAAATTTGATCCCCGATGAGTAATATCATGTTCTTGAAATCGTATTAGGTAACATGTACCGAATGAACCACCTCCCGCGTAAATAGTCTTACTAATTTGAAAGAACCATCTAATTAACTTTACTTTACAGGCGATTTAACTAACACGACGTGGCTACCAGGATATTACCCATCAAGCTGTGCAATTCAGCCATAACAGCAAGCATAAATTAAATACATTAATACCAGTTTCACTCGTTCGTCAATACGAAATATCACGGTAACTTCATCTGCATTGACAATAGTTTAATGAATAATAAATTGTCAAGGTTCAATTATTCCAGAAAGCACTCGTTTCGTTAACCAATGCAAGGCACATTTATGCACATTTGGCTAGCTTCTGCGTGTCGTAATCCTGTACATTTTGGTTTGTAGAAAAGATGTACAAACTTCTGGAAAACACCGAGTTACCGAATACAGCGAACAACCGCCGTCGTTACAAACGAGATATGGGTAAGCCATTACACTAATACGCCATATTTATGGCTCCTCGATAGCGACTAGCATGGTCTTAGAGGAGTCTCCTGACCGTATGTTGTATTACTGTATTACAAATTATTATATACTATTACCATGCTTACTGTGATTGTTATATTTGTATTGATTCTGAGTTGTTTTGACATGGATATGTATGTATGTATGTATATTATGTATGTATTTGGTTGAAATATTGGTCGAATAAAAAACATCATTCATTCAACATCATTCGTGGTAATTCATGAGTTCTTTTTGAAGTTTTAGTATTTATTATTTTATTTAAAACAAATACCCGTGGGCGACGCCCCTTCAAAAGGAATACCGCACGCGACGTAGAAGCAATTAAATCGTAACCTGTTTATGATGGTGTCGCGTTGGAAAGAGGATTATATTTTGAATGGGAGGCCTTAGTCCCATAGCCACCATAATAAAGAATAACATAGTTTACATCCCGTAGCAAAGACACCAGATAAAAGAAGTCAAATGCTTACAAAAATAGAGGCAATGTTACATGTATATGTATGACTATGGTGAACAAAATTGTTAGTTTCGAAATAACAGTCGACTGTGGTCAGGCACACTACAATTCGATCGCTTCGCTACCGCAGTCTAACGAGTTTAAATTGTACATGAAAACATAATTTATAATAAAAAATTAAATCGCATTTTTCGTCATTGCAGACTGCGACGTGTCGTGCCGTAAAGGGGACTGTTCGTGCCAAGGTTGCTGCACTTGTGGATGTAACTTCTGGGGCAGACCGAGATGCCATCACGTTTAACTCGATTTCACCTACCTCTGGTTACCGCAAGAACACCAAATAGATTATAGCTGTCAATCCATGTTCCAACTTTAACCAATAAAGATATTATACTGAATCAGTAGTGATTGTCGTGTCATCAAACGTTACGTAGGCCGCACGCCAGACGTATCAAAACCGTCACTAGTATACAGCAGAAGTCTCGTCGACTCTCGCCCGGCTGCGTGACTTCGTGCGGAAAGAGTTCGATAACTGATATCCATGTGTTTCATTCATCCAATAGTATGTGTAGAATGTTTAATATTTAATAACACTGATATTCTATTAATGTTTTACATAATGCAATATTGGCATATAATAAAATGTACACAAAATGAGTTGACTATTACGGAATAGATTCTATGAATGTGTGGCGTAGTCTTCCACCGGCTGTTTTCACTCTGTGTCGGGACCACAGCAGACGAACCAGTGGTGAGTGCATGGAAGGCAGTCGAATCTACCTGTGTATTCATGACAATGACATAATAAGTCGTTTTTGTTTGCGCATAAATACCAAGCTGGGCTTAAATTAAATTAAATTAAAACAAAACGTTAAATCTAAATACACGAAGGCATATTTTATCACCCACTCATCGCGTTGCTAAAGGTAATAAATAAAAGTTAGTCAATGTTGTTAAAGTGTTATTTTGTTTAATCACGAAGACGCTGCATGCAGTAAAGCTCTGTAGAATAGTTTACTCAGACACCTAATGACGCCATCTGTGGTATACACGTTACACATTGCCGGATGTCACGCATCAGTTGTCACTGTTCAACATGTGTTGTCACCCTGGCGTGATAGCGGAGGAAGAACACGGAATAATGACGATAAATGGCCAGAAATGACATGTTGTCTTGTAAGAAGAGGAGTCTAATAGAGTGCTCCGCACAAACACAAAGTGGTGCACAATAACACGAACTCGTGGGGAAATATAATTTGTTGTAGGTAAGTGACAATTGTTAAGTGTTGTCTCCCCACAGCGATGCATAGGAGAAGCTTGTGTGTAAATAGCCAGAAGCTGTCTTGTTGACATCCAACAACAACACCATGCAAAGTTTAAAGATAAATGTATAAATTTAACAATAATAATAATAATAACAATCTATTTGATTTCATATAGCGCTACATCCAATTATAAATTGTTTGTGGCACTTTACAGCATATTGGACATAACATACATTTGGTAATTTACAATGCATTAAAATCCATTGGAATAGTCTTAAAATATAAATACATATTAGACGAATACACATAAATACAGTAATGAAATAATATTCTTAGATAAAAACCATCTAATTAAAATAATGCGAATTCATTTAGCTGAACTAATGTAAATATGTATAATAGATATATAAATAGATATATAAATCATCTATACAGAAACAACGTATTACAATACCATAAAATAAAGTTATGGAGCACTTGTATTATAGCATTTTACACAGGTAACGAATCGTCCGAATATAGTAACAGGTCGGAAGCATATCCTGTAAATGGTATGTTCTTATGTTTGGGCAATGATTGTAATTATTAAGGCGATTCAGTTCCTTTTAAGTGTGTCATTCTGCCCAAATGATAATAAATTATTTAATAATCTTACATAGACTTTTATCCATACCGAATACAGTAAAAAAAAAACATTTGACCTAAAACGCTTCCTCTCATTACTGGCATTTCTATGAAAATACTCAGTACTCCACGCACGCTGAACTTGGAAAAGAACAAGAAGTTATATATCATGTAAGTATATATTTTTTGAAATATGTAATCGTTTACTATTTTATAAGTCTGAAAAGCAACTTTCTCACGTAATCCCTACTATAATCCGTGTGTCACGAATAAATTACATCCTGTGACAATTATAACTAAGAACGTCACTAAAACTGGTTCTAGCTATTATTTGCACTGTACCTATAAAATGCACTGAACACCGAAGTAGTTTGCAAACTTCTATTGAGTGATTTAAAATGGCATTTAGAGTAAGATGGGGTAAAACTCCCATTACAGGGCATACAGCCCATACCACTATTTTGGCGAATATTGCATTTGGTGGTTCCAGGTAGCGCTCAAATGTTTATTTGCTGCGTCATGTAAACACACCAACGTACTATGGCTTTACAGAATCGAATACGATGTAACTAGTGCTGATTTACCGTTTCTTTGTCAATTGTAGATCGTTTCCATATATGTCAATAAATTGCCACTAAATGGTGAATTTTTTTATCTTGAAATAGCTTTCTAAACTATAATTATACAACCTACATTTCCAGTCCTTCCGATATGGTGAGTGGTAAAAGAAAATGTCATTACTCAGGTTCCCAGCATTGTCACCTGTGAATTGGGGCAAAGCGCACATACTTGTGCGTTATATCTGCAATTCTTCAATAAGAAAATTGAATTTTGAATATACTTAAGATAGCATTTAATTGTGTGTGTGTGTGTGTGTGTGTGTGTGTGTGTTTGTGTGTGCGTGCGTGCGTGCGTGCGAGCGTGCGTGCGTGCGAGCGTGCGTGCGCGCGAGCGTGTGTGCGTGCGTGCGTGCGTGCGTGCGTGCGTGCGTGCGTGTGTAAATTTTGTAAGTATACATAATAAAAGTTTTTCATGTTTTGCATGAAATATGCAAATAAGGTATGGCCGCCATAATTATGACAATTATGTACTTGTTCACATAATTAATAAGGTTGGACATTAAATGTATTATGCATTCTTTTAATGTTCACAAAACACAAAACGATTCGTCGATTCGCGGCAATGGGCGTTGACCAGGTGCAGGAACAGTCAACGAAGGTGTAAATGGGAAAGTGGGCCGCATCGGTCTCACTGAAGACGCTATCGCGCCTACATTTTTTCCGGTCGTTATAAACTTTCTGGTTGACGTTTCTGCGCATGCGCGATAAATGTAAAATCATCAATGTGCAGCGAACCATCAAAGCATTTTGGTTATAAATGCCACAGCACTTCAAAGATAGCTCTTCGCGAGTCCAGACTTGGCACGACTCCTGCAAGAAGTCGGTACATAATTATATAATAAGCAGCAAAAAAAATCAACTAGCGAGAGACACCACGAAAAAATCTCGGCGACTCAGAAAAAAGTTCCTTTCCGATGTACACGTTTGTACTCGTCGATGTAATTCGGCAACACATAAATCCCTTCGAGCATGAGTGCAGCAGTCTGGTTGTACTCCAACAGTCAAGGAGATCATATCGAAGCTGGAGAATATGTGACAGGCATGATACGAAGCGTTCCGGTTGAATGACTTCACGAACGAAGCACACCATTTAGCACCACGACCAAGAGAAACGGCTTTCCCGTGCTAAGAAGACCGAACGTGGAGAAGACCAAAGACACGCTGTGTTTTGTTTGTTTGTTTGTTTGTTTGTTTGTTTGTTTGTTTGTTTGTTTGTTTGTTTGTTTGTTTGTTTGTTTGTTTGTTTGTTTGTTTGTTTGTTTGTTTGTTTGTTTGTTTGTTTGTTTGTTTGTTTGTTTGTTTGTTTGTTTGTTTGTTTGTATACGAGAACCAAACTTTCTCGCCCTCTCTGTCACAATTTGGGAAAATGACGTTTGGTACAAAATCAGACTTGTTGTCCTGTTTTGATGTTCCAGACAAACCTGAGGCTCCTCCATTTGTGGACGCAAAGGATTTTAATGGTCCTGTCCTAACGCACATATTTACCCCCACAGGCTGCACAACGTTCCACGAATACCCCGAACTTGTACTCATATCATTTATCAAGAGAGAACTTGAATCGACATCGAGGTTGGACATTGTGTGGGACAAATATGTTGACAACAGCTTGAAACTAGCGGCCAGGGAGATGCGCGAACACGGCGGAAGAGTGCGAGTTACAAGATAGACCAATGAAGGTCCCTAAGGAACGGGCAGAGTTCCTGCGGGACTAACAAATAAGCAGGATCTTTGCAGCTGTCTTGGAGAAGGAATCCAAATGCACCAATCGCCAAAAGACCAGGTGGTGTGCGTGACAACTGGTGACAACGTAGCTGTTCATGGGACAATCATGAATGAACCGTGGTCCCATATAAGGGGGTAGGCACGCGTGTGGTGGCCACTAAGTAGTTTCTATTTCTTTCCAACACCCGACAAGGTACGTTCTATTAATAACATATGGTAAAAAGAAAGGTGATCGATCGAACAGACTGTGGGAACTATAGAGGAATCTCTCTTCTTTCCATAGCAGGCAAGATCTTCGCCAGGATCCTCCTCAACAGACTATCTACCCACATAACACCAGAGGTAGTTCCGGAGACACAATGGAAAGAGGGAAACCAGAGCACCGTGGATATGATATTTTGTCTCCGACAACTACAAGAAAAGTGCATTGAGCAGGACTGACCACTGTACATGGTATTTGTCGACTTCAGTAAGGCGTTCGATACAGTTGGGAGAACCGGGCTATGGCAGCTACTGACGAAGTATGGCTGCCCACAGAAGTTCACAACAATGATCGAGGCACTACATATCGGAATGATGGCGAATGTTAGTGTTGGAGGGGAAGTCTCGGAATCGTTCAGTGTCACAAGTGGGGTCACGCAAAGTTGTGTACTGGCCCCCACGCCCTTCTCCATCTTCCTATTAGCAATGCTCGACGAGGCTTTCCGAGACATGGGGGATGGTGTCTACATACAGTCTAGACATAGCGCTGACGTCGCACACTTCAGATCGAAGACCAAGACTACTCGGATACTAATGAGAGAGCTGCTATTCGCAGATGACATTGCACTGGTTGCCCACTCTGCTGAAGAGATGCAGAATATAGTGGATGCTTTATCCAATGCGTCAAGGAAATTCGGCCTGAAGATAAACATCAAGAAGACCGAGGTGCTGTACCAACCCAACTCTACAAGAACCCGAGAGGAGGATATCATGGTTGATGGAAACAAGCTGAACTTTGTTCTGGAATTCACCTACCTCGGAAGCACTATATCAAGTGATGGATGCATTGACGATGAAATACAGAGGAGAATGGCCAAGGCTAGTGCATCTTTCGGCCGACTACGCCAGATACTCTGGAACAACCACCATGTGTCCATGCGGGTTAAAGGCAAGATATACCGTGCAATCATGCTGTCCACCCTCCTATACGGAGCCGAGTGTACAGACGACAGGTGAAAAAGCTGCATGCCTTCATGATGCGACATCTGCGTTCGATCATGAGGATAACTTGGATGGATAAAGTGACAAACAAGGAAATACTCGAACGGACAGCGCTGCCATCTATGGAAGATCTTCTGATCAGAAAGAATCTCCGATGGACTGGACACCTCATGAGGATGTCACCAGACAGGCTACCAAGGCAGGTTCTCTACTCCCAACTGTCTTCTGGTCAGAAAAAGAGAGGGCGCCCTCGTCTCCGGTTCTATGATACCATCAAGAGAAACCTGAAGGTGAGATACATAAAGATCGACTCCTGGACATCACTCTCACAGCAGAGAGATAAATGGAGAGCAACAGTCAAGTGACGGAAGCAGTCTTTGTCGCTTCGCGACCGACAGCATGATGATGATGACATGGTATATGTTGTGGTTACAATGTTACTATCTTATAAGGTCTCATTGAATTAGTCAGCCTTTTCCAGAACATTTACGCCAAGGCGATCTTTCTATGCTGCCACTGAGGTACGTTGTCACTGCCAGAGTGCTTGTCGTCCTCGGTGTTTCTTATACGTCCCAAAATGGCTCTTCAGCAAGGGGCGAAGACAGTCGTGGTGCGCACTGTATACATTGATGTTGTCGTCATCTTCGTTGGATTGTTCTTCAATTTAACAACGACGATCGGTAACGTCCAAATGTGGGTGGCGTTTGGAAGAGTGGGTCACTTCAGACACATACACGTCAACACCGTTTCGGTCTGCTTTGCAGAGCGGAAGGCTAACGGACTCTTGATTTTCCATGCCATGGCGTAGTTTCAACGTTCCATGGCGTGGGGAAAGGTCGGCTTGGAAGGTTTGGTCTGAAGTTACTGGTGTGACAAAGGCATTTACAACCATAGCGAGGTCACCGTTTGCCACATTAGAGGTTTTTTTAGACGAGAGCCCTAGTTCAGAATTTAAGTTGACGGAGAAGTTCATAATCACAATGTACGATACATGAAGTGCAGCAATGTCTGTTAACGAGGCTAGACGAGACCGTTTCACGAAGAAAAACTGTAGCTTCGATATCGTCTGCCATAAACCGAAGATGCACTGCTACAACACGTGAGGCGCAGCATCTACCAGGCGACCATATAATATGTTTTTTTAGTTGTGTGGCTCGACCCGATGTCTCATCTCCAACGGATTTTGGGTGGATGTTGAATTTTGTTCGCGGGTGTTCGCTAGACGGTGTCCACTTTGGTCAGTGCTCCCTGAACTGAAACTAGCAAGGCGTGTAAAACTCAGCAGGCCTACCTAGTATAAGTTATTTTGTTCTCCACTGCATCTTGCTGTTGCAGTCTGGGTTAATGTAATCCATTCAGAAGATGGTCGGATGCAGACTTTTCCTGTTTTGATCTAAGTGTGCGTAAATGGTGGCATCGCAACAGATACACCACTTCCTAGATCTCTACGTGATTTCAACACTGACCAATCGGTTTCACCTCAAGGACGCCGCCATAACTCGTCGCCAGTATATATATATATATATATATATATATATATATATATATATATATATATATACATACATACATACATACATACATACATACATACATACATACATACATACATACATACATACATACATACATACATACATACATACATACATACATACATACATACATACATACATACATACATACATACATACATACATACATATATACATATATATATATATATATATATATATATATATATATATATATATATATATATATATATATATATATATATAATATATATATAAAATATTAATTTCTATTATTAAGTATAGTAATTGCATTATGTGTATGATAATATACTTAATATTAAAAAAAGTTTTTTTTGTTTGAATAAAATTACTTATTAAAGATTAAGGATAACCGTCGCGTGACTGACATTGCGGGACTGGTGTGATTTTACAAACTGCAGCGCTATTCAACAGTGGCAAGTCTTTCATGCAGCATCCTCCAGCTGATATCCAGAGTCAAACATAGTCTAGACTATTCGTCACTCATATTGCTATATCAAAACATGTAGACTAGTTGCCCAACCAACTTGTCAAGGAGAAACATCTAAAACATAATGGAATGAATTTGTCTTCGTGTTTAGTTCGTCTTTGAATGGCAGTAATCGCGTGACATGTGTTTGTTTATATAGCGACGCGATTGCTACGGCATATTAGTGGCGTCGCTCGGCGGATTGGTCGATAACCATCCAAAACGTTATCGGAAACGTTCGAGAATACACCCCCAATAAACAAACTGTTATTTAAATCTTATTTAATTGAGCAATGCACGGTAGTAATTCGATAAAATATACAGCATCACAGCTTATTTGTCCTTATTGCATGATAAATTACGTACATTATTTGGAACGAGACTATTTAAAACGGCACAAAGTAGAATTTCCGTTTCCTGTTTCCACCGGCTTTGGCTTAGTCGGAAGGTATTTTAACAAATGTCTTGACGAGCGCAATTTTAACGACTACTGTCGTTAAACAGTTTCCATCAGTTTGAAGCATAACAATGATTGGCTTGGCAACACGATAAAGTAGTCAACATGGGAATTGACGCGAAAGATAAACAGGAAACAATTCACAAGGTTGTATTCCAGCTACCCATTCAAACCTTCGCCCACGTTATCGTTTCGGTTCCGGCACTTTCGCTGATTATTTGCTTTGTTACGTCGGTGATTTACCAGTTTGACCAAGTGAATGAAACCGTGTGCCACGTAAGTTCTGGTTTGTTTTCTAAATATAACAGGCATGAGTTCCGTAAAGTCCCTCTTACTAATCATGTAGACAGCAAGTATGCCACGCCTTCGGTGACACACCCCTCCGCCTGTCGTCTTCACTAGACTTCTAACAGCTTTCACTGGCAGGTGTTGTTTAATAATTAATTATTTAACCTAACCACAAGATATCTAAACAAATTAACTGGCCAAATTCCTGATACTTTGGTCTAGCATAGACCTAGTGAACAAGCTGTGCGATATTTAAAGGCAGTGGCTACGCACATGTGAGCCGTACATTTAGGCCGCCAGTCTAAAAGTACAGCATTCATTCTGTGCATGCGTATGCTTTTATTTTTGGTTACATGAGGATGCGCATGATTTCTATACGTGAACCATATCTTTAGTAGCTGTCAGTTCGAAAAGTATGTGAGTTTCCCCGCACATGCATGTTTATATACATAAGCTCTACTGCCATATCTTTAGACGTAGCAATCAGATGTAAAAGAAGGCCCTGGTGAGATTTTTTGCACGTGCAAGCCCTATCTTTAGCGGGGGAGCGGTGGTCGCACGGTAGAGCGCCGGACTGTCAATCGAGGGGACGGTGGTTCAATCCCACCTACCGCCATTTCGAAACTTAGACAATTTCGTTTACCCCACATTTGCCTTTTTTGGAAGACACTAAAAGCCGGTCGTCCCTTCTATCTGGTGTCTATGCCAGGGGAAGTAAAAGATCCCACACAGGGGGTAAATGTATAACCTGTAGTGGACTCACTAATTCTAGTCTAGAGAAGAATTCCTGCGTTAGCCCAAGTTTGGGCTGTTTGGAGAAACTCACCTAAGAAAAAAATATGTATATAAAAGTATGTCAGTTTGTCAGTTCTAAATATACGTGAGATTTTGTGCGTGTTATTTTTTCGCAAGTTGACAATATAGCCCTATGGCTATGGCTGTCAGTAAATCTAACAATGTCGAAAAATATCGCTCCGTGTAATACCGATGTGACGAGATGGACGCAGCATGCTTGAGCAGAATTGAAAAACAGGATACGCGCGCAACTTCACATGCGGTTAGGCCACGGGTTTAAAGATACAGCTCATATACGTGTAGACATTTCGATATTTAAGTTGATCAAATCAAAGTTCTTATTTTGTTTGAATTAAGGTACATATTAGCCAAATGTGCCAAAAACTTCTAAGTAAATGATTGTCATATTTTCTTAAATAACCGTAAATTGGTACATATGTTATATGTTACAGGTACAGAACTTGATTCCGTCCATCAGTGCCATTACTGGTGTATCGCCACAACGCTATCTATGGAGAATCGTGATGGCACTACAGTGCACACCGCGCATCACTGTAGGCTTCATGTACTACAACTACTGGATGGGAATGAGTAAGAACAAGTGCGTCTCTGAAGACAACATGCAACGCTTCCTGACTCTCGCCAAAGTCGCATTCTACCTGTACATGATTGAGAACTTCTCGCTCATTGGCACTGCCTACATAGCAAATGTTGACAACTATCGTGAGTACACAACCACGGATGTGTGCCTTGATGGTTTGAAAGGCAATTTATGCATATTACAAAATGTACAGAACTCTGACAGGTCTTCTAACATGGACATTTAAAAAACAAAACTGTACGTGTGTATTCGTTTAATATGAATTTGACCATTAAATTGCTTTATTACAGTTTTTTATATACAAATCTGGATTATTATATTATTTAATTTGCAGATTATGTTATTGTAGTGTGCTACTTCTATTTCAAGCGTTACAATTTCTTAATTATTTGTGAAACTTATGATAAATAATTTTGTTTTATTAATTTTAACTTAGTACACTGTAAGTCAATATTATTCAGTGCAGAGTTAATGGCACAGGAGGATGCAGTAGAGTGTGTAATTAATGTGTCTTGTCTCACCACTTCATTTGCAGCCATACATGAGAAACTGTTCATTGCATTCATGGTCAGCAGCCTGTGCTATCAAGTCATTACAATTATGCTGTTTCGTTGGTCACACCCGCAGCCGATGTTACCAGAGGTAGGTAGCATGCACCATGGGGATTTCTTATATATATATGTAATCATGGTTCCAATTTAGCAGGGGCCCACTGTCCCCACATTTACTGTCAGGTCCTCAAGATGTCCAAGTTTATGGGCCAGACTGGGCCCACAGTGCACAGAATGATGCAGTGGCATGTTTCACAATGTACTACCAAGACCAAACTATCCTACTCAAATTCCCCCTCCCTGACCCTAATAAACACCAACAAACATCTGGTGTTATCCAAACATTGTTCAACTAGTGGCAATTAAACCACCTACCTCCCGGGTACCCTGACAAGGCAACCCCAGGGTTGAATAGAGTTATTGAGTTACATTATCAATTAAGCAGGCAGTTTCTGCTTAGCCCCCACTTTTTGTGTCGGGCCCCAAGATTTTTGAAAAGTGGGGTCCTGATTGCTCCCCTAAATTTAGCCTGTATACAAACTCTGTATAATGCATGACATTAAAATAACAATTTCAGTACTAACTTGCCACATGTATGTACTGGAAGTTTACAGTTTGCTTTGCTTTCCATGGATTGTCTTGTTCTGCCAGTCATACTGTTTCTACTGTTCTCAGTGGGATTTTGACTTGTGAATTGGCATGTTGCGTGATTGATTATACAAGTTCTTTGCTCTGCTCATGTTGCTATTTACTACTCATCATTTCACACAAATTGTTGTTACTGTCTGCACCTGTGTCTCAACAGACGTGGTGGTGGGGGGGGGTGGGGGGGGGGGGGGAGAATCTATCATGTTAGCACAGGGCAACATGAACATGTATGGTTATGTTATAACTAATTTATTAAATTTAAGGGAATTTTTTCATGTATTGTGTATTCTAATTATTTCTGTACATGCATTCATGCAAACATTGTATCACACTGTCATGTACATGTAGCTAATTGCTACCCTTACCTTTTTAGTGACTTATAATCACTTATTGCTTTATTGTTATGTGTCTCATATTTATTTCTGAGACATCAGATAGTATTTAACTGGTCCATCACTTGATCAGTTAGAAACATTCCTAAGCTCGATAGTGTTTACTGCATGTGACCTTGTGATGGACTCTGATTTTGTATGCATTTTCATTACAGTGTGAACTTACAAGCTGTGTTTGCATGCACATACACACATACACACAAAAAATGGTGGTTTAGCTTTCAATATACATGCAGGGCTCAAAATTCGTCATCAAATTATCTACTTCTCCATGCAACAGTTGACTTGTCCCGTGAACAAATTATTTTCAAAACCTACTTCTCTGTAAGCAAATTTACTATAATTATGTGAAATGTTTTAGAGAGCAGAAAATTAAGCAATGATTACAAATCCTGTCCACAAACAGCTAAGTTGTCCCTTGGACAACAAGTAGTAGCAGTTTCAATTGTCCGGTGGCAAATCCAGTTGTCACGGGCTACTAGACAATCAGAATGTACATGTATTACATAAATAAACCCATATATATTGGTATTTTAATTATGCAATCATGTTATATTTTACAACTCAATCATAGTAGTGTAATTATAAGAAATGTTTTCAGTTTGTTGTTAACATTTTTAATGGAGAAAAATCTAAGTCATTGTACTGGGCATTTCAGGGAGGCACAAACAGCATTACATTATGGGTGTGGTTAAATAATTTCACATATGTATGTGTGTGAATAGACCATATTAACCTTTGGTTTTTATGGGTTAATTAAAAAATACTTTTAAGCACGGTACATCATACTTTTTTGGGTGTGGCATAGATGCAGCCATCCTGGCTTAGTTAGGAGGTGTTCTCTTGTGATTGGTCAAAATATCGGCATGAGAAACGCATGCTGGAGATAGGAGCACATTTTTCTGCAGGTTCCCAAATATGAGCAGAGTATGTCATGTCTATGTAGTATGTATGTATCTCCTAGCAACTTCCACCATTGCACAGGAATATGATCAATAGCTTTTGTTAGAATATAATGTCATAAAAGTCGATAACACAACCATGTGCCATGAACAAAAGACAACTGAGAGGCTCACATTCAAAGATGCTTGATGTACACTTGCAAACCTCTACGATGTGTGATGTGTCACTGTGGACACAGGTCATTGTCTTGGTCATGTGGTCATATTGCAGGACGCGAACTCGTACAAGTGGAAGAAGCGTTTCTTCTTCAGCATCATCGCCTTTACTGCCGGGCTCCTCTTCTTCTTCTACCGACACCGCTTCCACTGTGACCCTAAGGGTGGGTGGAGTGACACAGTGACACAGTTCACACACACACACACGCATGCACGCACGCACGCACGCACGCAGAGACACCACACACACACACACACACACACACACACACACACACACACACACACACACTCACATACATACACACTCTCACACACACACACACACACACACACACACACACACACACACACACACACACACACACACACACACCTGACCATGTGTAGAGACAGAGTAACTAATAATGTTGTATGTTGCATGTGTCTGTATCCTTCCACCTCGGCTCCTGTGGTCCAGCTCTTGTCCTCGTGTCTGCTCTCACTGCCCTCCCCTGCTCCCTGTCAACAGCCACTCCCTCCTTCCATCCTCCTGCCTCCACTCTCAAATCCCACTATCTTTCCACATCTGCTGTGATCTTCCCCATTCCCTGCGGCATTGTTCTTCCCTACCACCCCTTCTGGTAGTCAACCTTCTGCATTCACCAGTTTCATACCAACTCCCTGTTAAACTACTCTCTGTCTCGACCTCTTCCTTCTCGTCATATTCTCTACAGACAATAACGAAAGACAATTTTCATTATTGAATGTTACAGTCATGTTATTTGTGTTGGACAGCCTTTAGCATCTTCGCACTTTGTGAATACGGCATTGCCTTCGTAAACATGGCGTTCCACTACACCGGCGCAATCGACTTCCGTGACAGCTGCTGGTTTGTGGCGGCCCCTGGCGACAATGTTCAGGAAACAAGTAACACTCACAACGGCAAGAAGGTGATGTGAGCATTGACAACATCGAAGCCACATCACAAAACATAATTGTTCAGTGCTTCTTTCGAATCCAGGACCGCATCCTTCCTGTAATAATAACAAATAATGTCAAAAAAATATTATATCCCTCAGCATGAAAAATACCACAGATTTAACACCAGGTAAAATTTAAAACATCCATCTCGGGGTGCTGTCATGAATTTGTTTGAAAATTTGAAACTTAACCGATATAACAATTGCATTTAAAAATATGCTATCACCTGTCTGGGTTTGTTAGAATAAAATATGATGTCTACAAAATTGATTACATTCGGCTTGAATGAAACCGTAGATTTAACACCAGGTTAAAATATAAAACATGCAACTTGGGGCGTTATCATGCATTTGTTTTTAAAATAAGTAACTGAGCCGATATAACAATTGTGTATTCATCTAATGTTCCTCACGAGCTGGCTTTAACCACCCATAGTTAGGCTGAGGCAAAAATGGAGTAAAATTTTTTAAATGTACACAGTCCGCAACTAAAGGGGCATTGAGTATGATTATAGTATATATTGTATCTCTGTGCTAGCATAATTTTGTTGGAACTGGATTCAAGACGTGTTATGTGGTGATAAAATGAACACAATGTCAGGCCAGTGTCTGAGAGTCAACGAAGGATTGCCGGTGATGGTTTAGTAAAGACCGCAGGTGAATGCCATTCTGATATATTTATTTTTACAAAATCTATACTGTGATTATCTGCATTTGAAACATTGATAGCGGTTTGTTCAGTCTGTGTACGAGGCATGATTGATGATAGCAGTCTGTTCAGTCTGTGTACGAGGCATGATTTATGATAGCAGTCTGTTCAGTCTGTGTACGAACTGTGATTTGTGATAGCAGTCTGTATGGAGTGTGATTTATGAAGGACGAACATATCTTGGAGGGTTGTGCTACATTATACTGATGTCAGAGTATTTTCAAATTAGACATAAAACCTGCTACGTCATGTACATGTAGATTTCCAGTATACAGGGTGTATACAGAAATTAATTTTTCAGAGACTATTACTGTTACTATACAAGCATAAATTAAAACTCAAAATTTAGACTGGTGGGATAAATGGTATATTTATGAGAAAATGCTGCAGATAGTGCTTGGTATAGATGTATTTTATATACTGGTAGATGGCAATACATTCTCGGAATATAAGAAAGCATAATACAGACATGTGCAGAGTTACAGGTCAAAAGTGCAGACTTCAAGTAAGAACATATGGCATGTCGAAATTGTGAGAGTTCTAGCCTTGCAAATGTGCATTTGTCTACCTCGAGTAGATTTGTAGTTTGCTGTGTTGTTTGATGTGACATTTACAATGAACCTGGGATTGTTGTATGGTGTCCAATAGATTCTCTTCAGATATGAAACCTTGCCGTTTCAGTCATGTTACTGGCACCACAGAGACACATAATGTGCGCTTTGGAAATTTGGGTTTTTGTCTTTCACCATATGTTATGCACTGGAGAATATATTACTGGTTGTGCGAAAGAATCTTCCATATCAGAGTTATTGATGTATTTATGCTACTTTAATTGACTGATGGCCCATAATGAGGCACTCATCTTGTTTGTTAACACTTGTTGATCATTTACACAAATTGGAATAGTTTGTGTTTTTGTTAAATGATAACAAAATATGAATGTGCGCACAAGTAGCATGGCAACACGAGGTTGAGAATGCCAAATGTGTAACAGGTATATGGTCAAAGATGTGTCGTCCCATGCATGTCTCCTTTGCCTGCAGTTGGCCAGTGTTATGACCCCAAAACTACCTGATTGATAATGAGGAATGTTTAACTCATACGGTGGTTTCATCTAGGTCATTTTTAAGCCTAGTATATTTGCTATGCACTAAGTAAAGGTGTTTGTCATATATATATATATATATATATATATATATATATATGTATATATGTATGAATATACAGAACATGTCTGAGTCAGCACCATTTGAAAAGATATTTTGTTGAATTGAATTTGTACAAATGTCGGGAATCGGAATGCATTTAATTAAAATCTCACTGCATCTAAAGTCAAGGCACAATACGGGTATGTTTGGACTTGCTTGCTTGTAATGAAGCAATCTGCATTTCTGTTGAGTGTGTAGTTGGTTTTGTTTGTGAATGTTCTTTTAGAAGCAATGTGCCTAACAATATGAACTTTGTAAGTTAACACTGGTATGCTTTAACAGCATTGCAACATTGTGTAAAAAGGTTTCAAATACATTTATGTTACACCTAAAACTACAAATATTTGATTTGTACTGGAGGTTGAAACACGTATGTTATGAGTTGACAGCAGAGAAAGTGAAGTTAAGTCACATAAGTAATTCCCAGGAAGTCCCCACATTTTTGTGACATGGTTTGTAGCTTCTACACGTTACATACTTGGCAGGCAAAACATCTCTGGTATTCACAAGGTTGTGCCTGTTGCCTATTCTGATATTAGGAAAAACTGTGGTTGTGATATCACATTACACAATTTACAGGTGTTCAGTTTTAAAATGAGCTTTTCTAACCAATCATCAAGTCACATGTGAATAAATATAACTTGGCATGCGTGAAATATATTTATACATAACATATGTGTGTGTAACCATGGTTGTATACACAGTTAGAAATGGTGTGTTGTTACCTCCAATGCCTTCGTTATGTTCTGTAGCCAAATCCAAGGATTATCTTAGTTGCTGCCAACAGTCAAGTCTGTTGGGCCCGTTACTTGACTATGCATGCAGTCTTCTGATGTGTCGAAGAACATGTACCACTGACAGTATTGTAGGTGTGTTGGCATCATCATGTTAATTACATATATATCGTTCAGTAGCACTGTTACATGCTGTAGTGATTTCAAATGTGTAAATACACTCTTATGTAATTGTAACATAGCCACAATCTGCACAAAAAGGGAATAAATCAGTGAAATGGTGATGTCTTGTTCTTGCGCATTTGTGAGGTCTAGCTCCAGCATTGTCACACTGCTGTGAGGTCTGGCTCCAGTGTTGTCACACTGCTGTGACGTCTAGCTCCAGTGTTGTCACACTGCTGTGACGTCTAGCTCCAGTGTTGTCACACTGCTGTGACGTCTAGCTCCAGTGCTGTCACACTGCTGTGACGTCTAGCTCCAGTGTTGTCACACTGCTGTGACGTCTAGCTCCAGTGTTGTCACACTGCTGTGACGTCTAGCTCCAGCATTGTCACACTGCTGTGAGGTCTAGCTCCAGTGTTGTCACACTGCTGTGACGTCTAGCTCCAGTGCTGTCACACTACTGTGAGGTCTAGCTCCAGTGCTGTCACACTGCTGTGAGGTCTAGCTCCAGTGCTGTCACACTACTGTGAGGTCTAGCTCCAGTGTTGTCACACTGCTGTGAGGTCTAGCTCCAGTGCTGTCACACTACTGTGAGGTCTAGCTCCAGTGCTGTCACACTGCTGTGAGGTCTGGCTCCAGTGTTGTCATACTGCTGTGAGGTCTAGCTCCAGTGCTGTCACACTACTGTGAGGTCTAGCTCCAGTGCTGTCACACTGCTGTGAGGTCTGGCTCCAGTGTTGTCATACTGCTGTGAGGTCTAGCTCCAGTGCTGTCACACTACTGTGAGGTCTGGCTCCAGTGCTGTCACACTGCTGTGAGGTATAGCTCCAGTGCTGTCACACTACTGTGAGGTCTAGCTCCAGTGCTGTCACACTGCTGTTACTCTTGTGGCCATTCATTTAGTCCTCTCTTTCAACAGCCCCTTTTCTCCCACTTTCATCTTCATCGATCTTCCTAATATCCCTCTTCACATAGCCTTCCTATCACATCCAGGCTCTTCCTGCAGCCTTGACAAGTTTCTTCATTTCTCCCATAGTCTCAACTGTCTCTATGCTTCCTCCTGTAGTCTCTATTAGTTCTCCTGTAGTCTGTTAACTACAAACTGTTCTGACACAAATATGCTGGTTCCACTCCACTGCTATGTCTTCAGGGTAATTCCTGTCCGCAAATCCACTTCGTAAAAATAACATCGGTAGTTACTCCTAACAAGTGGTGTTAATAACAACAGTCTGCACAGTGAAGGTAAACGCCTCCACAGTGGACGTCACCAGGACTGTCTCATGGGGCAGGTTACTTAGTCTACCATGGACATGAAGTGGACAATGCAAACTATCTCCTGTACACTACGGAAGGTCCATAAAGACAGGTTTCACTGTACGTGAAGTTTTAATCTGTGTGCTGTAGAGAGACCAAAAAGTGTGTTTGATACAGAGACCACAGTGTCAGTCTGTATAGTGTACATAAACCTCTATGTACTTTCTACCATGCTGTCAAACACTTCTAACTGCTCTGATCACAAAACTGACCTTTAATAGTAATGAAGCACACTACTACAATTGACACAGTATAGTGAGTAGTATCTGGATTACAACAGTGTGTTCAACAACAGTTGGGTAAGATACATACTTTTAAAGCAAATATTTGCCATTGCAATGCGTAATCTTACAGACAGTCTAGCACTAAACAGACATGTTATAACAGCATATCCCAACAACTTGTAGCACCGACGTGGCGAAATGGAGCCTATACAATTTTGGGATCAATAATTTGTCAATGAACTGACACAGTGCTATATACAAAAGTCAAAGTGACTTTCTAAAAAATTATTTATGACTTGGCTACAGTTGTGTAAGCACTGTTGGTGAACAAAGGTTGTAAAAATGACTTTTTAACAATATTTCGTCATACAAACCTACAAGGGGTTAGGAAACATCCATGTGGTGATCATGCTGAATGGATTATGCTAAACAATTGTTAGAACTGCTTGGGCAAAATATTTGTGTTTAGGAAAGGTAACAAAATATGTTTTCTTGGTACAGCCTAGTGAAGCCATACAACGTGACAACTGAAGGCAATGTGTGTAAGTCATAATTCTTTGTCAAAAATTATCATAATATTAACTACTAGTACACTACTGGTTTATAGAGAATGACACAGCACCCATAGACAAGACTGCACCAATAGTGTCTTACTGATACCTGTCAAAAAGCATGGTTATTAAATTTGAAAATGCTGCCATCATTAAACAGCTCATACAAAGACATCTTACATTGTTGTATCTACAAAAAAGTGTTTACAAAAGGAAATTTTTAATTGAAACCATAATGGTCTTATTTTATAAGAAACTTCCTAGTAGTCAAAAAGTATGTTACAACAGCAGATGTGAATACAGCAGGAATTGTTTCCTCAGTTTCTACGGAATACATCAAATATAAACAACTGTTAGACAGCACTGAAAAGATAGAAAACTATTTTTTTTAAACGGCTGCCATACTTGGGATAATATGGATGATATTTGTTGAATCAATATAATAATTACTTTAACCAACATAAAAACTATTACATAGACATAGTCATACCATATACCACAGTTAGTGACTGTTATAATTGACCTTAGAAGCTATTACTGGTTAATAAAATACAGAATTCATTTTCAAAATTCATGAATCAAATGTAATGAAAGTGTATGAATTAACTGAAAAGTGTGTTGTCTGATCCAATATCTACACGATTATTTTAGGTGAAGACTTTTGTAATTGTTATGAAGTAATAACCTAGCTTAAATTGTGCCTCCTAGGAAAAAACTGAATTTTAGAACTTCTAACCATAAAAATAAATATTATGCTCTAATTCCTATAGTTTTGACACAGCTTCTACAAAAACGATTCAAGGTGCAGAGATATCTGACACAACTAGAGGACATGCGCCTGCATACAAGTCTTTTATGTAGCACTGATACTGATTAATCTATAAGTTCTTTGAAAATGCTTGCTGCAGAGGTCTTCTGAAGACACATATCTGGCTGAAAAGAAGGCAAGATCATAAACTGTGGCAGATCACATGATATATATATGACGAAGTATCAGGTTATTCCTACAAGAAACATCCAGTGCTATCGGTGTACTGTTGACAAGCTGTGGTTCAAGTTCAATATGTACAGTAACGACAAACGAATATATTTTTTAAATGCTCAAATTTACATTTTTCTTATCGTACAGTGCCAACGTAAAACTAAGACCTTCACTGGGTAAAATTAGTTCATGTACGACCCAGACACAAACGTTATGTATCTTCCTTGCTAGACACATGTAACTCATGTCAACACTGCAGTCAGTGTAACAGTACTAAGCTGCTTCAATGACTTCAATTCCAATGTAGTTATGTACATCATCATTAGTTGGACTCTGAGAGGTGGTTTCATAAATTTCCAAAGTACAAAACATGTTACGCATTATTCCCATCAATACATGCGATACAAACTTTTGCATCCCACAATGCTCTGTGATGACTACCTCAACCCACGTAATGCTGAACGTGTTTTGTGACTTTGTGAACGTATGCGACCATTCCTTAAAAATTACACCAAATCTCACCACATTCTCTGCGTGATACACATTAGACAATGGACACTGGTTCTCCCAGCAGTGGCACAATAAACACAAGAACCGGTCTGTAGCCATGTAGAAACCTGTGTGCGCCCCCTGGTGGTCACTGCGCCTCAGTCTCGGGGCACTGTAGGGAATTCACAAAGTCATCAAAGTCCTTTGCCCTCGCGTCAAACAGAGACAGCTGCTCCGTCACCGAATCTAGTGTCTCGCAAAAACTGGCGTTGTCGTTGAACATGCACAGTGGTGGCGCCCCCTGGCATTCACGGTAAAACTGGCCGAGGTCGGAATTGCAGTCTGCACCAGCAAAAGGGGTTTTCTGCAAACACACAGGGGTTGTGTTAGATGTAATGTAAATGATGGTACAGTACATAAACCAAGCTGTATCTTACCTTATTCGTTGACTTGTATATCATATCAAATGATAGGAAGATTTATACCTTGGCACCAGGAAGTGATCCTGATCCATAGATACACAGGCATATCAATGCCAGCAGCCAGTGTTATCTTGTGGAATGGAACAAATATGACAAAAACTGGCTGGTATTTGTAAATGTTTATAAACATACATGGCGGGTATTCATACTTAAAGACCCCCAACAACCAATAGAAAATGTTAAGCTTAACACAACATTACTGACAACGGATCAGCAGGGAACACATTGTTATCACAGTTCTTAAGAAGACTACTTTTTATGATGTGAGTGTATGTTTTACGCTACTGTCACTACATGATATGTTTATGTACATTTATGTTATTGACACCAGTACCAGGGTGCTATTCCCACGCAGACATATAAAGCTGTATCTCAGGGTCGCTTTGCACTAAAATATATAATAAAAAGTAACCAAACATTTAACTCATTAGACACATTTCAACATGAAATAATATTGTCAAACTACTCACCAGTTCTACCATCACAAAGTCCTCAGTGCCAGAGGCTTGACTTGCACTACTTTTTGACGCTCCACTTTCACGTGAGCTAGTCATATCACTGTTGGTGGCTGCATGGCCATTACTGAAGTCACCGTTTCGTGTTGGCATTTCTTCATCAGCTGGTGCTGCCACCTGTTTGTTAGCGTTAGCATCGACGTGTTGTGTCTTTTCTGCTTGACGTAACAGATTCCCAAAGGGAAGGTCGTCACTTTTGGTGATCTCTGCTTCCGTCTCTGTGCGTGATACAAATGCTCCAAACACGTTCAAATTAATGGGCCCACTGAAATAAACAGCAGCAAATGTGTCAAGTTCACTAATTAAAATCTGACCATTAAGATGCATAAGTTCACTCATTAAAATCTTACCGTTAAGATGCATAAGTTCACTAATTAAAATCTTACCGTTAAGATGCATAAGTTCACTAATTAAAATCTGACCATTTGGAATTTGGATTAAAAGTGACGGAATGCTGGTGTAACAAATGCAACTGCAACAAATGTTACACTGCATTTTCATCCATCCACACCAAACGTTTTCTAAACAGGATGCAAATAATGGCAACAATTTACTTGAAAGAATTGATGAGATGAAGATGGATTATTTTAAGAACAAAGCTTGCAGTGTCGCCATAACTCTAGCCTTGACCTTTGACACCAAGTGACACTGACTGGTTGGTCCGCAGTGTTAATGCCAGGCATTGATCATACATTTTTGTGTTTAAATAAAATTATTGAACATAATGTATCTTTTTTATTTGATGGACTAGTAAACCTGTTGATGAACTAATAAATGTTTGTCTTTACTAGTTCTATAACTTCTGTTGTCTAGTAAAATAAATGCTGAAGTTCAACCTTTCAATATCTTATCAAGTTCTGTCACAACAAATACTCTGTCAAAAATACCAAGTGCTATGTTTGTTTCTGCACTAGTTTTAAAAGGTCGAACGCACCTGTTTTTATTGGGTGTGCTATTGCCAGAGGCTGGTTTCTGTGTCGTATCGTTGGGCCAGTAGTTGGCCCCGGGGGATGTGCCACTCAGGAGTGGTGCATCCTGGGGACTTGAGGAGAACGTTGTCGCACACAGGTCCTGTGACTGCTCGCTGTAGGCTGCGTTGTCGTCGAGGTTACACCTACAGCGGAAGGACGAGTGACAAGGACATTTACACATCCACTATTCCTCCTAATGCACTGCATGAAGCTTACTAATAAGGTGCATCAGTATTTGTAACACGGCTGAACAATCTAATACAGAGTCAAAACACATTGAAGTGTCAGACGGACTGATATATCAGGAGTTACAGGGCAAGGTTATAAAGATCCATTTTTAAACGATGGCAAAATTTGGCGATATTTTTAACTAGTCTTAAGAATATTTGATGAAAGAGTCAGTGCAGTTACAGAAAAATATCCGCTCTATGTACAAAAAATTAATCAGAACTAAACCCTCGCAGTGGGATTGGTTTTCTTACAGGAGTAAGCACTGGCTGTAAATATGATAGATGATTACATGAAAATGCCTGGTAGGTAACCAGTATAATAATACCAATTTAGCTTTATATTTTATTGTACAGCACTTTGGGCATATTTTGATATTGTGCTTTATAAATAATAAATATTATTATTATTAATAGTTACATTAGTGATCTTTAAGATACTTGTAATTGGACAGGAGGCCAATGCAATACTTTAGAAGTGGCATAGAACGAATAAAACATGGAGACCTAGTCACAACCTTTGCTAAGCAATTCTAACTATGTTGTAATTTTGTGATATTGACAATATTATTGTGTGAAAACGGAAACTAGAATACTCCAGTCTAGTGACTAGCACAGTTGCAACAGTCTATAAAAGCTGTATAATAATGCAGACATGCCACATGATACGGATTACCCGTATCCGATACAGATTTTGACGGTTTTTTAAGTGATACGGCCGTACTCCATTTTGATACGGATTTTAACTAAATTCATATATACATTATTTTTAACCACATAATATCCTTGTAGGCGTCACAAAACTACAGCACAATGGAATAATCGTTTACTGTTAGTGACTACCAGGGGGGTAAGTAAATTGATTCGAAACGAACGAACTAAACCACTGATTAGTTTATTGTAGCGTGTAATAGATGGCGCGCCGGCAAATTTGTTGTTCTGAAAACTGCGGCAGGTGGCTCAACTGGTGTGAACGGGGCGCGTGGAATGCGCGTGACGATGATGAAAAGCAGTTTCCTACCGGAAATGGAGCTCGACGCCGCGAAATCATTTAGTAGGGCCTTTTCAAAACGGTTTTATCACTTTTTTCGATGTGTATGTGTTTGGAATGTCATTCTGCATCACACCCGCTAAACGAAGTCGGATATCGTTTTTCTTAAATTGTGTTTCTATCAAATTAATGTTGTCGAATCGACGTAAATAAGCCGATGTCACTGAGCGTGAGCAATGCATAGCGCTCCCCAGACGTATCACGACCGCAAAGGCGATGTCTTGCGATTTCCGAATATGTCCCCAAAACTAATGCTACATCATTAACTATTTATTCTATATAATGCAGATATATTTGTTTTCAGCATAATGTTTTTTTTAATATGGCTAATTGTTTTTTTCGACTTCGCAATGCACACGCTAGACATCGCCTTTGACAAAGTCGGGATATGAGGCCCCGATGTGTCTGGGCTGCGTTAACAGCTCGCGCCTTGTGACATCGGCTTATTCACGTTGAGTCGACGCCATTAAATTGATCTAAAACACAACTTAAAATATATGTACTTCTTTTTAGAGGGAGTGGTGCAGAATGACATTCCTAATATATACACATACGTTTTGAAAAGGCCAGTTATGCTAGTTAACTGGAAGGTCTGATTAGTGAGACGGATTGATACGGATTCTTACAGAATTTTAGGTCAAAAATACGGATTGCCATCCAAAAAATGTGGCATGTCTGATAATGTGAACTTATATAATAATAATATGTTTGTTCCCATCTTAGTTTTAAATAACGCGTTTACTTAGTTACATAACTAACGTAGTTTGCCACCCATGATAAAAACAATTCCACTTATCCTAATTCCTAAATAAAATATTTATAACATGTGTCATGACATATGAACATATTACCACATGTAGTAAAATTAGCAAACTGACAAAATGTTGAAACTCAGTGTTATCACTGTGGGCACTAAACCGGACAAATTTTAGGCACGGTCTGTTCGTCTTGTATTTAGTCATTATCTGCGACATTATTATAACTCATGGCCACATTGCCATGAAGAACCATTGTTTCATTAATTAACAAGACATCCTGAGGAAAACACACACAAACGGCACAGGTAGACAGATGTAAACAACGGGCTAACCTGCAATTTTGGTCCCTCGAACTCAGTTTACATGGGCGCCTCGGACTGAAGTCGGACATGAAGTGATCATGTTTAAACTCAACACCCCACAGGTCTGTATTCATAGAATGCTGCGGTGATATCAACAACTTTGTTCTGTATGCCACTGACAGTGTGATGGTCCCAGTAGGCGTGGGCACAGCACCGACTCTCACTTTCAGGGCACCGTTACCAAGATGGCTGATCTGCGGCTCTCCCATGTAGATCCTGTAGCAGATGACATAGCTGTCAACTCCCTGCTTGCGAGACAGTTGGTACGCTGGCGTCACCCGGCTCACACTGAAGAGAGACTTCAGCAGTATGCTCATGCGATTGTACACTGTGTAGGAGACCCGAGCATTCGTGTCACACTTTTCGTCTTTTGTGATTGACCAGTTTTCAAGGATCATGTTCTCGCCTTCTGCTGTCTTAAGAGAGATCTCAATGCAGACATGTTGACCAACCATCAGCGAGGTGCATGTGAATGTCTTCTTGGCCTCGCTCAAAACCTCCGGGATGTCTTGTATTGCCAGGTGGAACTGTAAGAAGAGGTAATTTGATTACTGTTTCTAGGTTAGTTGTATTCACTAATATATGGCTAAATTGTCAAGAATTTAGACTCCCAGCCTATTGAACCAATTGACATATTTTAGAAGAATGAAATGTTATTACAGAGACACTTCAAAAGATAGTTCCCAAAATATATTTAATTATTCATAAAACTTGTATTTTTGGCTACAGCATAACGAACCCTTTGCTTTCTTTGTTAATATTGTTGATAGTGTTTGCTCAAGTAATTGTTTTATAAAATAATAGTCATTATTCCACCAATATTGCCAATAATCAATAATAGTTAGCAGTAGTCACCAGTTTTTTACCAGATCTTATTATACGCTATCCGATAATCTGAATTATACGCAAAATATTGTCAATTCACCAGGAGTTATCAATATCTCACCCAGTCTGATCCAGAAGACACTGGCTTGGACTGTGTCACTACCTTCTCGCCAAGTCGTGACTGCACTATCACTTGAATACATTTGTAAATCAAATATTTCGTAAACTTGTCCAAGTCTTTTCGGTCGTGGCCGCTTAACCCCTTTGGGGCAGCCATTGTTTCAAGACGCACTGTGCAGGTAAGTTCTTCTAATTACACACATAATATTCATCAAAAACAGTAACAATGAATACAAAATTTCTTTTGCGCATTGCTCGCTTGCCACGTTAGCACAGCCAATCAATCCCAGTTTCGTTTCACACGATAAACACTGAATCCACGCGACTTCAATTATTTGGTGCCATGTGAAATTTTTTCACAGAAATAGAGCAGTTCCGACAGATTTACATGTTCCATTTAAATAACCACCCAACAAAACAACCGGGCCAAACAGCCCAGGTTTCTTGCCCACTAAGAAACACCAAACGTTCCAGACTCGAAGCCATGTTTATTGTTTTGCAAAGCTGTCGCAATGAATCATGGGTATTGGGTAAGACCTGTGCGGAACAAACTGGGCCGAACAAACTATTGGTTTATATTTGAGGTAATTTTGGCCAATCAGAAAACTAAATCTTGTCATTAAATGTTTACTGCGGAACATTTTTGTGACGGAACAGCTACAATGGCTGCCAGTGAAAACAAAATATTATCTCATAGGGCAGATAATGACAGAATTATATCTTTGCATGGAATGTTTAGAATAGTGGGTGACCAGATGTCTCAAATGGATGTTAGCGTATTAAAATTTCTGTACAGGGGTGTTTTTTCGGAAGAATTAATGTCCAGTATACACGATGGTTACAGCTTTCTTTTGGCGTTGGAAAAGACGAGAGTAGTTGACGACTCAAATTTTCACCACTTGCTACATCTGCTGCGAATGATTACTAGGCATGATTTGACACAATATGTAACCCTAAGAAGGAGACAACCAGGTAAAATTATTTACTTGTAAATCAATTATAGATAATAAATACCAATGGCCATGCTGATGCTGCAGTTAGCGAATATTGGCAGTCACAGCACTTCACTTGTCAATGTTGTTACAAAAAATAATGGTCCGAAAAAATAATATTGCCATTATTGGGCTATTAATTTAAGGACGAGACTATTCGCAAAGCAGTAACGTCACTGCTCCGTGAATTGGGGCACACTTGCCACTATTCACAGACAGAGCAGTGCCAGTGACATCATTGCTCTGCGAATTAGAGCGACGTCACTGCTCTGCAAATTGGGGAAAGACTTACAGTATTTGCAAGAGCGTTTAATTAGGGATATCATTGCTAGTTTTCGGATAACAGGTAGAAAGGATGTTTATTAGATAATTAGAACTCGTTGCATAGGTTTTATATGCTGCTTGCTAAATACAGTTGGCGTGTGTTCAAAGAAGTGTTTCTACATACTATTGTCCTAGCAATATCAAGGCGTACAACTCACTGTTCGGTGACCTGGGAAGTTCCGCTACTACTAAAAGTGTTTAGTTAGTAATATGCGTGCATGTTGTTATAATAATAATAAAGCTTATTTAGACATTAAAATCTAAAGTAAAACTCTGTCCAGTAGTGTTGATAATAGTACCTAAAAATTATAAGAAATAAATATAATAAAAGTACAACTGAAACATATATATATAGCTAAAATATTTAATCATTTTGAAGGGAACTAATTTATATTATGCATTAATGTAGTCAAGAATTAGAAGTATATATTTATGTATGTTTGTATGTATATAAAATACATATTATTATAGGCAATTCTGATATATATATATATATTTTATATATATATATATATATATGTGTGTGTGTGTAGTTAATTATAATAAATGACTAGCAATTTACTGTATTATTGTCAATTGTTATAAATCATAAATTAGTATAATTATGTAAATAGAAAATTATTAAAGAGTAAATCATTAAATTATATGCTAGCTGATCTAGTTAGAAATAGAAAATGGTGAAAGGTTATAGTTACATAAATGCTTACTGGATATCTATAGACATGTGTGATATTTGTTATTAACTTTATATATATATATATATATAATGTATATGTATATATATGTATATATATATATATGTATATATATATATATATATATATATATATATATATGCATTGCTATGACATGTGTGAATACTTTTCTGCTGGTATTCTGATAGATTATATATAACTTCAAGCCTATAACGATTAGGAAAGAAGTAAACCTCTGTTCAATAGTGTCGACTATATAGTAGTTAAAAATTATAAGAAATAAATATAATAAAAGTACAAGTAAAACATATGAATACGAGTATGAATGAGTACAGAATTTAACTAAAATTAAACTAAATCAAAGGTGGGATTGTTGTAATTTATATTATTTATTAATGTAGTCAATAAATAGAAGTATATATATATATATATATATATATATGAATTGCAAATTTTAAATAGATGAACATACCATGCCTGCCATGACCGGGAGTGAACCAGGGTCGACAGGTGGAAATGTTAACCACTACACCATCCGCGCCTCTCACAACATTATCCGTGCCTCTCACCTTGACATTTTTAGGACAGTAAAGTATTTAGACAAAAATTCCATGACCACATGCCAACTGTAGTTAGTAAGCAGCTACTAAAATCTATGCACTGATTTATAATTATCCAATAAACACCTTTTCCTACCTGCTCTTTGAATACTAGCAACTATTTTCCTAATTAGCAGACCAATGACGTCACTACTCTGCGAATACTGGCACTTCCCTAATTCGCAGAGCATTGGTGTCAAAAAATGTAAGCATGTGAGTGGCTTGTTGTCAGAATGAAACTAAGATTATATTGTACAGACAGGTTCATTTGATACCCAAAGTGAATCAGAATGTCAGTATAAGATCGTTTGGACTTTGGCGATGTACAGTGTCTATTGTATGATGTATTGATAAACTGCTTAATTGTTCCATCCCTTCAGTTATTGGGCAATGGTTTTCTTATTGTTGGTTGTTCTTATTTCCACAGCAACGTCAGATCCAGTAGCGGAATACCTCGAACGAACATCTAAGTCGCGCATCATTGTGCCATTTCAAAAACGATCTACCAGTCAGAGACAGACAGAAGCTGCCTGCTCACAACCTGGGGGTGACAAAGTGACATGTTCAGACAGTTCATCACCTCATCGCTGTCACAGTTCACCTGGTGATGACACTGACAGTGTGTTGGGTGAACCAGCAGCAAAGAAACACAAACCACACGACACAGACCACAGAACAGAGGATGTTGTACGGGATCACATGACACGAGACACTACAAAGGAAGAACTGAAAAAGAAAGTCACATGTGGTAAATGGCAAACTTTTTATAGCAACAAAGCACGGTACCTGAAAACGTGGAGTTTTATACCAATGAGGTACCACAATAACTAATCCGACAGAGGGCGCTCTGACGCAACTAGGGTCTTTGTGCTGTTGTTTACGTATTCTTGACGTGTGTACAGTGCGGTACCATTTTGCGGAATATTTTGCGGAACGCTTGTTTAAGTCATCCTACAATCAGCTGTTGAACTCGCATGATTCCAAAGCCTGATACATAGCTAAATATGGATACAGTCTGACATGTCCGTCAATGTGAAGGTATAATATGTACATTAATGTACATTTACAGCCGATGGAACGTCGACTGGTAGCCCGAAGACAGGCGTGCTAGCTCGATGCCGGAAAGGATGTTTAAAATCATCTACAGCTCGCTGTATGCATCACACGAGACTGCTACGTCTTCACACATAGTTAAATATTGATATCGTATAACAAGTCTGTCAATATGAAAGCATAATGTCTACATTAATAGTTGATGAAACGGCGCGAGAAGTTCGATTGAATTCAGTGCCAAGATGGCGCTGTTTTGGCCGTTCTTACTATTGACCACACATATGGCATGCTGTTCTGTCTATTGACCACACATATGGCATACCCAGTAGCCTGCACGGTCAATGGCTAATTGAGGATGATTTAAACAAGCATTCAGCAAAACATACAAACAAATTCATGTTAGTTGCTAGAGGCACTGATAAGCAACTAGGGTCTAGTTGCGTAATGGCGCCTCTAGCGACTAACATGGATTTGTGGAACCCAATTGTACAGAAATTTATTGAGCAGCTTAACATAGGTATTTCAGGGTTTTTCCCCTTCTTTTTTCTCACTTATCTCACTCCACATACTCTACCAACCATGTTACATTTCCCTGTTTATCAAACATTAATTATGATGTAATTGACCCCAGACCTGCTTGTTATAAAACAGTAACTGTCAGCATAATAAAACTCTGTGGTTTCAGACATCCGCCTGCGTGTGAGAGCCGAGTACTGCCACCACGATGCTGCACTTGAAGGGAATGTCCATTCAAATAAACCCGATCTCATTGAAAGACAGTTTGAAAAATTCATGCAAGCCAACACGATACTGAAATCTCGGGATTTGGGTTCAATCATGTGTGACATTAAATTCTCAGAACTGACATACTTGGACGCTTTCTGGAGGGATTATATCAACGGATCACTTCTGGAAGCTCTTAAGGGGGTCTTCATCACAGGTAATTCTACAGGTTATCTACCTCCACTTCTTTGTTATGTATTTGTTGGTGTTTGTAAAACCATGCCAGAAAACACAATTACCAGAGATTTGATTCAATATTACACCTGTATATCAATATGTAGTCATTTCATAAATGACCTTGTTCACTGTCCTTATCTCCCTAGCTAATGTGTGCTTAGGTTGACAACTTTAATGCTGATTGTGGATGTTGTGATTTGTTGGAACGTTTATCTTGATGTGCCTATATCAAAATACCGCAAGTCAAACAAGTACATTTAACATATACACATATACAATGGAAGACAAGTAGATTTAATAAAAAAAACAGTATATCCATTCCAATCGCTTGATATAATTACTTTGATATAATTAAAACAACTGAATACTTGACAGAACCAGTGTTCAAAATATTTTGCCATTGCTAAGTTTGGTCGATTTAGTTCACTCCACTTTGCCTCAGAGTCCCTTCAGATGTTGAAATTATTGCACAGGTTTAGAAAGTTGTGGATATGATTATGAATTAATAGTCTGCACTCGGTAGTTACAGAGTTTCCTGTATCTTCTTACAGAGTCGCTGAAGCAAGCCGTTGGTCACGAGGCCATCAAACTACTCGTGAACGTCGACGAGGACGATTACGAAACCGGACGGGTGAAACTACTACAGAACCTGAGTGACTAACTGGCATCAGACGATGTCTCCACTGAGACTGTCAAATACCTGCAAATAAACTGAACCAATTTAAGTGGGCATCATCTCGTGGGAGCCTCAAGAAGATGGTTATGTCAGTTGTGTGTAGGTGAGATATCTGATGCATTAGATAACATCAGAACTTTCATGCTCAAAAGATGAAATTTGTAATGAAGTTGAGGCCAACGTGCGGTGAAGTGTGATCCAAGTGAAGACTTAGTGGGAGTCAAGATGAAGGAGGAAACAAAAGACTGCATTTCAACTTCTGTGTGCAGAGTCACACATTCTCTGTACAAATACAAAAGCAGTCTAACGTTTGTGATATATGTGGGAATCATTGCTACTTAGATACACGTGAAAGCCACATGTGGATGGCATTTGCAGGTTACATACAAGTCAAGCCAATCTGAGGCAGATGAACAGAATTATTGTTACTTTTTTGCGTAGTCCTGTCAGAGGACAGATTGTCTTCTTGTTTTTGTTTGTCGTCATTTCTATAATATCTGGTCCTCAAGTTTGTGTTTGTTCTTCCATTGATTCTCCCACCATCCACATACAGCACATGCTGCATGTCTCCCTGTTTGTCCCTACCATTCTCTCCTCTCAATCTTCACAGAGTTTTTCAACACTACCCTGCATGTCTGCTCTCTTCATTGACTCTGTAACTGTCTGTCTGTCACACCAACTTTGTCCCTTCATTTTCTCTCATCTATTTGTTAAATCGAACATTACACAGTTCCAAACATTGCTTTGCATAATGTGCAGATAAGAACGTGTGGCGAATGATGCAACATCATTGTGACAAAACAGCAGCATTTAAAGTTCTTTATACAACATTAGAGTAACTTGGGTATTTCCTAATCCGTCTTTGTTTGTATTTTGTTTAGTTCAGTTGAAATTGAACAGCATGGTTTGTCACCTATGAATTGATGTGAAATGTGTTTCAATGATGTTTGTTACTGTAGATTATATTATGTCTATGATTTATGTAAACTGCCATCACACTAAAGGTTCTCATGTCCGTACTCACTCATTGTGTTGTCGGTTAATCTCATTAGTTTGCTAAATTGGAGAAAAAATCACTTATATATCTAAACTCCCCTCCTTCCGGTAGAATGGAAAGAAGCAAACATCATACCATTATTTAAAAAAGGATCAAGAAGCAAGTCAGAGAACTATAGACCAGTGAGTTTAACATCGGTGATTTGTAAACTATTAGAAAGACTAATTAAAGATCACTTGGTTGATTTTCTTGTTAAAAATAAATTTATAAACACATCTCAACATGGGTTTTTAAAAGCGAGGTCATGCTTAACAAATATGTTATGTTTTTTGGAAGATGTCACAAAGTGGGTAGATGAGGGATCACCAGTAGATATAATCTACTTAGATTTTAAAAAAGCCTTTGACAAAGTGCCACACCAAAGATTACTACTTAAACTAAAGGCCCATGGCATAGGAAATAGTATGATTAACTGGATAGAAAAATGGCTTATTGATAGAAGACAAAGAGTAGTAGTTGATGGGGAGGTTTCAAATTGGAAATCTGTTTTGAGTGGAGTACCGCAAGGATCAGTATTGGGACCTATTTTATTCTTAATATATATCAATGATTTGGATGATGACATAACAAGCAAGGTGTTGAAGTTTGCGGACGACACAAAAGTGTTTAGGAAAATAAAAAGTGATGCAGATAGACAGCATTTACAAGATGATCTAAATAAGTTGATAGAATTGTCTGAGAAATGGCAAATGCTGTTTAACTTTGGAAAGTGTAAGTGCCTCCACACAGGACATGGGAATGAAAATGCACAATATACAATGGGTGGTACTGTACTAAATACTACTGTAAAGGAAAAGGACTTAGGTTTAACCATTAGTGCTGACATGAAGGTATCAGAGCAGTGTGGAATTGCAGCAGCGAAGGCAAACCAAATTCTTGGATTAATTAGGCGAAATATAGTATACAAAGAAAAAGAACTAATAATACCGCTTTATAAAACAATAGTTAGGCCTCATTTAGAATGTTGTATACAAGCATGGAGGCCATATCGCAAGAAGGATATTGATATTCTAGAAAGACTACAAAGGAGAGCAACAAAAATGATACCAAAACTCAGGAATATTAGTTATGAAATGCATCTAAAAGAATGTGGTCTAACAACACTAGAAACCAGAAGATTGAGAGGAGATCAGATTGAGGTTTTTAAAATATTGAATGGGTATGAAAATATTGACAGAAATATTTTTTTCACGGTCAAGGAAGAGAGAAGGACTAGAGGACATGGAGTTGCATTAGCAAAGAAGCAGTGTAGACTAGATATTAGAAAATTTTCATTTTCCCAAAGAATAGTAAACGAATGGAACAAATTATCAGCTGATTGTGTAGGTGCTAGAAGTGTTAATATGTTTAAAAATAAAATTGACATATACCTAAGACGGGCAGGGTATACTTAGATAGATAGGTTGGACTCTCGATAAGCCAAACGGCTTCCTTGTCCACCTGCCATCTAGAGTTGATTCTCTAGGTGGCAATCTTGTTAAATCTTGTTAAATCTTCATCAATGCAATGTCATCATGTAGAACCTGTGATTTCTATGATCCAAAATTGCTTTGGCATCAATTTACGTTAACATATTTTACTCATAAGATGGTATCATTGCTTCGATTTATTTCCAATACGTAGCCCCTCATGTAATGCTCAATGTGATGGGACTTAGCCTTTGACTAAAAGGGATTCACGGGAGTATTCCTATCCATCCAGTGTTTTCCTTTGGTAAAATGATGAGAGGTGGTAAAGTCAGATGATGAGTGAGGTGGTAGAGTGAACTGATGAGTGAGGTGGTAGAGTGAACCGATGAATCAGGTGGTAGAGTGAACTGAAGAGTGAGGTGGTATAGTGAACTGATGAGTGAGGTGGTAGAGTGAACCGATGAGTGAGGTGGTAGAGTGATCTGATGAGTGAGGTGGTAGAGTGAATTGATGAATGTGGTGGTAGAGTGATCTGATAAGTGAGGTGGTAGAGTGAACCGATGAATCAGGTGGTAGAGTGAACTGATGAGTGAGGTGGTAGAGTGAACCGATGAGTCAGGTGGTAGAGTGAACCGATGAATTAGGTGGTAGAGTGAACTGATGAGTGAGGTGGTAGAGTGAACTGATGAGTGAGGTGGTAGAGTGAACTGATGAGTGAGGTGGTAGAGTGAACTGATGAGTCAGGTGGTAGAGTGAACTGATGAGTGAGGTGGTAGAGTGAACTGATGAGTGAGGTGGTAGAGTGAACTGATGAGTCAGGTGGTAGAGTGAACTGATGAGTCAGGTGGTAGAGTGAACTGATGAGTGGGGTGGTAGAGTGAACTGATGAGTGAGGTGGTAGAGTGAACTGATGAGTGGGGTAGTAGAGTGAACCGATGAGTGAGGTGGTAGAGTGAACTGATGAGTGGGGTAGTAGAGTGAACCGATGAGTGAGGTGGTAGAGTGAACTGATGAGTGAGGTGGTAGAGTGAACCGACGAGTCAGGTGGTAGAGTGATCTGATGAGTCAGGTGGTAGAGTGAACTGATGAGTGAGGTGGTAGAGTGAACTGATGAGTGAGGTGGTAGAGTGAACTGATGAGTGAGGTGGTAGAGTGAACTGATGAGTGAGGTGGTAGAGTGAACCGATGAGTCAGGTGGTAGAGTGATCTGATGAGTGAGGTGGTAGAGTGAACCGATGAGTGAGCTGGTAGAGTGAACTGATGAGTGAGGTGGTAGAGTGAACCGATGAGTGAGGTGGTAGAGTGAACCGATGAGTGAGGTGGTAGAGTGAACCGATGAGTGAGGTGGTAGAGTGAACCGATGAGTGAGGTGGTAGAGTGAACCGATGAGTGAGGTGGTAGAGTGAACCGATGAGTGAGGTGGTAGAGTGAACCGATGAGTGAGGTGGTAGAGTGAACCGATGAGTGAGGTGGTAGAGTGAACCGATGAGTGAGGTGGTAGAGTGAACCGATGAGTGAGGTGGTAGAGTGATCTGATGAGTGAGGTGGTAGAATGAACTGATGAGTGAGGTGGTAGAGTGAACTGATGAGTGAGGTGGTAGAGTGAACTGATGAGTGAGGTGGTAGAGTGAACCGATGAGTGAGGTGGTAGAGTGATCTGATGAGTGAGGTGGTAGAATGAACTGATGAGTGAGGTGGTAGAGTGAACCGATGAGTGAGGTGGTAGAGTGAACCGATGAGTGAGGTGGTAGAGTGAACTGATGAGTGAGGTGGTAGAGTGAACCGATGAGTGAGGTGGTAGAGTGATCTGATGAGTGAGGTGGTAGAGTGAACTGATGAGTGAGGTGGTAGAGTGAACCGATGAGTGAGGTGGTAGAATGAACTGATGAGTGAGGTGGTAGAGTGAACTGATGAGTGAGGTGGTAGAATGAACTGATGAGTCAGGTGGTAGAGTGAACCGATGAGTGAGGTGGTAGAATGAACTGATGAGTGAGGTGGTAGAATGAACTGATGAGTGAGGTGGTAGAGTGAACTGATGAGTGAGGTGGTAGAGTGAACCGATGAGTGAGGTGGTAGAATGAACTGATGAGTGAGGTGGTAGAATGAACTGATGAGTGAGGTGGTAGAGTGAACCGATGAGTGAGGTGGTAGAATGAACTGATGAGTGAGGTGGTAGAATGAACTGATGAGTGAGGTGGTAGAGTGAACTGATGAGTGAGGTGGTAGAATGAACTGATGAGTGAGGTGGTAGAGTGAACCGATGAGTGAGGTGGTAGAGTGAACCGATGAGTGAGGTGGTAGAATGAACTGATGAGTGAGGTGGTAGAGTGAACCGATGAGTGAACTGATGAGTGAGGTGGTAGAGTGAACTGATGAGTGGGGTGGTAGAATGAACTGATGAGTGAGGTGGTAGAGTGAACTGATGAGTGAGGTGGTAGAGTGAACCGATGAGTGAACTGATGAGTGAGGTGGTAGAATGAACTGATGAGTGAGGTGGTAGAGTGAACTGATGAGTGAGGTGGTAGAATGAACTGATGAGTGAGGTGGTAGAGTGAACTGATGAGTGAGGTGGTAGAGTGAACCGATGAGTGAGGTGGTAGAGTGAACTGATGAGTGAGGTGGTAGAGTGAACCGATGAGTGAACTGATGAGTGAGGTGGTAGAATGAACTGATGAGTGAGGTGGTAGAGTGAACTGATGAGTGAGGTGGTAGAATGAACTGATGAGTGAGGTGGTAGAGTGAACCGATGAGTGAGGTGGTAGAGTGAACTGATGAGTGAGGTGGTAGAGTGAACCGATGAGTGAACTGATGAGTGAGGTGGTAGAATGAACTGATGAGTGAGGTGGTAGAGTGAACTGATGAGTGAGGTGGTAGAGTGAACTGATGAGTGAGGTGGTAGAATGAACTGATGAGTGAGGTGGTAGAGTGAACTGATGAGTGAGGTGGTAGAGTGAACCGATGAGTGAGGTGGTAGAGTGAACCGATGAGTGAGGTGGTAGAATGAACTGATGAGTGAGGTGGTAGAGTGAACCGATGAGTGAACTGATGAGTGAGGTGGTAGAGTGAACTGATGAGTGAGGTGGTAGAGTGAACCGATGAGTGAACTGATGAGTGGGGTGGTAGAATGAACTGATGAGTGAGGTGGTAGAGTGAACCGATGAGTGAACTGATGAGTGAGGTGGTAGAGTTAACTGATGAGTGAGGTGGTAGAGTGAACTGATGAGTGAGGTGGTAGAGTGAACCGATGAGTGAGGTGGTAGAGTGAACCGATGAGTGAGGTGGTAGAGTGAACCGATGAGTGAGGTGGTAGAGTGAACTGATGAGTGAGGTGGTAGAGTGAACCGACGAGTGAACTGATGAGTGAGGTGGTAGAGTGAACTGATGAGTGAGGTGGTAGAGTGAACCGATGAGTGAGGTGGTAGAGTGAACTGATGAGTGAGGTGGTAGAGTGAACCGATGAGTGAGGTGGTAGAGTGAACTGATGAGTGAGGTGGTAGAGTGAACCGATGAGTGAGGTGGTAGAGTGAACTGATGAGTGAGGTGGTAGAGTGAACCGATGAGTGAGGTGGTAGAGTGAACCGATGAGTGAGGTGGTAGAGTGAACCGATGAGTGAGGTGGTAGAGTGAACCGATGAGTGAGGTGGTAGAGTGAACCGATGAGTGAGGTGGTAGAGTGATCTGATGAGTGAGGTGGTAGAATGAACTGATGAGTGAGGTGGTAGAGTGAACTGATGAGTGAGGTGGTAGAGTGAACTGATGAGTGAGGTGGTAGAGTGAACCGATGAGTGAGGTGGTAGAGTGATCTGATGAGTGAGGTGGTAGAATGAACTGATGAGTGAGGTGGTAGAGTGAACCGATGAGTGAGGTGGTAGAGTGAACCGATGAGTGAGGTGGTAGAGTGAACTGATGAGTGAGGTGGTAGAGTGAACCGATGAGTGAGGTGGTAGAGTGATCTGATGAGTGAGGTGGTAGAGTGAACTGATGAGTGAGGTGGTAGAGTGAACCGATGAGTGAGGTGGTAGAATGAACTGATGAGTGAGGTGGTAGAGTGAACTGATGAGTGAGGTGGTAGAATGAACTGATGAGTCAGGTGGTAGAGTGAACCGATGAGTGAGGTGGTAGAATGAACTGATGAGTGAGGTGGTAGAATGAACTGATGAGTGAGGTGGTAGAGTGAACTGATGAGTGAGGTGGTAGAGTGAACCGATGAGTGAGGTGGTAGAATGAACTGATGAGTGAGGTGGTAGAATGAACTGATGAGTGAGGTGGTAGAGTGAACCGATGAGTGAGGTGGTAGAATGAACTGATGAGTGAGGTGGTAGAATGAACTGATGAGTGAGGTGGTAGAGTGAACTGATGAGTGAGGTGGTAGAATGAACTGATGAGTGAGGTGGTAGAGTGAACCGATGAGTGAGGTGGTAGAGTGAACCGATGAGTGAGGTGGTAGAATGAACTGATGAGTGAGGTGGTAGAGTGAACCGATGAGTGAACTGATGAGTGAGGTGGTAGAGTGAACTGATGAGTGGGGTGGTAGAATGAACTGATGAGTGAGGTGGTAGAGTGAACTGATGAGTGAGGTGGTAGAGTGAACCGATGAGTGAACTGATGAGTGAGGTGGTAGAATGAACTGATGAGTGAGGTGGTAGAGTGAACTGATGAGTGAGGTGGTAGAATGAACTGATGAGTGAGGTGGTAGAGTGAACTGATGAGTGAGGTGGTAGAGTGAACCGATGAGTGAGGTGGTAGAGTGAACTGATGAGTGAGGTGGTAGAGTGAACCGATGAGTGAACTGATGAGTGAGGTGGTAGAATGAACTGATGAGTGAGGTGGTAGAGTGAACTGATGAGTGAGGTGGTAGAATGAACTGATGAGTGAGGTGGTAGAGTGAACCGATGAGTGAGGTGGTAGAGTGAACTGATGAGTGAGGTGGTAGAGTGAACCGATGAGTGAACTGATGAGTGAGGTGGTAGAATGAACTGATGAGTGAGGTGGTAGAGTGAACTGATGAGTGAGGTGGTAGAGTGAACTGATGAGTGAGGTGGTAGAATGAACTGATGAGTGAGGTGGTAGAGTGAACTGATGAGTGAGGTGGTAGAGTGAACCGATGAGTGAGGTGGTAGAGTGAACCGATGAGTGAGGTGGTAGAATGAACTGATGAGTGAGGTGGTAGAGTGAACCGATGAGTGAACTGATGAGTGAGGTGGTAGAGTGAACTGATGAGTGAGGTGGTAGAGTGAACCGATGAGTGAACTGATGAGTGGGGTGGTAGAATGAACTGATGAGTGAGGTGGTAGAGTGAACCGATGAGTGAACTGATGAGTGAGGTGGTAGAGTGAACTGATGAGTGAGGTGGTAGAGTGAACTGATGAGTGAGGTGGTAGAGTGAACTGATGAGTGAGGTGGTAGAGTGAACCGATGAGTGAGGTGGTAGAGTGAACCGATGAGTGAGGTGGTAGAGTGAACCGATGAGTGAGGTGGTAGAGTGAACTGATGAGTGAGGTGGTAGAGTGAACCGACGAGTGAACTGATGAGTGAGGTGGTAGAGTGAACTGATGAGTGAGGTGGTAGAGTGAACCGATGAGTGAGGTGGTAGAGTGAACTGATGAGTGAGGTGGTAGAGTGAACCGATGAGTGAGGTGGTAGAGTGAACTGATGAGTGAGGTGGTAGAGTGAACCGATGAGTGAGGTGGTAGAGTGAACTGATGAGTGAGGTGGTAGAGTGAACCGATGAGTGAGGTGGTAGAGTGATCTGATGAGTGAGGTGGTAGAGTGAATTGATGAGTGAGGTGGTAGAGTGAACCGATGAGTGAGGTGGTAGAATGAACTGATGAGTGAGGTGGTAGAGTGAACTGATGAGTGAGGTGGTAGAATGAACTGATGAGTCAGGTGGTAGAGTGAACCGATGAGTGAGGTGGTAGAATGAACTGATGAGTGAGGTGGTAGAGTGAACTGATGAGTGAGGTGGTAGAGTGAACTGATGAGTGAGGTGGTAGAGTGAACCGATGAGTGAGGTGGTAGAGTGATCTGATGAGTGAGGTGGTAGAATGAACTGATGAGTGAGGTGGTAGAGTGAACCGATGAGTGAGGTGGTAGAGTGAACCGATGAGTGAGGTGGTAGAATGAACTGATGAGTGAGGTGGTAGAGTGAACCGATGAGTGAACTGATGAGTGAGGTGGTAGAGTGAACTGATGAGTGGGGTGGTAGAATGAACTGATGAGTGAGGTGGTAGAGTGAACTGATGAGTGAGGTGGTAGAGTGAACCGATGAGTGAACTGATGAGTGAGGTGGTAGAATGAACTGATGAGTGAGGTGGTAGAGTGAACTGATGAGTGAGGTGGTAGAATGAACTGATGAGTGAGGTGGTAGAGTGAACTGATGAGTGAGGTGGTAGAGTGAACCGATGAGTGAGGTGGTAGAGTGAACTGATGAGTGAGGTGGTAGAGTGAACCGATGAGTGAACTGATGAGTGAGGTGGTAGAATGAACTGATGAGTGAGGTGGTAGAGTGAACTGATGAGTGAGGTGGTAGAATGAACCGATGAGTGAGGTGGTAGAGTGAACTGATGAGTGAGGTGGTAGAGTGAACCGATGAGTGAACTGATGAGTGAGGTGGTAGAATGAACTGATGAGTGAGGTGGTAGAGTGAACTGATGAGTGAGGTGGTAGAGTGAACTGATGAGTGAGGTGGTAGAATGAACTGATGAGTGAGGTGGTAGAGTGAACTGATGAGTGAGGTGGTAGAGTGAACCGATGAGTGAGGTGGTAGAGTGAACCGATGAGTGAGGTGGTAGAATGAACTGATGAGTGAGGTGGTAGAGTGAACCGATGAGTGAACTGATGAGTGAGGTGGTAGAGTGAACTGATGAGTGAGGTGGTAGAGTGAACCGATGAGTGAACTGATGAGTGGGGTGGTAGAATGAACTGATGAGTGAGGTGGTAGAGTGAACCGATGAGTGAGGTGGTAGAGTGAACTGATGAGTGAGGTGGTAGAGTGAACTGATGAGTGAGGTGGTAGAGTGAACTGATGAGTGAGGTGGTAGAGTGAACCGATGAGTGAGGTGGTAGAGTGAACCGATGAGTGAGGTGGTAGAGTGAACTGATGAGTGAGGTGGTAGAGTGAACTGATGAGTGAGGTGGTAGAGTGAACCGACGAGTGAACTGATGAGTGAGGTGGTAGAGTGAACTGATGAGTGAGGTGGTAGAGTGAACCGATGAGTGAGGTGGTAGAGTGAACTGATGAGTGAGGTGGTAGAGTGAACCGATGAGTGAGGTGGTAGAGTGAACTGATGAGTGAGGTGGTAGAGTGAACCGATGAGTGAGGTGGTAGAGTGAACTGATGAGTGAGGTGGTAGAGTGAACCGATGAGTGAGGTGGTAGAGTGATCTGATGAGTGAGGTGGTAGAATGAACTGATGAGTGAGGTGGTAGAGTGAACTGATGAGTGAGGTGGTAGAGTGAACTGATGAGTGAGGTGGTAGAGTGAACCGATGAGTGAGGTGGTAGAGTGATCTGATGAGTGAGGTGGTAGAATGAACTGATGAGTGAGGTGGTAGAGTGAACTGATGAGTGAGGTGGTAGAGTGAACCGATGAGTGAGGTGGTAGAGTGAACCGATGAGTGAGGTGGTAGAGTGAACTGATGAGTGAGGTGGTAGAGTGAACCGATGAGTGAGGTGGTAGAGTGATCTGATGAGTGAGGTGGTAGAGTGAACTGATGAGTGAGGTGGTAGAGTGAACCGATGAGTGAGGTGGTAGAATGAACTGATGAGTGAGGTGGTAGAGTGAACTGATGAGTGAGGTGGTAGAATGAACTGATGAGTCAGGTGGTAGAGTGAACCGATGAGTGAGGTGGTAGAATGAACTGATGAGTGAGGTGGTAGAATGAACTGATGAGTGAGGTGGTAGAGTGAACTGATGAGTGAGGTGGTAGAGTGAACCGATGAGTGAGGTGGTAGAATGAACTGATGAGTGAGGTGGTAGAATGAACTGATGAGTGAGGTGGTAGAGTGAACTGATGAGTGAGGTGGTAGAGTGAACTGATGAGTGAGGTGGTAGAGTGAACCGATGAGTGAGGTGGTAGAGTGAACCGATGAGTGAGGTGGTAGAGTGAACCGATGAGTGAGGTGGTAGAGTGAACTGATGAGTGAGGTGGTAGAGTGAACCGATGAGTGAGGTGGTAGAGTGATCTGATGAGTGAGGTGGTAGAGTGAACTGATGAGTGAGGTGGTAGAGTGAACCGATGAGTGAGGTGGTAGAATGAACTGATGAGTGAGGTGGTAGAGTGAACTGATGAGTGAGGTGGTAGAATGAACTGATGAGTCAGGTGGTAGAGTGAACCGATGAGTGAGGTGGTAGAATGAACTGATGAGTGAGGTGGTAGAATGAACTGATGAGTGAGGTGGTAGAGTGAACTGATGAGTGAGGTGGTAGAGTGAACCGATGAGTGAGGTGGTAGAATGAACTGATGAGTGAGGTGGTAGAATGAACTGATGAGTGAGGTGGTAGAGTGAACTGATGAGTGAGGTGGTAGAGTGAACTGATGAGTGAGGTGGTAGAGTGAACCGATGAGTGAGGTGGTAGAGTGAACCGATGAGTGAGGTGGTAGAATGAACTGATGAGTGAGGTGGTAGAGTGAACCGATGAGTGAACTGATGAGTGAGGTGGTAGAGTGAACTGATGAGTGGGGTGGTAGAATGAACTGATGAGTGAGGTGGTAGAGTGAACTGATGAGTGAGGTGGTAGAGTGAACCGATGAGTGAACTGATGAGTGAGGTGGTAGAATGAACTGATGAGTGAGGTGGTAGAGTGAACTGATGAGTGAGGTGGTAGAATGAACTGATGAGTGAGGTGGTAGAGTGAACTGATGAGTGAGGTGGTAGAGTGAACCGATGAGTGAGGTGGTAGAGTGAACTGATGAGTGAGGTGGTAGAGTGAACCGATGAGTGAACTGATGAGTGAGGTGGTAGAATGAACTGATGAGTGAGGTGGTAGAGTGAACTGATGAGTGAGGTGGTAGAATGAACTGATGAGTGAGGTGGTAGAGTGAACCGATGAGTGAGGTGGTAGAGTGAACTGATGAGTGAGGTGGTAGAGTGAACCGATGAGTGAACTGATGAGTGAGGTGGTAGAATGAACTGATGAGTGAGGTGGTAGAGTGAACTGATGAGTGAGGTGGTAGAGTGAACTGATGAGTGAGGTGGTAGAATGAACTGATGAGTGAGGTGGTAGAGTGAACTGATGAGTGAGGTGGTAGAGTGAACCGATGAGTGAGGTGGTAGAGTGAACCGATGAGTGAGGTGGTAGAATGAACTGATGAGTGAGGTGGTAGAGTGAACCGATGAGTGAACTGATGAGTGAGGTGGTAGAGTGAACTGATGAGTGAGGTGGTAGAGTGAACCGATGAGTGAACTGATGAGTGGGGTGGTAGAATGAACTGATGAGTGAGGTGGTAGAGTGAACCGATGAGTGAACTGATGAGTGAGGTGGTAGAGTGAACTGATGAGTGAGGTGGTAGAGTGAACTGATGAGTGAGGTGGTAGAGTGAACTGATGAGTCAGGTGGTAGAGTGAACTGATGAGTGAGGTGGTAGAGTGAACCGATGAGTGAGGTGGTAGAGTGAACCGATGAGTGAGGTGGTAGAGTGAACTGATGAGTGAGGTGGTAGAGTGAACCGATGAGTGAGGTGGTAGAATGAACTGATGAGTGAGGTGGTAGAGTGAACTGATGAGTGAGGTGGTAGAGTGAACCGACGAGTGAACTGATGAGTGAGGTGGTAGAGTGAACTGATGAGTGAGGTGGTAGAGTGAACCGATGAGTGAACTGATGAGTGGGGTGGTAGAATGAACTGATGAGTGAGGTGGTAGAGTGAACCGATGAGTGAACTGATGAGTGAGGTGGTAGAGTGAACTGATGAGTGAGGTGGTAGAGTGAACTGATGAGTGAGGTGGTAGAGTGAACCGATGAGTGAGGTGGTAGAGTGAACCGATGAGTGAGGTGGTAGAGTGAACTGATGAGTGAGGTGGTAGAATGAACTGATGAGTGAGGTGGTAGAGTGAACTGATGAGTGAGGTGGTAGAGTGAACTGATGAGTGAGGTGGTAGAGTGAACTGATGAGTGTGGTGGTAGAATGAACTGATGAGTGAGGTGGTAGAGTGAACTGATGAGTGAGGTGGTAGAGTGAACTGATGAGTCAGGTGGTAGAGTGAACTGATGAGTGAGGTGGTAGAGTGAACTGATGAGTGAGGTGGTAGAATGAACTGATGAGTGAGGTGGTAGAGTGAACTGATGAGTCAGGTGGTAGAGTGAACTGATGAGTGAGGTGGTAGAGTGAACTGATGAGTGAGGTGGTAGAATGAACTGATGAGTGAGGTGGTAGAGTGAACTGATGAGTCAGGTGGTAGAGTGAACTGATGAGTGAGGTGGTAGAGTGAACTGATGAGTGAGGTGGTAGAGTGAACTGATGAGTGAGGTGGTAGAGTGAACTGATGAGTGTGGTGGTAGAGTGAACTGATGAGTCAGGTGGTAGAGTGAACTGACCAAGTGCTGAAGGCATATTGTGATGTTTCAGAGGTCTTGGGGCGTATCCCCAGAACTATTTTTAAAACTAGCTTCAAAATGGTACATTCGAAGTGTGTTCTCCATGGCATATAGTGGGGTAATATATTTAGTATCTTACATGGATGTAAAAAAAATCCTATTTTCTAAATAACAGTAAACCACAATTATTGCAGGAATTGCATGTCTAAATGACATTTAATAAAATTATGGTTTTCAAGTCACACAACTATCACACACATAGGGGTGGCAAAAGGGGGGTGTCTCCAACCTTGAATTTTGATTGGGCAAACACATGATTTTGCCCCCGTCCCTTCCATAGTAAGTCAGGAGTTAGGATGAGATGGCAGTGAAAATGTGTCAACAACACACACAAACAGACACACACAAAAGTGTGTAAAAAGAGTAATTTTAAGGATATTCGCAAGGAAATGAGAGGGCAGGGAGAACATGTTGGTACATAACTTTCAGTGAAATTGAGGGTGACAAAACAGCTAACAGGCTTGCAAAGGAAGGGGAAATTTGATAGAAAACATCTGCATGGTGATGGAAAGACCATCATCAAGACCTTGACAGAAAGAAAATGGCACCAGCAGCCCCTAACACAAGGGCCGACCCGACTATTCTATTTTGACTCAGGACTAGAATAAAAACACACCTATACAATAAAATGGAAAATATTTTCCTCCTATATGTGCCCATGTGACAATGACCTAATGACCAGTGACCACATACTGCCATGGCGCCCAAACAATCCAACATCATACTTTTCCTTCTCTCCTTTAGGTTAGTGCCTTTAGTTTTTTGAACAGAATCAGACAATTTTATGGATCTATTGTTCACCCCTCATCAACCAATATCTGTAATTAACTACAACATTTCACCTCAGAATATATATCTGTTTTGAATAACAGTTTAGTATACAATTCCACACAGATTAGTATCATTGTTTACTTAACAGTTCAGACTTTTGACTCTGAACTGGACACAACAGAATGAAAACACATCTTAACAATAAATTGAAGATAGTTTCGTCTGATATGTGCCCATGTGAAAATGGCCCAATGACCAACTGCAGTACTGTCCACTACAGGATGACCCCGACACCCCCTGACCAAGAAGCTGTGTGACAGTAAAGAGGTCCTGATGAGGAGGGCATCATGTGTGATGGTCACTGGTGTTCCCATGTAACAGTGACAGTGAAGGTGGTGATCTAATGTTTGTTTATATATTGTTGAAATCACTGATGCTCTAAGCCAGTCGTGGTGGTGTCATTGTACATCTTTTTCTGCAGTGCTATGCCAAACACAGTGTAGATATTGATGCGGTCTGAATAATTGTGTTGTATGTCATTATAATCACAAAACATATACATGAAAATAGCATCTGTGTATTCCTTTACTTCAAAAACATGCATACAAACAAAGGTTCATTACAGTAATAACTTAACAGGTTAATTATTCCTTCAACACACCCTGGACAACAGCCTATACCTGGCAGTTCAATTACAATTCTTGGTTTTTATCATCTTGCATGTTTTACATGTAATCTGACCTCACAGGAGATGGCAGTGACAACATTGACAATGGGACATCAGTGAATATCACATACATTCATCTGTTTTTAATATAAAAAACATGATGCCTAATTGGCTATCATTGCCAAAATATCCACATTTAGAGTCTGCCGCTGGAGTACACATCGATTTGTTTACATCCAAAAGCACCGTCCACAGTATTTTCACTACATACACTACTAAATTTGATTATCAATTACTTCTGTCTCCCCAAATGGCACTTATAGATTTACATTTCACTGATCATAATATGAGGCCTTACATTGAAGTTCACAATAATAAGCTAAAATGTGGCCTGACCCCTTCAGATCTGTAACATATTCACCAGATGTTCACAAAAGTAAAAAAAAACCTTTTGTATTTTTAGTTTGTTCAAACTACCACTTAACCTAGCCAATACTCAACGAGGCACTTGTGACTTGTAGCGTCCATTTGGATTCCTAAATCACAGCCAATACTGCCCAGAATCATCTGACACAACATGGCTGTCCAGACATCACCTACCACCCTGCCCACTTCCATTACCCACGGTGTATATTCCACTCAGTAGGTGGCACCACTTGATCAATCTATTTTCTGCAGGATAAGTGGTGATGACCAGCCTAACAACACAAGCATAATTCAATATATATTCTGGGAATGTCAACATGCAACCTCCCCTAGCAGGTAGTCCAATATAAACTGTCTGAGCAATAAACTATTTCTCTGTGTTGCATTCAACAACAGTTCTGATTATACAATCGTGTGAGTCTGTATATTGTGTATGTGATTGTACAATGACACATGTCCACTGACGAATTGGTGCTGTTTGTCAGAGTGGCTAACTTGACATTATCACAGGGCATGATACCGCACCTTATACCTTATACTTATACATCACACCTTACACCTTACACCTTACACCTTACACCTTACACCTTTCGTTTCTTGTCTGCCAGTGCCTTCCTATTGTGGTGTACTCGCGTTGATTTATGTTTCTCCTTCCAGGCGCGATTGTGAACAGTGTCTGCACTTTGACCTTGTCCTTTAGCAACGCCCTTGACATCGTGTGCAGGTTGGGGTCTGTGTGGTTTGCGTTGACCCATTTTTGTGGCCCACCTAGCTGCATTTCTCTCTCGAATCTTGGCCGGATCTTCGACAAAGTCATTTTTTCTCTTCTCTTTCTCCTGTGAAACCAACAACATTACATCAACATGTGTAGACACAGTGATGGTTTATGTGGAATCATGCTAGATGTTTTCTGCATGGAGAATATGAAACATAAAATTGTTAGTTGTTGTTTTAATGTGGATCCATTTCAAAATCCATATATCATTCATGACAATGGAATGTGTATTATGCTATATAACATCTATGTAATAAAATAGTTTTGGTCACGTCATCAGCTGAAAGATATCTGATGGCCCATATTAGAAGTAATAGGGCGTGCAAGTGGGACACGATACATGGCGAGACTCCATGCGACTGGAGCTGACTGGGGACTGGACATTAAGAATAATATTCGATGGATGACAGTTGTAACTTCCGACTGATGAAAACTAGGAAAATCAGGTCATAAATATCTTGTGTTATATCTTTCTTATCTTAAATGCCCAATTTAATATTGAGTTTACCCCACTATCATAGACATATAGCAATTTGCGTAGTGCAGATAATAGACACTCCCCACAATTTTAGGCCGTTAGTGTCTTTTGCGGGATTGGCATTTTACATTGCTGTACGTTGTGGTTTCGATAAGCACTTATATCTGACAAGTTGTCTAAATGCACATAATCATAACACATGTATACGTTTGCCCCAAACAGGTTGTACTGCGCGAAAATGGCACTTTTCATTATTAGTCAAGATCGCCAAACACATGGTACAAGCCGGCGATGCCATGGCAACCACCATAACAATCAATTAAAATTCATGATTTCCGTGAGCATTGTCACCGGCAAAGTGCTTCTGCTTGTAATAATTCTTTCGGACAGTATAACTGAAATAGTTAGACTGGAATAGTTCGATTATTACAACCAAAAACAAAACGAAGTCCTATACGTTAACATGGAGAATATGGACTTCCTGCCCCCAATTGTCCCCAGCCTTGTTTTCGCGCGCGAGACTTACTATGGTGAAACACAAAATAGGAGAGGACACCAAGAATGACTTGATGAGACAGCAACAAGACATGAATGAGAAATAAACTGTGGAGAAATATAGTAAGAATAACACAGGACAGTGGAGACCCACAGGAGTGAGACTTCCCAGAGACAGGAGTGAGACTTCCCAGAGACAGGAGTGAGACTTCCCAGGGACAGGAGTGAGACTTCCCTGGGACAGGAGTGACACTTCCCAGGGACAGGAGTGAGACTTCCCAGGGACAGGAGTGAGACTTCCCTGGGACAGGATTGAGACTTCCCAGGGACAGGAGTGAGACTTCCCAGGGACAGGAGTGAGACTTCCCTGGGACAGGATTGAGACTTCCCAGGGACAGGAGTGAGACTTCCCAGGGACAGGAGTGAGACTTCTCAGGGACAGGAGTGAGACTTCCCAGAGACAGGAGTGAGACTTCCCACGGACAGGAGTGAGACTTCCCTGGGACAGGAGTGAGACTTCCCAGGGACAGGAGTGAGACTTCCCAGAGACAGGAGTGAGATTTCCCAGAGACAGGAGTGAGACTTCCCAGAGACAGGAGTGAGACTTCCCAGGGACAGGAGTGAGACTTCCTAGGGACAGGAGTGAGACTTCCCAGGGACAGGAGTGAGACTTCCCAGGGACAGGAGTGAGACTTCCAAGGGACAGGAGTGAGACTTCCCAGGGACAGGAGTGAGACTTCCCAGAGACAGGAGTGAGACTTCCCAGGGACAGGAGTGAGACTTCCCAGGGACAGGAGTGAGACTTCCCTGGGACAGGAGTGAGACTTCCTAGGGACAGGAGTGAGACTTCCTAGGGACAGGAGTGAGACTTCCCTGGGACAGGAGTGAGACTTCCCAGGGACAAGAGTGAGACTTCCTAGGGACAGGAGTGAGACTTCCTAGGGACAGGAGTGAGACTTCCCTGGGACAGGAGTGAGACTTCCTAGGGACAGGAGTGAGACTTCCTAGGGACAATAGTGAGACTTCCCAGGGACAGGAGTGAGACTTCCCAGGGACAGGAGTGAGACTTCCCAGGGACAGGAGTGAGACTTCCCAGGGACAGGAGTGAGACTTCCCAGGGACAGCAGTGAGACTTCCCAGGGACAGGAGTGAGACTTCCCAGGGACAGGAGTGAGACTTCCCAGGGACAGGAGTGAGACTTCCCAGGGACAGGAGTGAGACTTCCCAGGGACAGGAGTGAGACTTCCGAGGGACAGGAGTGAGACTTCCCAGGGACAGGAGTGAGACTTCCCAGGGACAGGAGTGAGACTTCCCAGGGACAGGAGTGAGACTTCCCAGGGACAGGAGTGAGACTTCCCAGGGACAGGAGTGAGACTTCCCTGGGACAGGAGTGAGACTTCCCAGGGACAGGAGTGAGACTTCCCAGGGAGAGGAGTGAGACTTCCCAGGGACAGGAGTGATACTTCCCAGGGACAGGAGTGAGACTTCCCAGGGACAGGAGTGAGACTTCCGAGGGACAGGAGTGAGACTTCCCAGGGACAGGAGTGAGACTTCCCAGGGACAGGAGTGAGACTTCCCAGGGACAGGAGTGAGACTTCCCTGGGACAGGAGTGAGACTTCCCAGGGACAGGAGTGAGACTTCCCAGGGAGAGGAGTGAGACTTCCCAGGGACAGGAGTGATACTTCCCAGGGACAGGAGTGAGACTTCCCAGGGACAGGAGTGAGACTTCCGAGGGACAGGAGTGAGACTTCCCAGGGACAGGAGTGAGACTTCCTAGGGACAGGAGTGAGACTTCCCAGGGACAGGAGTGAGACTTCCCAGGGACAGGAGTGAGACTTCCCAGGGACAGGAGTGAGACTTCCCAGGGACAGGAGTGAGACTTCCCAGGGACAGGAGTGAGACTTCCCTGGGACAGGATTGAGACTTCCCAATGACAGGATTGAGACTTCCCAGGGACAGGAGTGAGACTTCCCAGGGACAGGAGTGAGACTTCCCTGGGACAGGATTGAGACTTCCCAATGACAGGATTGAGACTTCCCAGGGACAGGAGTGAGACTTCCCAGGGACAGGAGTGAGACTTCCCAGGGACAGGAGTGAGACTTCCCAGGGACAGGAGTGATACTTCCCAGTGACAGGAGTGAGACTTCCCAGGGACAGGAGTGAGACTTCCCAGGGACAGGAGTGAGACTTCCCAGGGACAGGAGTGAGACTTCCCAGGGACAGGAGTGAGACTTCCCTGGGACAGGAGTGAGACTTCCCAGGGACAGGAGTGAGACTTCCCAGGGACAGGAGTGAGACTTCCCAGAGACAGGAGTGAGACTTCCCAGGGACAGGAGTGAGACTTCCCAGGGACATGAGTGAGACTTCCCAGGGACAGGAGTGAGACTTCCCAGCGACAGGAGTGAGACTTCCCTGGGACAGGAGTGAGACTTCCCAGGGACAGGAGTGAGACTTCCCAGGGACGGGAGTGAGACTTCCCAGGGACAGGAGTGAGACTTCCCAGGGACAGGAGTGAGACTTCCCAGGGACAGGAGTGAGACTTCCCTGGGACAGGATTGAGACTTCCCAATGACAGGATTGAGACTTCCCAGGGACAGGAGTGAGACTTCCCAGAGACAGGAGTGAGACTTCCCAGAGACAGGAGTGAGACTTCCCAGGGACAGGAGTGAGACTTCTCAGGGACAGGAGTGAGACTTCCCAGAGACAGGAGTGAGACTTCCCAGGGACAGGAGTGAGACTTCCCAGGGACAGGAGTGAGACTTCCCAGGGACAGGAGTGATACTTCCCAGTGACAGGAGTGAGACTTCCCAGGGACAGGAGTGAGACTTCCCAGGGACAGGAGTGAGACTTCCCAGGGACAGGAGTGAGACTTCCCAGGGACAGGAGTGAGACTTCCCTGGGACAGGAGTGAGACTTCCCAGGGACAGGAGTGAGACTTCCCAGGGACAGGAGTGAGACTTCCCAGGGACAGGAGTGAGACTTCCCAGGGACAGGAGTGAGACTTCCCAGGGACATGAGTGAGACTTCCCAGGGACAGGAGTGAGACTTCCCAGCGACAGGAGTGAGACTTCCCTGGGACAGGAGTGAGACTTCCCAGGGACAGGAGTGAGACTTCCCAGGGACGGGAGTGAGACTTCCCAGGGACAGGAGTGAGACTTCCCAGGGACAGGAGTGAGACTTCCCTGGGACAGGATTGAGACTTCCCAATGACAGGATTGAGACTTCCCAGGGACAGGAGTGAGACTTCCCAGAGACAGGAGTGAGACTTCCCAGAGACAGGAGTGAGACTTCCCAGGGACAGGAGTGAGACTTCTCAGGGACAGGAGTGAGACTTCCCAGAGACAGGAGTGAGACTTCCCAGGGACAGGAGTGAGACTTCCCAGGGACAGGAGTGAGACTTCCCAGGGACAGGAGTGAGACTTCCCAGAGACAGGAGTGAGACTTCCCAGAGACAGGAGTGAGACTTCCCAGGGACAGGAGTGAGACTTCCCAGGGACAGGAATGAGACTTTCCAGGGACAGGAGTGAGACTTCCCAGGGACAGGAGTGAGACTTCCCAGGGACAGGAGTGAGACTTCCCAGGGACAGGAGTGAGACTTCCCAGAGACAGGAGTGAGACTTCCCAGGGACAGGAGTGAGACTTCCCAGGGACAGGAGTGAGACTTCCCAGAGACAGGAGTGAGACTTCCCAGGGACAGGAGTGAGACTTCCCAGGGACAGGAGTGAGACTTCCCAGGGACAGGAGTGAGACTTCCCAGGGACAGGAGTGAGACTTCCCTGGGACAGGATTGATACTTCCCAGGGACAGGATTGAGACTTCCCAGGGACAGGAGTGAGACTTCCCAGGGACAGGAGTGATACTTCCCAGGGACAGGAGTGAGACTTCCCAGAGACAGGAGTGAGACTTCCCAGAGACAGGAGTGAGACTTCCCAGGGACAGGAGTGAGACTTCTCAGGGACAGGAGTGAGACTTCCCAGAGACAGGAGTGAGACTTCCCAGAGACAGGAGTGAGACTTCCCAGGGACAGGAGTGAGACTTCCCAGGGACAGGAGTGAGACTTCCCAGAGACAGGAGTGAGACTTCCCAGGGACAGGAGTGAGACTTCCCAGGGACAGGAGTGAGACTTCCCAGGGACAGGAGTGAGACTTCCCAGGGACAGGAGTGAGACTTCCCAGGGACATGAGTGAGACTTCCCTGGGACAGGAGTGAGACTTCCCAGGGACAGGAGTGAGACTTCCCAGGGACAGGAGTGAGACTTCCCTGGGACAGGAGTGAGACTTCCCAGGGACAGGAGTGAGACTTCCCAGGGACAGGAGTGAGACTTCCCAGGGACAGGAGTGAGACTTCCCAGAGACAGGAGTGAGACTTCCCAGGGACAGGAGTGAGACTTCCCAGGGACAGGAGTGAGACTTCCCAGGGACAGGAGTGAGACTTCCCAGGGACAGGAGTGAGACTTCCCAGGGACATGAGTGAGACTTCCCTGGGACAGGAGTGAGACTTCCCAGGGACAGGAGTGAGACTTCCCTGGGACAGCAGTGAGACTTCCCAGGGACAGGAGTGAGACTTCCCAGGGACAGGAGTGAGACTTCCCAGGGACAGGAGTGAGACTTCCCTGGGACAGGAGTGAGACTTCCTAGGGACACCAGCACGCACCAAACTATCCCTTAGCCCTTTAATACATAATCATTTGATTGATTGTGACCCACACATGTTCATAGCTGCCACTAGCACATACACTGCAACTAAATAACTTGTACATTTGGTGCCACCTCCTGGATAAATGCTACACATACTTTTACAGTGTAATCTATTTGCTACTGTATTTGTTATAATAATGTTCACCTCTGCAGTCATCTCCTCATCACTCGCGTCAGCTGCCGTCAGGTGGAACCTACAGACAACAACACACAGGAACAATGAATAATGTATCACTGCGTCTTATGACGATGAATATAACATTGCAATCAGGATAGATTATTTCACAACTTTGTCATCTACATACTGCATGACCAGTGGCACTGCTGTAGGGTAACTGTTTCCACCAGGCAGAGACACAACATTTGCTAGTTTTGTTGTAAACTAATGACATCACGTAAAAATTTAAGCTAAAAGGCACATTACAATATAAACTATCTAGAAATTATATATTCATCTAGATGTGTGTGATCATGTGGTTTAAGGGGTGCAGAGGTTACAGATGCAGGAAGAACTTACTGATGTTGTCACTGGTTCAGTGCTGGACAGGGAAGTACAATTTTACAATAAATGATGGATCTGACATGATATGTTTTGTCATAGATCAATGTCAGACACTGTTGGTGTAGCTAATTAGGGCATGAATGGTTAATAAAACAAATACAGTATGTGTTGCATTACATTAAATAGTAAAATGAATAAAATTGGAGCAGACTGCATCCTTTTAATATTTTTAATACAGAGATTCTGAGTGATTGGGCTGGTTGTCCCCGGCCATACAGGTGCAACTGACCTGTGGGTGGCATTCACCAACTCTTCTGCAGAATCGACATCATCTGCCCCTACTTCAACGGAGTCGTACGTGTCATCATACTCATCATCGTAGTCCTCTATCTTATCATACATACTCTCCACAAACTCACTGCCGTAGCGATTGTACAGCGGGCGCAGAAGATCAACCGTTTCTTTGTCTTCAAATGCGATGGCTTTCTCCCTGAAATTTATCAAATCATAAATAAATAAACTAACATTCTAGGTGACTGATATATGTGGTGAAATCCAGAATGATAGAAACCTGTGATACACATTGACATAATGTCAATCAACTGAAATAGTCAGAAGTGAAGATCAATGAAGTAATTAATAGCAAAAGTTCATGAAAGCAAGATAGGAAGACAGTGTGCATCAGTTTATGTGACCCCATTAAGGACTGGTAACCCATGTGACCAGTGCCGGTGGTGGTCAAGCTTATTGTCTCGTACAGCTAGAACTACATGAAGCAATGCTTGAAAAAGACAGTTAGTTGAGAAGAGACTGGGATATACAGGACATGTCCAGGGAGTGAGTGCAGCGAGACTGTCAACATAATCATGGAGACTGAAGATGGTCGTAGACAGTGAAGAGGACGGCCAACCATAAGATGGAAGATAAAAAACACAAAGGAAGATGAAGTACTCAAGAAGCCATATTGACCAGAGTAAAGGGATGCCATCCCACATGTAACAAAGGAACTAGAGGCAGACACACACTATCACTAGTCTACATTTTGCAATAACATCAACAGTGAGAACTTTCAGTCATGTCACACAGAGAGTTGTTGGACATGTCACACAGAGAGCTGTCAGTCATGTCACATGTGACATGACCAATGTTGGTCATGTCACACATAGAGCCATCGGTCATGTCACAGAGAGAGCTGTTGGTCGTGTCACAGATAGAGCTATCAGTAACATCACACACAGAGAGAGACATCGGTCACATCACAGAGAGAAAGAGCTGTCAGTCATGTCACAGAGAGAACTGTCAGTCATGTCACACAGAGAGTTGTTGGTAATGTCACCACACTCACTTCTTGCCCTTGTGGATTCTGCTTGTGTCGACGTCGTCTCGGTGGAAGACGTCAAACTCGTCGTCGTCGTAGACGTTCTTGCGGTAGGTGAGGGCACTGACCTGCCCCTCCACCTCTGCCTCCAGGGGCGTCTCTCTACAACGTCAACATCACTCATTGTTGTTTCCAGCACTCGGCAATGTTCTATGTATGTTGTGGTTACAGTGTTATGATCTTGTGAGGTCTCATCCAACTAGTCAGCTTTTTCAGAATATGATGCTATGCCTTCACTGAGCATGGAGAGCTTGTTACCGTCAGTGGTTCTTTTATGTCCTAAGGATCAACATTTTACATGATCTCCAAGTCATGAGGGATACACAGTCCCCAATGGGAGAGGCCAGGCAGCTTGGCCTACCACTACACTATGGCCTTCTGCCTGGCATGGGGTCAATTACATTCCAGGATTTACTTTTTAAGTTTAGTTGGCAAAATTTTGAATTATAATAGATTTTTGTTTTAGGAACAGGACTTCAGTTTGACTTGTTCAAATGATGCTAAATAAACAGTAGTGTTTGTTGTCATATCAGATTAAATATGACTGTTCAAATATGTTTTCAAGTATGAATATCACTATTAAAACCATTTAAAATTTATTATGATTTTCTTAAATTGGATATTTATTTGTGGAACTGGAGTTGATTGTTTAGAAATGACTATAGTAATACATAATCCTATGAGTGCCTCCACCACAACATTTCTTTGGTTGCACTTTGCAGTAACACCTACACTGAGACAGTCTGAAAGTGAAAGTTGTCTAGTTGATTTTGTGATTTTAACTGCCGCTAAGAAATTATTACATATACTATCTATGCAGTAAATATACTTTACCAAGGACTGACCATTATTGTATTTTAAATATGCCTTTAACCAACATGAGCATTCTCAAGCTTTATAACATGGTTTCGTTTTATTATACACAACTGTGATCAAGAACCAATTACAATAACCAAATGGATTTAACAACTTTATTCTTAGATAAGACACTGGATATGACTACATCTGGTAGACTTACATGGCGGGATGTATCTAAATTATTCTTCTGTGTCTTACATACCTGGGTAGAGCAATATCCAGTTGTTGTAACGATGGCGGCAGTTTATCCTCTAGGACTGCATTGATCACTTGCTCAAAGTTGTAGTCAAACACCTCCAAGCACCGCTGTCAGAACGACAAACTCACCAGTAGTTGTAACAGCCTTAGTCAGTTTTTAATCAGATATAAGACGATTGCAACCCAGAGCATAACACCTAGATGAAGAGTGCATATTTCTTAGCAGCTGTTAAAATCGAGAATCCAATATTAAAAAAAAAAAAATTGTTTTTATATGATTCTAGCGTTTATACAATCAATATATCAGTTGATCTGTTCATTTATAGTCCTGTTTAAAATTTAATATTTTTTTATTCCATTACCGATGTGCACTTAAATTTGTCTTTCTTAAATGCAAAACAAATTATCAATATTTGCATACCCATATTCAATACCTTAACATTACTGTGTTATATATTTCAATTTCTAGGGGTGCTAAATAAATTCTTTCAGGTATTTTTTTCCATAAATAACTTAATGTCTCTCTGTTCTTGAACTTGAGTAAGTTCACTAGGCAACAATTCAAGAAATGCTTAATATGGAAACAAAGTGTAATTATATATAAATAAAAAATCTTATTAAATGGTAATTTTCTTAATTTTTTATTTTACTTATTGTAGAAAAACCACCCTCCATTGTGACCCACACGTACCAGTATGAAGCCGTCACCAAGATGTGGCAGGACGTCTTTGACAGATGTCACCAAGGAATCGAGTTGAATGGGGGTCAGTCGGGGGCCTGGTTTTGATGCCCCCACATCTCCATCACAGGTTACCTGCAAGGTAAGCTCAAGTAGTTATCATGTGACATCAAGGACAAAGTAAGCTCAAGTAGTTATTATGTGACATCAAGGACAAGGTAAGCTCAAGTAGTTATTATGTGACATCAAGGACAAGGTAAGCTCAAGTAGTTATCATGTGACATCAAGGACAAGGTAAGCTCAAGTAGTTATCATGTGACATCAAGGACAAGGTAAGCTCAAGTAGTTATTATGTGACATCAAGGACAATGTAAGCTCAAGTAGTTATTATGTGACATCAAGGACAAGGTAAGCTCAAGTAGTTATCATGTGACATCAAGGACAAGGTAAGCTCAAGTAGTTATTATGTGACATCAAGGACAAGGTAAGCTCAAGTAGTTATCATGTGACATCAAGGACAAGGTAAGCTCAAGTAGTTATCATGTGACATCAAGGACAAGGTAAGCTCAAGTAGTTATTATGTGACATCAAGGACAAGGTAAGCTCAAGTAGTTATTATGTGACATCAAGGACAAGGTAAGCTCAAGTAGTTATTATGTGACATCAAGGACAAGGTAAGCTCAAGTAGTTATTATGTGACATCAAGGACAAGGTAAGCTCAAGTAGTTATTATGTGACATCAAGGACAAGGTAAGCTCAAGTAGTTATTATGTGACATCAAGGACAAGGTAAGCTCAAGTAGTTATCATGTGACATCAAGGACAAGGTAAGCTCAAGTAGTTATTATGTGACATCAAGGACAAGGTAAGCTCAAGTAGTTATTATGTGACATCAAGGACAAGGTAAGCTCAAGTAGTTATTATGTGACATCAAGGACAAGGTAAGCTCAAGTAGTTATTATGTGACATCAAGGACAAGGTAAGCTCAAGTAGTTATCATGTGACATCAAGGACAAGGTAAGCTCAAGTAGTTATTATGTGACATCAAGGACAAGGTAAGCTCAAGTAGTTATTATGTGACATCAAGGACAACGTAAGCTCAAGTAGTTATTATGTGACATCAAGGACAAGGTAAGCTCAAGTAGTTATTATGTGACATCAAGGACAAGGTAAGCTCAAGTAGTTATTATGTTACATCAAGGACAAGGTAAGCTCAAGTAGTTATTATGTTACATCAAGGACAAGGTAAGCTCAAGTAGTTATCATGTGACATCAAGGACAACGTAAGCTCAAGTAGTTATTATGTGACATCAAGGACAAGGTAAGCTCAAGTAGTTATTATGTGACATCAAGGACAAGGTAAGCTCAAGTAGTTATTATGTGACATCAAGGACAAGGTAAGCTCAAGTAGTTATTATGTGACATCAAGGACAAGGTAAGCTCAAGTAGTTATCATGTGACATCAAGGACAACGTAAGCTCAAGTAGTTATTATGTGACATCAAGGACAAGGTAAGCTCAAGTAGTTATTATGTGACATCAAGGACAAGGTAAGCTCAAGTAGTTATTATGTGACATCAAGGACAAGGTAAGCTCAAGTAGTTATCATGTGACATCAAGGACAAGGTAAGCTCAAGTAGTTATCATGTGACATCAAGGACAAGGTAAGCTCAAGTAGTTATCATGTGACATCAAGGACAAGGTAAGCTCAAGTAGTTATTATGTGACATCAAGGACAAGGTAAGGTCAAGTAGTTATCATGTGACATCATGGACAAGGTAAGCTCAAGTAGTTATCATGTGACATCAAGGACAAGGTAAGCTCAAGTAGTTATCATGTGACATCAAGGACAAGGTAAGCTCAAGTAGTTATCATGTGACATCAAGGACAAGGTAAGCTCAAGTAGTTATCATGTGACATCAAGGACAATGTAAGCTCAAGTAGTTATCATGTGACATCAAGGACAAGGTAAGCTCAAGTAGTTATTATGTGTCATCAAGGACAAGGTAAGGTCAAGTAGTTATCATGTGACATCATGGACAAGGTAAGCTCAAGTAGTTATCATGTGACATCAAGGACAAGGTAAGCTCAAGTAGTTATCATGTGACATCAAGGACAAGGTAAGCTCAAGTAGTTATCATGTGACATCAAGGACAAGGTAAGCTCAAGTAGTTATCATGTGACATCAAGGACAAGGTAAGCTCAAGTAGTTATCATGTGACATCAAGGACAAGGTAAGCTCAAGTAGTTATTATGTGTCATCAAGGACAAGGTAAGCTCAAGTAGTTATTATGTGACATCAAGGACAAGGTAAGCTCAAGTAGTTATTATGTAACATCAAGGACAAGGTAAGCTCAAGTAGTTATCATGTGACATCAAGGACAAGGTAAGCTCAAGTAGTTATCATGTGACATCAAGGACAATGTAAGCTCAAGTAGCTATTATGTGACATCAACAACAGCTTAACAACAGTTCGCTGTTATTTATATTCTTGTGTGTGTTTTCGAGGAAGGAAGATGTTTTGATAATGTGATTTATAAAATGACAACATCCAGTTGTGAAATTGTGCTTTGTGCTTGTGTAGGAATTTAACACACAACGGACAAGCTTTATGTACGTCAATCATAAAATACCAACTATTTCCAAAAGAACAAGAGCACTTGGTAGATGCGTGCCTCTTGATTTTCTACACATAATGATGTTTACCGAAACTGAATATAGATTTATTTTACTTGATTAGATTGTTTGCAATACAGTGTGTATTGTGGAACCTGGCTTTACAGTCACCTCGGTAATACCTTGAAATTAAGGTCACCCTAAGACAGTAATACCCTGCAATTAAGGTCATGTTAGGACATTAATACTTTGCAATCAAGGTCACCTTGGCACAGTAATACATTGCAATTAAGGTCACAATTGGAGAGTAATAACTTGCAATTAAGGTCACCACAAGCCAGTAATACCTTGCAATTAATGGCATACTATGACAGTCCATTACACAGTAAATTATGTAACAGAAGAGGTATAAAATCTCCCAATATATGCATAGCAGTACATATGACAATTCAGACACATTGGTAACATTCAGGCTGATGAATGTGAGTCACCTGTGTCGACTGGACTGAGTCTGTCAGGAGGCCTGCGTCTGGTGCTGCGGTGACAGACACGTGCCTGTGTCCCCGTCCACTGTCAGTGACTCGCACCTCACTGATGGCTCTCTGGATGAACTCTATCGTCATCCCGTCTCTGTCTCATTAAGGACAAGTACTGGAGCAGCTCACAAGACTTACATCTCTCCATGGAGAAACAAGCTGAAGGCAGCCATTGCCACAACTGCAGTTAATTTTGTATGTAAATACGTTCACATCATCTGGTGAGATGCTAATCATTCTATAGTTTCCACGTTGCTTAGATATATTGCACACAAAATAAAAAAATGTATATGTAAATAAATTGAAATAAATGTCTTTGTGTGTTATTTAAATACATCACCAACTTGTAGATAAGATGCCAATGGTTCAAGAAGTGTATGAACATAGACAGATGCACCAAGAGGCCTTTGAATTGTAATTAAAGTGTTGGTGTTGAATCATATTCACTGCCTACAGCCTCTTCATCTTAATTACCTAATTGGCATTTTCTCTGGTTATTCATGTAAGATGACCAAATACACAGCCTTTTGTGAATGCAGCATACAATATAAATAAACTGCATGAACTTTATCTCTATAGTTGTCAATCTATATTACTTTTCTATGTTTGGGACTTACAGGTGACATCATATCTTGAACCAGCACACACCACAGTCACATCATTTCTAGGTGTATTAGACAAACATAAAAATAAACTAACTAGTATTTATTATAAAAAAAAGTCGTTTTTGAATTTTTTTGCTTGAAACATGCAGACAGGGTAGTGTCCAGTTTAACAGGGGTCTACTGGGTTAGTGATACAACCCTTACAGAAGACTAGTGAACTACACATTTCTTGTGTATAATGAAAATACCCTATGCAAATGCAGATGAAAAGTTACAGAACAATTTTTTTTTAATAGGAAAACTAAACAATACAAGATTATGATAAGATGCCATGTCTGGTAAATTCATATACATGACTAAAAAAATTAAGAGGAAGTTTGATATGCATATAATTGTTTGTTAGAAAACATACTTTTTGATAGTGAATCAATTTCATTTGGGAATATTGGTTTCCGAACAAAAACTAAACCGTCTATAAGCTGCAGAGATGCCAGAAGGATACACGGCGTATGCACTCTGACTGAGAATGTCCAACATGTCAGTGAACGGAAACATCCTTTCATGATGCGCCAGGAATCTAAAACAATGGACAACACGATAAAACTTTCATTACTATAGTAGGAAATCAGATAAATTAAATCAACATGAAATGTTTTTGAAATATGCAATGGTGGCAAAACAAATTAAGGAGTTGAGTTTAAGTTATCGGAGTATAGTGTGTTGGTGTCTGAGTGAGACTTACTTGGGATGAGAGAGGACAGCAGACATGATGTTGAGAAACTGACCACAACTCACATCACATTCTCCCCTGCAATCAGAAACAGGAATACACGTGATAGTACAGTGTATGTACATAGTATAGCATCTTTTACGTCATTCACTGGCTTCTTCAATTTCATACTGAGTTCTTTTATAATGAAAGTATTATTTGCACTACAAAAGAATTGTACAACATTTTAAAATACCGTAACAGAAAATAATTTTTCTGATATTTGTTTACAGCTGTTTTTAATATTATCATCATTGTGAACACAATCAAACTTACCCCTTCCTATAAATAAACTGTAATATCATAAACAATTATTCCTACCCGATGCAGACATTTTAGAAACCTTCAATAACAGTGTAACCACAACAATACAAGTTACCGGTATATTATGTAGAATAAAATGGACAGTCTGTGACCCTGTATTTAGATTTAGGTGGTCATTACAGTCCACTCTGTTCAACAATCAGTATCTCTTTGCAAACTGAACTCATGTACAGCTCATATATTGTGTCCTTTTTCAAGATTGTCATCTTCATCATCCAATTTAGCCATACAACATGAACAGATTCTCCTTATATATATATATATATATATATATATATATTATATATATATTATATATATATATATATATTATATATATATATGAGTAAATTGGCTATTTTGTAATAGTTTTTTACCAACCAATACAATGACATATGATCGTACTTTTAATATATAATAATATATAATAACATTTAGTTACAAGTTACAGTGATATAAATGATATAACCCCAATTTATGGTTTGCATATTGGGCGATTCATAGTTTTAATGATAAACCTACTTTACCTATTGTCAAGTATTGGCTGCAGGCATGTTCTGAAGACAATCTGCTGGAAGAGTGTAATGAGACTTGTGAGTGTCTTGTGAAATAGTGTCCTCTGTTGCGAGTGAGTCTCCCCTGTCTTTGACCGTGTACACTTGTGTGACTTGCACTGCACGAGT
>OZ024860.1:30887735-30921281 GCA_964017155.1 Oasisia sp. SBJ-2009 | reverse complement strand
ATGAAACTATTTGTTGCACTGCAAAACTTCCTGTCATGTTACTATAATATCAACATTCCAAATCATGTGTATGTCTGACTGTTTTATATTATGCCACATTATATGTCCTGTATGTCTTGTTGGTATTCTAATGTGTTCATAAACACAAACATATATTTAAATAAAATTGGCATGTTATGTTTGGTGTACATGCATACACAAACACAGACACAGCACTTCAGAGTTCAGACCACATCATAATGCTTCAGATCACACCACTTCAGATCACACCACTTCTGACCACACCACTTCAGACCACACCACTTCTGACCACACCACTTCAGACCACACCACTTCTGACCACACCACTTCTGACCACACCACTTCAGATCACACCACTTCAGATCACACCACTTCAGACCACACCACTTCAGACCCACTACATCAGACCACATCAATTCAAACCACACCACTTCGGACCCCACTACTTCCGACCCCACTACTTCAGACCACACCACTTCAGACCACACTATTTCAGACCACACCACTTTAGACCACACTATTTCAGACCACACCACACACACCTACCAACATCAACATCTATGACAAGGAAGTACCTCGTACTAGCCCCACTTACCTGAGGGGAAAGTCTTCCTCTGCCAGTATGCGGGCAGCGTCTGAGTAGATGTCTAGGAATGAGAGCAGAGTCTTGCTGGTGTCCAGGAGGAACAACATCACATCACTGGCCAGGCCTGGCCTCTCTCTACTCACCCCCACCTCCCCCGCCGCATCGTGCTCTGCCTTCATGTTGTCCAACACCTGACACAAATCATACAAAACCTTCAGCCTTCATATTGTCTAACACCTGACACAAATCACACAAAACCTTCAGCCTTCATGTTGTCTAACACCTGACACAAATCACACAAAACCTTCAGCCTTCATGTTGTCTAACACCTGACACAAATCACACAAAACCTTCAGCCTTCATGTTGTCTAACACCTGAGACAAATCATACAAAACCTTCAGCCTTCGTGTTGTCTAACACCTGACACAAATCATACAAAACCTTCAGCCTTCATATTGTCTAACACCTGACACAAATCACACAAAACCTTCAGCCTTCGTGTTGTCTAACACCTGAGTAAATGTTCAAATGTTGATACATGTATGGGGTGGGTAGCCAAAAGCTTAGAGTAGATACATTGGTTTTAGTGGTACTAACAATATGGATGTGGTTATTGTTCCATGTCTGCATAATTGTTAATGGGAGATACAAAATATGGTTTCCTTTTAATTAACACGTTTCTTGGTAAATATAGTCCAGAAAGGTTAGGCATTTGTGCATATTCTTGGTCAGTTCTTAGGGTCACTTATTGCATACACTGTGTGCTACACGTCAAATCCTTTGATATGTACATGTAAACAAAGATATTTTAGATTACTGAGACACTTGGTACATGGATTTCAGTTACTAGAAAATGTATATAAAATCTAGGAATTGCTTGGACTTGATTGTAGTGAGACACAAGTACTACACCCACCTGTAGCATGGTTGACACAGTGGCCCTCAGATCGTCTTCATACTTAGACTGTTGCTGAAATATATTCTTTATCATCTTTGATAGCAGCGGTCCGTTACCAGCCCCATAGATCACACACAGGTCCATCAGTTTAGGTATATCAAAGATGAAATTTTCATAGACAATTTCACCAAAGACGTGTGGTTTGATGTAGTGGTCCTGGAAATGTAACCATTGTCATTTGTAATAAATACTGTTAAATTCAACTCAAGGAGCATAACTTGTACAGATATTTTATTTCTTAAATAAAATTGCAATGTTTAAGGTAAGCTGCCAGAGGATGTGCACCAGGGTATCATTGTGTCAATCACTGCATATTATGTGAAACAACATGTACATGCAGTTCGGAAAAACTATATAGTATATTGGGAATTCTGATTCACCAGATATAATCTTATAGTGCAACATTAAAATAATTACGGTCTAAACATTTGTTGTTAATACATTGCCAACAGATCATGGAGTAGAATGACCAGAGACAGAGGAGAATGGTGTTTGGGGTGAGACATGGTCATAAAGCTCAAAGGTGACCATTTGTAGATGACATATGTTGTCAGACAGATGTACCTTAGACTCCTTGTGGGTGGCCATCCGTAGACACACCATGAAGACAAGTCTGTGGACTCTCTGCAGTGTGGTCTTAGCCTTGTGTGGCAGCTCAAGACCCACGTCTTGGTGGGGTCTGAAACAACATCCATTCAGCATGAGTCTGTCAACTGAAGGCTGAGACTCTATGAGGCAGAGTTTTTGAAGCAAGGGTGGCAGCTCCTAAGTTTATTGGTTTCATGTAATATTACGTTCTTAAGACTACAACCTGCATGTTGAAGGTCTACTGCCTGCCAATTTGTGATTAGTTACTTTAGTAAGCTTGGAACAATGTCTGCAGTTTGAAAGATTCTGCCTGCAACACATTCAAATGACAAACAAAATATCTAGTTTTAAAACAGAATTGATTGGCAATAATGCTGAGGTGAACAGAGTTAACTGCAATACCCTTTGGTGTTTAACGTTCCCACTTTCTAGACAACACACTTCCCATTACAAATTATTGTTTGGCCAATTTTTAGCAGAGGAACTGGCACTCTCCTTAACATTTCTACTTCCTTAACTTTAAGATCAAACCTCCTGGTATTTATCATCTCCTATACATGTTCCAGTTTTAGGGCAAAACCTCCATTGCTGCCTGTACCATAGACATTGGGCACTCTAAAATGACCCACATTAATGTGTCACTTGAAGCAAAACATGATCTCATGCTGGAGGCGACGCTTGTCTACTTTTACATACATCAGCGAAAGTAATGAAGAAAGAATACATTTTGTTCCAAATTACCCAACAGTCACGAATATATGCCCATGTTGCACACTCACAGAAATTATTATCAGCGTCTTGCCAGTAAATAATACATATAATGACAGTCACATGTTTTGTGTAACACAGTTTCGCCATTTTAAAACTGTAAATTCTTCACTCAATTCAAGTCAAAGCAACTTTCCAATCAACTTGTTTGTGACTCAATGTATGGTAAGTAAGTAGCATATGAAAATGTTATGTTATGAAGAGTCCAGGTATATTGTAAAACTTTTTTCCCTATCAAATCAAATTAAACATGGAAAATCTATTATCTCCAGGTTAAACAAATGTTTGAGTATCAAGGAAAGGTAGACACAAAACATCACATTATAGTCTTAGAATAAGCCACATGTGCAGTATATGTTTCCAACCCAAATGTATTGTTGTCCTAGTGGCAACTCACCTGAAGGCATGTTTGAGGTAGGAGTCAATGCAGCCATGCAGTGAGGCGTCAAATACCACCTGCAACAAGGGAACATGTAAGTTTATATAATTTAATTATCAACGGATGGGATATTTGCCCTGAGGCAGCTAGCGGAGAAGAAACTGGAAGGACAGGAGACTAGGGCAATTGGGTTCATAGACCTGGAGAAGGCCTATGACACAATCCTAAGAGAAAAGGCGCAACACTGAGGTGGATGGGGGGTCCTAGAGGTGGATGGGGGGTCCTAGAGGTGGATGGGGGGTCCTAGAGGTGGGTGGGGGGTCCTAGAGGTGAATGGGGGGTCCTAGAGGTGGATGGGGGGTCCTAGAGGTGGGTGGGGGTCCTAGAGGTGGGTGGGGGGTCCTAGAGGTGGGTGGGGGTCCTAGAGGTGGGTGGGGGGTCCTAGAGGTGGGTGGGGGTCCTAGAGGTGGATGGGGGTCCTAGAGGTGGATGGGGGTCCTAGAGGTGGATGGAGGTCCTAGAGGTGGGTGGGGGTCCTAGAGGTGGAGGTCAGGATGAAGAGTAGAGTGCTGTGTGGCCCGGGAGTGTGGGGAGAGTTCAAAGTAAATGTTGGTTTGAATTCTGAAACGGGGAGCACATTGGACCCATTGTTTATCGCTGTGGTGGAACTGATAAGCAGAAAGATTGATACAAAATACGTACTCCAAAAACTATTGTACAAGACCAGTTGATAGAGTGGCAAGATATGTTCAGCAGACATGGACTGAGAGTAAGTGTGGAGAAGATGGAGGTAATGTGGGTGGTACCTGGAAGGACAGAGCTGGAAATATACCTGGATGGGAAGACACTTATGCAAAGAGAGAGCTTTGTCTACCTGGGTGGAGCGATATGTGGGGATGGCAATTCGGACAACAAAATTCACAGCAGGATGACAGTAGGGGCAAATGTTTTGAGGAAAGTGAAAGGGGTGATGGGAGACAGATGGATATCACATACGCTTAAAGGAAAGGTGCTCACCTTGTGTGTTACTTCGGCATACATGTAAGGTTTAGAAATGATGGTTCTAACAGAGAAACAAGAGGAGAAAGTGCAGGTTTGCAAAAACAACTGGATAAGAAGAATCGTGAGAGTGATGAGACGACACAGACAACAAGAGGAGAACAACAACAATTATCAGCCTTAAGTATATAACGCAAAATATTTTTGTAAAAAACAACACAGTATTACTATTACATAATGTCTGGACACCAAAAATAGGTGTAATAGTAAACATGCATGAAAATCATTCCCAGTGTAGCTTGTTAGTATGTCCAAAAGTGTCTGAATATACACAGTCATTACAGTAGTGTAGTAGTATCTTCAAAAGAATACTAGCAAAACAACTGAGACTGTCTATATCTCCCAACGTACCTGACACCAGAATTTATCATGAGGTAACCTAAGTACATAGGCCAAGTCTTCCTCAATGAAAGCCAGTCGTTCCAGCCACTGCTCACATTCTGCGCTGTCAGAGAGGAGCGATCTTGTCGGAGGCTCATATTTGACAAACTTGATGTTCTCTTTCCATCTTGCATCCTACAAATAGCAAGGTATGTAGTCAGATTTACCCAAATTAGGGATACTAAGTAAACAATAAAACTTTATTATCCCGAAAGGGAAATTCATTTGCAGTGCTCATAAAATACATAAATAAAATAGTACAAATAAAAAGATTAATTTGTATTATCATAATTATAGTTATGTTCTTCACAAATAAAAAGATTAATCTGCATTATAATAATTATAATATAATATAATAATCTTCACATCACAAATAATAAATACATATACAATACACATAATGAATGCTACGTCCATTGTGGAAATGTCTGAGGGGTTTGTCAGACATGGGAATGATTATGAATGATAAACGCTTCCTATATGTTTTGGATACGATAGCTCTAAACCTTTGATATTTACAATGTGCTGCAAATTATTCTAGTCTTTCTGACTGATGTTCCCTTCCAACATATAAAAGAAAAGGTTAAAAGAAAAACACTCTAAATACAAGACTTATAAATTTGCAATGCTAGGTTTTGACTTGCCTACTTTAGCTTCCAGAGTTGGGTTACAGTGAGGCAGTTTCAAAATCACAAGTATTGTTTCCCAGCCTGTCCAGGCAGATGCCGGCAAAATGAGGACATGTACATTTTGGAGAGGTGCCTTAATATAACTGCCCTTAGAAACATTCAGTCGGGTAACATTTCTTATGTACCTAAGATATGCCCTAAGATATACAATTTTTCAAGAATTTTGAAAAAGTTTTTAAACAGATTGGGACTTTCAGAATAATCCTGTCTAGTAAAAAATGTCATGTATAGAAGCAGTGCCCTGACAATGCCTTTTCTCATTTATAATACTATTTACCACCTTTTTAGAATGACTATCCAGTTATGTAACATATATCATGTATGATTTTTTTTACTAAAACAAGGCGATAAATCACACTTGATTTCTCGTTGGGAAACATTCCTAATTACTCAGGTACTGTTGCAATAGTTTCAACCAACTGTTGGCAAAATATAAATTCAAGTTTGCATGCAGAAACAAGTGAATTTTTTATCGATAAGAGACTAATAATTTGTTATCATGCCAAAAATGTACAATTGTAGAATATGTGTAGCCGATGTGTGATGTGAAATTTAATATGTGTAAGTGTAACTGCCAAAAGTACCATGGATACTACATAAGTGTCACTTATAAATAAAAATGTATGTGTATTTGTCTATGGCTAAAGCCTATGCAGGTTTGTCTGAACTTGCCAGTGTCGACTACATCTACTTATCTAGGATACGCACTGCCACTGGCTCTGCCAAATCAGATGGAGTCAGACCACATTTGCATTTTCCATAGGCGACCATTGTTATAATGGTTTCCTTCAATTCCCACTAATATTGATGAGATCTGTTATTGACAATTTCACAGCATATTTAACCTCCATAGACAGAGATCCAGTGACAAATTTGTGAACTTTTGATACCTCAGGCTCCCACAAACTTCTTTCAAACCTTACACCCCTCCATTTCTGCTTGAACCACCCACGGATTGTCCCTGATTATATCACCAAGCAAAATGACAAATGTATTACTATTAATATAATAATATGCAGAAATGCACCGACTGACAGCTGTCATAATTTGACAGCTCTGATGCCATGCTGCACAAAAACATCATTTCTATTCACTCCACACTACATATGTGCTCACAGAAATTCAGACAACCTGCATAATGCTGTTTTCATAGGGTACTCTTTGGTCGCACGGGTAAACACCTTATTGTGGTCTTACATTATACGGATCCTACATTATATGTCAATATGAAAGTGAGCGATATTTAGGGAACAAGACTCCTGTGATACATACAAGTGCTGGAATCTTGCCTCCCGAGTTGCTTTCAGCAGGCAAAACGATAAACTGTTCATCTAATGGTACGGCCATGCTGGCACACGTCGGAACAAAAATAACGTGAGCTACATATGTGATTAACTACTGCAGTTGCACAACATCAGGCGACAGCGACTCCACTTTTCAACGAGCAAAATTAGTATGGATTACATTGGGTGTCTTGCTTACCCGTAGTAACGATCACTGTGTACCCGGTACGTCACATTGCACGCATACCGATACCTCGCTAGTTTTCAATCACTTATGAAATTATGCATATCTCATTTTTATCGGTTCCTCCTCAACTTGTGAATATTTTGACGATTGTTTTGTTGTATTATAATAATAAAGTAATGACGGTGTCACTGGAATCTTGTACATGTTGCATTATAATTTATAAAATAAACTTACTAACTTGTACATCCAGTGGGTATTCAGTACTCACATCATGTAAATGTCTTGCTTCAATCAAAATATTGATGTTACTTTATGTTTGTTATATTTCATATTGTGATCCGACAAGTTTCATGATGAGAGATCTTAGGAATACCATTCTTTGAGCAAACCCGATTTTTAAAAATACTGCTGCTCTATCAGTGAGTGTCCTGGTGTTGCATCCTGGATTGAATTTATTGTATACGGTATCACTGTTAGGGAACAATATACATTTTATAGGAAAATCAATAATCATGACAGCTAGAATGTTACAGCTCAATAGTGCTTATTTATTAGTACTCTGTCAACTGTTTTAAAAACCGGTACTTGCCCTCCACAGTGCCAAGATCCATTTGCTTTGTCTAGTGTTCATTTGTCTCCTTGGGCTACTAACCTCTGATATACTAATTTAGGTTTTTTCTGAAAATAACAACATTATCTACATTTACCTAATTTTAGTTACTTAACAGGTATTTCTTTAACCTTCTAGTCCTAGAAGTCATCCATTATTCAGATTTCAATGTTTTAAGAGAATGTATACACGTGTTGGTTACTGAATTATGAATAATTATCTTTGGGGTCTGCATAATTAATATAAATAAAACTTTAACTAACTTTAGTACATTGTAAGTTAGTGTTTCAATATCCCTAAAATGATTGTTTTTCTTAATAAATGATAACTGTTGCACTATATTTCCTTTAAAAATTACCTAATTCACTAGCAAATTTCCTGCAAGTATGCCTGCAAATTCTACATAGCACCTAACAACTGGATCCAACAAGAACCAATATTGTAATGATTGATCGAAGTTTTATTTATCTAAACACACATTTTTTCATGGAAAAGCAACATTATACATTTAGACTAGAGACAGACAAATAATTTGCACCAGCATGCACACCTTTCTCATACATAAACAATGACAGCAACTTATGGACCCTTCTTTCTGTACACAGTAAATGCATATATACACATATATCATACATCCTTAGTACATTCAGGCATACATCCTTACAATAATATTCGGAATTCGGAGCTGGTCTTGCAATGTGTTAATGAGATTAGATTTAGTGGTATTCTCAATACGGAGTCAAGTCTTCTGAAGATAATCCTTGTCATTGGCCGCCTGTATGTTAATAAACATGCACCATGCCGTAGAGAAATCTGAGAGTGCTGTCAAGGTGCGATGGACGACAATCAAATAATGTTAAAGTCTGCAAATCTAACCATCGGTAAGTTGCCAATATAAACCATCAAGTAATTAACTTGACCTCTAGTTAGTTTATTCCATTTGAAACTGCACTTCAAATTAATGTCATTGATGACCTCAGTTTGAACTTAATATACCTTCAGGCTACAGGGACTCTACATTTTAATACTATGGATAAATAATGAGTAAAGCCTGTTTTATAGCAGCCAATCCCTGGCTATATGAATATTGACCATGACGAGGTCAGCGACTATCTTCTATATTGTAACATTATACTATTTTCTACGCCGTTCTAGCCACCAACAGGTCCACTATAATATTTATACATAACCTCTACCCACCGAAACGTCCACTATACTGACATACTATCTAACATTTTGTATAATGTACATAATTATAAACTAGAAAATTGTACTGCAATTATGGTCGACATATGTCTGGGACAGCTTGGAAATGTATTACCAGGATTACTTACATCTGTCAACAATTAGAAATGGTGAACATTATTAATGTACAGTTGTAAAGAGCAAAACTGTTTTTATTCTCAGCAGAAAAGGATACGTCCAGAATAAAATATATGTCTGAAAGTAGAGTCAAGGAATACATGTAAGCAAAACATATAAATCAATTGATCAGTAGACTGACCATTCAACCAACTAATCAAACATTGAAAAATATACAAAATTACAACTTTTCTACTCATTTAATATTTCACATTACTTTCCATATTCTTCTGAATGAAGTTCAATTCTAGAAACGATAATAACTGTATCAACTATGCAATAATGGACAGGACAAACTAAAAGTGGAATTGATAATTTAAAACAAATAGGACAAAGTTAATTCAGTTATAGGTAATCCACACTTGTTCACTATTCAAATATTCAATCAACTCAGAGCATCGGAGATTTATGGAATTAAACATAAATATGTCATATACTTCATTAAATATTTTAATTAGAAATACAATATAGAAGTATGTAAAAATGATTAATGCATGTGTGTGCAGTTCATAAAGGATACAAATAATCCTCCAAACAGTCCAGCGGTGAAGAACATGTTTCGGGACCTCACAAACTTGTGCCAGTCATGGCCAGCTTTCAGGAGCAACATGACCTGCAGGAACAAATCACACATTACCCATACTGTTTTCAGCCAGATTTGAGACCAGATATGTTATGTTTTGAAATGACTAACTGACAAGTACTTGTATACTAATACTATGGACACAAATATATCAGATTAAACTAACTACAAATTAGCATTTTTAATACATATCTGTACCGTGCAAATTCACAAAATTGAAAACAAATTATTTATATATATATTTTTGTCTTCTTGATGCAAATTTTAAATGAACCTGTCCATGAATTGTGATATTTCTTACTACAATAGATTACGGATCATCATTACAGTACAATGTATATACATAATATGTACTTCTTATGTAAACATTTTAGGTGTCAAACAATGGAAATTGCCAACATACCGATAATATAAATGCAGTAATAAAATAAAAAGCGAAGCCGTAGAGTCCTGTCAATCCCAATATGCCTGCTGTTGAACCAGATAAAGCTGACATTGATGTGCGACAGTAATCGAGGATGGCAGCATTATTGCGTATCGATGCCTCACTGTATGCAACAGGATCTGAAAACAACAATTCATAGAATGTGGTGACTTTAATCCATATTTAAATTATTGTGTCGTTTAATGTTTAATAAATTTCTTTTGTAGTAGGGGCCTACGTTCCCTATTGGCTGTCACTGCTAATGAGGTTGACCAGTTACTCGAGTGAATCCTCTCCAAAGCATGTTTGCCTCGGATAGCAGCCTTGAAGATTGACCTTGTTTATGTCAAGAAGGACCACGTGAGCAAGTGATCTTGGATGTTCAATTGGTACTCAGACTACTCGGGTTACTCAATCGAAGTCAGCCGTCCTAAGACTAAGTGACTTTTTCATTGATTTTTTCGAGGTGCGAGTCTAAAGACTAAATTGCAAATGTATCAGTTTCTTTGCCATTGGTGATTGGTCTGAATTATTTAATTACTTTGAATGAAGCTCACATGACATAATAATATTATTATTGTCATGATACTGCACTTTTTTTTATAAATGTCTCCTGAGACTGAGTGAGGCTGCCGCCCATGATATTGACCATGTGACTGACAACGAATTGAATGACATATCACACGGTTGATGTAACCTTACCTTATGATACCTTATGACGGTTCTGATCGCAGGATTGTGTGCTCCTCTATGATCAGCTCTTCATTATCTATTAAATTTAAATCACGTGTTCCGGTTCTATTGTGAGTAATTTTTAGCGGTGCTCCGAAGTCATATAAAATATCCTAATTATACCAAAATTTGTCTAGTAGTGTTTTAAATGAATTTAGAGATTTAGCTGTTACAGCTGTATCTGGGAGACTATTCCATGGTTCAGTAATTCTAATTGGAAATACATTTTTTCTTAAGTTTAGTTTGGCTCTTTTTGTGAATAGTTTTAGGGAATGTCCTCTGTTTCCTGTTCTTTGTGATATCTCTTTGTTTTTCAGCAGATTTGGCACAGATTCGTGGTCATATATGTTGTGTAGTATTTTATAGACTTCTATCATGTCTCCTCTTAATCTTCGATATGCTAATGTAGGTAGTTTAAGCAGTTTGAGTCTTTCTGTATATGATATGTCCCTCATACCTGGTAATTCTTTAGTGGCTCTTCTCTGAATATTTTCTAAGGCAATTTTGTGTTTTATCTTATATGGGTGCCATACTGCCATAGCATAGTCTAGGTGTGTTCTAACCATTGTTTTGTAGAGAGGCAAAAAAGTATGTTTATCTAGAAATTGGAAAGTTCTTCTAATTATTTTGGTCATTTTAGTTGCCTTATTTACCACTTGGCTTATATGTTCATCAAATGTGAGTTTTGAGTCAAAGGTTACCCCTAGGTCTTTTTGTTTATCATGTGTGTCTATTGTTTTTGTGACATTATTCATTGTTGTATAGTATTGATTTTCTCCTACATTATTTTTTTCCAATTTCCATATGTGTACATTTATCTGGGTGTAGTGTTAGCATCCAATCATGACTCCATTTTTCTATGGTGGTTATGTCCTGTTGTAGTATATCTTGATCATTCGTATTTATTATGGGTCTAAATATTTTAATATCATCAGCAAATAGAAATGTGTCGGATTGAGTAAGGTCTGGTAAGTCGTTTATGTATAATACAAAGAGTAGAGGTCCTAGGACTGATCCCTGTGGTATTCCAGATGTTACATCATGCCAATTTGACTCCTTTCCATTTACTGCCACCTTTTGTCTTCTGTTTGAGATGAAAGCTTCTATCCAATTTACTATTTCTTTACTAATATTTAGACTGTTTAATTTACTTATTAGTCTTTTGTGTGGTACAGTGTCGAAGGCCTTTTTAAAGTCCATGTATATAACATCTGTGTGGTGTCCTCTGTCTATTTCATAGGTCCAGGTATCTAGTATTGTTATTAGTTGTAAAGCTGTAGATCTGCCGGAAATAAAGCCATACTGTTTTGGACTGAAAAGACCATTTTCTTTCATATAATTGGTAATGTGATTTCTGATTATTTTTTCCATGCATTTGCAGACTATGCTTGTTAGATTTATTGGACGGTAATTACTGGCTAATTTTTTATTTCCATTTTTGTAGATTGCTGATATCTTTGCATCCTTCCAATCACCAGGAATACAGGATGTTTTTATTGATGTTTCAAATATTTTACACAGAGGGTGACAAATTACACCTGAGAGCTCCATTAGTAGCCTAGTGCTTATTTCGTCGGGACCAGGTGATTTACTGATGTTAAGTTCTTTTAAAATTTGTAATATTGTGTTTTCAGTTATAGTTAATTTATCCATTTCTGTTTTGTTGTTAACTGTGGGCATAGTTGGAATGTACCCTGGCTGTTCTGTAGTAAAGATACTAGAGAAGTAGTCTGCAAATATATTTGCTTTTTCTTCATCTTTTGTTGTTGTTTGTGATTTTGGATCTGTGTAATCTGTGTTTAATTCACCGATTCCTTGTTTGATTGTAGTTTTGGATTTGTAATATCTCCAGAATACTTTTGGGTTTTTCTTTGTCTGGTTTGCTAAATTTCGTTCAAACTCCTTTCGGAGCTTTCTTGTTAGTGCTCTGAGTTTATTTCTACTTTTGCAATATTCTAGATATTTTGTCCCATCCATAGTCTATTTTTGCGTCTGATTAGCTTTCTGGTGTTGGCGTTTAATGGGAAGTTTCCCTTTCTATTACTTGAGACTTCCTTTTGAGGTACATGTTTATCTTCTAATGTATGTAGTATAGTTTTAAGGATCTCCCATTGATCATTTACAGTAATTTACGTAACCGAGACGTAAAACTGAGTGACACTCTCACTCGGGTCCCCTCTCACTCTGCCAGTCAGACTCTGCCTTGCTCTTAAGTCCGCTAATGCTCCCGCGCGGCGCACGCACCCCATCGATGGCGATGCAGTCATTGAGTCTCAGACTCAGTCACTGAGTGAGTCAGTCTCACTGACAATATAATAGATTACAACGCCACTTATACATCAACTATCTCGGTCAATGTATCACCAACGGCAACGATGATAGTCAATGCAATTGAATATAACTAATAACAGCATATGCACATATCACGTTTGATTTACAACGCATTACCTTTTCTAACTTTCCTCCCTTTCAAAGCGATCGTGGCTCCGGTGGCCGCCATCTTGTAAACGCCGCAACTAATTTATGCGACTTTAAATCCGCTATGTGGCGCGCCGGTTTTTTCTTAAATGTATTCTCACTAGATGGCGCCTCTTATGTTTACATACAACATTTTAGCTCACAGGGATAGCAATGGTCTTACTTGTACTGTCTACACAAGACATTTTAAATAATAAGTCCAATGAAAATGTTCAGACTAAAAAAACAGCCGATACTGTAGCTTGAAATTGGTTCACTGATAGGTTCCTGTCGCGATTAACATCCCTTTACACATAATTTTGATTTAGAATGCAAGAATAGGTATTCATGTGTCTAGCAATAGTGCTTGTGGATTGTCTTGGCTTGTTGTTTAATAACTGAATTCTTTTAATTTTCATCAGAGATATGTCCTAGATAAATTCCAGTCTTGAAGATTGTGATGATTCACTGTTCCTGTAATGATAAATATTCTGGGGGACATCTTTATGTCCGACTGTACTTCTGGTTTTGGCCAAGCAAGTTCATGAAAGACTACTAAATGTAGATACGGCCTCGAGCAGACTTATATTAACACAACCACCAAATACCACACAGGAAGCATCAACAGCAGAATTAGTATAACTGTTATTCTTGTGTATACAAATATAGATAACAGATTAGCATTACTTTACTACAAATCTACTACATACACAGAGATTATCTAGAGGAAGACTGGCAAGACAATGGAGAGACTATCTAGAGGAAGACTGGCAAGACAATGGAGACTATCTAGAAGAAGACTGGCAAGACAATGGAGACTATCTAGAAGAAGACTGGCAAGACAATGGAGACTATCTAGATGAAGACTGGCAAGACAATGGAGAGACTATCTAGAGGAAGACTGGCAAGACAATGGAGAGACTATCTAGAGGAAGACTGGCAAGACAATGGAGACTATCTAGAAGAAGACTGGCAAGACAATGGAGACTATCTAGAGGAAGACTGGCAAGACAATGGAGACTATCTAGAGGAAGACTGGCACGACAATGGAGACTATCTAGAGGAAGACTGGCAAGACAATGGAGACTATCTAGAGGAAGACTGGCAAGACAATGGAGAGACTATCTAGAGGAAGACTGGCAAGACAATGGAGACTATCTAGAAGAAGACTGGCAAGACAATGGAGACTATCTAGAGGAAGACTGGCAAGACAATGGAGAGACTATTTAGAAGAAGACAGGCAAGACAATGGAGACTATCTAGAGGAAGACTGGCAAGACAATGGAGACTATCTAGAGGAAGACTGGCAAGACAATGGAGAGACTATCTAGAGGAAGACTGGCAAGACAATGGAGACTATCTAGAGGAAGACTGGTACGACAATGGAGACTATCTAGAGGAAGACTGGCAAGACAATGGAGGCTATCTAGAGGAAGACTGGCAAGACAATGGAGAGACTATCTAGAGGAAGACTGGCAAGACAATGGAGACTATCTAGAAGAAGACTGGCAAGACAATGGAGACTATCTAGAGGAAGACTGGCAAGACAATGGAGAGACTATCTAGAAGAAGACTGGCAAGACAATGCAGACTATCTAGAGGAAGACTGGCAAGACAATGGAGACTATCTAGAGGAAGACTGGCAAGACAATGGAGACACTATCTAGAGGAAGACTGGCAAGACAATGGAGAGACTATCTAGAGGAAGACTGGCAAGACAATGGAGACTATCTAGAAGAAGACTGGCAAGACAATGGAGACTATCTAGAGGAAGACTGGCAAGACAATGGAGAGACTATCTAGAAGAAGACTGGCAAGACAATGGAGACTATCTAGAGGAAGACTGGCAAGACAATGGAGACTATCTAGAGGAAGACTGGCAAGACAATGGAGACACTATCTAGAGGAAGACTGGCAAGACAATGGAGAGACTATCTAGAAGAAGACTGGCAAGACAATGGAGAGACTATCTAGATGAAGGACTGGCAAGACAATGGAGACTATCTAGAGGAAGACTGGCAAGACAATGGAGAGACTATCTAGAGGAAGACTGGCAAGACAATGGAGAGACTATCTAGAAGGAAGACTGGCAAGACAATGGAGAGACTATCTAGAGGAAGACTGGCAAGACAATGGAGACATATCTAGAGGAAGACTGGCAAGACAATGGAGAGACTATCTAGAGGAAGACTGGCAAGACAATGGAGAGACTATCTAGAGGAAGACTGGCAAGACAATGGAAGACTATCTAGAGGAAGACTGGCAAGACAATGGAGAGACTATCTAGATGAAGACTGGCAAGACAATGGAGAGACTATCTAGAGGAAGACTGGCAAGACAATGGAGAGACTATCTAGAGGAAGACTGGCAAGACAATGGAGAGACTATCTAGAAGAAGACTGGCAAGACAATGGAGAGACTATCTAGAGGAAGACTGGCAAGACAATGGAGAGACTATCTAGAGGAAGACTGGCAAGACAATGGAGACTATCTAGAGGAAGACTGGCAAGACAATGGAGAGACTATCTAGAGGAAGACTGGCAAGACAATGGAGAGACTATCTAGAAGAAGACTGGCAAGACAATGGAGACTATCTAGAGGAAGACTGGCAAGACAATGGAGAGACTATCTAGATGAAGACTGGCAAGACAATGGAGACTATCTAGAAGAAGACTGGCAAGACAATGGAGAGACTATCTAGAAGAAGACTGGCAAGACAATGGAGAGACTATCTAGAGGAAGACTGGCAAGACAATGGAGACTATCTAGAAGAAGACTGGCAAGACAATGGAGAGACTATCTAGAGGAAGACTGGCAAGACAATGGAGACTATCTAGAAGAAGACTGGCAATACAATGGAGAGACTATCTAGAAGAAGACTGGCAAGACAATGGAGAGACTATCTAGAGGAAGACTGGCAAGACAATGGAGACTATCTAGAAGAAGACTGGCAAGACAATGGAGAGACTATCTAGAAGAAGACTGGCAAGACAATGGAGAGACTATCTAGATGAAGACTGGCAAGACAATGGAGAGACTATCTAGAGGAAGACTGGCAAGACAATGGAGACTATCTAGATGAAGACTGGCAAGACACTGGAGAGACTATCTAGAGGAAGACTGGCAAGACAATGGAGACTATCTAGAGGAAGACTGGCAAGACAATGGAGAGACTATCTAGATGAAGACTGGCAAGACAATGGAGAGACTATCTAGATGAAGACTGGCAAGACAATGGAGAGACTATCTAGAGGAAGACTGGCAAGACAATGGAGGGACTATCTAGAGGAAGACTGGCAAGACAATGGAGAGACTATCTAGAGGAAGACTGGCAAGACAATGGAGAGACTATCTAGATGAAGACTGGCAAGACAATGGAGAGACTATCTAGAGGAAGACTGGCAAGACAATGGAGGGACTATCTAGAGGAAGACTGGCAAGACAATGGAGAGACTATCTAGAGGAAGACTGGCAAGACAATGGAGACTATCTAGAGGAAGACTGGCAAGACAATGGAGACTATCTAGATGAAGACTGGCAAGACAATGGAGAGACTATCTAGAGGAAGACTGGCAAGACAATGGAGACTATCTAGATGAAGACTGGCAAGACAATGGAGAGACTATCTAGAGGAAGACTGGCAAGACAATGGAGACTATCTAGAGGAAGACTGGCAAGACAATGGAGACTATCTAGATGAAGACTGGCAAGACAATGGAGAGACTATCTAGAGGAAGACTGGCAAGACAATGGAGACTATCTAGATGAAGACTGGCAAGACAATGGAGAGACTATCTAGAGGAAGACTGGCAAGACAATGGAGACTATCTAGATGAAGACTGGCAAGACAATGGAGAGACTATCTAGAGGAAGACTGGCAAGACAATGGAGACTATCTAGAGGAAGACTGGCAAGACAATGGAGACTATCTAGAGGAAGACTGGCAAGACAATGGAGACTATCTAGATGAAGACTGGCAAGACAATGGAGAGACTATCTAGAGGAAGACTGGCAAGACAATGGAGACTATCTAGATGAAGACTGGCAAGACAATGGAGAGACTATCTAGAGGAAGACTGGCAAGACAATGGAGACACTATCTACAGGAAGACTGGCAAGACAATGGAGACTATCTAGAGGAAGACTGACAAGACAATGGAGACACTATCTAGAGGAAGACTGGCACGACAATGGAGAGGCTATCTAGAGCAAAACTGGCAAGACAATGGAGAGATTAACTAGATGAGTACAGGGGTATCATCTGGCAGAGGATATAGCATAGATGTGGAAACAGCATGCGGACACTTTGCCCAGACATGGGACACTACGGCTCCACAATGATGACAATATTACAAATATTTCATTGTGAAATTTAAATGAAATCTTAACAAAGCCAGTAAATAAAAATGTAACTAATCTGGATTTTAAATAATGCAGATTTATTAACATATCACCATGACAACGAACACATATATGCAATTTACTGTGATTTTACCAACACAATTTTTATATTTATTGTACAGCGGATGCAAAAATTATTCCTCAAGCATAATCAATAATGCTGTTCATTCATAAAATAAACTACCAAATGCACCCAAAGGGAACAAAAAGGTACTGTCTGGTGTTATGCATATGAAAGAGTTAATACAATAATTCGCAAGTACAATCAAAAGTTTCACGTGAGTGGGTAACTTCAAATGTTGTGTCAAAGTGAAGAATTCCAATAAAATGCCCAGTGGAAAGTGGCATAGTTACCTGAGAACATCATTACAAGTGCTAGCAAATGTTTAGTCAAAATGCTTGTGTTTACTGGGCATCATAAACTAGGCCAGCCTAGAATACTCATGACACCAGCCTTTACATGAAAATGGTGCTGTAGAACTTGAATTTTGTAGCTTTAACAACAACATTTCTAGTAAACTATTTGCACAATATTGTTATTGTTTCTGCAGGTGGTTATGTTCATAACAGTTCTACATCTAGATGCATATTCAAACAGTAGTCTTTTGTTACCCTTTAAAATATTTGCAAACTTCAACAATATATAATTTACTAACATAGTATATTAACCACAACTGGTATATTGTATGTAAATGTATGGTACATTTACATGCAATATACCAGTAGTGGTTAATTCGATTAAAATTACTGGTCATTTCAAAATACAATATTTGAGATTTTAAATTAACCCTGAACTCATAAACGGAACAGTGATATATACAAAGCTTACAACACATCTGAGCAGAACCTGTATACAGTTGTACTATGTACATCAAAGAAGTTTCTACCACAAATTTTCTAATAAGTTACACAATGCCCATTGTAAGACTAAGATTACACCACTTCGCACTGTTACAACCCAATACAAATATTTCCGTTTAAATTTAACTAAACCGTGCATTTGTAAAACCACATATACTGATACCTCGTCACTCTATCACCTTCAGATTGTCTCAAATACCACAGTAACATTTAAAATATTTGCATCCCATTCAATAGTTGCCTGTGGTTATGTTCATGTTATTTTAACATTCTATTGAAATGCAAAGCCAGTTGGATAAAGAGCAACCTTCACGAACCTTTGAAATACCCTTAAATAAAAATGAACAATTATTTTGATGAAAACTATACCTTTTCTGCACAATTTCCTACCAAATAATGTGATACAAAATAATTTATGACACTTCTTAATTTTCCTGGTAAAGTTACAACAATTCTCCCACAAGTGGTTGTCAACTGTGAAAAAATAGTACGCTTAATAATAAAAGAAAAAATTAATTTTATTCTGTTGAAAATACGCTTGAGCAACTATTTCAGTCACTTTTACATTATACCTGTGATGTACAAGACCATTTCATAACCATGTCTTCATTTTGACACCTAATGTGATTGATAAGCTGTTTACCAAAATGATGAAATGTGAACAGCATGACTGTCATTTGTCATAGTTGATGACTGCCATTTGTCACAGTTGATGTAGAACAAATAAAAAATTGCTACAAATATTTTCTGTGATGATTTCCATATCACATTTTCTGTATTTTACAATACAATTTTAATATTTGAGCAAACAAAACAGTGTGGAATACAGAACACATATATATATATATACACACATATACACACACACGTGTGTGTACGTGGGTGTGCGTGTGTGTGTGCGTGTGTGTGTATGTGTGTGTGTGTGTGTGTGTGTGTGTGTGTGTGTGTGTGTGTGTGTGTGTGTCAGGCAAACACAGACATGGGAAATGCGAGCACATATGCCACATGAAATATATAATAATTCACTGGGATAACATGTGGTAATACCAGAGTGAATATCCAGACAAAATGCCAATATAACATACTTTCTTCTTGAACTTTACATTAAAGATATAGTGTACTCCAGTAAGACACACATACGCACAGACTCGTGGTACACTATTCATGAAATCCTAAAAATCCTACTGAATTTGTCTGGATATAAATACAACATAGATGGCAATAACATGATGGAGTATTGTAATAATTGTATGTATTTGCAGAGATCCTAGTAATATCAAAATGATTATTTTCTGTAATGTGTTTCCAGACACTCATTAACTGTGCACAACTCAGGACAATTGACATGTTCCATGTGTCACTGCAGCACAGATTTTCACAACAACATGTGGAAAAGTAACAAGTGAGTGTACTAAAACGTTTTATAATTTTGGGGGGGTTGTGTGTTTTGGGGCAGCTGTTATTTTTATTATTTTTGTGTGTGTGTGTGTGAATACATACAATTATTACTGTTCATTGGCAATGAAGTCTCTAAAAACTGACAACAAGAAATGCTGCAGAAGACAAGACGTGTTCATCATTAGCTGACTGACACTTCTGTTGCAGTGCTCCTATCAAGACACTGCACAAGTCTTCTCCTTTGGAGCGTGCTGCTGCAAAGTAAACAAAAACATTTATCATCACTCAGCACTGCTACACACATTGATACTTCTTCACCCATTGCTATCCTCAGATATGTTGCACATTAATAACCCATCTACTCAATATTTGTATGCGATATCATTGTATCAGTGTATATTATACCAGAGGCATTTTTGCAAAGCTATATATTGGAAGTTTGTGAGTGAGTAATGGTTACATATTGAACAATCATAATAACAAAAGTGAAAGTACCTGTCTAGATCGAGCCCTTGCTGCTTCCCTCTCACTGGCTTGAAGGGCCTGAGCCAGGGCCAGATCCTCCTCCTGTTGTCTCTCTTCACTACTGTCAATGAGAGACATTATAAGTGAGACTCTCTTCACTACTGTCAATGAGAGACATTACAAGTGAGGCTCTCTTCACTACTGTCAATGAGAGACATTACAAGTGAGACTCTCTTCACTACTGTCAATGAGAGACATTGTAAGTGAGACTCTCTTCACTACTGTCAATGAGAGACATTGTAAGTGAGGCTCTCTTCACTACTGTCAATGAGAGACATTACAAGTGAGGCTCTCTTCACTACTGTCAATGAGAGACATTATAAGTGAGGCTCTCTTCACTACTGTCAATGAGAGACATTACAAGTGAGACTCTCTTCACTACTGTCAATGAGAGACATTACAAGTGAGACTCTCTTCACTACTGTCAATGAGAGACATTATAAGTGAGACTCTCTTCACTACTGTCAATGAGAGACATTACAAGTGAGACTCTCTTCACTACTGTCAATGAGAGACATTATAAGTGAGACTCTCTTCACTACTGTCAATGAGAGACATTACAAGTGAGACTCTCTTCACTACTGTCAATGAGAGACATTATAAGTGAGACTCTCTTCACTACTGTCAATGAGAGACATTACAAGTGAGACTCTCTTCACTACTGTCAATGAGAGACATTACAAGTGAGACTCTCTTCACTACTGTCAATGAGAGACATTACAAGTGAGACTCTCTTCACTACTGTCAATGAGAGACATTATAAGTGAGACTCTCTTCACTACTGTCAATGAGAGACATTACAAGTGAGACTCTCTTCACTACTGTCAATGAGAGACATTATAAGTGAGACTCTCTTCACTGTCAATGAGAGACATTATAAGTGAGACTCTCTTCACTACTGTCAATGAGAGACATTATAAGTGAGACTCTCTTCACTACTGTCAATGAGAGACATTATAAGTGAGACTCTCTTCACTACTGTCAATGAGAGACATTATAAGTGAGACTCTCTTCACTACTGTCAATGAGAGACATTATAAGTGAGACTCTCTTCACTACTGTCAATGAGAGACATTATAAGTGAGACTCTCTTCACTGTCAATGAGAGACATTATAAGTGAGACTCTCTTCACTACTGTCAATGAGAGACATTATAAGTGAGACTCTCTTCACTACTGTCAATGAGAGACATTATAAGTGAGACTCTCTTCACTACTGTCAATGAGAGACATTATAAGTGAGACTCTCTTCACTACTGTCAATGAGAGACATTATAAGTGAGACTCTCTTCACTGTCAATGAGATACATTATAAGTGAGACTCTCTTCACTACTGTCAATGAGAGACATTATAAGTGAGACTCTCTTCACTACTGTCAATGAGAGACATTATAAGTGAGACTCTCTTCACTGTCAATGAGAGACATTATAAGTGAGACTCTCTTCACTACTGTCAATGAGAGACATTATAAGTGAGGCTCTCTTCACTACTGTCAATGAGAGACATTGTAAGTGAGACTCTCTTCACTACTGTCAACGAGAGACATTATAAGTGAGACTCTCTTCACTACTGTCAATGAGAGACATTACAAGTGAGACTCTCTTCACTGTCAATGAGAGACATTATAAGTGAGACTCTCTTCACTACTGTCAATGAGAGACATTACAAGTGAGACTCTCTTCACTACTGTCAATGAGAGACATTATAAGTGAGACTCTCTTCACTACTGTCAATGAGAGACATTATAAGTGAGACTCTCTTCACTGTCAATGAGAGACATTATAAGTGAGACTCTCTTCACTACTGTCAATGAGAGACATTATAAGTGAGACTCTCTTCACTACTGTCAATGAGAGACATTACAAGTGAGACTCTCTTCACTACTGTCAATGAGAGACATTACAAGTGAGACTCTCTTCACTACTGTCAATGAGAGACATTACAAGTGAGACTCTCTTCACTACTGTCAATGAGAGACATTACAAGTGAGACTCTCTTCACTACTGTCAATGAGAGACATTATAAGTGAGACTCTCTTCACTACTGTCAATGAGAGACATTACAAGTGAGACTCTCTTCACTACTGTCAATGAGAGACATTATAAGTGAGACTCTCTTCACTACTGTCAATGAGAGACATTACAAGTGAGACTCTCTTCACTACTGTCAATGAGAGACATTATAAGTGAGACTCTCTTCACTACTGTCAATGAGAGACATTACAAGTGAGACTCTCTTCACTACTGTCAATGAGAGACATTATAAGTGAGACTCTCTTCACTGTCAATGAGAGACATTATAAGTGAGACTCTCTTCACTGTCAATGAGAGACATTATAAGTGAGACTCTCTTCACTACTGTCAATGAGAGACATTATAAGTGAGACTCTCTTCACTACTGTCAATGAGAGACATTATAAGTGAGACTCTCTTCACTACTGTCAATGAGAGACATTATAAGTGAGACTCTCTTCACTACTGTCAATGAGAGACATTATAAGTGAGACTCTCTTCACTGTCAATGAGAGACATTATAAGTGAGACTCTCTTCACTACTGTCAATGAGAGACATTATAAGTGAGACTCTCTTCACTACTGTCAATGAGAGACATTATAAGTGAGACTCTCTTCACTACTGTCAATGAGAGACATTATAAGTGAGACTCTCTTCACTACTGTCAATGAGAGACATTATAAGTGAGACTCTCTTCACTGTCAATGAGATACATTATAAGTGAGACTCTCTTCACTACTGTCAATGAGAGACATTATAAGTGAGACTCTCTTCACTACTGTCAATGAGAGACATTATAAGTGAGACTCTCTTCACTGTCAATGAGAGACATTATAAGTGAGACTCTCTTCACTACTGTCAATGAGAGACATTATAAGTGAGGCTCTCTTCACTACTGTCAATGAGAGACATTGTAAGTGAGACTCTCTTCACTACTGTCAACGAGAGACATTATAAGTGAGACTCTCTTCACTACTGTCAATGAGAGACATTATAAGTGAGACTCTCTTCACTGTCAATGAGAGACATTATAAGTGAGACTCTCTTCACTACTGTCAATGAGAGACATTACAAGTGAGACTCTCTTCACTACTGTCAATGAGAGACATTATAAGTGAGACTCTCTTCACTACTGTCAATGAGAGACATTATAAGTGAGACTCTCTTCACTGTCAATGAGAGACATTATAAGTGAGACTCTCTTCACTACTGTCAATGAGAGACATTATAAGTGAGGCTCTCTTCACTACTGTCAATGAGAGACATTGTAAGTGAGACTCTCTTCACTACTGTCAACGAGAGACATTATAAGTGAGACTCTCTTCACTACTGTCAATGAGAGACATTATAAGTGAGACTCTCTTCACTGTCAATGAGAGACATTATAAGTGAGACTCTCTTCACTACTGTCAATGAGAGACATTACAAGTGAGACTCTCTTCACTACTGTCAATGAGAGACATTATAAGTGAGACTCTCTTCACTACTGTCAATGAGAGACATTACAAGTGAGACTCTCTTCACTACTGTCAATGAGAGACATTATAAGTGAGACTCTCTTCACTACTGTCAATGAGAGACATTACAAGTGAGACTCTCTTCACTACTGTCAATGAGAGACATTATAAGTGAGACTCTCTTCACTGTCAATGAGAGACATTATAAGTGAGACTCTCTTCACTGTCAATGAGAGACATTATAAGTGAGACTCTCTTCACTACTGTCAATGAGAGACATTATAAGTGAGACTCTCTTCACTACTGTCAATGAGAGACATTATAAGTGAGACTCTCTTCACTACTGTCAATGAGAGACATTATAAGTGAGACTCTCTTCACTACTGTCAATGAGAGACATTATAAGTGAGACTCTCTTCACTGTCAATGAGAGACATTATAAGTGAGACTCTCTTCACTACTGTCAATGAGAGACATTATAAGTGAGACTCTCTTCACTACTGTCAATGAGAGACATTATAAGTGAGACTCTCTTCACTACTGTCAATGAGAGACATTATAAGTGAGACTCTCTTCACTACTGTCAATGAGAGACATTATAAGTGAGACTCTCTTCACTGTCAATGAGAGACATTATAAGTGAGACTCTCTTCACTACTGTCAATGAGAGACATTATAAGTGAGACTCTCTTCACTACTGTCAATGAGAGACATTATAAGTGAGACTCTCTTCACTGTCAATGAGAGACATTATAAGTGAGACTCTCTTCACTACTGTCAATGAGAGACATTATAAGTGAGGCTCTCTTCACTACTGTCAATGAGAGACATTGTAAGTGAGACTCTCTTCACTACTGTCAACGAGAGACATTATAAGTGAGACTCTCTTCACTACTGTCAATGAGAGACATTATAAGTGAGACTCTCTTCACTGTCAATGAGAGACATTATAAGTGAGACTCTCTTCACTACTGTCAATGAGAGACATTACAAGTGAGACTCTCTTCACTACTGTCAATGAGAGACATTATAAGTGAGACTCTCTTCACTACTGTCAATGAGAGACATTATAAGTGAGACTCTCTTCACTGTCAATGAGAGACATTATAAGTGAGACTCTCTTCACTACTGTCAATGAGAGACATTATAAGTGAGGCTCTCTTCACTACTGTCAATGAGAGACATTGTAAGTGAGACTCTCTTCACTACTGTCAACGAGAGACATTATAAGTGAGACTCTCTTCACTACTGTCAATGAGAGACATTATAAGTGAGACTCTCTTCACTGTCAATGAGAGACATTATAAGTGAGACTCTCTTCACTACTGTCAATGAGAGACATTACAAGTGAGACTCTCTTCACTACTGTCAATGAGAGACATTATAAGTGAGACTCTCTTCACTACTGTCAATGAGAGACATTACAAGTGAGACTCTCTTCACTACTGTCAATGAGAGACATTACAAGTGAGACTCTCTTCACTACTGTCAATGAGAGACATTATAAGTGAGACTCTCTTCACTACTGTCAATGAGAGACATTATAAGTGAGACTCTCTTCACTACTGTCAATGAGAGACATTATAAGTGAGACTCTCTTCACTACTGTCAATGAGAGACATTATAAGTGAGACTCTCTTCACTGTCAATGAGAGACATTATAAGTGAGACTCTCTTCACTACTGTCAATGAGAGACATTATAAGTGAGGCTCTCTTCACTACTGTCAATGAGAGACATTGTAAGTGAGACTCTCTTCACTACTGTCAATGAGAGACATTGTAAGTGAGACTCTCTTCACTACTGTCAATGAGAGACATTATAAGTGAGACTCTCTTCACTGTCAATGAGAGACATTATAAGTGAGACTCTCTTCACTACTGTCAATGAGAGACATTATAAGTGAGGCTCTCTTCACTACTGTCAATGAGAGACATTATAAGTGAGACTCTCTTCACTGTCAATGAGAGACATTGTAAGTGAGACTCTCTTCACTACTGTCAACGAGAGACATTATAAGTGAGACTCTCTTCACTACTGTCAATGAGAGACATTATAAGTGAGACTCTCTTCACTACTGTCAATGAGAGACATTGTAAGTGAGACTCTCTTCACTACTGTCAATGAGAGACATTATAAGTGAGACTCTCTTCACTACTGTCAATGAGAGACATTATAAGTGAGACTCTCTTCACTGTCAATGAGAGACATTGTAAGTGAGACTCTCTTCACTACTGTCAATGAGAGACATTATAAGTGAGACTCTCTTCACTGTCAATGAGAGACATTGTAAGTGAGACTCTTCACTACTGTCAATGAGAGACATTATAAGTGAGACTCTCTTCACTGTTAATGAGAGACATTGTAAGTGAGACTCTCTTCACTACTGTCAATGAGAGACATTATAAGTGAGACTCTCTTCACTGTCAATGAGAGACATTATAAGTGAGACTCTCTTCACTACTGTCAATGAGAGACATTATAAGTGAGACTCTCTTCACTACTGTCAATGAGAGACATTATAAGTGAGACTCTCTTCACTACTGTCAATGAGAGACATTATAAGTGAGACTCTCTTCACTACTGTCAATGAGAGACATTATAAGTGAGACTCTCTTCACTGTCAATGAGAGACATTATAAGTGAGACTCTCTTCACTGTCAATGAGAGACATTATAAGTGAGACTCTCTTCACTACTGTCAATGAGAGACATTACAAGTGAGACTCTCTTCACTGTCAATGAGAGACATTATAAGTGAGACTCTCTTCACTACTGTCAATGAGAGACATTATAAGTGAGACTCTCTTCACTGTCAATGAGAGACATTATAAGTGAGACTCTCTTCACTACTGTCAATGAGAGACATTATAAGTGAGACTCTCTTCACTACTGTCAATGAGAGACATTATAAGTGAGACTCTCTTCACTACTGTAAATGAGAGACATTATAAGTGAGACTCTCTTCACTGTCAATGAGAGACATTACAAGTGAGACTCTCTTCACTACTGTCAATGAGAGACATTATAGGTGAGACTCTCTTCACTACTGTCAATGAGAGACATTATAAGTGAGACTCTCTTCACTGTCAATGAGAGACATTACAAGTGAGACTCTCTTCACTACTGTCAATGAGAGACATTATAAGTGAGACTCTCTTCACTGTCAATGAGAGACATTACAAGTGAGACTCTCTTCACTACTGTCAATGAGAGACATTATAAGTGAGACTCTCTTCACTACTGTCAATGAGAGACATTATAAGTGAGACTCTCTTCACTGTCAATGAGAGACATTACAAGTGAGACTCTCTTCACTACTGTCAATGAGAGACATTATAAGTGAGACTCTCTTCACTACTGTCAATGAGAGACATTATAAGTGAGACTCTCTTAACTAATGTCAATGAGAGACATTATAAGTGAAACTCTCTTCACTACTGTCAATGAGAGACCTTATCAGTGAGACACACTTCACTACTGTCACTGAGTGTCACTGTGAGACTCGCCTGTGTTCTGCCAATGACTATCCAAGTGACACTTGACACTGTCAATAAGAGATATCTTAAGTGAGGCTCACTAATAGCATCACGTAGCATTCCAATGACAAATCAATTAATGTATTTTTCAGAAGCCTATTGTTACTATATTGTAGAGCGCAGTGGCTCAGGGGTAGACCTCCGGACCCTCGACTAAGAGAACCCGGGTTCGAATCCTGTGCTGCGGTGTTAAAACCTTGGGCAAGTTTTTTCACTCTACATTGCTCCAGTTCACTCAGCTGTATAAATGAGTACCTGGCAATAGACAGTGGTGGATATGTGTACGTGCAGCCTTTCGCACATTAATTGTAGCATGTGGCTGGATGCTTCCCAGAGAAGTTGAGATGGTATTTGATTGAACAGGTCAGCCGGGGAAGTAATGTGTAAAAGCGCTTTGATCAGTCCTATGGACTGGATACTGCGCTATATAAAAACTTACCTTTTTACTATGGTAGAAACATATTACACATACCAAGAACTCAAATATTTTGAGACATTCTCTCAGTCTTTGTCACCGACATGGATTGGATTGATAAGAATACAATAATGTCTTGCACACCGTTAGGTGTTAATTTGTATTTCAAACAGACATAATCTCCATGCTGAGTGATGTCAGGAGATATTTACCTTTGTGCCGCCTTAGTTGGAGGTGTGTCTGAAGTCTGTAAGGACATTGCGATAGCACGGGCCATAGCCTCGTCTTCTGACTGTAAAGCAAGGAACTGGCATCACTATGTGAAACACATGACATGCTTCCAAATTTCATTTAACCATTTGTAAACTAAGGTTACAAAATATAATTTCTATATGTGTGTGTGCACATGTGTGTATGTGTCTATGTGTGTGTTTGTGCGTGAGTCTGTGTGCAGGTATAATATGTATTGTTTGAAACCCTTCTGGGAAAATAAAAGTATCCTTTTCCTTATCATATTACAAGCATACAACCAATGTAACATTTTCCTCTATAAAATACAATAATTTTAAATATAACACAATGTGCTGCATAACATTGGACACACTTTATATTTTACATAATTAATGAATACATCTATGCCATCTACATGTATGCCATTACTGTCTGAAAACCTACCATTCCTGCCTGTAACGCGTGTGCATTGTCTGGTCTCTGCCTTTGCTGTCTCTCCCTGGAAGTGCAACAAGTTGTCTAGTAGGATGATGTGTAAACCTCTAACAAGATATATATCTCACAGTTAAAAATAACAATAAGAAAGATATTGGCTAAGTTGAAAAGACTTAAAATGTTACACGAGTGCAATACTTTGATTGATATTAATTAGTACTGGTGATCAGGCATTTTATTTCAAACAAAAGTTAATAAAAAATCAAATGTATTGTTTTAGTATTTCTAAGGTATCAATAAAGACAGACAATGTGTTGTAAACAATGTGTTGTAAACAATGTGTTGTAAACAATGTGGTGTAAACTGACCGCCCAAATGTGCCAGCAGGTGGAATTTAACTACAGCCCCTTCAAACAATGGTCCACAGTTCTAACCATTCCCTCACCCCCTTAAAGTAACACAAATACTATTATGGATAGACACAGCCATTGCTGAGATGTGGGAGGGACACAGACCTATTGAGGTCCCCGCCAATGGCTGACATCATAGATGACTGTGGAGCACTGCGGTGTCCAGCTGCTGATGACCCAGCCTTGACCGGTGGAGTTGACCGGGCGACTGCGGCCGCTCTGTGGAACATCGCATAAACATTTTATAACACATTCTCTCACAACCTTCTAACACAAACACAATGTCTAAGAATTTCCACTGTTCACTTCACCCATCAGGAATAATAATATGCTGACATTCATATATGTTGACAAACATTGTCTCCGTCACTCACATGGATTGGATTGGCAAGAATACAACAATATTTTGCATGCTATTTATATTTAGGCGTTAATTTATATTTTAGAGCAGACACAAGCTAGTAACGCATTCATAGATATGTGAATGTAATGAATTTGAATAAGTTTGTCACTTAGTGCAAACAAAACATTTTATTACCAGAGTTCTAGTATTCTACCTTGTATCTGTGACATTTGATAGCCATTTTATAAACACATACGCCATTATGCTAGAACTTATTTTGCTTAAAATAATTGTGATTTATTTCTGAGAAGAGTTCATCAGAGAGTAGACACGACACACACCCTGAGTGGGAGATACCTCGGCCCGTCTTCTCAAAGCCCTGGCAACTGTGGTCTGCCTCGAGTCGGTGGCGTAAACAAAAGTTCTTGTGACATCGCTCACACTTGAATGGAATGAGCTACGACAAACACACAGCCACAACTAAGCAACTGAGACCAATAAACTGGACACACAATAATAATAAAAATGTACAATTTATACCAATATTTATATACTGGGTGCCTTACAATCTATAATAATTACGCAATTTATTTTGGTGCTTTATCCTCAGAAACCAACTTCAGTGGCACACCAGTTTCTAGCTACACTGTAGATACTTATACATCCAATTCTCATGAAGCTATGTGGAGCGAAAGCACTTTGACAAAAGGATTAAAAATGGGATTATCTCAATTTATAATCTGATGTTCTAACCACTGTGTTGCTGTACATTATACACAATAATCAATGCAAAAACAGTACAGCCAAGACGTTTTAAAGAGATTTTGAACTGAAAGATATTGCTGCTACTGTGTATTGCAAACATTATGTGACATTGCATATTATCCATAGCAAATGTAGCACTAGTCATGGTGGGTGTTATTTGGCACTTGTTTACCTCTTTGTGTTTACATCCCTTCAAAGCACACCGGTTTGTGTAGATCTACAAATCAAACAGGCAGATGCATGTATTCACGCAGTAAATTTAATTCCAACAGCTCAACAGAGATTACATATATGTACGGTATGGAGCTAAGTGTTTGGTTTACCACAGCAAAGATAGAGCCATTTCCCGAGTCTTGACTCTTGACATAACTAATATGTAAATATCATTGACATGCACTAGATATTATGTACAATATGTTCATTACTTTGAAACATAAACAAGTAGTTATTTGGCTACTTCAATGTAACTAAGTATTAGTGTGATTTCTAAAACAACACTGAAATAACACATTTCTGTATTTCATGCAGCTGTCACTGTGTGAGACTGTGACACTATAGGCACTTAGTGCGGCACAGCCTCGATCAGGTGTGCTACAAGGCCACCACCAAATAAATTATAGCATGTCGCAGAGACACCATTTGATATTTATTTCATATTCCTATTTATTTTGCCAATGTACACCCAACCCATTGTCATGTGACTTACAGCAACTGAATGCGAAGATGCATGATTGCTCCTAACATGTTTTCACATGACAATATAAAGCAATGGTGCCAGCTCTTCAGTTTTAGTTTATCATTTAATATAACCTTATTATGACTATAACATGTTTGTTGAAAGTTTGCTGCCTGGCAGTTTGTGTTCTGTTGCTTTGTGAAGCTTGGAACAATGTTCACAACTTGAAAGATTCTGCTGCAACATGTTCAAATGGTTGGTAAACAAAACATCCAGTTTCAAAACAACATTTATTGGCAATACCCTCTGATGTTTAACTTCCCACACTTCAAACAGCAGACATTCCGTTACAAGTTACTGCTTGGTCAATTTTGGGCCGATAAGCTGGCACCCTCTTTTCCTTCCTTTAAAGTGTGTGATTATAAATTGAGGCACAGCACATATTACACAGGTGCATAATGACATACCTTCCTCTTCTCCTTAGCAGGGTCTGACTGACAGTCGTTGTCAATGTGTTCTCCCACACGTACATCAGGAGACTCACCCTTCTTCACCGGGATAGGGGTGTTACAGAGGGGGCAAACAGGAACCTGGTTGTCCTAAGGGTGATGACAACACATGCATTATCACCTTATACAGAAATCACAAATGAAAAAAATTCTTATTAAACATACAAAAAATAACACATAGTTTGCGTAAAATATTATTAAAAACAAATGTAGTTAAACTAAATCTTTCTACAAAAGTTTATATGTCACTCAAAGCCAATGGCTAACCCAGTTTTTTAAATTAAACACAATGATCATTGATGTTAGCCTGGATTTGATATATATGCATGGCATAACAGCCAACTAGGACCAAGCAATAAGTATGCACTTATACAACAGATACTGAATGAATAATACTTTTAGTCACAAACAAATATGGGGATTATATGCAATATGAATTAAATTACACAGAAGCAAGATGGTTATAAGGATTATTTAAAACCTTGGTTCCGTACAACTAATTCTAGGCTGCATCGATTATTAATTTTATGTAACTTTAATCCATAAACGTTAGATTTATGTATTCAACAATTAATGACGACATCAATAAATTACCTGTAAATTATCTTCTCAACAAAAATGTATTTTACACAGTACCCATTTTATGGCCTACTATTAATTGTCTCACAGGTCACCGTCTCACAAACCTTTGCATAGCTCTCAGTACAGTTATGTCGGGCGTATTGGTAGTGCTCATTGCTGAAAACACAACAGTTAAAAAGGTGAACAAATTAAAACAAAAGTAAGAATAAACCAACAGATGAACAAAGTCCTCGTCAGACACGCATTTTTGTAAATTTTCTAATTCCAGTTTACAAATCTACAGTATTATGTAGAGAACACAAATGGCGAGAGATACATACTACATATGGCCTGCCGTGCCGTGCCATGCCATATTTACGATGTACCAGATATTCCAAAATATAATAGTCAACTAGTATACATGATTACATTCATAAACATAGTACCATTTAGTGAAATGAACTAGGCCTGGGCAAGGAATTTATTATAAAATGTAATTTTTGACTTAACACAACTTTTTAACTTATTACTAGAATAACTCAATATTACATGCATCCAAGGACAACAACATGGTCAACATGTACATAAATTATTAGAATGGTATGACTAATATTTCCAGAGATATGCCATATTGAAAATGTGGGAATATGTTATTTTAGCAAATTGACACTTGGCATGAGACAAGCACAAAATTGAAAAAAGTCACTAAAAGCGATAAAAATATGAAATTGTGAAAGATACATATTATATTCGGATAGTAAAACAAGTTTCGTTCAGCCATGTCATATCGTTTGGGTTTTATATGACATTTTACTTTTTTCCCCGATTACCTCAGGGAAAAATGTCAAAACTTCAAGGTAGGTAGTATAGATTCAAACAACATTTAGTGAAATAAACCAATTTATTCAGCATATTTATTAATTTAGCACAGTTAGAACACCACACATACACATAATTATGTTATATATAACAGAAACACATTATATACAAAGGGAGAACAGAACTGTTTTTTCTTCACAATTTTTTAGACTACCATATGTAATAAGAGAGCTACATGTCTGAATTTGAATAGTGTACATTGTAAGGACAATTGTATACAATAGGGGTGTGTGCACATGTTGCTGAGTGCATGAGTCGCAAGTCATATCAATTAACCCATGTCGTGAATTTGTTTTAAGACCTCTCCAATTTATCATAATGATGTCTTCTCCAGGAAATTACTTACCAGAATATTTTGTGACATGCATCACATTTCACTGGTAGGAAGTCTGCAATGAATCCAATTCAATTTATGTCAACTTGTAATAAAACACTTGCTGTGGGGCAGTGTGGGCTACCATTGTGTCATTGGCCTTATTACCACATGCATGCATGCATCTATTTCTGTAAATATTAAAAGTTCTACTTTCACCAAATATCCAGACAGGAAACTGCTGACAAGTTTTCAGTTTAACATGGATATGTGTTTTATATAAGCATCAGCTAACCACTAATAGATCGGTCATGGGTCAGACAGAGTCCAACAACAGCAGACAGCAGGAATGAGAGGCCATAGGGTCAGCTAATACATAAGCCCTAGAATTTACATGTTGGTGAATATACAAATAGTGCTAGGCAAGACCAAGAAAATTTAACTTGTGTGGGAGGCCAGGCGGTCCCTTACAAACATCCATTCAAATAACAATTTATTGTGCACATTACATTGTTGCCCAAAGATATGTCTAGATGAAAAATTACATGAAAAGTTAGTTCACAGTTCAAACTAAAAATGTAATGATTACTGAGCATTTGGAGGCCCTATGATACATGTAGAACAATCCAGTTAAATAAAATTTCTCATGCATAGTGGCAGGGCCCTAATTTATGTCAATGCCAAATTATAAAAATTGATCCTGAACACTTTCTGAAATGATTAGATATGGGAGCTAATGGCAGATGGCA
>OZ024860.1:30875235-30882735 GCA_964017155.1 Oasisia sp. SBJ-2009 | reverse complement strand
TAATATCGTATTAATCGATCTGTTGACCAATGAATTGTTGACTCTGAGATCGATTAACCCTTTTGTATTGATGCGGCTCACACACTCGCACGCACGCACGCACAAGCAGGCACACACTACATATACGCAAACACTCACGGTTTCGCCACAATATGCTGTGATACATTGAACTATGTACTGTACAGTAGGTCTCAAAGCCAATCCGTATCAAACCAGTCTTAGCCTTGAGCCTCGTCTGGGTGTTGTAGGAATTCAACTTCTTGGTGTTCGGTTGTTTGCTGCTGGCGATCGCAATGGAGAAATGGAACCTACATAGACGAATCGGCTTCCGAATATTGATGAAACTCGGCTTTACACCACTGAGGTTGGCGCTTAGCAGGACATCTACAGTTGTAGATGTCTCCACCTACGACTGTCTATATGACAGAGGGTGGGATTGTTTGAAGTACCAATCGAGCAACAACAGTGTGTGTGTGTGTGTGTGTGTGTGTGTGTGTGTGTGTGTGTGTGTGTGCGTGCGTGTGCGTGCGTGTGCGTGCGTGTGTGCGTGCGTGCTTGTGTGTTTGTGTGTGTCCCCCCTCTCTCCATATATATATATATATATATATATATATATATATATATATATATATATATATATATATATATATATATCCGTCCCTCCCGCCCGCCCCAGTTTACTGCCCCCCTCTCTCTCATATATGCACACGCACAAAAATATGCACACACACGCACGCACGCACGCACGCACGCACACACACACACACACACGCACGCACACACACACACACACACACACACACACGTGCACACACGTGCACACTCATACATACACGTTGCAGGTTGTTGGCATTCTTCATGCTCTCGACGACAACAATGTCTCTAATCGTGAGTAACACAGCGACGACGGCTCTGGTCATCCCAATCGTCCACGGCGTGCTAACTATTCTCGACGAGGACATGATGAGGAGGTATAGCGTCGAGGTGGACGACAAAGGCAATATTGTAGGTAAATATTGGCGCCTTTTGAACATCACCTATCGAACACGTTTTGTCGCTTACAAAGGTTAGTGGACTCTCATGACCAGTCAGCCATCTGTTGTCCAAGATGCATGGTAATCCACTTTACTGGATGGTGAAAAATATGGCTCCACCAACCCTAGCACGCCTGCCACGTTTGCTCATCGGCCATGTCCAGCGACCCCCAGGAGCCGAGCGAAGAATGTGAAATTGTAAAAAAAAAGTTTGTTAATGAGTTTTGGAGCAGTTCGGGCGAGATATAATTTATGGTCTTTTCTCCGTAGAATCGGTGGACTTTTCTCCGTAGAATCGGTGCGCTCAGCTGGAAGACTTAATGAGTTTTGCGTTCCGACAGTCATTTGATAACACCTTCTACATACTGCTTCAAGGCAGATAAACAGCTGATTAGCAACGTGTACGAAACAGAGATGGCTTCGTTTTGCACGCATGTAATAACACGCACGGAGGCACACACGCACGAACGTTTCTACGTAATAATTACATATCATACGTACATACGTAAATATTCACACACAATAATTTTATCCTATCATGCCTTTTCCTAACAGAGCCTCAGAATTCTGCCACTGACGCTCTTGATGTAACCCAAAGGTTAGCGCGTTGTATTTCTTTCAGTCTTTCAACTAACAATCAACATACATGTGAGCGCACACACACGCATAAAAAACCAGACAAACAAACAAACAAATTAACAAACACACACACACACACACACACACACACACACACACACACACACACACACACACACACATACACACAGGGGCGTCGATCCGGTTTTAAAAGTGGGGGGACGGGGGACAATTTTATATATACATATATGTATGTATAATATATATATATATGTATATATATATATATATATATATATATATATATATATATATATATACATGACTGAAATACCCATAACTATTTTTTGTAAATATAAAACATAATTAATTGTTGGTCTGGTACTAATTCTAAACTAAAAAAAGCCTTTTTGTTATGCTATTTACAATAGTTATGTTGGCAACATATATTTGAAGAGGGGCCATGGCCCACCCCAATCACTGAACATTTGGGGGGAGACTTATTTGGACCCAACACTGCTTGCCTGATTCATAGAGTGACAAGATGCAGAGCTTACAGGGGTGCCTGTGTAGGACTTCCCAATCCCACCTTTTGGCAAACAAATTTGTCATCACTAAAATGAGATCCAATTACACAAAGTGCCTAAATCTGCTTGTTCCGCCGTAGGCAATATAAATATCCACCAGGACGACCAGGCTGCAATCAAAGGGGTAACAGGGCAAACGAAAATTAATAATCTATTATGTGCTTGATGGTTAATGCCTATTAATATATCAACACATCATCATCGTCATCATGCTGTCGGTCGCGAAGCGACAAAGACTGCTTCCATCACTTGACTCTTGCTCTCCATCTGTCTCTCTACTGTGAGAGTGATGTCCAGGAGTCGATCTTTATGTCTCTCAGCTTCAGGTTTCTCTTGATGGTATCTTTGAACCGGAGACGAGGGCGCCCTCTCTTTCTGTGACCAGAAAACAGTTGGGAGTAGAGAACCTGCTTCGGTAGCCTGTCTGATGACATCCTCATGAGGTGTCCAGTCCACCGGAGATTCTTTCTGATCAGAAGATCTTCCATAGATGGCAGCCCTGTCCGTTCGAGTATTTCCTTGTTTGTCACTTTGTCCATCCAGGTTATCCTCATGATCGAACGCAGATGTCGCATCATGAAGGCGTGCAACTTTTTCACCTGTCGTCTGTACACTGTCCAGGCCTCGGCTCCGTATAGGAGGGTGGACAGCACAATTGCACGGTATATCTTGCCTTTAACCCGCATGGACACATGGTGGTTGTTCCAGAGTCTCTGGCGTAGTCGGCCGAAAGATGCACTAGCCTTGGCCATCCTCCTCTGTATTTCATCGTCAATGCATCCGTCACTTGATATAGTGCTTCCGAGGTAGGTGAATTCCATAACAGAGTTCAGCTTGTTTCCATCAACCATGATATCCTCCTCTCGGGTTCTTGTAGAGTTGGGTTGGTACAGCACTTCGGTCTTCTTGATGTTAATCTTCAGGCCGAACTTCTTTGACGCACTGGAAAAAGCATCCACTATTTTCTGCATCTCTTCAGCAGAGTGTGCAACCAGTGCACTGTCATCTGCGAATAGCAGCTCCCTCATCAGTATCCGTGTAGTCTTGGTCTTCGCTCTGAAGTGTGCGACGTTGAATAGGTCAGCGCTCTGTCTGGACTGTATGTAGATGCCATCCCCCATGTCTCGGAAAGCATTGTCGAGCATTGCTGATAGGAAGATGGAAAAGAGCGTGGGCGCCAGTACACAGCCTTGCTTGACCCCATTTGTGACCCTGAACGATTCCGAGACTTCCCCTCCAACATTAACAGTCGCCATCATTCCGGTATGTAGTGCCTCGATCATTGTTGTGAACTTCTCTGGGCAGCCATACTTCTTCAGTAGCTGCCATAGTCCGGTCCTCCCAACTGTATCGAACGCCTTACTGAAGTCGACAAATACCATGTACAGTGGTCGGTCCTGCTCAATGCACTTTTCTTGTAGTTGTCGGAGACAAAATATCATATCCACGGTGCTCCGGTTACCTCTGAAGCCACATTGTGTCTCCGGAACTACCTCTGGTGTTAGGTGGGTAGATAGTCTGTTGAGGAGGATCCTGGCGAAGATCTTGCCTGCTATGGAAAGAAGAGAGATTCCTCTATAGTTTCCACAGTCTGTTCGATCACCTTTCTTGTAGATGGTTATAATGCTTGCATCCTTCCATGCTTGTGGTACAGAACCCATCTCCCAGGCATTGGTGATTAGTTGGTGCAGTCTGCTGAACAGATTGTCTCCTCCATGCTTCCATACTTCTGCAGGAATTCCATCTCCTCCAGGTGCTTTGCCATCTTTCAGGCTGGCGATTGCTCTAGCCATCTCATCCATAGTTGGAATCTCATCAAGGCTTGTCTTGGTAATGCGCTGCGGGATGTTGTCCAGAGCTTCGTGATCTATGTCGCCAGGGACGTTGAGTAGCTTCTGGAAGTGTTCACTCCATCTTGCCACAACTCTCTTGCTGTCAGAGAAGGTTTCCATTCCGTCTGTTGATTTTAGTTGAACAGGTCCCTTCTTTTTGGGTCCCCACACTTCCTTCAGTCCATTGTAGAAGCCCTTCATGTTGTTACTGTCGGCAGCTCTCTGCAGCTCCACTGCTTTCCTTTCCCACCAGTCCGACTTCAGTGCACGGGTGTGTTTTTGTAGCAGTCTGCAGGCATCTTTGTATGCTGCAGTGGTGGATCTAGTGCTCCTGGTTTGCAACACTCTCTGGTGGGCTTGATCTCTTCTGCTCATAAGAGTCTGTAGCTCCTGGTCGTTGGGGTCGAACCAGTCCTGGTGTTTTCTGTCTGGCTTGCCAAGATATGTCTTGGCTGTGTTGTACACAACCTGCTGCAGAGCTGCCCATTCCTCGTCTGGTGTTGAGTTTTCCTTCTCCCAGTGGGCGAGAGCACTGTCCATCTCCTGCTCAAAACTCTCCCTATGGCTGATGGTACTTAGTTTTGCAGTGTTGAGCTTGGTCGGCTTATTTGTCCCTTGCCTGTTGTGCTTTTGTCGTATTCTGAAAGCCACTTTTGATCTCAGCATCTGGTGATCGGTCCAGCAGTTTGCTCCACGCATGGCTCGGGTGCTGTGGATGTCCATCTTATCCCGACACCTCGTGATGATGAAGTCGATCATATGCCAGTGTTTGGAACGAGGATGCATCCAGGTGGTCTTGCGTTCATCCTTCTGATTGAACATGGTGTTCGTCACTATCAGTTCGAACTCAGAGCACAGAGCCAGTAGAAGTTCGCCATTGGAGTTGCATTTCCCAATCCCATGTTTGCCCATGACCAAGGGCCACTTGTCATTGTCTCTTCCTATCCTCGTATTGAAGTCTCCTATCAGCAGTAGCTTATCGGTATGAGGGATGCCCCTGAGCATACTTGTGAGCTGGTTGTAGAAGGCCTCCTTGTTTTCGTCTGGGTTTGTCATTGTCGGAGCATACACGTTGATAATTGTAGCAAAGTTGTCCTTGCTCAGAGGTAGTCTCATCGTCATGATTCTGTCACTTACTGGCCGTGGCATTTCTGTCAGCTTTGTGATGATATCCTTTTTGATAGCAAAGCCCACTCCGGTCTCCCTTCTTTCTCCTTCGGGTTTGCCACTCCAGAAGAAAGAGTATTCCAAGTCGTCGAGACTACCAGACTCTGAGAACCTTGTTTCACATAGGGCGGCGATGTCGATGTTGTATTTGGCAAGTTCCATTGCTACTAGTGCCGTACGTCTTTCTGGTCGGTTAGCTCCTTCTCGGTCGAGGAGAGTCCTGACGTTCCATTGTCCAATTGTCAGTAGTTGTCTTCTTTGTCTTCTTCTTCTTCCTAGCTGATTTTCCACTGTCGACGGAAGATGAGGTCGAGCAGCGCGGTCCTTGGTAACCCGGGCGACGGCCGATCCGGTATCATGTTTCGTGCAGTTGTACATTTCATGGAAGCTGCTAGCAAAAACTTTTGAAGTACCGCTGGCTTTTGCAAGTTACTAGCGACACTCTCTCGGGGAACAAATAGAGGTCTCACACCGGCAAGAACATGTCAAGACAGGCGCAAACTATTTGTCCCTGCAGTGGCTGGTCGAGAGATGTTGGGAGTTCCATACACCAACCGCCCTTGATGCTGCCACAGTGACATGGTTTTCTGTTTAGGGTTTGCTCCCTTAGCCTTCGGTTCTGACAAGAACCTATACCACAAGGCAGTGGTTTACAACTCTGCATGGCAGGGGCGTCAAACTCCCTGAGGTATTGCAATACCTGAGGTACTGCAATACCTGCATACCATATATCAACACAAGGGTGCAAAATAACAGAGCCCGGCATGATGAATATTTACTGGACTAAGAGCAACGTGCGGGCTGCGGCCCACCAAGCAATTTATTTAGTTATTTTCCACTAGGTAGTCGGAAGTTTAGTTCTTATTATTAATTTTACTACTAGAACGATGTAGGGTTTTTAAGAGAGGGGAGTGATCAGTCTCGCTATATATGCCTATAAATTTGTTTTATGAACATAAAAGTATGAGGACATTTCCTTTGCTGACCCCCTCAGGCCGCGGGGTGGTCAGCGTCCCCCTCGTCCCCCACTGATCGACGCCCATGGTGTGCCTGTGTAGAACTTCCCAATCCAACATTTTGGCAAATACATTTTTTATCACTCATATGGGAATTAGTTGCACAAAGTGCAGGAATCCGCCGCTTCTGCGGTCGGCGATAAGCAAAAATGTCATCATTTAAAATGTGCTTGATGGCTAGAGCCTATTAATAATATCAACACAATGTTGCAAACTGATAGAGCCCGGCAGCGGCTTACATTTTTCCGATAGTTATAAACTTTCCGATTGGCCTTTCTGCGTATGCACGACAAATTAAAAATCATCAATGTGCAGCGAAATAACAAAGCATTTTTCGTATAAATGCCACGGGCTGTTCGATAACTCTCCTGTGATGACTACTGTGAAGAGTTGTCTAAAATTTCGTTCAATACATTAAAATATTACGTTTGTTTAAATAACTACCACGGATTATGGCAAAACATGCCTCAAAACCTGTTTGCCTCGTGTTAATTTGCGATAAATAACTTTGCTGAACTTCATATCGCGAGTTTATTGTCTAGGTAGTCCTATGGCATTTAAGAGAGAGGCGTGTTGAGTCAGGCTATATGCCTCGCAATTTTTCTGCAATAAAAAGTGGGGGGGGGGGACAATTCCTATGCTGTCCCCCCACCCTGAAAAGTGGGGGGGGGGACGCGTCCCCCCCCGTCCCCCACCGATCGACGCCCGTGCACACACACACACACACACACACACACACACACACACACACACACACACACACACACACACACACACACACACACACACACACACACACACACACACACACACACACACACACACACACCTCTCTCTCTCTCACTCCGACAAAGTTGTAATATATGGTCTATGCTTAAAGTCATCTTTGATGTGTCGCTTTGTCGAAGGCTATTTTTAAATCTAAATATATTACATCTATTGCTAATCCCTTGTATACACACTTAGTGACATCCTCCAAAAACATGACTTGTTTGTTCAGCATGACCTCGCTTTTAGAAACTAAGGGTTTATTGAGTAAATTACGTTTAACAAAATCGAACAAATAATGGTCTTTAATTAATTTCTAACTGTTTGCAAATTACCGATGTCAAACTCATTGGTCTACAGTGTGTTGGTGACTGCGTTTTGTGTAGTAATCATTCCAAACTACAGGACAGTGAGCGACGAAGCGAAGAACCACGCGAAGATTCTAGTGCGATGTAACAAGGCACTGCGACTGTGCGTGCCTCTAGCGGCCTGCATCGGCGGCATGATGACACTCGCG
>OZ024860.1:30535235-30870235 GCA_964017155.1 Oasisia sp. SBJ-2009 | reverse complement strand
AAAACATTTGCACGCATACGAATGCTTCATTCTACACGTGGACATGTCGTTCACGGCTACACATAGGCAATAGGCATTCATATTATGTGTGTATGTTTTATTTGTTTGTATGTATATATGTATATATATATATATATATATATATATATATATATATCACGTTCAATTAGTGAGAGGTTCACACACATACACACACACACACTCACACACACACACACACACACACACACACACACACACACACACACACACACACACACACACACACACACACACACATAGTATGAATTCTATGTGTAGCTCTGAACAACATGTTCACGTATATATATATATATATATATATATATATATATATATATATATACGTGAACACATACACACACACACACACACACACACACACACATACACACACGCACGCACGCACGCACGCACACACACACACACACGTGTAGAATGAAGTATTCGTATATATACATATATATATATATATATATATATATATATATGTGTGTGTGTGCGTGCGTGCGTGCGTGCGTGTGTGTATGTGTGTGTGTGTGTGTGTGTGTGTGTGTGTGTGTGTGTGTGTGTGTGTGTGTATGTGTGTGTGTGTTTTATGCATGTATGTAACATTCAGCTGTATGTGTGTGTATGTATGTATGTATGTATGTATGTATGTGTGTGTGTGTGTGTGTGTGTGTGTGTGTGTGTGTGTGTGTGTGTGTGTGTGTGTGTGTGTATGTGTGAGTATGTGTGTGAACCTCTCACTAATTGAACGTGATATATATCATCATCATGCTGTCGGTCGCGAAGCGACAAAGACTGCTTCCATCACTTGACTGTTGCTCTCCATTTATCTTTCTGCTGTGAGAGTGATGTCCAGGAGTCGATCTTTATGTCTCTCAGCTTCAGGTTTCTCTTGATGGTATCCTTGAACCGGAGACGAGGGCGCCCTCTCTTTCTCTGACCAGAAGACAGTTGGGAGTAGAGAACCTGCTTTGGTAGCCTGTCTGGTGACATCCTCATGAGGTGTCCAGTCCACCGGAGATTCTTTCTGATCAGAAGATCTTCCATAGATGGCAGCCCTGTCCGTTCGAGTATTTCCTTGTTTGTCACTTTGTCCATCCAGGTTATCCTCATGATCGATCGCAGATGTCGCATCATGAAGGCATGCAGCTTTTTCACCTGTCGTCTGTACACTGTCCAGGCCTCGGCTCCGTATAGGAAGGTGGACAGCACGATTGCACGGTATATCTTGCCTTTAACCCGCATGGACACATGGTGGTTGTTCCAGAGTCTCTGGCGTAGTCGGCCGAAAGATGCACTAGCCTTGGCCATCCTCCTCTGTATTTCATCGTCAATGCATCCATCACTTGATATAGTGCTTCCGAGGTAGGTGAATTCCAGAACAGAGTTCAACTTGTTTCCATCAACCATGATATCCTCCTCTCGGGTTCTTGTAGAGTTGGGTTGGTACAGCACCTCGGTCTTCTTGATGTTAATCTTCAGGCCAAACTTCTTTGACGCATTGGAGAAAGCATCCACTATATTCTGCATCTCTTCAGCAGAGTGTGCAACCAGTGCACTGTCATTTGCGAATAGCAGCTCTCTCATCAGTATCCGTGTAGTCTTGGTCTTCGCTCTGAAGTGTGCGACGTTGAATAGGTCAGCGCTCTGTCTGGACTGTATGTAGACGCCATCCCCCATGTCTCGGAAAGCATCATCGAGCATTGCTGATAGGAAGATGGAGAACAGCGTGGGGGCCAGTACACATCCTTGCTTGACCCCATTTGTGACACTGAACGATTCCGAGACTTCCCCTCCAACACTAACATTCGCCATCATTCCGGTATGTAGTGCCTCGATCATTGTTGTTAACTTCTCTGGGCATCCATACTTCCTCAGTAGCTGCCATAGCCCGGTCCTCCCAACTGTATCGAACGCCTTACTGAAGTCGACAAATGCCATGTACAGTGGTCGGTCCTGCTCAATGCACTTTTCTTGTAGTTGTCGGAGACAAAATATCATATCCACGGTGCTCCGGTTACCTCTGAAGCCACATTGAGTCTTGAGTCTCTGGAACTACCTCTGGTGTTATGTGGGTAGATAGTCTGTTGAGTAGGATCCTGGCGAAGATCTTGCCTGCTATGGAAAGAAGAGAGATTCCTTTATAGTTCCCACAGTCTGTTCGATCACCTTGCTTGTAGATGGTTACAATGCTGGCATCCTTCCATGCTTGTGGTACAGAACCCACCTCCCAGGCATTGGTGATTAGTTGGTGCAGTCTGCTGAACAGATTGTCTTCTCCGTGCTTCCATACTTCTGCAGGAATTCCATCTCCTCCAGGTGCTTTGTCATCTTTCAGGCCGGCGATTGCTTTAGCCATCTCATCCATAGTTGGAATCTCATCTAGGCTTGTCTTGATAATGCGCTGCGGGATGTTGTCCAAAGCTTCGTGATCTATGTCTCCAGGGACGTTGAGTAGCTTCTGGAAGTGTTCACTCCATCTTGCCACAACTCTCTTGCTGTCAGAGAAGGTCTCCATTCCATCTGCTGATTTCAGTTGAACAGGTCCCTTCTTTTTGGGTCCCCACACTTCCTTCAGTCCATTGTAGAAGCCCTTCATGTTGTTACTGTCAGCAGCTCTCTGCAGCTCCACTGCCTTCCTTTCCCACCAGTCTGACTTCAGTGCACGGGTGTGCTTTTGTAGCAGTCTGCAGGCGTCTTTATATGCTGCAGTGGTGGATCTAGTGCTCCTGGTTTGCAACACTCTCTGGTGGGCTTGGTCTCTTCTGCTCATAAGAGTTTGTAGCTCCTGGTCGTTGGGGTCGAACCAGTCCTGGTGTTTTCTGTCTGGCTTGCCAATATATGTCTTGGCTGTGTTGTACACGACCTGCTGCAGAGCTGCCCATTTCTCGTCTGGTGTTGAGTTTTCCTTCTCCTCCCATTGGGCGAGAGCACTGTCCATCTCCTGCTCAAAACTCTCCCTATGGCTGGTGGTACTTAGTTTTGCTGTGTTGAGCTTGGTCGGCTTACTTGTTCCTTGCCTGCTGTGCTTTTGTCGTATTCTGAAAGCCACTTTTGACCTCAGCATCTGGTGATCGGTCCAACAGTTTGCTCCACGCATGGCCCGGGTACTGTGGATGTCCATCTTATCCCGACACCTCGTGATGATGAAGTCGATCATATGTCAGTGTTTCGAACGAGGATGCATCCAGGTGATCTTGCGTTCATCCTTCTGCTTGAACATGGTGTTCGTCACTATCAGTTCGAACTCAGAGCACAGAGCCAGTAGAAGCTCGCCATTGGAGTTGCATTTCCCAATCCCATGTTTGCCCATGACCAAGGGCCACTTGTCATTGTCTCTTCCTATCCTCGCATTGAAGTCTGCTATCAGCAGTAGCTTATCTGTACGAGGGATGCCACTGAGCACACTTGCCAGCTGGTTGTAGAAGGCCTCCTTGTTTTCGTCTGGGTTTGTCATTGTCGGAGCATATACGCTGATAATTGTAGCAAAGTTGTCCTTGCTCAGAGGTAGTCTCATCGTCATGATTCTGTCACTTACTGGCCGTGGCATTTCTGTCAGCTTTGTGACGATATCATTTTTGATAGCAAAGCCCACTCCGGCCTCCCTTCTTTCTCCTTCGGGTTTGCCACTCCAGAAGAAAGAGTCGTTGAGACTACCAGACTCTGAGAACCTTGTTTCACATAGGACGGCGATGTCGATGTTGTATTTGGCAAGTTCCATTGCTACTAGTGCCGTACGTCTTTCTGGTCGGTTAGCTCCTTCTCGGTCGAGGAGAGTCCTGACGTTCCATTGTCCAATTGTCAGTAGTTGTTTTCTTTGTCTTCTTCTTCCTAGCTGATTTTTCACTGTCGATGGAAGATGAGGTCGAGCAGCGCGGTCCTTGTTAACCCGGGCGACGGCCGATCCGGTATCATGTTTCGTGCAGTTGTACATTTCATGGAAGCTGCTAGCAAAATTTGTTGAAGTGCCGCTGGCTTTTGCAAGTTACTAGCGACACTCGCTCGGGGAACAAATAGAGGTCTCACACCGGCAAGAACATTTCAAGACAGGCGCAAACTATTTGTCCCTGCAGTGGCTGGTCGAGAGATGTTGGGAGTTCCATACATCAACCGCCCTTGATGCTGCCACAGTGACATGGTTTTCTGGTTAGGGTTTGCTCCCTTAGCCTTCGGTTCTGACAAGAACCTGTACCACTAGGCAGTGGTTTACAACTCTGCATGGCAGGGACGTCAAACTCCCTGAGGTATTGCAATACCTGCATTGCAATACCTGCATACCGTGATATATATATATATATATATATATATATATATATATATATACAATTGTTATTGTATGCACTGTATTTGTATGATGTAAAATGTGTTGTCATTGTTGAAATAAATATTCGTTCGTTCGTTCGTTCGTTCGTTCGTTCGTTCGTTCGTTCGTTCGTTCGTTCGTTCGTTCGTTCGTTCGTTCGTTCGTTCGTTCGTTCGTTCGTTCGTTCGTTCGTTCGTTCGTTCGTTCGTTCGTTCGTTCGTTCGTTCGTTCGTTCGTTCGTTCGTTCGTTCGTTCGTTCATATATATATATATATATATATATATATATATATATATATATATATATATATATATATATATATATATATAAGACTGCGACATGGCCGCTGTTGTAGGTTCATAACTGACGCCTCCAGTGCCATCCTCATTGGCATCATTATGTTCGCCTTTCCATCAAAATTTCCCAATGCCGTTTGCTGTCGCAATCCGGACGGTAAGATAATCTGCCTTGCGAATCTTAGCGTTAGCTACATTAGTTCGCAGTCCAAAATACGTTCACTTCCAAACAGTGGGTGATTGTATGATTTTCACGACGTTTAGCAAATGTCAATCGCTCCAGTACCGTCATCTATCGAATGGAACTTACTACTTATATTAATGCACATTGACATTATTGTGTATATAAAAAACATCGGCAAACAAGCATATTATAAACATGACTAACTTTCATCTGGTCACTAAACGAAAGTATCAAAAAGTATAGCCGTTTTGTATAAAAGGAAGGATGTTCTTGACATTCAAGCATTACGCACGTTATACAAATGACTTGTTGAATCAATATATGTCTTATTGACAATGATATCCATCAGCGGCTATAACAGAAAGCCCAATGGTACACCAGGACAGTCACTGTTCCACCGACATGGCCACTGGCTTCACTAACAATAATATATATATATATATATATATATATATATATATATATATATATATATATATATATATATATATGTATATTTATGTATGTATGTATGTATATATATATGTATATATATATATATATATATATATATATATATATATATATATATATATATGTGTAATATGTATATATGGAATATGTATATATGTATATATATATATATATATATATATATATATATATATATATGTATGTATATATATATGTATATATATATATATATATATCATAGCAAGGACACTGGACATTTCAAGAGGATGTGTTTGTCGAGTATGCGTCACGAATCCAAACGGTGAATAGAGGATCTGCCTCGACCCGCGATATCCCAACCGTTTGGTTAATCGTGAGCACCACTACACCGACAATGGACGCCGTGCTACTACGATTATCAAACGCCGTAGTGGCTACTGGAACGTGACGCTAGACAACGAGTCGCTCTTCCTGACCTGACGACGCTCAACACACCTTTTGGTTACTACTTCTAACTATTTCCATTTGGGCTCCGCCCAGGATGTATTCCAGATGACGGTTGGCATGACTTTTGAAGGCCTGCCAGGTGTGGTTGTAATCGCAGACTACATCGTGGCGTTCTGCTGTGAATCCGCCGATCATGACGCGAGTCTCTATGGGGAACGTCAGCGCTCGAAAGAGATATAGGCTTCAACTACAACGAACACAACTAACTGCTTCTTCAAGCAGCCGCGGATAATATCCTACGGACGTCATCTCACAGACAACGGCTAATTTGAACCAGACCATAATAACATCAAGTCGATAACCGATAATCTCGATATGCCATCACCGAAATAATCTCAGAGATGCAGTCAGTGCTGGTTATGGCAAACTACTTGGCAAGATTCACGAGGAATCTCGCAAGTGTAGCAGTACTACTGTTGGAATTGACGAAGAAAGACACCGAGTACATGCGACAATCTGATTGACAGAAGGCCTTCGACTTGTGTAAATAAACCATCAGCGCGCCGGAAGTGCAAGCCTACTTCGACGGAAGTAACCGTGTGGGCGTGCAGACAGACGCCAGCACGAGGACGTGGGCGCCGCGCTACGGCAAGACAGGCAGCCAGTGACATTCGCATCTAAAGTCTGACTGACACAGTGTTGACACTGCAGGCAAACATGACTATGTATAAAATACTATTAATATGTTCTCACTGCCTGTGTGTGCCAATGATAAGAAAGTCTGCTTTACGTGCATTTAGCTTTAATCTACTCTCAGTCATCCAGTGACAAATATCATCAAAACCATTTCCAAATTGCTTCATGGAACATTTAGAATCTGGAGTAGACAAGAATATATAAATATCTTAAATCTCTTATGTCTACAACTAAGATAATATTTAAACTACACCAGACCCACCATACAAAAAAGGGAAAAGTTCCATGCTAATAGTACCGATTAATAGTAGCAAACGCAACCGGCTGATTAAGGCAAGCGCAGTAACCATTATCTATATTTAAAGTGATAACATTGTGCACTTTTAAGAGAGCCATCTCCATAGAATTAAGCTGTTTGTATGCAGATGAGAATACATTTGACAGATTATTTGAATTAATATGAGATCCAACCTGTATTGTAAGTACACCATCATTAAGAGCAATTCGTGCCTTGGATAGTGATCGCTGGAGAAGGGTGGTCGCCTAAGACAGGTTATGGTGTATTCATATAGTGCAGTTATTGTGTGAGGGGACGCGCTGAACGTGAAATTGATAAAATGATAACTCGTGCGATGTGTCGGTCATGTACCGGATGTGACGTGTGTCGTCAGAGGGACCAGTGTCGTACCCGGGCCTGCTTGATTGGCCGCATGTGCACAAGAAGATGCCGTGGGGAATGTTGCTGATGGTCGGCGCTGGCGCTGGGTTCGCCATGGCAATCGAGGTCAGTCCGTACGACTCCGCGGGTGTGTTGTATGGTTGACAACCCACACAAACAAGCACGCGCACATTGCTTACACTAGCTTCAAAGGGCCTGTAAACAAAATAGGCCTACACAATGTTCCATTAAACATGCCGATAGGCGGCGATAGCATAAGTTTGCTACGAAGTATGTACATCATAATCATGATAATTTAGTATATGTAGCCGTAGGCCATAAATATGTATTTGTTATACTCACACACGCAGGGATATGTGTGCACACACACGCGCGCGCACACACATTCTACTTTTAAAGCATAGTATGTGTATGTATTTATTTTTAATTATTCCTTCAATACATCGTTTGTGTACCGACAGTGTCGTAGCCAGAGGGGGGCAGGGGGCCATATGCTCCCAATCATGGAAACAGATTAGGACGGTGGGGAACGGAGTACCAATAACTGGCTGCCTGATTAATAGAGTCACAAAGTACAGTGAGTTTCAGGATGTCTGTGTAAGATTTTCTTTCCCAGTTCTACCATTTCACAAAAGAAGTCATAATTCAAATATAATTAAGTTATTAATACTTCTGTCGCTGGCTGCAACATAAAAATTGACAAAGCAATGGCAATGTCATTGTTTTCAATATGCATGATTGCAAATGGCTATTAAAGATTCAAAATAATAGTTGTCCGGTTACTAGACTAGTGTCATGTCATTGAATTTTTTGTCTTTATTGTGTTGGCATCACCGTCGTCAGGGTGAGTTGACCATGATTTCCTTTTCCATTGTCTTTTTTCTTCCTCTCACTTTTCTTTTACTACGTTCTCTGTCAGCATTCTCCAATACCTTCTCTCTATCGGTAATGTTTTACATTCTTCTCCCACTCTTTCTATGTCACTTTCAATGCAATCTCCGTCGCAATTTTGATCTTCCTCGCTTCCAATTCCCATCCACTTTCTGGACATCTGGTCTCTTTGCCAGTTTTTCATCTGCCATCTTTCTACATGATCAGCCCATGTGCTCCTCACCAATTTCTTCTTAGAACTTTCCTTCATTCCAACCGCCACTCTCATTTCATCCATTTTCTCTTGTCAGCTCTCTTAACTCCCACGATTATTCTTACCAGGTTGTTTTTCGCAAATCTGGACCTTCTGTTGTTTCTCTGTTGTGCCATCGTCTCCAATGCATCCGTGTATGCTGAGCACATTTCCTTTACGTTTACGTGATATGCGTCTGTCTCCCATCACCCCTTCGACTTTCCTCCAAGTGTTTGCGCCGGCTGAACTCCGCATTGTAACCAAAGCAATTAATGTAGTGGATTTTGCGCTGGGAAGATGCCACTTCCTATCATGAATTTATAAATTGTAATACGCAACATCACAAGTTGTGAATTAAGTTACTGGTTGAACGCCAACGCCACATAATTTATGTTAAGGTAGGGATGTTTAATTATTGTTTCATCAGAGTAAGCGACTACATGTACATGTTGGTAATTGTCATGGTCTTTGTCAGTACGTTTGGGAGAGTAGAATGAGGAATGTGATGGTTAGCTATAGGCTTATGTTATGTATGAATGGGCTTTGGGTTCGTGTCGGTATTCATTTTAAGCGAGTTGGGTTTGAATATATATATATATATATATATATATATATATATATATATATATATATATATATATATATATATATATATGGGTTTGAATATATATATATTATATGTATATATATATATATATATAATAATTTTTTTTATAGTTTGCCTGATTGTCGGGTGGCCCCCTCCAATGCAAAATCCTGGCTACGCCATTGCATGTATATCGAGGTTATTTACATATATTTTACACACATACATTACGACCTCCGCAGAAGTCTGGCCTTGCGGCAGTGATTGGCACATGGATGTACGACTTCAACGACAAATCACCGGCATTCTTAGTCTTCATTACGTGCGCCATCGCGACCACTATCAGTCAGGTGACGAGCAACGCTGACGCCGTAATCATGCTGCTGCCGTACATCAAGGACATCGTACGTTTTACCAATATCCGGTCAACACTAACAGGAGAGGCCCGTTTACATGAGCATGCTGTGTCGTGCAAACTCGGGAAAACTCTCATGAGATAACCATGTTATGGTCAGTTAGAAACGCCAAATTATTGTTACGATGTAGTCTAAAGTAGACCAGGTATGAATTTAGTTTTAAGACGATATTTAATATGGCCAGACAGCGACCGCTCGATTATGAACTGTAGATCTAAATTCACTAAATCTCACTTGCAATAAACTGCATGATATGCTTTTTCGTGCAATATAACCAACAACATTTGTACGAATAGGCAGGCCTTTATTCCAACCGTGCCGACAATTTCTGCATGGTATCCTTCTACGTTTTATGATGTTAATTCGTATCAGCCCTTAGTCAATTCAACACACTGTGATTCCATTTGTTTAAAACCTGGCTGTTTTCTTCACTAAGACAAACTGGAAGGCAGATGTGTGTGTGTGTGTGTGTGTGTGTGTGTGCGTGCGTGCGTGCGTGCGTGCGAGCGAGCGTGCGTGCGTGCGTGCGCAACATGCCACGTTCCGGTGTAGGGCCTAAGCTGCGTTAATGCTGTCAGGTGGACAAGATCCACGTCAACCCCCTGCGGCTCATGGTGCCTGTGGCCCTGTGCAGTTCCTACGGGTTCTTCCTCCCTGTCAGCACGCCACCCAATGCCATCATTTTCGCCTTCGGACGCGTCGAGATTACTGACATGGTGAGTTCTTAAAGGAGCTTGCTCGTTCGTTTTCTGTCAGTATAAAATGTAGAATATAAATTATTAAAACAACATTAACAGAATTGCAAATTGTGTAATTACAATCACATTGTTAACGTCCTTTTTAATTACAAAAACATTGTAAGACATACCGAATTTCAAGGAACTCGCCATTGTTGACCAAAAACGATGTACCATTAGCAATTCTCTATGTAATACTCTTCACCAATCCGACACACACACACACACACACACACACACACACACACACACACACACACACACACACACACACACACACACACACACACACACACACACACACACACATATATATATATATATACATATATGATTTATATGCATTAATTCAACATGCGGAAATCATAAGAAATGTTATGAACTGTTATTCACGTAAATATTTCAATATTTTGTCGCCTTACCATTACAAAAAACATGGCACCCACCACCCAAGCAAAGAACAAGCTAGCAGCCGCACCAACAAAGATGGAAAGGAGTACGTTAAACATCATATACAGGGACAGAAAAACAAACAGAGGAAAGACAAAGGTCACAAACGTGATTGAACAAGTCAGAAGAAGTCACGGAAGTGGACGTTAACGGGATACAAGATAACCGATGGACACTGCGTATCACCACATGGAAATTCCACGAAAGGAAAAGACCTAGAGGAAGACCGTCGAGACGGTGGAGAGACGAACTAGACGACTACTGGAAGGGTACCATCTGGCAGAGGATAGCGCAAGATAGAGGTGGAAGCAGCATGTGAGGCCTTCACCCAACCACGGGACACAATGGCTGTTCTCTGTAGATGGCTGTGATATGTAAATGTAGAAAATGGCTGATTGTCGATTGTTCTGTGCTATCTGCCTTCGCCCAGCCACGGAACATATATATATATATATATATATATATATATATATATATATATATATATATATATATATTCAGAGCGCATTTCTTCTAAACGTCAAGTGCATTATATTACGGGGATTTCCAGCCAGTCCGTCCACTGTTATGCATCCACAGTTTCACTTTTGGCCTGTTCAAAAAGTTCAAATAATTCTGTATAATAAAGGCTGTTACTGCTTACAATCTTACAGTGTGGCATATTAAAACATCATTTTTGTTTGGTAAACCGACTGTGTACAAGTCTAACAACTGTATACTATGACAAAGAATGGACTACGTGCCGGGATCGATCTCCGTGGTTAAAATATTACGCTAGTAGCAAACTGATAATGTGCTGGCTATCAACTTTTAAGGTTCGAAACTCTCTCACTCTTTACATCCGTATCAACGAGAGCAGAACCATAATATTCATCATAACCTTTCAATAAAGCTCAACTCAAAGTGGCAGTGTGTGTATGGCCGCAGGGTTAGGTACATGTCGCACGTCTAACTGCAAACAGTTTAATTACCCGAAAACTCCAGACATCGATATTTACCCGTTTATGTTGTCTACTTCAGATGATATGCGGAATTGGAATGTCTATCATCTGCTTCATCGTGACGATGATCGGGGCAAACACGTGGTATTATGCTATTTTTGACTTTGGAGACGCCTCCTGGATGAACGCTAGCATCGCCGCTAAAGCACCATAGTGAGGGTTAAGTCATCACTAGGGCGTCAGACGTTGTCCTCACCACTGCCACTGACGTCGTGTCCGTCGATCAACATATGTCAACGTATCGTCAAGTCGCTATTGAGTGACGTCACAGCCATTGTCAATTCGCTATTAAGTTTAATTATGCCGCAGTCGTCGTCACGTCGGTGTTAAGCAAAGTGATGCCGCAGTCATGATCAAGTCGGTGTTAAGTCATTTGAGTGATGCCGCAGTCGTGATCAAGTCGGTGTTAAGTCATTTGAGTGATGCCGCAGTCATGATCAAGTCGGTGTTAACTCATTTGAGTGATGCCGCAGTCATGGTCAAGTCCGTTTTAAGTCATTTGAGTGATGCCGCAGTCATGATCAAGTCGGTGTTAAGTCATTTGAGTGACGCCGCAGTCATGGTAAAGTCGGTGTTAAGTAATTTGAGTGACGCCGCAGTCATGGTCAAGCCGGTGTTGAGTGACGTCACAGTTATACAAACAACGAAGTCGGTTTAGAAGAACAGCAAGGTAACCTTGTCTCGAATTGGCCGAATGAACAAATATGAATCGATTGTATCTACTATTTATACTAGATGTTGGTCCTTTTGGCATCCGACCGTTGAGAATCTTACGATACACGTGAGCAGCACAGAGATAACACGAGGGTACCCTTTCCCTTTCTCATGACGCAATGCTTCATTAAGAACACAACTGAAACATATTACAATGCTACGACAGATTATGACACTTTGAATAACTTGCGATATCGAATACAGTAAGTTTAATGATATGTACTAAGAACTGTAACTAACGTAAGTATAAACTGATCTTACGATTAAACATATATTCAGCAGATGCAACAGCTACGTTAGTAGTTTTCATCTCGAACGGGTCAGCTGTCTAATTGTTTTCTTTCTGAATGCTGGTACGTCCGTACGTGTTTGGATGCTGGAAATGGGGTGCAACAGCAGCGATTGCAACACGACTCTCAATGGAGACAAGCCAGGCTTGAGTCAGGCACGTACATACATGCGTACGCGCGCTTATTTTGACCAAACAGTGTTATTTGTCGTCATGGCGGGTCGAGTTCCAGTTGCCACGTAACCAGCTGTCGGCTGTGGTTTATACCTTGTGAACACGCCGCTCCGTTGGTCGTCACCAGAATTACATTTGAGCTGGTGGCAATACTTAGGTGTTGGAGCATGTTGGGGTGCGCAGTTAGGGTTTTTTGTGCTAGATGAGGTACAGTCTAAGTTTCGGCGAGTTTAAGGGGGAGAGAGTTTGAGAAGGATAGAGTTTGAATGAGAGATAGTTTGAAGGGGAGAGAGTCTGAGGTGATAGAGTTTGAGGAGGATAGAGTTTGAGGGTAGAGGGTTTGAGGAGGATAGAGTTTGAGGGGGAGAGAGTTGGTGGTGGAAAATGCATGTGCACCCATATTCCCCTAACAAAACGAGCATGCACCAGACACGTAATGCACTAATGGGGTATATTTTCATCGACCCGACGTTTAGAAATAGCAGATCGCATTCTTATGTTAATCACTACCATAAAGAAATTTTAATATCTAAGTCACCACCAATTTTATGAGATGGGTGATCATATAACATCGTTGTGAACATATTTTTGGTGTATGTTATATTAATCAATCATGTTGCTACAAACATCAATAACATATGTGTCATTAATTCCTTTAAAACAGTTTATTCACGAACTGAAACTGTCTGTGAAAACTCTTACATTCTTACACTTTGATGAACAAAGTCTGGTATTAATTTAAACTTGAACTGTTTTCTGTTTAGCATTAATTGGAAGATATTTACCAATGCCTACATCTATAAAAAGTATAATGTTCTTCCCAAATCAGTTTTACAACACTTTTTTATTAATTACAAACAAAAAAATGACAAACACGAGTCCATGTTCTCTGTTGTCCAGCAAGATTGCTAAATTATACATGTTTATGTTTAAGATTGACATAATGGAAAATATAAAAACGTGTCTCTTGAATCATTACATAAACAAATAAAGCTTGAGCAGCGTCAGTGTGGTGTTCCCTGTCGGTGTTGGGATCTGAGGCTTGAGCCTGTCGATGGAGTTGAGGAAAGATCTCCACCAAAAGTTGTTCCAGCAAAACCTGCAAGCAACACGACTCGTGACACGAACTCTAACCTGATTAACAACACAACTTGAAACATGATTACTTACTCACTAGTAGCATGAGTGGTACAAAATAATGTGACTTGTAATGTTACTAACAGCATAACTTCGATCTACCTTGACTTCAATATGAAAATAGTTGCACTAAGCACTCTTTAGTACAGTGTCCAGTTCTTCCAGTGGCTCAAAGCCATTTACAGATCACCACGGCAGACATATTCCTTTGAACAAAGTTCTAACTTCTCTTGGAAGCTTTCAGCTACACTGCATTTACTACATAAAGACTATTTGTTCATCTATATCCAAATTAACTATAGTTAGATACGTTCTGATTTATTCAACCGAGCAAATTGCCCAGGCCAAATTTCCCAAGCCTTGAAACAGCAGAAATCTACTACACTCCCTTCCCTCTATTCAGTCTGATCTTCACACCATTTCAGGGATCCTCCACATCTAAACAATATATGCACTCTACGGAAACTGGAGATGAAGTTTCCCGAGACTGGCCCACACGTACATAGAAGATGTGCTTGTTGAGTCTGACGTCTTGTAGTGCCTCAAACACTTTGATGGTGCCGTGACGGGCGTTGTCTTCACCGACAAGGTTCTTCAGTGCATCTGCAGCACACAACATTGTCAAAGTAACTCACCCAATTCCAGAACTATCAAGTGTCCTCATATTGCTCAATTCCTCGAAATTTACAATATATCCCTACAACAATAGTAGCATTATCAATAGCTTTTTTTCATGATGGTGACAATGACACATTTATAAAATAATTTTCTTCCTACTACAAAATATTTCGCTTTAAAACAATCAATTTTTCATTAATTACTAAGGGATTTTCTTTATGTTTATATTTTTATCTGTTTTATAAACTACAATCATACATGACATAAAAACCTGAAAGATCACTTCACTTGCAAATGCTTAAATGTTTGCTATATAGCAGTTGCATAATAGGGTAAAACATGTAGACTGATTACCAGTAGAAAAATACCTGTTAAAACTCGTCAACAAATATATCGCCATGAAATCTCATCAAGTGCAGTATCTTCCTCTGTTTGTTTGTACTTCACCACTACATCAATATACATTTTATTTTAAGTGCACTGCATTATGGGTAAGTTTTTTCATTATATGGTGATACCACGACAATTATCCATATTTATTGTACTTCAAGTTTCCCACCTGGAATGTTGTGTAGAAGTTTCTGCTTGGCAAGGAGCCGCACTCGGATCTTCTGTTGGGGTGACAGGTCAGGGGTTGAAGGTCGAAGTTTGCCATCTTCCCAGAACAAGTCTCGCAGCTGATGGGTGTAGTAGACAATCATTGGCTCCGAGATCAACCAATCAACAGTTTCCCGCAACTGTCTGCAAAGTTTTAATCAATTCAATTATGTCATAAAATCGTAAATTCACAAGGACAAGCATTTCGGTGTGACATTTCTTAACCTGTTTTGGGGGCATCGTAAGACTTGTGACAATCTCACCAGCTTCAAACATCGACTGAAGACACATTTTTTTCATATTGCATATTAGTGTAAATTGACATTAACATTATTATTTTTTACTAGATTATTTGGTAATATTACACTTATTTATTGACATTATTGTTACATAATTATTATTATCTTAAAAGGTTTTAACATATAATAAGCTATTTATTACTAATAATAATTATACATATACCGTCATTTATCAGTATCATTGCGATGTAGTTATACAGTAGACCGCCGTACTAATTTTATTTATTTATATACCTATACATTTTTTAACATTTAAAAAGAAACAGTAGTATTAGTCTTATTGTATACATATATCTTTTTATGTCTTTTAAATTGTAATATGTTGTGAAGCGCCATGAACGAATATGGATGTGGCGCGATAACAAATAAACATTTTATTATCAGTCTCACCTGTTGATGGACCGGCCATACGTGACTTGTACAGAGACCATGAGGGTTCGACGGAGCCACCGGAACAAACCACGCAGCTCAAAGATCTCCCCAATCAGCTGGTAGAGCGGCTCCACTGTCGAGTCAACACCACTGCTGGTCTCATCCTTGTTACTACGACCAACACAAAACAACAGTTGTACACCACTGCTGGTGTCATCCTTGTTACTGCGGCCAACACAAAACAACAGTTGCACACCACTGCTGGTGTCATCCTTGTTACTGCGACCAACACAAAACAACAGTTGTACACCACTGCTGGTGTCATCCTTGTTACTGCGACCAACATAAAACAACAGTTGTACACCACTGCTGGTGTCATCCTTGTTACTACGACCAACATAAAACAACAGTTGTACACCACTGCTGGTGTCATCCTTGTTACTACGACCAACACAAAACAACAGTTGTACACCACTGCTGGTGTCATCCTTGTTACTACGACCTACACAAAACAACAGTTGTACACCACTGCTGGTGTCATCCTTGTTACTACAACCTACACAAAACAACAGTTGTACACCACTGCTGGTCTCATCCTTGTTACTACAACCAACACAAAACAACAGTTGTACACCACTGCTGGTCTCATCCTTGTTACTACAACCAACACAAAACAACAGTTGTACACCACTGCTGGTCTCATCCTTGTTACTACAACCAACATAAAACAACAGTTGTACACCACTGCTGGTGTCATCCTTGTTACTGCGACCAACACAAAACAACAGTTCTACACCACTGCTGGTGTCATCCTTGTTACTGCGACCAACACAAAACAACAGTTGTACACCACTGCTGGTCTCATCCTTGTTACTACGACCAACACAAAACAACAGTTGTACACCACTGCTGGTCTCATCCTTGTTACTACAACCAACATAAAACAACAGTTGTACACCACTGCTGGTCTCATCCTTGTTACTACGACCAACATAAAACAACAGTTCTACACCACTGCTGGTGTCATCCTTGTTACTGCGACCAACACAAAACAACAGTTCTACACCACTGCTGGTGTCATCCTTGTTACTACAACCAACACAAAACAACAGTTGTACACCACTGCTGGTGTCATCCTTGTTACTACAACCAACACAAAACAACAGTTGTACACCACTGCTGGTGTCATCCTTGTTACTACAACCAACACAAAACAACAGTTGTACACCACTGCTGGTGTCATCCTTGTTACTACAACCAACACAAAACAACAGTTGTACACCACTGCTGGTCTCATCCTTGTTACTACAACCAACACAAAACAACAGTTGTACACCACTGCTGGTGTCATCCTTGTTACTACAACCAACACAAAACAACAGTTGTACACCACTGCTGGTGTCATCCTTGTTACTACAACCAACACAAAACAACAGTTGTACACCACTGCTGGTGTCATCCTTGTTACTACAACCAACACAAAACAACAGTTGTACACCACTGCTGGTGTCATCCTTGTTACTACAACCAACACAAAACAACAGTTGTACACCACTTCTGGTGTCATCCTTGTTACTACAACCAACATAAAACAACAGTTGTACACCACTGCTGGTCTCATCCTTGTTACTACAACCAACATAAAACAACAGTTGTACACCACTGCTGGTCTCATCCTTGTTACTACAACCAACATAAAACAACAGCTGTACACCACTGCTGGTGTCATCCTTGTTACTGCGACCAACACAAAACAACAGTTCTACACCACTGCTGGTGTCATCCTTGTTACTACAACCAACACAAAACAACAGTTGTACACCACTGCTGGTGTCATCCTTGTTACTACGACCAACATAAAACAACAGTTGTACACCACTGCTGGTGTCATCCTTGTTACTACGACCAACATAAAACAACAGTTGTACACCACTGCTGGTGTCATCCTTGTTACTACGACCAACATAAAACAACAGTTGTACACCACTGCTGGTCTCATCCTTGTTACTACGACCAACACATAACAACAGTTCTACACCACTGCTGGTGTCATCCTTGTTACTATGACCAACATAAAACAACAGTTGTACACCACTGCTGGTCTCATCCTTGTTACTACGACCAACACAAAACAACAGTTCTACACCACTGCTGGTGTCATCCTTGTTACTACAACCAACATAAAACAACAGTTGTACACCACTGCTAGTGTCATCCTTGTTACTACGACCAACATAAAACAACAGTTGTACACCACTGCTGGTCTCATCCTTGTTACTGCGACCAACACAACACTACAGTTGTACAACACTGCTGGTCTCATCCTTGTTACTATGACCAACACAAAACTACAGTTGTACACCACTGCTGGTCTCATCCTTGTTACTACGACCAACAAAAACATCAAGTCTGAGCAACCACAAGTCTCTAGGTGTGTGTGTGTGTGCATGTGCATGTGCATGAGTGTCTGTATGTCTCTAGTTGCATGCGTGCATGAGTATCTGTGTGTGCATGCATGAGTGTCTTTGTGTGTCCTTATACAATTCTGCAATTGAGCTGCATCATGCCACTCACCACTCATCAGCTCCAAAAAGTACATCATCAGAATCTTCACTCTCAGACTGCTTTCTGGAGCTGCAACATCAGGTGAATTCATTACACAGCCATTACAATATGACAGAGGAATGTTCATTAACAATAACGTAGTAAAATTAACAAATCAAATAAGAACTCTCTTGGATAGCCAGTTATTAAAGATAAGGTCTAATACAGCATGAATTGTTTCAAGTACTTTATAACGCTCAGAGCACTTTACTCCCTGACAGTCAAAAACCATATCGACTTCTGTGGAAAGCATTCGGCCATGTTGCAACTACCACATGAATATTACTCAAAGTGCGTAGCCAGATACTAAACAGCTGTTTGAACTGGAACAACATGGAACGAATGATGTTGACGAGGGCAGCCAGGGAGACAGCCTGTGTATCAGACTGACTACTGCGAAGGGTCGCCAGGGAGAAGCATGTATTTCAGATTGACCTACTGTGAAGGGTGGTCAGGGAGAAGCATGTATGTATATCAGACTGATCTACTAAAAAGGTCGGCCAGGGAGAAGCGTGTTCTTCAGACTAACCTACTGAGAAGAGATGCTAGGGAGAAGCGTGTTGCCCTCGTTGCCTTGGTGGGTTCTGGTTGTTTGAGGTGCTCCAGACTGGGGCTGAAGAATGTGAAGAGGATCTCACTCTGGGCCAGTCTCTCATCCTGCATGACTTCCTACAACACACCCAGTACTGCATCACTTCCTACAACACACACAGTACTGCATCACTTCCTACAACACACACAGTACTGCATCACTTCCTTCAATACACACAGTACTGCATCACTTCCTACAACATACACAGTACTGCATCACTTCCTACAACACACACACACACACACACACACACACACACACACACACACACACACACACACACACACACACACACACACACACACACACACACACACACACACACACACACACACACACACACACACACACACACACACACACACACACACACACACACACACACACACACACACACACACACACACACACACACACACACACACACACACACACACACACACACACACACACACACACACACACACACACACACACACACACACACACACACACACACACACACACACACACACACACACACACACACACACACACACACACACACACACACACACACACACACACACACACACACACACACACACACACACACACACACACACACACACACACACACACACACACACACACACACACACACACACACACACACACACACACACACACACACACACACACACACACACACACACACACACACACACACACACACACACACACACACACACACACACACACACACACACACACACACACACACACACACACACACACACAGTATTGCATCACTTCCTTCAATACACACAGTACTGCATCACTTCCTTCAAAACACACAGTACTGCATCACTTCCTACAACATACACAGTACTGCATCACTTCCTACAGCACACACAGTACTGCATCAGTTCCTACAACACACACACAGTACTGCATCACGTCCTACAACACACACAGTACTGCATCACTTCCTACAACACACACAGTACTGCATCACTTCCTACAACACACACACACAGTACTGCATCACTTCCTACAACACACACAGTACTGCATCACTTCCTACAACACACACACACAGTACTGCATCACTTCCTACAACACACACAGTACTGCATCACTTCATACAACACACACACAGTACTGCATCACTTCATACAACACACACACAGTACTGCATCACTTCATACAACACACACACAGTACTGCATCACTTCCTACAACACACACAGTACTGCAGTCAAGAACAAGATGTTTAATTTTGACCCCGATGAGTACAGGAATTAATAATCATAAAGTGTACATAAACAAATGTCATCATGTAATTAAAAAATTAACTGTGAAATGGGGTTCAGTGACTCCTGTTGAGACTAAAGTGTCGCTATCACAGTAGTTATTACACATTTAATTAACCTCTATACATGCGAATGTATAATATTTTTTTTTTTAATGTGATTTTTATCTCTTTGTACGTGAAACTATTTCTGACGCATGTGTAGTGCCCATGCTATCTGTAGTACAAGCGTAGAAATAATTAGGTAACAAACCATAAATACATCATGTTTGTGTATAGTAAAATTCTAATGACTGAAGAATTAACTGATATATGTAACAATACCTTTTGACATTTTTGTACGAGATAATTTGTAAAGTAATTCGCAAATCAACGTAACCTGTCAGTACATTTCCCCCCCTAAATTCTATGTCTTGGATGTACACTTGATTACTGGTGTTTCACAGTCATTGCCTCAGACAGTTTAGCCAATGTACCAATGTATCTCAGTTATCTCAAGTTACAAACCGAGTTAATTAAATCCACCAAGCCGCCTGCCCTAGAAGGTTAGCATTATGGCCTGTTTAAAGAACAAGCAAGACACACCACTCGACCACTCACCAACAGGTATGTGTTCAGTTTCTCCTTTGCCTTATCCAGGAATGCGCCATCTGGTGACTTCTTTCGGAACTTGCCAACACTTGGCAGCTGCTTCTTCTTGAGTGCGGGTTTGATCTGACAACACATACGGAGCAGTGTGAGATATTCAAAATTATTTGAAAGTGTCATAATGTTCTAACACCCTATGTTAAGCCATCATCACCAGTGGTGTATGATGGAATATTTTGACATGAGACAAAGTTAGATATCAGTATGTTTCATTATGAAATGTTATAGTTGGTGACATAAAAATTGACAATCATCAGATAAAATTTGAAAAAATCAAATCTGTTTAGTTGCCACACATCTGTATACAAACAAAATCAGGGCTGTTTGCAAATAAAATGAATCAAAATAAAAAATATACCATGGCTAAGTGGTACAGCATAGTATCAACTTCATCATTACACTGTTTTACATTGTCATATTATAGCATAAAGAAAAGAGTACGTCACAAATGCCAGTGGCAGCGGGAAACCTCAACTGTAGTTTGCTATTACTCTAATGGCACAAAACATGATGTTGTTTTCCCAACATCTTTGTATTGCAGATAGATACCACAATATACGTGCAAATTCATGTCGCACTAAAACCATGAACACTGATTGGTCAAACAGTAAATATAGGCCTAAGACCACATTTGCGTTTTGCATAGGCAGCCATTATAACATTTCCTTCATTTCCTATCAAATTTAAATTGATCTGTTATCGCAAATTTCACAACATATTTATCCCACACTGGTAGATGTGCCGTGGAAAATTCCAATACCTCAGAGTCGCCCAAACCATGTCTAAACCTGACACCCTTCACTCCTGCTAGAAGCGGACAGTAACCTATCGTTTTGATATCACCAATCTAAATGACTGTCATCTGAGGTTATCTTACATCTCTGATGCCATGCTGCACAAAACATAGTTTCTAGTCACTCCGCACTACACGTCCTCGCACTCACAGAAATTCAGACAATCGGCATAATACTATTTCTTTAGCATATTCTTTGGTCGGATAATGGTGGACGAGCACATTATTGTGGTCTTACATCTATACACTTAGTGGAGTTTTGTAAATATGCCACGCTACTATGTATCATTTACGCTGACATATTCGCATCCATGATTTTATTGCCACATTTTTACTGCTAGCATGTGTGATAGGACCTTTGTGTGATATGACCTTTGTGTGATATGACCTTTGTGTGATAGGACCTTTGTGTGATAGGACCTTTGCGTGATATGACCTTTGTGTGATAGGACCTTTGTGTAATAGGACCTTTGTGTGATTAGACCTTTGTGTGATAGGACCTTTGTGTGATTGAACCTTTGTGTGATAGGACCTTTGTGTGATTGGACCTTCGTGTGATTGGACCTTTTTGTGATAGGACCTTTGCATAGCATCTCTGCAACTCACTGGAATTAGTTTACGATGCAAGTCATGGAACTGTGCAAGTGTTCGAGAGACGACCCAGCCACACGTGTCCCCCTGGTGCATGAGGGAGTGGCAGGGGACAGCACCGTGCAGATGCACCACAATCACAAAGTAGGCGACCATCTTGTCTTGTTCCTCCATCACCTGCAAGTGACAACAAATGTTTACGTATTGTTCTGTATAATCATGTATAGTCTGTCAATATCATTATGTAAATTGCAGTTAACATGAATAAAAAAAATATTGCGTTTAATACAAATTAAGCATCTTAATTTAATAAGATGATTATGAAGTGTTAAAATCAGAGCAGCCATTTTATATAATTTAGTGATGTCATAACATTGACCTAAGAAGATGACCTTGACCTCGTGTGACCTGTGCCTACCTGTGAGTTGTAGATCTCAGCCTGCCACTGCCCAACATGCTCCATCCACAGTTCTGTGCGTTCAATGTGAAACTCTAGTTGTCTCCTTGCTGTCTGCAGACCCTCAATCTCTGCCCTGATGTCTGCTTGTAACTTCAACATCTGGCAACGTTACGTGCTACATTTGTAAACTGATACAACATGCTGTGCAATTCTTAGTGCAGCTCAATCTGCTCTCTGCTTCATTCCTTCACCACTTAATTCATTCTGTGTCATAGGATATATGTACTACCTCCAAAAAGGCCTCTCAAAATCACACACATATTTGTTGGGTGCACATAATTATTGATGTCATTATGTCTTGCTATACTATATATATTTAGTTTGAATTTAAAAATAAAATGTCTTTTCTATGCTCTGAGTACTTTATGTAGTTTGGCTTTGGTCTGCTTAAAAACGGTGGTCTGTCTAAGTAGGTCAATGTAAACTGCTGTTAGGAGTGTATATATATACACACATATATATCTTAGGTGTGTGTGTTTGTGTGTGTGTGGTGTGTGTGTGTGCGTGTGTGCGTGTGTGCGTGTGTGGGTGTGTGCATGTGTGCGTGTGTGCGTGTGTGCATGTGTGTGTGTGCACTGGTGTGTGTGTGTATGTGTGTGTGTGTGAGTGTGAGTGTGTGTGTGCGTGCGTGTGTGTGTGTGTGTGTGTTTGTGTGTTCATATACGTGTGGAGAGACACTCGTGACAAGCAGACAGTAGAAACAGGAGACCTTAAAATGACAGAGGTGAACGGCCAAAGGTGGCAGAACAAATTAGGGATGACTGGGGAAGTATAACTGAGAGGGTGGAATGGCCCTAGGGAAGAAAGGGAAAGCTAGAGCCCAAGGTGAGTGAGTACCTTGGGGTTGTGTTGCCCGGATGCAGTCAGTGCTTTCAGGGCGTCTTGTTTGTGGGCCAACTTCTCATTGAGCTGCTGCAGCTTCTGTAGTGAGTATATAGAGTAGTGGGCTACGTCAGTCGAACATTCGTCCACCTCCCTGCCTTCCTCCTCTCCCAACAGGGATTCCTCCTCCTTCTCATCCCTTCCTGTCCCGGGCGCGAGCCCTGGTACCGTTGCCTCAGGCAGGGAGGAAGCTGTGAAGAAAGATGACAGACACAACCACCATATGACCTGTGACCTATGACCCATGACCTGGTATTAGATCTGTTAAGCCTTCAGCTTCAGAAAAATGGATGTTGAACATGTGGAGTGTTCCTTCCTATATTTTGTCATGTCATGTTTTAATTCTGGCACCAAAACGTGTTTCCTTATGACAATGAATGACAATGACATAAACGTTTTTAGTGTGACAACTGTAAGCAAGAATGTTTGTTCCAGGAAATGTCATGCCAGAATAGTAATAAATATGTGTGTGTATATATATATATATATATATATATATATATATAGCCTAAAGACAGCTTATGTCGACCAATGCCCAGAGGATCGGCTTATGTAGACCAGACGTATTTTTTTATTTAATTTAACATTTTCCAAAGATGTAAAACTGGAACATTGTTTCTAATACTAATGTTTAACACATAATGAAAGTTCATCAAAATATTTCAATAAATAAGGTATATGCAAACAAATCGGTCTACATAAAACCGCATATGTATAGATGCCGGTTTATGTAGACTGGAGCAACGCCGGAAGCTGCATATATTTAGTTAGCCTTTTTTTGCGGTAGACGCCGAATCTAGCTATGTTGTGACACATATTTATGCAGTATATTTAACAATTTAGTGAATGCTGTATAATTAATTGCCGAATACCAACGGCAACACCAACATTCGAGGGATCTATCAGTCCGCAACAAAGACAAAATGCAAGTTTTACTAATTTACACATAATAATATAGCCTTTTGCATCAGTATGAAGCATATCATACACCGAACACGAAACTCCAACCCTTTGTTCGATATATATCATAAATATAGATTTATAAGAACTTTGACCCGGTACACATAACCCGGCACACAATATACTCAAAAATATATGCACGGCGCTGGAGAAAACATGCTCAAAATCACTTACGATGTTGTTCATTTAAAAATTAATTACGCACAGTACTTCACTGTCATATGAACTGTGTGCACAAGCAATGTTACTGATCAATTCAACTGCGTTAGTTGTGAACTAACATGTTGAATCTTTATGTAGACCAGTTTTGGTCTACATAAAACAGCGGTCTACATAAGCCGGTTCTATATGCATAATCGGTCGACATAAGCTGCCTTTAGGAGTATATATATATATATATATGTATGTATATATATATATATATATGTCATCCCAGAATAGTAATAAATATGTGTATATATATATATATATGTATGTATGTATGTATGTATGTATGTATGTATGTATGTATGTATATATATATATATATATATATATATATATATATATGTATGTCATCCCAGAATAGTAATAAATATATGTGTATATATATATATATATATATATATATATATATGTATATATATATATATATATATATATATATATATATATATATATATATATATATATATATATATATATATATATATATATACATACATATAACCATTATCAATACAGCTGCCAACCTCAAAGTTTAATGGAGGTTATGCAATTTTGACACAGGCAAAACATTGATGAAGTGAATCCATCAATAATCAGAGATATGCTGTTGACAACAATAGTGTGCTCTGTCAGAAATACCATTATATAATTTGATATATTATTGGTATGTTACTGCTCTGGATATCCTTGTATGTACACGCATCAAGAAACGTAATTTAAATTTCCTAGTGATTTAGGGTGTAGTTCGATTTTTCTTTGTTTACAGCGTATGAATGTTCTAAGGACCAAATGTAATACATTGTTTAGCTGTCATGGAAGATATTGTAAGAAACATTAATCTGAAATGACAACTTGACTTGTATAAAATGTTCAAATACAGTTCCACATTACCTCTGTCTGTGTATGTTAGCTCTCTGTCCTCACTTCCCTGACTGATGTATCTGTGGTAGGTGTCACTCAGGATGAATGATGGGTAATACTGCTCCTCAAGAATGTGGTAAATCTGTTCCTGTGCCTCCCAGAATGCATCAGGACCCTAAAGCAGCAGTAATTAAATGTAAAAATATACAAAAGTGTAGGCCGTGATGAAACTAACATCACCACTTTAAGTTTTATAAGTTGTGTAAACTTATTGTGATTGTAAATAGGATCACTTTGTATTTTAAATGTTATTTTATAATAATAAAATGAACAGTCACAACAAGATTAAAATGGAATCATAATTCAATGGGTTATGAAAATTGTCATGCAATTTACGTATGCTGCTGCCTGGTGTTCAAAATTTACATAATTTTAAAACAATAACAGAAGAAATTATTTGTTATTATTTAACAACAAAATCATCTGTGTTTTTACTAACAATGGAAAACATTACACCTACTAACATACAACTTATGTTCTTACCACATCGCCTGTCAAGAATGCTCCCATGGCAAGGATGGTACTACGAGACAACTTCTGCCGGCCAAGACTGTTCTGTGGGGCGACAAATGTCTCAAATGTTTCTGCAGCCAACTGACGCCAGCGAATCTGGGACAGAAATAACCACTCCTCCAGAATAACAAGATCAGATGACTTTACTGCCATGTGCTAATGTTGTAAAATAGAATAAAAGCATAGTGATACGTTGCAGCGTCGAACACAACTAGTCATTATTATGCAATTATATATTTATACAAGCAATTAATAAAATAGATAATATTGTAAGTAAAATGCACATAGGTAATACATAATTTATGAACATACACATAAAAGATATACTTGGTAAGGCAGAAATACACCATAAAACACAGAGCTACAATCTGAACCAATAAATATGAAAGAGCAACAGAACAGGTCTATATCACTGCAAATTGGTCTTACGTCTCTGATGGCATTACCTTAGGATACCTTAGGACGGTTCTGATCGTAGGATTCTGTGTTCTTCTGTGATCAGCTCTTCGTTTTCATTATCTATTAATATTAAATCGCGTGTTCCGGTTCTATTGTTGTTAGTAATTCTTAACGGTGCTTCGAAGTCATATACAATATCCTGGTTATACCCAAATTTGTCTAGTCGTGTTTTAAATGAATTTAGAGATTTTGCTGTTACCACTGTATCAGGGAGACTGTTCCATGGTTCGGTAATTCGAATTGGAAATACAATTTTTTTAAGTTTAGTTTGGCTCTTTGTGTGAATAGTTTTAGAGAATGTCCTCTGTTTCCTGTTCTTTGTGATATCTCTTTGTTTTTCAACAGATTTGACAGCCTATGGATAAAAACAGCTCACGGGTCCCAAATGCATATTTTAAAACAACATATTTAGTGTTAACCACATAAATTTATTTTCGATGTTCTTGATTTATGAAGAGAATGCTGCTGGCCTAAACACAATTCACGGTGAACTTATTATGACAACAAAACCCTCAACATCCTGGCCCAGCATATTGTTGTTGTGTATGTCTATATATTAATATGAAGATCACAAAAATATAGTGAAATGCTGTTTTGTACAGTGAATCTTCAACAAGCAAAAGGTTTGACTGCAATGAGAATATATTACAGCATGTATTATTAGTACTATTGCTTTAGTTCCGACATCTGCATGCTCATTAATGGTGCATCAATTTTTTTCACGCAAAGAAAATATATAATTGATATCAAGATATATAATGGAACAACTATAACAAGTTAACGAAACTGGCCTGGGCAACATGGGAGATCAATATGAAGGCACATTTTTGAGGCATTTCCTATATAAGTGAGTTGTCATTCATTCCTCAGATGGCTCCACTATTGGGCAAGTTGAACTCAATGACACAAACCTCTGGCGCTTGTTTTATGGCGTCAACAGCCATCCAAAACCTGACAAAGAGCAAGAATAAAAGACTGATGCAGTGACACACAGCATATATTTGTTCCTGGTAATAACAGACACTTTTGACATCATCAATATTTCAAATATTTATTTGATAAAAAAACTGCAAAATATTATGAGCATTCATAGTGAAATGAGTCGCGGACATTTATTGACGCATTATTCAAAAAGCACACTACTTTTTTTAGAGCAGCTGAAGGTTTAAATGGAGTATATAAGTGCATTTTAATTAATCCAGTTGCAAATATGTTAAAGGAACGCAAAACCGAAAAGTTACATGCTATGCACGTGAAAGAGTAAATAAAAACAAACTATTTTGAACGGTAATCACATTTTTAATGTCAATGGTTTATTAGTAAAAAAAATCTGAACACCTTTTCTATCAAAGTTTGTAAGTGGCGCCATTTTGACTGATGTGTGACGTCAATAATGCTCGCAGTCTGGCAATTCTGTATTTAAAAATAATCGCTAGGTGGCGCTGTGTACATCCGATTCGTGTAGGCGAACCGACCTGATTTTCGTTCAGAAATAGCTGAATTTCGATTGCAACGATAAGGGCCAACATTTTCAAGATAGAACTGAACGCGCTGGTAAACCTGGTAAAGAAGACCCGCCGGAAGCCGAAATGCAGAGGCGAGTAACAAGCCGAGGCGACATTGAGTGATCGACAAGTGGTCGAAACTCGCCGAAACTTCGAAAGGCGAATGTATGCTGTTACTGTGGATACCCGTTAGTCCTAGGCGTTACTGTAACTGTATTGTTAGGAGGAAGACTCAAAAATCTGTCGGTGAAGGTAAGCATTTATGTGTCTAATATGAGAAATGTTGCCCTAAATGTTCATTATGAAATCTGGGCTGGATGTTAATTTAAGTAATTAAAATATCAACGCCAACGGAGTCGATGGTGGGTCAGTGACACTGTCACTGACAGGTATGCTGATGGCCACCTCGCATTCGGTCCCGGAATTCGGCAGTTTCTACTTAGTCACAGCCATGCCATGTATTATTCTCCAAGTCAGTGGTGTAGTGTCGGATATGTTATACACAACTTGAAGTTACCCAATTTGAAACACATCATATCACATATGGGGTGGGGTCATGGCTCTCCGATTTATCTCAGCCTGACACAGACTGACAGAGTGACAGGCTCGGTCCTTCGCCCATGTTTTCAGGAATCAATTTCCAAATTGCCCACGAATCATTGAAATGTAGAAAAAATGCAGATTAATTGTTGTTTTTTCAAATACTGGACATTATTATATTAACAGCAGCGACTGTGCCAGTGGCATGTTTTTGTATTATTGACATAGCATGACCTGTGCGACTAAAAAACAGATGTGTGTCAATATTGATTGTTCTTTTAATAGGCGTGGTATATTTAAAGCGAGGGTTTGGAGCCTAATTCTGGAGGGCTAAATAAAGAAAGAAAATCACCACCCATGTTCTTTATGAAATCAACTTCATGCTGAATAATAAAGTTGTTTTTAGCTGAATATATGTCTCTATTAAAAATAACCATTTTGAACTGGGTAAAAGTAACACAACTAGCAGAACAAATATTCTAAACTATAACATATGTGGATATATTTATGTATATTCTGTGGTGGTCTTAATTGCAATGTAACTTTGTTGTCGTGCCAAGGTAACCATAATAGTAGCTGTGATGTTCTATATTGTGCTAATAATATTTCTTATTCATGAAAAACTCATTTATACATCTGGTTCTGTTTCAGATGTGCCATGATATATTACAAATGGCCATGGATTTTATAGTCTGTGTTTGGAGCAGACAGTGCTTCCAAATGTTAGACAACTGTCACATATATCTGCCAACAAAGATGTAAGTATAATATTATGTTCATGTATTTATAACAACAGTGAAATGTGTTGCTCACAATTTATTGACAATGAAAATAACATTAGAGTAACCAGAACACCAAACATTTTATATAATACAAATGACATTTCATACAATGAAAACACCACATATTATTCCATAGTAGAAATATACCCAAAAAATTAGGTTTAACAGTAAATGATGTAGGATCATTCTAGAACATTTCGAGTAGCATGGCCAGTTGTCCACTATGTGAGAATTGAAAAAAGTTCCAGTGATTTTATAAAAACAGAACATGTATTCTATTGTATTTTCTACAATGATAATGGATTGAGTTACCTCCATTTTCATATGTCACCTGTCAACACAGTTCTTATATAGTGCAGTATCCAATCCTCAGACATGGGGTCAAATACATTTGTATTTGAAAGTATTTAAATAGTTTTAAGTAACTGTAATTGATGTTTAGTAATTAAATGTATTTGGATTCCTCAAGAGTATTTGTATTTAAATAAATGTCAACGTATTTGACCCCATGTCTGCTCGGCATTGTCCAAAGTGCTTTACACTTTACTCCCTGGCATACCTATTCAGTTAAACACCATCTCATGACTGTGGGAAGCATCCAGCCAAGCTGTAATTAATGAATCAAGACGGTTCGTGTTACAAATATCCACCACTGTCAATAGCCAGTTACTTGTTTACACAGCCGAGTGAATTGGAGCAATGACGGGTGAACAGACTTGCCCAAGGTTCGACACAGCAGCACATGGTTTCGTTCTCGTAGTTGAGAGTCTGAAGCCAAGTCCAAAGCTTTAAACCACTGTGCCACTATACATAGTTGATATATTTATTTAAGCCTTATTTTATTTCAGGAGTCCAAGTCGGCCATATACAGAGAATTTTACCTGGTGGATCCATGACAGGCTTGGTCGAAGGGTACAGAGAGTCATACCAGTGTATACCGGCCATAAGATCGAACTTCTGTGCTCTCAGCAGAGAACAAGATCTAGGATAACACTTGGCACTTGTTGACTGCTGCCCTTGCGAATTATCAGTTGATTTGTGAATAAGCAGTTGGATTGTCAATGAACAAATCAACTGACTCTTGACACCAGCAGACCTTCTTTCATTAGCTAGGGCATATCTGAACCAAGGATTGCAATTCTGACATGGACAGTCGTTGTGGGCAGCGGCCAGAGTTCTGACAAAGATGTAATTCACCATTCACTCATTCTTCCCACCACAGTGTGGTGGATCTGCAGGTAAACATACAGCTGTAGTGTCTTCTGCAGCTCCAATTACTTGCGTCTTGACCAGAAAACAGCCATGTTGTCAAGGTTCGCTAGGACGTGGCCGGACGTTCTTGCTAGAGCCATGGTTCCATCCTATAAATAAACAGGACATGCTGTATTGCTAAATATTTGTGTCATGTTGTATCTTATATACAGTGGCTTGTTATCAAGTGTGGTTGTCTTTAATAAATAAAATTGTTATAATGACATTTAAGTGCTTCAGATTCTATTATCCAATAAACACAAACGTTGGCACCTCAAAATATCAATCGAACAGGAATATCTATGACAATGTATATTTTAACTGGCAAAATGTCATATTGACACATCACGCCAATGTGCATGGTGGATCATCTGACTTACTTGCTAAACTATTGGATTAAATTATTATTGAATTAGGTTAGTGATTTGCACTCTTATTGTGGGGAAGAAACTGGTACCAAATGTTTACCGACTGATCTTGTGGGATATCTACAAATCCTCGTTGACTCGTTCCATCTAGTATATTATGCTAGTCTGTTATTGGGGTGTGTTAATGTTTCTTCTTGTTTGCTGAGTGTGTCCCAATATTTCAAGAAACTCTACCTACCAATAAAGGCAATATTGCAAATTTGTTATGTCTCATCATAGCTAATTATTCATCCTTTACTGTAAGCCTGTAACATGTCCTAGTATCAATGTATTAGTATCTGAACTGACACAGCACACAGAATTTGTAATTGTGTGTCTCGCTGAACGAATAACATGATTGAAAACAACATTCGCAATGCCAGTTTGTGATGTTTGAATAATATATTTACTGAAAAATATTGCAGGCATGCTGGCACATTCACAGTGGTCAACCTGAAAATAGGAACTGCGTAACTATGAAAGGCAGTATTTTTGAAAACTTATTTAGTGAATATTGTAAAACCTTAATTTATTCTTTAGACCTATTTATTTTAATGTTTTAAAGTATTTATTAAAATATTTTATTAAAGTAATTTTTTTAATTTATTCAAATAATCAAAGAAAATATGTTTTAATGTCTTAACATATTTAATTTACCTTTATAGATACATTTCAAATAAATTATTCTCTACTTTTTGTAATTAATTTTTTATTTATGCTAATGTTTTAAATTATATATTATTTCAATCTATTTTAACAAATATATTTTGCATGTTATATGTACCTATTTCAATCTGTATTGATTGCCCAGAGAATGAAATAAACCAACCAAAATCTAGGTGCTATATTATCGTTCATGCGAATTGATGGGGACATCTATGATCTGGCTTGCATTCAGCTGTGTTTTAATGTTACGGTCATATTTAACACATGTAGCTTTACCTTATTTATATGCCTCTGTTCATGCAAACGTGATACCATTCAATGTAGGATAAAATAAAACTAATAATAATGAATAACAATATCGAACGGTTTAACTCGCTTGGACTTGGTCCTAGACCTAGTTAGCGGCTCCATGATCCCATGTCATGTACATACCTTCTAGAACGTTAACTGTGGTGGATGTTTATAAAATATATCAGTATGTACATAAGTCATAACGACAGACATCGCAATGTGTCTAATGGTACAAGATTTAAATAATTTAGACACAGAAGACTTAATATTTACTAACCTTCTTGCGCGCGCTGACTTGGCTACGGCGATGGAAGGTTTCGACCGGTAACCCGTTTCAACGACTATCGTTGGTGATTAAATATCGCGCCAATATCGTTTGCACAGCTCTAAATTTCAAAACTCGACGTCGCCAACGTTTCTGCGGATCTTGACCCACTATATACGATGAGAAACATCCCATTCGAAGCAAGGTTCTTCGAACGGATGTTCTTCTTCGAAGTTCGGGTATCTGACAACATTGTGTTTACAACGGCGATAAGCATTATTATGCGTCGTCGGACACGTGACTTTAAGGCCGGTTCTGCGTGCTGAATGGTTATACAACAGGAAGAGGCGGACCGGGGCGCGTTAATGGCCGCCTCTACGGAGCCGAGGATTTCAGTGAAATTATCCACTTTGAAATTATTTTACTAATAAACCACTGTCGTTAAAAATGTGATTACCGTTCAGAATGGTTGCTTTGTATTAGCTCTTTCACGTGCATATCACGTAATATTTCCCTTTTGGCTTCCTTTAAATATGTGTCATAAGTTAATAACTATTGTCCTGTCACCCAGTTTGGTGACATTATTGTTAATGATGACACTCGCCTCAGTAGAGCGTCATCGTCAGTCTTGTGGAGGTATGTCATCAAGTGGCCACGCGACTCTGTCATGTTGAGGATCACTGACAGCGCCAACACCTGACAGATACGACAGATATGACACACGTGACAAAACGATGACTTGTGGCAACAAATATACACAAAGGAGCTGACACGACACCTTGCATACGATGTATAACAACTACACACTGAGGTGACATGTGACATATTCTACAGTCACAAAGATGACATGACACCCGACAAACAATACTTAACCATTTCAAACCCCAGTAAATTACCCCACTCTCGCCGTCCTTGTCATTTGTATCAGTACAAAATAATAACAAGGTCCATGTCAAACCATCTATGTAACTGAGATAGAATTCTGATTGACAGATTGATTCAATGCAATTTTGTTATGCAGATATTTTTTTACTAATTTAGATATTGAAACTCTTCCTGTCAGAAAGTATTCTCACCTTTTTCCCAGGGATATATTCATACTCCTGCTGTTCATTCTCATTGCTGTAGGACTTGTAGTCAGGACCCCCCAGTAGGTAGATCCTCTTTTCACATAGGGACTTGGCCACTGTCAACTGAAACAACCAGAAATCATATCTCAAGGACTTGGCTACTGTAAACTGAAACACCAAAACAATTGTGTCACTACTAAATGGATCATCCTACACTGATATGGATTGGATCACCCAATACTGACATGGATTGGATCAACCAATACTGACATGGATTGGATCAACCAATACTGACATGGATTGGATCACCCAATACTGACATGGATTGGATCACCCAATACTGACATGGATTGGAGCAACCAATATTGACATGGATTGGATCACCCAATACTGACATGGATTGGATCAACCAATACTGACATGGATTGGATCAACCAATACTGACATGGATTGGATCAACCAATACTGACATGGATTGGATCAACCAATACTGACATGGATTGGATCACCCAATACTGACATGGATTGGAGCAACCAATATTGACATGGATTGGATCACCCAATACTGACATGGATTGGATCAACCAATACTGACATGGATTGGATCAACCAATACTGACATGGATTGGATCAACCAATACTGACATGGATTGGATCACCCAATACTGACATGGATTGGAGCAACCAATATTGACATGGATTGGATCAACCAATACTGACATGGATTGGATCAACCAATACTGACATGGATTGGATCAACCAATACTGACATGGATTGGATCAACCAATACTGACATGAATTGGATCACCCAATACTGACATGGATTGGAGCAACCAATATTGACATGGATTGGATCAACCAATACTGACATGGATTGGATCAACCAATACTGACATGGATTGGATCAACCAATACTGACATGGATTGGATCAACCAATACTGACATGGATTGGATCACCCAATACTGACATGGATTGGAGCAACCAATATTGACATGGATTGGATCAACCAATACTGACATGGATTGGATCAACCAATACTGACATGGATTGGATCAACCAATACTGACATGGATTGGATCAACCAATACTGACATGGATTGGATCACCCAATACTGACATGGATTGGATCACCCAATACTGACATGGATTGGATCAACCAATACTGACATGGATTGGATCAACCAATACTGACATGGATTGGATCATCCAATACTGACATGGATTGGATCAACCAATATTGACATGGATTGGATCACCCAATACTGACATGGATTGGATCACCCAATACTGACATGAATTGGATCACCCAATACTGATATGAATTGGATCACCCAATATTAACATGAATTGGATCAACCACTATTGATATGAATTGGATCACCCAATATTGATATGAATTGGATCACCCAATATTAACATGAATTGGATCATCCAATATTGACATGAATTGGATCATCCAATATTGACATGAATTACATCACCCAATACTGACATGAATTGGATCACTCAATATCGACACAAATTGGATCACTCAATACTGACATGAATTGGATCACCCTATACTGATATGAATTGGATCACTCAATACTGACATGAATTGGATCACCCTATACTGATATGAATTGGATCACTCAATACTGACATGAATTGGATCACTCAATATCGACACAAATTGGATCACTCAATACTGACATGAATTGGATCACCCTATACTGACATGAATTGGATCACTCAATACTGACATGAATTGGATCACCCTATACTGACATGAATTGGATCACCCTATACTGACATGAATTGGATCACTCAATACTGGCATGAATTGGATCACCCTATACTGATATGAATTGGATCACTCAATACTGACATGAATTGGATCACCCTATACTGATATGAATTGGATCACCCAATACTGACATGGATTGGATCACCCAATACTGACATCAATTGGATCAACCAATACTGACATGGATTGGATCACTCAATACTGACATGGATTGGATCACCCAATACTGACATCAATTGGATCAACCAATACTGACATGGATTGGATCACTCAATACTGACATGGATTGGATCACCCAATACTGACATCAATTGGATCAACCAATACTGACATGGATTGGATCACTAAATATTGACATGAATTGGATTATCTAATACTGACATGAATTGGATCACCCAATACTGAGATGGATTGGATCACCCAATACTGACATGAATTGGATCACCCAATACTGACATGAATTGGATCACCAAATACTGACATGGATTGGATCACTAAATATTGACATGAATTGGATTATCTAATACTGACATGAATTGGCATCTACTAAAACATTATATCTTATTAAAACATTCAAATTCAATTAATAAAATAACTGGTTTTGTACATTTAAAAGCATACCTGGTTCAGGTAACGTTTCAGATTTCTGGCCCGTAATAAATGTCCTTTTGTAGTCCCTTTTGGGATGCACTTTCGGTCTGCATGATTAAAAAACATGATTATATTAAGTTACATGTGATACATACTTAATTTCAAATATCAATTTATGCTTTTTATTCCGCAAATTTATATAAACATCTATGTTGCGTGCATATCATATTTACTAAAAAACGTTTTTCAAATAATAAAACCTGTTTTACTCCTCTGGTATATTACAGTGTTTGAGCAGCAGTCTGTTAGAGAAACAACACCTCTGCTCACTTGAACACGCCTCAAGAACAACATTGCTGCAAGTTGTTTAAACAAGACACAACGACAACATGAACGGACCAAAGACCCCTACACAACATTAACTCAGCACACACACCAAACACCGCACACACACCAAACACCGAACACACACCAAACACCGCACACACACCAAACACCGCACACACACCAAACACCGCATACACACCAAACACTGCATACACACCAAACACCTCAACAAAACACACACCAAACACCGCATACACACCAAACACCGCATACACACCAAACACCTCAACAAAACACACACCAAACACCGCATACACACCAAACACCGCACACACACCAAACACCGCACACACACCAAACACCGCACACACACCAAACACCGCACACACACCAAACACCGCATACACACCAAACACCGCATACACACCAAACACCTCAACAAAACACACACCAAACACCGCATACACACCAAACACCGCATACACACCAAACACCGCATACACACCAAACACCGCATACACACCAAACACCTCAACAAAACACACACCAAACACCGCATACACACCAAACACCGCACACACACCAAACACCGCACACACACCAAACACCGCATACACACCAAACACCGCATACACACCAAACACCTCAACAAAACACACACCAAACACCGCATACACACCAAACACCGCATAAACACCAAACACCGCATACACACCAAACACCTCAACAAAACACACACCAAACACCGCATACACACCAAACACCGCACACACACCAAACACCGCACACACACCAAACACCGCACACACACACCAAACACCGCATACACACCAAACACCGCACACACACCAAACACCGCACACACACCAAACACCGCATACACACCAAACACCTCAACAAAACACACACCAAACACCGCATACACACCAAACACCGCACACACACCAAACACCGCATACACACCAAACACCGCACACACACCAAACACCGCATACACACCAAACACCTCAACAAAACACACACCAAACACCGCATACACACCAAACACCGCACACACACCAAACACCGCACACACACCAAACACCGCATACACACCAAACACCGCATACACACCAAACACCTCAACAAAACACACACCAAACACCGCATACACACCAAACACCGCATACACACCAAACACCTCAACAAAACACACACCAAACACCGCATACACACCAAACACCGCACACACACCAAACACCGCACACACACCAAACACTGCATACACACCAAACACCGCATACACACCAAACACCGCATACACACCAAACACCTCAACAAAACACACACCAAACACCGCACACACACCAAACACCGCATACACACCAAACACCGCACACACACCAAACACCGCATACACACCAAACACCGCACACACACCAAACACCGCATACACACCAAACACCGCACACACACCAAACACCGCACACACACCAAACACCGCACACACACCAAACACTGCATACACACCAAACACCGCACACACACCAAACACCGCACACACACCAAACACCGCACACACACCAAACACCGCACACACACCAAACACCGCACACACACCAAACACCGCACACACACCAAACACCGCACACACACCAAACACCGCACACACACCAAACACCGCACACACACCAAACACCGCACACACACCAAACACCGCACACACACCAAACACCGCACACACACCAAACACCGCACACACACCAAACACCGCACACACACCAAACACCGCATACACACCAAACACCGCATACACACCAAACACCGCATACACACCAAACACCTCAACAAAACACACACCAAACACCGCATACACACCAAACACCGCACACACACCAAACACCGCACACACACCAAACACCGCATACACACCAAACACCGCATACACACCAAACACCGCATACACACCAAACACCTCAACAAAACACACACCAAACACCGCATACACACCAAACACCGCATACACACCAAACACCTCAACAAAACACACACCAAACACCGCATACACACCAAACACCTCAACAAAACACACACCAAACACCGCATACACACCAAACACCGCACACACACCAAACACCGCACACACACCAAACACTGCATACACACCAAACACCGCATACACACCAAACACCTCAACAAAACACACACCAAACACCGCACACACACCAAACACCGCACACACACCAAACACCGCACACACACCAAACACCGCATACACACCAAACACCGCACACACACCAAACACTGCATACACACCAAACACCGCACACACACCAAACACCGCACACACACCAAACACCGCACACACACCAAACACCGCACACACACCAAACACCGCACACACACCAAACACCGCACACACACCAAACACCGCACACACACCAAACACCGCACACACACCAAACACCGCACACACACCAAACACCGCACACACACCAAACACCGCACACACACCAAACACCGCACACACACCAAACACCGCACACACACCAAACACCGCACACACACCAAACACCGCACACACACCAAACACCGCACACACACCAAACACCGCACACACACCAAACACCGCACACACACCAAACACCGCACACACACCAAACACCGCACACACACCAAACACCGCACACACACCAAACACCGCACACACACCAAACACCGCACACACACCAAACACCGCACACACACCAAACACCGCACACACACCAAACACCGCATACACACCAAACACCGCATACACACCAAACACCTCAACAAAACACACACCAAACACCGCATACACACCAAACACCGCACACACACCAAACACCGCACACACACCAAACACCGCATACACACCAAACACCGCATACACACCAAACACCGCATACACACCAAACACCTCAACAAAACACACACCAAACACCGCATACACACCAAACACCGCACACACACCAAACACCGCATACACACCAAACACCGCACACACACGAAACACCGTACACACACCAAACACCGCACACACACCAAACACCGCACACACACCAAACACCGCATACACACCAAACACCTCAACAAAACACACACCAAACACCGCATACACACCAAACACCGCACACACACCAAACACCGCACACACACCAAACACCGCATACACACCAAACACCTCAACAAAACACACACCAAACACCGCATACACACCAAACACCGCATAAACACCAAACACCGCATACACACCAAACACCTCAACAAAACACACACCAAACACCGCATACACACCAAACACCGCACACACACCAAACACCGCACACACACCAAACACCGCATACACACCAAACACCGCACACACACCAAACACCGCATACACACCAAACACCTCAACAAAACACACACCAAACACCGCATACACACCAAACACCGCACACACACCAAACACCGCATACACACCAAACACCGCACACACCAAACACCGCATACACACCAAACACCGCATACACACCAAACACCGCACACACACCAAACACCGCATACACACCAAACACCGCACACACCAAACACCGCACACACACCAAACACCGCATACACACCAAACACCGCACACACACCAAACACCGCACACACACCAAACACCGCACACACACACCAAACACCGCATACACACCAAACACCGCATACACACCAAACACCTCAACAAAACACACACCAAACACCGCATACACACCAAACACCGCACACACACCAAACACCGCATACACACCAAACACCGCACACACCAAACACCGCACACACACCAAACACCGCACACACACCAAACACCGCACACACACCAAACACCGCACACACACCAAACACCGCACACACACCAAACACCGCACACACACCAAACACCGCACACACACCAAACACCGCACACACACCAAACACCGCACACACACCAAACACCTCAACAAAACACACACCAAACACCGCATACACACCAAACACCTCAACAAAACACACACCAAACACCGCATACACACCAAACACCGCATACACACCAAACACCGCATACACACCAAACACCTCAACAAAACACACACCAAACACCGCATACACACCAAACACCGCACACACACCAAACACCGCACACACACCAAACACCGCACACACACCAAACACCGCATACACACCAAACACCGCACACACACCAAACACCGCATACACACCAAACACCTCAACAAAACACCCACCAAACACCGCATACACACCAAACACCGCACACACACCAAACACCGCACACACACCAAACACCGCATACACACCAAACACCGCATACACACCAAACACCTCAACAAAACACACACCAAACACCGCATACACACCAAACACCGCATACACACCAAACACCTCAACAAAACACACACCAAACACCGCATACACACCAAACACCGCACACACACCAAACACCGCACACACACCAAACACTGCATACACACCAAACACCGCATACACACCAAACACCTCAACAAAACACACACCAAACACCGCATACACACCAAACACCGCACACACACCAAACACCGCATACACACCAAACACCTCAACAAAACACACACCAAACACCGCATACACACCAAACACCGCATACACACCAAACACCTCAACAAAACACACACCAAACACCGCATACACACCAAACACCGCATACACACCAAACACCTCAACAAAACACACACCAAACACCGCATACACACCAAACACCGCACACACACCAAACACCGCATACACACCAAACACCGCACACACACCAAACACCGCATACACACCAAACACCGCACACACACCAAACACCGCATACACACCAAACACCGCACACACACCAAACACCGCACACACACCAAACACCGCACACACACCAAACACCGCATACACACCAAACACCGCATACACACCAAACACCGCACACACACCAAACACCGCACACACACCAAACACCGCACACACACCAAACACCGCACACACACCAAACACCGCACACACACCAAACACCGCACACACACCAAACACCGCACACACACCAAACACCGCATACACACCAAACACCGCACACACACCAAACACCGCACACACACCAAACACCGCACACACACCAAACACCGCACACACACACCAAACACCGCATACACACCAAACACCGCATACACACCAAACACCGCATACACACCAAACACCGCACACACACCAAACACCGCACACACACCAAACACCCCATACACACCAAACACCGCATACACACCAAACACCTCAACAAAACACACACCAAACACCGCATACACACCAAACACCGCACACACACCAAACACCGCACACACACCAAACACCGCATACACACCAAACACCGCATACACACCAAACACCGCACACACACCAAACACCGCACACACACCAAACACCGCATACACACCAAACACCGCATACACACCAAACACCGCATACACACCAAACACCTCAACAAAACACACACCAAACACCGCAGACACACCAAACACCGCACACACACCAAACACCGCACACACACCAAACACCGCACACACACCAAACACCGCACACACACCAAACACCGCACACACACCAAACACTGCACACACACCAAACACCGCACACACACCAAACACCGCACACACACCAAACACCGCACACACACCAAACACCGCACACACACCAAACACCGCACACACACCAAACACCCCATACACACCAAACACCCCATACACACCAAACACCGCATACACACCAAACACCGCATACACACCAAACACCGCACACACACCAAACACCGCACACACACCAAACACCCCACACACACCAAACACCCCACACACACCAAACACCCCACACACACCAAACACCGCACACACACCAAACACCGCACACACACCAAACACCGCATACACACCAAACACCGCATACACACCAAACACCGCATACACACCAAACACCGCATACACACCAAACACCGCATACACACCAAACACCGTATACACACCAAACACCCCATACACACCAAACACCGCACACACACCAAACACCGCACACACACCGCACACACACCAAACACCGCATACACACCAAACACCGCACACACACCAAACACCGCACACACACCAAACACCGCACACACACCAAACACCGCACACACACCAAACACCGCACACACACCAAACACCGCATACACACCAAACACCGCACACACACGAAACACCGTACACACACCAAACACCGCACACACACCAAACACCGCACACACACCAAACACCGCATACACACCAAACACCTCAACAAAACACACACCAAACACCGCATACACACCAAACACCGCACACACACCAAACACCGCACACACACCAAACACCGCATACACACCAAACACCTCAACAAAACACACACCAAACACCGCATACACACCAAACACCGCATAAACACCAAACACCGCATACACACCAAACACCTCAACAAAACACACACCAAACACCGCATACACACCAAACACCGCACACACACCAAACACCGCACACACACCAAACACCGCATACACACCAAACACCGCACACACACCAAACACCGCATACACACCAAACACCTCAACAAAACACACACCAAACACCGCATACACACCAAACACCGCACACACACCAAACACCGCATACACACCAAACACCGCACACACCAAACACCGCATACACACCAAACACCGCATACACACCAAACACCGCACACACACCAAACACCGCATACACACCAAACACCGCACACACCAAACACCGCACACACACCAAACACCGCATACACACCAAACACCGCACACACACCAAACACCGCACACACACCAAACACCGCACACACACACCAAACACCGCATACACACCAAACACCTCAAAAAAACACACACCAAACACCGCATACACACCAAACACCGCACACACACCAAACACCGCATACACACCAAACACCGCACACACCAAACACCGCATACACACCAAACACCGCACACACACCAAACACCGCACACACACCAAACACCGCACACACACCAAACACCGCACACACACCAAACACCGCACACACACCAAACACCGCACACACACCAAACACCGCACACACACCAAACACCGCACACACACCAAACACCGCACACACACCAAACACCGCACACACACCAAACACCGCACACACACCAAACACCTCAACAAAACACACACCAAACACCGCATACACACCAAACACCTCAACAAAACACACACCAAACACCGCATACACACCAAACACCGCATACACACCAAACACCGCATACACACCAAACACCTCAACAAAACACACACCAAACACCGCATACACACCAAACACCGCACACACACCAAACACCGCACACACACCAAACACCGCACACACACCAAACACCGCATACACACCAAACACCGCACACACACCAAACACCGCATACACACCAAACACCTCAACAAAACACACACCAAACACCGCATACACACCAAACACCGCACACACACCAAACACCGCACACACACCAAACACCGCATACACACCAAACACCGCATACACACCAAACACCTCAACAAAACACACACCAAACACCGCATACACACCAAACACCGCATACACACCAAACACCTCAACAAAACACACACCAAACACCGCATACACACCAAACACCGCACACACACCAAACACCGCACACACACCAAACACTGCATACACACCAAACACCGCATACACACCAAACACCGCATACACACCAAACACCTCAACAAAACACACACCAAACACCGCATACACACCAAACACCGCACACACACCAAACACCGCATACACACCAAACACCTCAACAAAACACACACCAAACACCGCATACACACCAAACACCGCATACACACCAAACACCTCAACAAAACACACACCAAACACCGCATACACACCAAACACCAAACACCTCAACAAAACACACACCAAACACCGCATACACACCAAACACCGCACACACACCAAACACCGCATACACACCAAACACCGCACACACACCAAACACCGCAAACACACCAAACACCGCACACACACCAAACACCGCATACACACCAAACACCGCACACACACCAAACACCGCACACACACCAAACACCGCACACACACCAAACACCGCATACACACCAAACACCGCATACACACCAAACACCGCACACACACCAAACACCGCACACACACCAAACACCGCACACACACCAAACACCGCACACACACCAAACACCGCACACACACCAAACACCGCACACACACCAAACACCGCACACACACCAAACACCGCATACACACCAAACACCGCACACACACCAAACACCGCACACACACCAAACACCGCACACACACCAAACACCGCACACACACACCAAACACCGCATACACACCAAACACCGCATACACACCAAACACTGCATACACACCAAACACCGCACACACACCAAACACCGCACACACACCAAACACCCCATACACACCAAACACCGCATACACACCAAACACCTCAACAAAACACACACCAAACACCGCATACACACCAAACACCGCACACACACCAAACACCGCACACACACCAAACACCGCATACACACCAAACACCGCATACACACCAAACACCTCAACAAAACACACACCAAACACCGCATACACACCAAACACCGCACACACACCAAACACCGCACACACACCAAACACCGCATACACACCAAACACCGCATACACACCAAACACCGCATACACACCAAACACCTCAACAAAACACACACCAAACACCGCAGACACACCAAACACCGCACACACACCAAACACCGCACACACACCAAACACCGCACACACACCAAACACCGCACACACACCAAACACCGCACACACACCAAACACCGCACACACACCAAACACCGCACACACACCAAACACCGCACACACACCAAACACCGCACACACACCAAACACCGCACACACACCAAACACCGCACACACACCAAACACCGCACACACACCAAACACCCCATACACACCAAACACCCCATACACACCAAACACCGCATACACACCAAACACCGCATACACACCAAACACCGCACACACACCAAACACCGCACACACACCAAACACCCCACACACACCAAACACCCCACACACACCAAACACCGCACACACACCAAACACCGCACACACACACCAAACACCGCATACACACCAAACACCGCATACACAGCAAACACCGCATACACACCAAACACCGCATACACACCAAACACCGCATACACACCAAACACCGCATACACACCAAACACCCCATACACACCAAACACCGCACACACACCAAACACCGCACACACACCAAACACCGCATACACACCAAACACCGCATACACACCAAACACCGCACACACACCAAACACCGCACACACACCAAACACCGCACACACACCAAACACCGCACACACACCAAACACCGCACACACACCAAACACCGCACACACACCAAACACCCCATACACACCAAACACCCCAAACACACCAAACACCGCACACACACCAAACACCCCATACACACCAAACACCCCATACACACCAAACACCCCATACACACCAAAACCGCATACACACCAAACACCGCATACACACCAAACACCGCATACACACCAAACACCGCATACACACCAAACACCGCACACACACCAAACACCGCATACACACCAAACACCGCACACACACCAAACACCGCATACACACCAAACACCGCATACACACCAAACACCTCAACAAAACACACACCAAACACCGCATACACACCAAACACCGCATACACACCAAACACCCCATACACACCAAACACCGCATACACACCAAACACCCCATACACACCAAACACCGCAGACACACCAAACACCCCATACACACCAAACACCCCATACACACCAAACACCTCAACAAAACACACACCAAACACCTCATACACACCAAACACCGCATACACACCAAACACCGCATACACACCAAACACCGCATACACACCAAACACCGCATACACACCAAACACCTCAACAAAACACACACCAAACACCGCATACACACCAAACACCGCATACACACCAAACACCCCATACACACCAAACACCGCATACACACCAAACACCCCATACACACCAAACACCGCAGACACACCAAACACCCCATACACACCAAACACCCCATACACACCAAACACCTCAACAAAACACACACCAAACACCTCATACACACCAAACACCGCATACACACCAAACACCTCAACAAAACACACACCAAAACATCTCAAACATACACCAAAACACAGACCAACAACAACACACAAACCATTAACCTCAAATACAGACCAATAACACACTGACCAATAACCCCCCAACACTGACCAATGACACCCTAAAAATTCCCAATTACCCCTCCAACACTAAACAATGACCCCAACACTGACTAATGACACCCCAACACTAAACAATGACCCCAACACTGACCAATGACACCCAACACTGAACAAAGACACCACAACACTGACCAATGAATTCCCAACACTGACCAATGACACCCCAACACTGACCAACAATTTCCAAACACTGACCAATGATTTTCCAACAATGACCAATGACACTGCAACACTGACCAATAATTACCCAACACTGATCAATGACCCCTCAACACTGACCAATGGCCCCCAACACAACCCCCCACCCCACACACCTGTGTCCTGCCCCTTAGCCCTCTTCAGGTTCTGTATGGTGGTGGCCTGCATGATCTCAGCAATAATGTTATACCTGCAACATAGACCAACACAGTCAGAAATAACTCTCAGAAAACACACAGACCAAGGAAATATGCGAAGACAGAACATGACAGTGTACGAAGGCAGAACAAGGGAGTGTATGAAGACAGAACAAGGGAGTGTGTGAAGACAGAACAAGGGAGTGTGTGAAGACAGAACAAGGGAGTATCTGAAGACAGAACAAGGGAGTGTGTGAAGACAGAACAAGGGAGTGTGTGAAGACAGAACAAGGGAGTGTGTGAAGACAGAACAAGGGAGTGTATGAAGACAGAACAAGGGAGTGTGTGAAGACAGAATAAGGGAGTGTCTGAAGACAGAACAAGGGAGTGTGTGAAGACAGAACAAGGGAGTGTCTGAAGACAGAACAAGGGAGTGTGTGAAGACAGAACAAGGGAGTGTCTGAAGACAGAACAAGGGAGTGTGTGAAGACAGAACAAGGGAGTGTCTGAAGACAGAACAAGGGAGTGTGTGAAGACAGAACAAGGGAGTGTGTGAAGACAGAACAAGGGAGTGTGTGAAGACAGAACAAGGGAGTATCTGAAGACAGAACAAGGGAGTGTGTGAAGACAGAACAAGGGAGTGTGTGAAGACAGAACAAGGGAGTGTGTGAAGACAGAACAAGGGAGTGTGTGAAGACAGAACAAGGGAGTGTGTGAAGACAGAACAAGGGAGTGTGTGAAGACAGAACAAGGGAGTATCTGAAGACAGAACAAGGGAGTATCTGAAGACAGAACAAGGGAGTATACGAAGGCAGAACAAGGGAGTGTGTGAAGACAGAACAAGGGAGTGTGTGAAGACAGAATAAGGGAGTGTGTGAAGACAGAACAAGGGAGTGTGTGAAGACAGAACAAGGGAGTGTGTGAAGACAGAACAAGGGAGTGTGTGAAGACAGAACAAGGGAGTGTGTGAAGACAGAACAAGGGAGTGTGTGAAGACAGAACAAGGGAGTGTGTGAAGACAGAACAAGGGAGTATCTGAAGACAGAACAAGGGAGTGTGTGAAGACAGAACAAGGGAGTGTGTGAAGACAGAACAAGGGAGTGTGTGAAGCCAGAACAAGGGAGTGTGTGAAGACAGAACAAGGGAGTGTGTGAAGACAGAACAAGGGAGTGTGTGAAGACAGAACAAGGGAGTGTGTGAAGACAGAACAAGGGAGTGTGTGAAGACAGAACAAGGGAGTATCTGAAGACAGAACAAGGGAGTGTCTCAAGACAGAACAAGGGAGTGGGTGAAGACAGAACAAGGGAGTGTATGAAGACAGAACAAGGGAGTGTGTGAAGACAGAACAAGGGAGTGTATGAAGACAGAACAAGGGAGTGTGTGAAGACAGAACAAGGGAGTGTGTGAAGACAGAACAAGGGAGTGTGTGAAGACAGAACAAGGGAGTGTGTGAAGACAGAACAAGGGAGTGTGTGAAGACAGAACAAGGGAGTGTCTGAAGACAGAACAAGGGAGTGTCTGAAGACAGAACAAGGGAGTGTCTGAAGACAGAACAAGAGAGTGTCTGAAGACAGAACAAGGGAGTGTGTGAAGACAGAACAAGGGAGTGTGTGAAGACAGAACAAGGGAGTGTGTGAAGACAGAACAAGGGAGTATACGAAGGCAGAACAAGGGAGTGTGTGAAGACAGAACAAGGGAGTGTGTGAAGACAGAACAAGGGAGTATCTGAAGACAGAACAAGGGAGTGTGTGAAGACAGAACAAGGGAGTGTGTGAAGACAGAACAAGGGAGTGTGTGAAGACAGAACAAGGGAGTGTATGAAGACAGAACAAGGGAGTGTGTGAAGACAGAATAAGGGAGTGTCTGAAGACAGAACAAGGGAGTGTGTGAAGTCAGAACAAGGGAGTGTCTGAAGACAGAACAAGGGCGTGTGTGAAGACAGAACAAGGGAGTGTGTGAAGACAGAACAAGGGAGTATCTGAAGACAGAACAAGGGAGTGTGTGAAGACAGAACAAGGGAGTGTGTGAAGACAGAACAAGGGAGTGTATGAAGACAGAACAAGGGAGTGTGTGAAGACAGAACAAGGGAGTGTGTGAAGACAGAACAAGGGAGTGTGTGAAGACAGAACAAGGGAGTATGTGAAGACAGAACAAGGGAGTGTGTGAAGACAGAACAAGGGAGTGTGTGAAGACAGAACAAGGGAGTGTGTGAAGACAGAACAAGGGAGTATGTGAAGACAGAACAAGGGAGTGTCTGAAGACAGAACAAGGGAGTGTGTGAAGACAGAACAAGGGAGTGTGTGAAGACAGAACAAGGGAGTGTGTGAAGACAGAACAAGGGAGTGTGTGAAGACAGAACAAGGGAGTGTGTGAAGACAGAACAAGGGAGTGTGTGAAGACAGAACAAGGGAGTGTGTGAAGACAGAACAAGGGAGTGTGTGAAGCCAGAACAAGGGAGTGTGTGAAGACAGAACAAGGGAGTGTGTGAAGACAGAACAAGGGAGTGTGTGAAGACAGAACAAGGGAGTGTGTGAAGACAGAACAAGGGAGTATCTGAAGACAGAACAAGGGAGTATCTGAAGACAGAACAAGGGAGTATACGAAGGCAGAACAAGGGAGTGTACGAAGGCAGAACAAGGGAGTGTGTGAAGACAGAACAAGGGAGTATCTGAAGACAGAACAAGGGAGTGTGTGAAGACAGAACAAGGGAGTGTGTGAAGACAGAACAAGGGAGTGTGTGAAGACAGAACAAGGGAGTGTATGAAGACAGAACAAGGGAGTGTGTGAAGACAGAATAAGGGAGTGTCTGAAGACAGAACAAGGGAGTGTGTGAAGACAGAACAAGGGAGTGTCTGAAGACAGAACAAGGGAGTGTGTGAAGACAGAACAAGGGAGTGTGTGAAGACAGAACAAGGGAGTATCTGACGACAGAACAAGGGAGTGTGTGAAGACAGAATAAGGGAGTGTGTGAAGACAGAACAAGGGAGTGTGTGAAGACAGAACAAGGGAGTGTGTGAAGACAGAACAAGGGAGTATCTGAAGACAGAACAAGGGAGTGTCTGAAGACAGAACAAGGGAGTATACGAAGGTAGAACAAGGGAGTGTACGAAGGCAGAACAAGGGAGTGTGTGAAGACAGAACAAGGGAGTATCTGAAGACAGAACAAGGGAGTGTGTGAAGACAGAACAAGGGAGTGTGTGAAGACAGAACAAGGGAGTGTGTGAAGACAGAACAAGGGAGTGTATGAAGACAGAACAAGGGAGTGTGTGAAGACAGAACAAGGGAGTGTGTGAAGACAGAACAAGGGAGTGTCTGAAGACAGAACAAGGGAGTATGTGAAGACAGAACAAGGGAGTGTCTGAAGACAGAACAAGGGAGTGTGTGAAGACAGAACAAGGGAGTGTGTGAAGACAGAACAAGGGAGTGTGTGAAGACAGAACAAGGGAGTGTGTGAAGACAGAACAAGGGAGTATCTGAAGACAGAACAAGGGAGTATACGAAGGCAGAACAAGGGAGTGTGTGAAGACAGAACAAGGGAGTGTGTGAAGACAGAACAAGGGAGTGTGTGAAGACAGAACAAGGGAGTGTGTGAAGACAGAACAAGGGAGTGTGTGAAGACAGAACAAGGGAGTGTGTGAAGACAGAACAAGGGAGTGTGTGAAGACAGAACAAGGGAGTGTGTGAAGACAGAACAAGGGAGTGTGTGAAGACAGAACAAGGGAGTGTGTGAAGACAGAACAAGGGAGTGTGTGAAGCCAGAACAAGGGAGTGTGTGAAGACAGAACAAGGGAGTGTGTGAAGACAGAACAAGGGAGTGTGTGAAGACAGAACAAGGGAGTGTGTGAAGACAGAACAAGGGAGTGTGTGAAGACAGAACAAGGGAGTATCTGAAGACAGAACAAGGGAGTGTCTCAAGACAGAACAAGGGAGTGTGTGAAGACAGAACAAGGGAGTGTATGAAGACAGAACAAGGGAGTGTGTGAAGACAGAACAAGGGAGTGTGTGAAGACAGAACAAGGGAGTGTGTGAAGACAGAACAAGGGAGTGTATGAAGACAGAACAAGGGAGTGTGTGAAGACAGAACAAGGGAGTGTGTGAAGACAGAACAAGGGAGTGTGTGAAGACAGAACAAGGGAGTGTGTGAAGACAGAACAAGGGAGTGTGTGAAGACAGAACAAGGGAGTGTGTGAAGACAGAACAAGGGAGTGTGTGAAGACAGAACAAGGGAGTGTATGAAGACAGAACAAGGGAGTGTGTGAAGACAGAACAAGGGAGTGTGTGAAGACAGAACAAGGGAGTGTGTGAAGACAGAACAAGGGAGTATACGAAGACAGAACAAGGGAGTGTGTGAAGACAGAACAAGGGAGTGTGTGAAGACAGAACAAGGGAGTGTAGAACCTGTTGAGGACAAGAGGAAAGTAATTGTGTACAAATGGACATCAACATACTAAAATGATCCTTAGTATATTATTTATATTGAGATATTCTTCAATGACTCTCAAACGGCATCAAGTGATACCCCCTCATACTGTAGTAACTTAAAGGAAAAGTAAAGTTAGGTTCTTAAGCGCTGTATCAAATCTCACTTTATTCCTTGGAAGACCTGTTCAATCGAACACTATCTTGACTTCTCTGGGAAGCTTCCAGCCATGCACAAAGACTACTCATAAGCAAATATCCACCACTGTCTATAGCCAGGTACTCATTCATACAGCAATATATATAATGAAAACAATGTCCCCAGCACAGGATTCGAACACAGGTTCTCCTAGTAGAAAGTCTGAAGCTCTAGCCAATGTGCCACTGCGCTACTACATAAAACAAAATATAACAACAAATTTAACATGACTAGGTGGATTTTGCAAGGACACTTACCTCATGTGTCGCAGATGTTCAATCTCTACACACTTATCAATGATCTGTATGAAGCCCTCGTAGTTTGCAGCATATGTAAATGTCTGCTTGTGTTCCTCATTCAGACGCTCCCGATACGTCAGCCAATCATAGAGCTGCTGGTTGATCGTGTGCGGGTCACACAAGGCGTCCACCATTGGCTTCAGCACTGCTTGTACATAAACCACATATATTTAGTTTAGTGTCTGTTTAGTTAGCTCATTTATCAATAAACAATTTAAAGTTCTTACTTTAACACTTTTTATATTTTTATTTTATTGATATGCATTTTAATGCTCTATTGATTTATTGTATCCAGTTTACTTAAAACTTTTAAATATACATTTAATATAATTTTATGCACATATCTACTATTCAGTGTCTATGATTTCAAAGTGAATTATTAAGACATTTATTATCTACATATATGTGGATGTGGGATAATTACATTACAAAAGTAATCGATTTCAACTGTTTCCATGGTTACTGGGATGGCTGCTTACATTTACATGCGAATACCTCTCGCAGTAGACGGCTGACAGCCGGGCTTTGGATGTAGTGTTTTGGCAACAAGTTCACGATGGCAACTTCGGCAACACTCCACAGAAATGCCTCTTCTGTGTCGTCATTCGCTAGCCAGGGATGCAGGGCAAACCTCACTTTCTCTCGTTCACCTCGGCGTGAACTAGCAAAATGGTTTATACATTAGTGGAACTGTAGTTCAACATTTCTGAATAAATCTGACAAGACTTGACAAATTTAAACCATCCTTCTCCCTGTTTATAATATTTCAGGAATAAAGAACTGGATACATTCTGGGCAAGAAACTCTTTCTGCACTGGGGCAATATTAGTGGTAAGAACTGTCAATCTAAACCAATTTAGTATAACTAAAAAAAATCACCAGGGCATTTAGATATGTGAGAGTAAATAAACCACTCAGGGAATTGAAGAGTGAAAATTGCATCGTTTTTTTCTGATGCAGAAAATGAAACCTAATATCAAATGTCCAGGTACCCGTTAATACCAAATGAAATCAATTCAAATCAAATATCATAATTATAATAATTTAAAGAGAACAGTAAGGGAGGAATATTATAAAATCATAAATGTTATATGGCTTCATATACTTTGCTCATAGAAAAGTAAGTCATCACCTGACAGGTCGCAGTAACTCACCTGCAGTGACTGAGACGTATGTCACAGAAGTGACGTGTGAGACACCTGGTGACATCTTGTGTCATTAAATGTTCAAAGTCAACATTGCGCAAACGTTGGATCATGTTCTCAGTCACCAGCCACAAGTCAGACCTGCACGGATCATAGCAACATTTGTGAGCTGCAGGAGCTAAGACTGCTTCTCGGTGGCTCATTTAGACGTTTACCTGAACTATCACCTCTCAGCACATTTTAGCAGATGTAATACTGCAAAAAAGTTGTTATATTTATGTACTAAATATTGTAGTGTTTGTGCATTCACCGACTATCCATTTCTAACCGACAAACAGCATGTTGAACCACAAATCTGATTGGATCACAGAAATGATGACGTTCCCCTCAGTAAGTTCATGTCTTGCCCTTGCACCAACATATGCACTTCATTACATTTGCTAATGGTGTCTAACATATTGCCTATGAGGCTACTTGTGCTGGCCATTTAAAAACACACATTACTTACTGATACATACAGGACAGGTGCTCACTTCATGTGTTACCCCAGCATACAAGTATGGCCTAGAGACAATGGCACTAACAGAGAACAACAGGAGGTCCAGGTTTGTGAAAACTGCTGGGTAAGAAGAATCGCAGGAGAGCGGATAGGAGAAGACTGGACGAACTGAGAGTGGAGGTTGGAGTGAAGAAGTTTTATATGGTTGGTCATGTGGAAAGAATGGGGATGAAAAACTGGGAAAGAGACCAGATCCCCAGAAAATGTACGGAGAAAGGAGACTAAGAAGATGACGGTGACAAAGATCTGGAAAGTGTGGGAGGAAAATGGAGATCAACATCAAAAGATGGGAGTTGGAGACTATTGATAGAGAACGTAGTGAGAGAAAACTGAGGAAAGAAATGAAGAAGAAAACGATGACAGTAACCATGACCAACCTCACCTGACAACAGGGATGCCAAGAAGGAGAACAACTTACCGTAGTTGCTGACCAAGTCTGCCATTGTCTTCTGCGAGCTGGCCATACCACGACATCACATAGTCCCTGGTAATGAGATCAAGAACTTGTTGCAAGGCTGCGTCTAAGTTGCGGGTCGTCAAAACCTTGAGTCTCTTGAGATGGTCTCTCTTTAGAGACTCCTGAGTGGATCAAGACAGTCTCTGGTGAGTTGTGTATAGGTGTGGTCTTTTAGATGGGAGAATGATGTGTTAGTGTATACATGTGTAGTTGTATGTACAGTGACTACAAACCCCAGGGGCTCCAGTACAATACAATACAATAAAACTTTATTGTCCCGAACTGGGAAATTCATTTTGCAGCGTTTGTCGTCATAAAAATATAAAATACAGAGTAGAGAAATAAAAAAAATGCTAATAAATTCATTATTAAAACAGTAAGTGAACATCAATCATAATAAAATACAAGATAAATTCTATAATATAATTTTAAAATTAAAGTTAAATTGTAATTGTGGTCTTCCTTTTACAAAAAAAAAAAAAAATACAACATACACACATAACGCCAGAGGTGATTATCGTTTTGAATTTAGGAGTCGTACTGACATTGGGATGAATGAATCTCGCTTTCTGTTTGTTTTGGATGTTATTGTTCTGAACCTTCTGGACGAGGGCAGAAGGACGTACTCGTTATATAGGATGTGTGTGCTGTCGTTAATTATTTTATTGGCTTTACGGAGAACCTGCTTTTCGTGCAAAGCAGTGACAGAGGTTTGTTTAAGTGACAGTGACAGTGATACCTGTCTTCACAGTCTGCTGGTGTCTCACTCACCCGATTGGGACACATCTGCGGCTGTCTACAGCAGGACCTAGTGGGTTAGATAGAGAAGACCACCACTCCGTGAGTCCACAACAACTTACACATTTACCCATTGTGTGGGGTCTTTAACTTCCCCTGGCATCATAACTTTATGCAGAGACCCGTCCACCCGTCGTATGGATGGGGAAAAACCATTGTGGACAGGTAGAAATATAGGTGATGGACGGGTAAATAATGAAGGAGCAAAAACAGGTCTTCCTATTGTCAGTTTTGCCTCAAAAGTGAGTGTAAATGGTGTCACATGTGTGTTTGTAGTCCATTTTAAGTCATCAGACACATTTTAAGTTTGTAAACTGGCTTAACAGTTAACATCCATGTGTCCACCAAAACATGTGTGATTGGCAATAATTTGGTCCTGCATAAAGACCTTCCTGGCATAGCTAGATACCAGACAGAAAGGACCGGGGCTTTTAGTGACTTCATATATACACAGACAGTATGAGGTGAAATAAACTGCATAAGTTCAAAAACAGGGCAAGGAAGAAATTAACCATCCTCTCCTTGATCAACTCTCCAGCCCTCGACAGACACTACCAGGTACTCCCACAGGTGAAGGGTCAATTGTCTCCCTATTCATCCAGTGGAATAGTTTGTTAGGGACATCTACCAGTAATTGGCTAGATAAAATCATGCCAACAAAAGGAATATAATTTACATAATATTCACTTGTCCATATACCAGGCAGCCTGAGCACTGCAACTGGTTTTACTTTCAAGTAATTTTCAGGATTAGCTAAGTCCCAGTTTGTTTAATTATAAATATCATGCAAGCATAAATCCGCATAAATAACGGAGTCAAAACCTTAATAAATATACAAAAAAATATTGCTTCACACATGTGTGATAAAAATGATTTTTTACTTGAAACTAAAAGATCACGAGCGTTTTCACAAAATTGCCAAACAAACACGAATTCTCCGACCATGCTAGGAACAATGGCAGATCAATAAGTCTTCACTCTTCCTGTAAAATGTCTAAATAACTGCATATTTTCAATACTAACTGTCCATCACTATATTAATTAGTTTTATTTATTTTACTCATTGTCGTTAATTCTATATAATATTTAATGATAGTTTTAATATGAATAATTTAACAGTTCTATATTATTTCTTTCCTAAAATTTAATTTTACAGTTGTATTTATTATTATTAATATTAGTTTTAACACATACTAAATAGCTTCATATTTTATTGTACAGCGCTTTGAGCATATTTGGATATTGCACTTTATAAATAAATATTATTATTATTACATCATAAAACGTACATTTTCCACGAGTACTTGGCTTACCATCATGTCACAGAGAAGGTTGTGAATGGTGCTGCCACCTGGTGTCTTACTGACTCGGTCAGTTGTGTCCAGCGGAGTGTAGAGGTCACCTGATGCCAGCACCAGGCCAATGCCAAGTACCAGTCCAAGGACACCCAGTGCCACGGCAACAGTCCACGTGACAACCCCGCAACCAATGGCGACCACACCTGTCACCATGGAGACACCCACAGCTATGTAGCTCGACATGGTTGTTCACAGCGATGTTTTGGTTTGGTTTGCTGTGGTGATGCTGCCCTTCTGTCATCACCAACGGCAACTATGGCCAATCTTGCAGCTGTGTTCTATGTGACAGCTGTGGTCTATGTGACAGCTGTGCTCTATGTGACATGACCAGCAGCAGAAAGCTATCAAGTCGTTGCTGTGAACAGTTGTTTTATCTCAACAAGCTAGCTCGTGTCTTCTGATTACTGGTTTGCTGAAAAGTAACATGTGCAAATATTTATATAATTGCTTTATAATGACAATGTTAAAAATATTACATGAGTGTCCATGGTGAAATATCAGAACTTGTTGCAAAATTGATGATAAGTGCAAATATGTATATTGTGGTGAAGTACGTCAAATATGATACATGGTGAAATACTAGAACCTATTGGAAAATTCCTAATACATTTTGCAACATGTTCTGATACTTCATCATGGAAAATCATGGAATATGTTTAACACAGCTGTTTCTCTAACAGAAAGTATTACAGGCCTTTGTCATCTGGTATTCATAAAACTATTCTGTGGATAACAAAACAGATCCAACTTATTTCCTGTCTGATGGTGATTACGGCCAGGGTGCATGTTGTTCTCAGTGGTGCCATCACAATCACATACCCAAATAATTGATGCGTTGTAGTTGATTTTTAGCAGGCGCAGTCTTTGGCATAGAAATCTTGCAATTGCACCAAACATCAAAGGGCCTTTCTGTTAGCCCTTGTATGGCAAACACAGACATGCACACACCCACCCACACATATACACACACTGACTGTCACTTGAACACATGCCGTACTAACTGAATTTTGAAGGATTTGAAGCATATTCATTATTCAACCAATTATAGTTAGGTATATCAGATTATTATTTTTCAGATTAATCTTTGTTAAAAAAATGATCTGGAACTATTAAGTCTATACTCTATAGTAGTTTTCATTAGAAGTAAATCAATTTGTTTAGATAAATATTTGGTTAAAATTGTTAATCTTGAAAACAAGGGCTCCCCGAATTAGTTATTAGAGCACTTCATCCCAGTGGTATGTGGGCGCTAATATTTTTTGTCATTTTGTTCATGAGCAGATTGCCAGAAAATCTAATTTTATACAAATTATGAATAATACAACATTACTCTATATAGCTGTTGTAATCAATGTTTTAGTTGTTTACTAATGAACCAAAATTAGCTATACAAAAGTTAGAGTTCTAAGTCTAGGACTATAGTTTGATCTGTCTGGGTTTTGGCTTTGCCTTTGACTCCGAGCTGTCACTGTGATTTTTAATCAATGCTCTTCTTCCATCAAGTGATCTGGCATTCTAATTACTACTAATTTTTATGTCTAGGAAGAGCTGAAAATAATATTTACGTAATACTACGTCACCGTCGCCATATCCGCCAGCACATTTTTGTACCGACAGAGTTAAAGGTCAGGCAGCCACTTGCATAACAAATGGGAGTAGACACAGCAAGCGTGCGTTTGTTTACAGTGTGCACCGTGTCAGCCTCGTTCTGGTACCGTCTGGGTCACATTTGAGTTAAACGGGAAATCTTGGAGCGTCTAAGCTTCTAACTCAGTTAGCATTTGGCTTTGATTTCACCGACCAAAATGTTAACCCTTGCCACGCAATTCATGTGTCATACGCTCAAAATGGCAACGCATCATTTTGTTTGCAACTCACGGCAGGTAATGACTCATGGCATAAACCGTAAACAGCACCACCCACTTTGTACACTACCAGAGCGGCATTTTCCACAGCAAAAGCGGCGAGGCATACTCGCCGATACTCACGTAACACGCGTGCGCTGGAGGAGGCGTGGCCTGAGTATATTTGATTGACAGCTCTAGTGGTGCCCGTATGTTAGAGTAAGTGGCGCGCCGGTGCGTTTTGAACTGCTGAATCGGTCCCATTTGTGTTCAATTTTAAAGAGTAACAACATCGATATCAATAAATTATTATTGGTAGCAATGGATGATTCGTACAAGCTCGGTTGTTGGGGCTCAGCAAATGAGGACATCATGAAATCACAATACCCGCTTCACCGGGCTTGTCGTGATGGCGATGTGGAAACGCTATCTTTGTTGTTGATGGAAGCTCAGCATGGCGTTTACGTCGAAGATAGCTTTTACGGATGGACTCCTGCCCATTGGGCTGCCTACTTCGGCAAGGTACGTTATATCACGGTTTCGTTTGACGTATAACCATGAAGAAGTAGTTATTATTTCCATTCAACATTCACGACGCTGACGCCGTGGTTATTGTTGTCGTGACTGTCTCGGGCAGGGCTGCGTGCGTGCGGCGTGTCGTGGAAATTCGAACGTTTACAGACTAGTTACTAGTGGCGGGAATAGGAAACGGTATGCTTTCGGTTTTTAAATATTTCTAACATTCATTGGATATACTTCAGTTTCAATTACATTCGACTTATGTTTACTCGACTGGCACTTTTAGGCACGATACTTGACGTTTTCCTAACAAATAAGCCGGTCGTTTGACGTCAATACACAACTCGCCAGCCGCGTCTGCACGTGTAGTCCATGAGTACAACACCTTACCGCGGGGCTGCATGAATAGTCCAGAAGCATGGCACACTTATCCAATAAGAGAAGTCAAGTACAGACTGTAACACAGCGCTGTTGTTTCGCAGACTAGTCGTGTTAACATGCACCGGGCCTAAACCTAGTATAAATCACAATAATTTTATGAAGTTTAGCAGTTTACAAAACCTGAACGTGAAGTTACAATGGGATTGAATGTAAAATTATTTATGGAAAGAGCCATCTTGGGTACTGGAATTGCCAAATACCCAGGTACATGCTTGGAATAAGAATGTTTTAAATAATTATAGGACATTGGCTACCGTAATATTAACGGGGAACTGTATATTTACAATCTGAGGTGCTTTGTCAGATTTGAAGATGCCTACTGTGTGTACAAAATCTAAACCAACAATAAGGCCCATCACCTAAAAGTGCAAAAAGTCCAATCTGATGATGTAGCAAGAGCACGCACCAGAGGCATTTGTAGTAGAGGGTAGAAGAGGACATATAATCTTGAACAAGTTAGTTGGAGTTACAACCGCTCCCTGTAGTCCTAAGCAGTTTTTAAAAAAATATTGAAAAATTCAATATAAAACATAAACATTGTACAACTATAAAATATAAATGCAAAGGACATTGCATTGAAAGAAGTTGTTGCGGGCACTGCTAGGTGGGCTAATCTGATATTTATCTGTGTCTGGATATTGATTAGGACTACCCCGGGTAGTGGCACAGGCAGTGCAGCGTATCCAGCCTTTGTGTCACGGCAGGACGAGGCTACAGAACTTCCTTTGATTTGAGGGATTACTACTGGATATTGTTGATCATGGAAAACACACAGAGGACAATGGTGGTGATTTATGGGACTTGCTGATCTGTGAAGACAAATCTAGCTGTGTCAGTGTATGACTCTGTGTGTTTGAGGCAAATTCTTTGCCATGAATTGCAGCAATTACTTCATGTTTTAAGTACTTGGAAAAGTGTGTTACATTGTGTTAACATTTTAAAGAGAAACACAGACCCTGTCTTATCAGTGTTTCTTAGAAGCAGTATCAACAGCAGAAATAAGGATGTCAATGCTGAAAATGTATTATTACTGGGAACAATTTGGTTTAAATGTAGAACGGTGAACCGGTGTTAATGTTAGAACTATACAGAACTTTGGTTGCTAACCAGTGCATAGCTGCTATAAATAGTATAATGGCAAGGCACTTTGACTACCAGTCTGTAGCTGTAATTATGATGGTTATGTCAGATGTGTATGATTGCCACATTGTATAAATGGTGAGTGGGTGTCCTTCTATTTCCCTCTGTCAGGTCTGCCTTTGACATCTCACCCAGTGCATCACACACGGTGTGATCCGAGGGTATTAAGTCAAACAGCCATGGAACAGTATTGCCATACATCAAGTTTTAGTACGTTTAAGTTTATGTTGAGTAAGCACAGACAGCGAGTAAGGTGACACTGACTACATTGTCTCATTGTCCACCCTTTATGTCCTGTGTGACCTGCCTCCCTGGCTCATGCACACAGCCGTAAAGTCAGTGGGGGCAGATTTTCCTATCTTTTTTGGTGGACCCTTTTTTGATCAACTGAAATTATGACAATAGTGTAACTGTTGTAGTAACTAGTTATATTGTTAACAGTTAAGAACTTATGATGTCCAGTAAAGTAATATGTGGATAGTTTATTTACACATCTGATTTAAAAAATAATGATGTACATGATAAAGAGAGAGCCCCAGTAAGATGCAGGTTCAAGCAGCAGTGTTACTGGGTATGTACTGTATATACTTGAACAATGTAGATGTACTGAGTATACTCAACAATGTAGTTAACTAAGGGTTAAATTGTTACGCATCATGAGTATACAGCGTCTGTGTGAGGTTGTCTCTGAGTGAATAGACGCAGTAGACTTGTGGATAATGAAAAGTTTATGTTCCGACTTGGAAAAGAAATATGTGACTGACTGTCATTAGTATAATTTATCAATTAATATAAATTAAGATGTTGCGCAAACATTTTATAAACTCATTGCACATTCTGCAAAGCTTTTACAGTAAGATGCAAATCATAATTTGTGGAACAAAACACTTACATACACTAACAAGATGGAGCAACACACAGTATTGTATTAACAGTATTATGTGCAGAATTAGATGACTGAAATTAGTAGGGAAAAAGTCTGCCGTTTTATGTAGATGGTCTCATTTGACCCTAGGCCCTTTGTAAGACCTGCCCATACATGTGTTGATGACTAAGACAAGGTAATTGTGCTCCAGTGTACTGCCACTTCCACTCTCTCACAGTGTCCACAACACCGGTCAGTAATCACTACATTAGCCAGACTTGTCTGGGCCAGTGACCACTGTAGCCTGCTACTGTACATCTGATTATTTTCTCAATTGAATCCTACTTCTGAAAATCAATACCTATCATGCTGGGTATCTGCACGTGTGTAGCCGGTATTCATGCATTCACAGTGTTGTGAGTACTGCACAATTTATTATTTATATGTAATAAGTAATTTATTATAATATGTTTAATTGAGTATTTGTGTGTATCAGATTTAATATTTAATCTCTGCAAGTGCCACTACATTCACAATTAAAATATAATATACTTTAACATAATTGAGTAGTAGCTGTGGTTATAAGTTTGATTCTGGCAAATTTATCCCTGAAACTAGCTTTATACTGATGTATGCAGTTTCATGATGTCCTGTGATTCTCTTAAATAAACCACCCGTGATGGCTTTTTCTTTCATACTATTGCAATATGTAATCTTTTGCTGTTTAGCGTATGCTGCAGATAAACAACAGAACACTCCATGAACTATAGCAATGCTTTGTTTTATGGCAAGAGGTTTATGAATGTGTGACTGGTATTTTTTTATTGTTACAGGCATACCTTCTAAATTATAGATTATTAGGCGAATCACCCAAAGCTTTGCCTGCAAAAAGTTATTTCCATTACTTCATTATTTAAAGCAATTGTCAGGTTTTCTGCTTTTAATGTTAAATAAGTTTATCTACCATCAACAACTCATGTAAAGAATGTTTTCATTTCGTATAAAGCCAATAACTAACAAAACATCAATGACAAATATTGAATCAAATTAATACAACAGTGCAAAATCAGAGATTTTTTTAAGTGGGTTATTGGGGGAAAAAAATTTAAATATAAAAACCCCAGCAGTCTCCTCTTCTGCCGGGAGACTTGCCGTCATGTTGATGTTGCGACTGAGCAGTATTTTCTCTTCTTTCTAGTTGGCCTGCCTAAAGTATCTGCAAGTGTCAGGCATGAACTGTGATTGTACAACCATCCGTCTAAACCAAACCCCCGCCCACATCGCTGCTCAGTCGGCCCATTTCGCCTGCCTCCACTGGCTGCTGGAGTCTGCCACGGTGGGCCTAGATAGACAGGTAACATCACTTATTGCGTGTGTAGTCTAGTGTGTGTGTGTGTCTGTCCACAGCTGGCCTGCTTGCGTAAGCTGACGATGGCCGGTGTCGACGGCAGTGGTTGTAGTTCCCGCTTCCATCAGGCCCCGGCTCACTTGGCTGCTTACGGCGGTCAGCCACATGTCCTGCAGTGGCTACTACAGGCCGGCGCCTGTCTCGACACACAGGTAGGGCGTGTGAGCGAGCGAGTGACTGAGAGACAACATGCATATATACCATTCATGGACGATTTAGGTGCACTGTAAAGGTTGAGAGTGACAACAAAAATTATTACTGTGTCCGTCTTTTTATTTATTTAAAAAATGCAAATGAAGCCACAGAAAAAAATTATTATTTGTTATTAACTTAAATCCATGTATATCAACTGTTCCACCCTTAATTTACTCTTATAATGTGCGTGTTCAACAGGTAAAGTGAATGCAACTTGCTGTGTATGTGATGCATATTTGACTAATATATTATAATTAACTACAAGATAAAAATATAATTTAATATATGCAAAATCCACTATTCAATATTGGTCAGTGACTTTGACCGAATGTGTACGTATCCATGCACGTTGTGAAGGACTGATGGACTATTTGTTGATGTAGGACTACATGGGTGAGACGGCCGTCCACAAGGCAGCCCGGTGTGGCAGTATCGAGTGTGCCAGCCTCCTGGTGGCCAGTGGAGCTCAGCTACAGTACGTACTAGTGTCTTATACTTATTGAGTTATTCACTCTTATTCCCCTCACTCCACATGGAGCTCAGCTACAGTATGTACAGCATCTTATACTTATTCACTCTTATTCCCCTCACTCCACATGGAGCTCAGCTACAATATGTACTAGCATCTTATACTTATTCACTCTTATTCCCCTCACTCCACATGGAGCTCAGCTACAATATGTACTAGCATCTTATACTTATTCACTCTTATTCCCCTCACTCCATATGGACACGGGCGTCGATCGGTGGGGGACGGGGGGGATGCGTCCCCCCACTTTTCAGGACGGGGGGGACAGCATAGGAATTGTCCCCCCCACTTTTCAGTTCAGAAACATTGCGAGGCATATAGCCTGACTCAACACTCCTCTCTCTTAAAAGCCGCTACATAGGACTAGCTAGACAATAAACTCGCGATATGAAGTTCAGCAAAGTTATTTATCGCAAATTAACAGGCAAACAAGTTTTGAGGCATGTTTTGCTGTTCGTGCGCCATAATCCGTGATAGTTATTTAAACAAACGTAATATTTTAATGTATTGAACGAAATTTTCGACAACTCTTCACAACAGTCATCATAGGAGAGTTATCGAAAAGTCCGTGGCATTTATACCAAAAAGGCTTTGTTATTTCGCTGCACATTGTTGCTTTTAAATTTGTCGCCCAGAAAGGCCAATCGGAAAGTTTATAACTACCGGAAAAATGTAAGCCGCAGCCGGGCTCTCTATCAACCTTGTGTTGATATTATTAATAGGCTCTAGCCATCATGTACATTTTAAATGATGAAATTTGTGTTGAACTTTCACCCCTCGCCTGCTTGATGCTTATCGCCTACGACAGAAGCGGCGGATTCCTGCACTTTGTGTAACATATTCCAATTTGAGTGATGACAAATTTCTTTGTTGGATTGGGAAGTGCTACACAGGCATAGCATGGGCGTCGATCAGTGGGGGACGAGGGGGACGCTGACCACCCCACTGCTTGAGGGGGTCAGCATAGGAAATCTCCTCATACTTTTTCAGTTCATAAAACAAATGTATATATAGGCATATATAGCGAGACTCTTAAAAACCCTACATCGGTCTAGTAGTAAAATTAATAATAAGAACTAAACTTCCGACTACCTAGTGGAAAAGCACTAGATAAAAGCCCTACCCCTAGAGCGCAGTGGCTCAGGGGTAGGGCTTCGGACTCTCGACTACGAGAACCCGGGTTCGAATCCTGGCTGCGGTATTAGTGTTAAAACCTTGGGCAAGTTTTTTCACTCTACATTGCTCCAGTTCACTCAGCTGAATAAATGAGTACCTGACTATAGACAGTGGTGGATATGTGTACGAGCAGCCTTCGCGCATTAATTGTAGCATATGGCTGGATGCTTCCCAGAGAAGCCGAGATGGTGTCTGAGTGAACAGGTCTGTCAGGGAAGTAAAGTGTAAAGCGCTTTGAACGGTCCTGAGGACTGGATACTGCGCTATATAAGAACTTGCCTTTACTTTTTTTTTTTTAAATTGCTTGGTTGGCAGCAGCCAGCCCGCAACTTGATCTAAGTCCAGTAAATATTCATCATGCCGGGCTCTGTCATTTTGCACACTTGTATTTATATATAGCCATCAAGCACATAATAGATTATTAATGTTTGTTTGCCCTGTCACCCCTTGGATTGCAGCCTGGTCGCCCTGGTGGATATTTATATCGCCTACGGCGGAACCACAGGATTTATGCACTTTGTGTAATTTGATCTCATTTTAGTGATGACAAATTTATTTGACAACAGGCGGGATTGGGAAGTCCTACACAGGCACCCCTGTAAGCTCTGCATCTTGTCACTCTTGAATCAGGCAAGCAGTGTTGGGTCCAAAGCATAGCTTTGTGTAGAGACCCGTCGACCCGTCATTTGGACGGGTAAAAACGAATATGGACGTGTAGAAATGTGGGTGGTAAAAAAAGCAAAAAAGGTCTTCCTAAACCATATATATCATTAGTTATGCCTTCCTTGAAAGTGAGTGTAAATGAAAATAAAAAAGTAAAGGCAAGTTCTTATATAGCGCAGTATCCAGTCCCCAGGAACGCTCAAAGCGCTTTACACTTTACTTCCCTGACAGACCTGTTCGCTCAGACACCATCTCGGCTTCTCTGGGAAGCATCCAGCCATATGCTACAATTAATGCGCGAAGGCTGCTCGTACACATATCCACCACTGTCTATAGCCAGGTACTCATTTATTCAGCTGAGTGAACTGGAGCAATGTAGAGTGAAAAAACTTGCCCAAGGTTTTAACACCGCAGCCAGGATTCGAACCCGGGTTCTCGTAGTCGAGAGTCCGAAGCTCTACCCCTGAGCCACTGCGCTTTGGTGTCACATGTGTGTTTTTAGCCCATTTCAGATCATCAGGCACATTTGAAAGTTTGTAAACCAGCTTAACAATTAACATCCGTGTGTCCACCAAAACATGTGTGACTGGCAATAATTGTATCCTGCATAAAGCCCTGGTCCAAAGTCTACCCACAAATATTCACTGATTGGGGTAGGCCAAGTATATGTTGCCAACATAACTATTATAAATAGCATAACATGAAGGCTTTTTTAGTTTTGAATTAGCACCAGACCAACAATGAATTATGTTTTATATTATAAAAATACTTAGGTGTATTTCAGGGGAGTATATATATATATATATTTTATGCATATATATATGTCTATATAAATTGGTGCCCCGTGCCCCCCACTTTTAAAACCGGATCAACGCCCCTGCATATGGAGCTCAGCTACAGTACGTACAGCATCTTATACTTATTCACTGTTATTCCCCTCGCTCCATGTGGAGCTCAGCTACAGTACGTACAGCATCTTATACTTATTCACTCTTATTCCCCTCACTCCATATGGAGCTCAGCTACAGTACGTACAGCATCTTATACTTATTCACTGTTATTCCCCTCGCTCCACATGGAGCTCAGCTACAGTACGTACAGCATCTTATACTTATTCACTGTTATTCCCCTTGCTCCACATGGAGCTCAGCTACAGTACGTACAGCATCTTATACTTATTCACTGTTATTCCCCCCACTCCACATGGAGCTCAGCTACAGTACGTACCAGCATCTTGTACTTATTCACTGTTATTCCCCTCGCTCCATATGGAGCTCAGCTACAGTACGTACCAGCATCTTGTACTTATTCACTGTTATTCCCCTCGCTCCATATGGAGCTCAGCTACAGTACGTACCAGCATCTTGTACTTATTCACTGTTATTCCCCTTGCTCCACGTGGAGCTCAGCTACAGTACGTACCAGCATCTTGTACTTATTCACTGTTATTCCCCTTGCTCCACGTGGAGCTCAGCTACAGTACGTACTAACATCTTATACTTATTCACTGTTATTCCCCTTGCTCCACATGGAGCTCAGCTACAGTATGTACTAGCATCTTATACTTATTCACTGTTATTCCCCTCACTCCATATGGAGCTCAGCTACAGTACGTACCAGCATCTTATACTTATTCACTGAACATTATTCCTCTTGCTCCACATGGAGCTCAGATTATCCACAACAACTCTCCAGCACACTTTGAGTGGTTTTCTCAACCTCCTACCTTACACAGCCACTCCACTTTACCTTGGCATCCATTCACCAGATGTTTTGGCCTTCGCCTTTTTATTAGACCCCATAATAGGGGAAATAGCATATTCTTTTTCAAGATTGTGATATTTGTTGGTGGCATCTTCCAGGATACATTAAACTTTAAATTATTTTCTTTTTTCTTCAAGGGCTAACATGTTTGATAAATTCTTACAAAGCAATTTTTTCTAAATAGGTTCAAACAGATGATGCCAAAACTATTCACTTATTCAGAGTAATAGTAAAATCTTTATCATTGCACATCAAAGTGGCAATTCTACAACTGTTTAATACAATATGTTAGTAATACTGTTGGTAATTGACACCATGATCGTATAAAATCTTACATTTCTTAAATCCATTTCTAATGTATGTCGTTTCCAATAGCTATGATTCAGAGGTTTCTTGGTTCAGTTACTAGATCAGTGATTCAGCTAGAAACACTCAGTAGCTGGCTGAATAAGCTGAATGGCTCAACAGGTTGCAAGATTGTATGACTACTGAGTCATTTTATTGAATACAACATATTCCACTTACATTGACACAGGTTTTGTGGCCCAAGTACTGCCTGTTTTCTGTCAACTTAAAAGTCAGACAGAGTACTTGTTAGGATTTCTAGTTTTATTTTCTGTAGATCATAATACTAGTAATGTCATATATCGATATGTAATTTATGCTGTCATGTAGTCAGAAATGGTAGTAGTAGTTAGTAGTAGTAGCAGTAGCAGCAGCAGCAGCAGCAGCAGCAGCAGCAGCAGCAGCAGCAGCAGCAGCACAGGGCGGCTTCTGTCTGCCAAGACAATGCTCATTGTAGCTGGAGTCATGTAGGTCGACTGCAAGTGTATTTGTGTTATAACATCTTGCAGAATTGCACACGTGTATTAGTGGTGTGTCCAGCTTGCTTCACCTTGGGGGACATTGTCATGAGTACGACAGACCCGTCAGATGACTCTGTCCTCAACATCAGTTTGTCAGTACAGGGGGATGATGTCATAATCTTTGACCACATCTTTGAATCACAGTTTGGGTTGCCTACTGCTGGATGATTGTCCTCAGTCAATTCAGCACAGAGGATGGTCTTTTGGAGGCTAATATAATGACCACAATATGGAGTGATGGACACTAGAAACCTGTTTAATATCTAGAGTGTACATCGACGCTCCCTGTTGACATTAGGTGCTAAAAGGAAGACAGAAACACCAAATGTATTAGTAGAAATGTAATACCATAGCTATGTACAGATTTGAAAAGCAGAGCATTCACTGAAATGTTTCACATTTTGTGATGATAGTTTGCAGTGTAAGAAAAAGTTGAGATTATGTTCATAAATAAACATGATTCTTTGAGTGTTCAAATAAGAAGGATTAGTGATTTGTAATGAGTTATGCAGCTCTGCTGTAGCAGGTGATACACTGTACATACATGTACAAGTGCTGCTTTATCAGGTATGGTGTACCGGTGGAACAGGAAGTCTTACTAAGTAATAGTAGCTATTGTACAGGGTTATTAGTTGAGTTCTATTTTGAGAACCCATTATGTTTCAAACCATGACTCGTTATTGTTTTGGATACTACATATGTCCTTTCTGTAGAACAATAAGAAAGGATTGTTTCAGAAGAAAGTCACCAATAGAATCAAAGCTGTCACATAAATGTTTTTTTGTCTATGTCTAGTGCGAATAATGAATTGGACAATGTGGCACCACATAGATATGGCATATGTCCGTGTCACTTATCTGATGTCAGGCAGGCAGGTTTTTAGACAGTAACTTCCTGCCCGACTATTCCAAGGTTATCTCCTAGATCAAGGTCACCCTAGTTAAAAAAATAACAGCCCCAATTGTGCATGAACGTGTCTGTCTCAGTGTATGTTTGTATGTGTTATTATAGTGTTTGTGGGAGGTCTGCTGAAGTGTGCTGTCAACCTGTCAACCCTTACGGTTTCACCATATTATTTTCTACTGAAACAGATAATTTATAGTGAATTTACATATAATTTAATAATAATTTACAGTTAAGTAAAAATGACTACGAAGAAAATATATTTGAATATGGGTCTTTTTCGTTTGTGTTTTGGTAAAATCACTCAGCTCTGCATCATAACTTAAAGTATGGTTCGCAGCGTAACATATTTCACGCCACACTGATCGTTAGCCAATCGTCTTTCTGCTGTTGACCAGCTTAGCTAATCAGCAGCCTCGTTTTTCTTCATGTCTTTCCGTGACGTTGGTGTGTTGGCAGTCATTTTTCAATCAACGCACGTTTCATTTCAAGAGCAGTAGAAAACATATTAGTTTTAAAGAGAGGAAATGAAAAAATACTGACAAATGTTGAAAACTACTGATAAACATCAGAAACACTACTGAGAAGTGAATTTTGGATTGGCAGGTCTGAGTATGTCACACTCAGAATAATCAAAAAGTATTCTATTGTAGTTTGTAATTGAACCTAATACTACCTGATTGTGAATAATATCGTAGCGGTCCCGCCACTAGATAAAGGCCTGGGGAGGTACCAACTAGAACTACAGTAGCCACTAGCTGCTTAATCTCATTCTTTATTATATCCAGAGTATACACACAAACTCACATGACAATGCCCGTCCAAACCAGCTACAACACGGAGGCAGCCCAGTCTCACCTCCCAGCCCAAGCCGGAGGGAAACCCTCCAGCTGCACACCCTGCACTCTGTGTGCGCCTCACAACTCACAACTCTCAACTCCCAACTCCCAACTGCCTTTAGTTTTCTCTTACACTCTTATATCTCAGCTAACCTGACTACACATTGAAACTCATTCAAACTAACCAATGAAAGACAAAGACATAGATAGCCTGACTACACATTCAAGCACATTCAAACTAACCAATGAAATTCATAATTCCCGCCCAGCATACACAAAAACAAAGACATGGACTCTCCTACTGATAAATGTGAACATGATCTCTCTCTCTCTCTCTCTCTCTCTCTCTCTCTCTCTCTCTCTCTCTCTCTCTCTCTCTGTCTCTGTCTCTGTCTCTGTCTCTGTCTCTGTCTCTGTCTCTGTCTCTGTCTCTGTCTCTGTCTCTGTCTCTGTCTCTGTCTCTCTCTCTCTCTGTCTCTGTCTCTGTCTCTCTCTCTGACTCCCTTGCTCTCTCTCTCTCTCTCTCTCTCTCTCTCTCTCTCTCTCTCTCTGTCTCTCTCTCTGTCTCTCTCTGTCTCTCTCTCTGTCTCTGTCTCTCTCTCTGTCTCTGTCTCTCTCTCTCTGTCTCTCTCTCTGTCTCTCTCTCTGTCTGTCTCTCTCTCTCTCTCTGTCTCTCTCTGTCTCTCTCTGTCTCTGTCTCTGTCTCTGTCTCTGTCTCTCTCTCTCTCTCTCTCTCTCTCTCTCTCTCTCTCTCTCTCTCTTGTTTTAAAATACTTAAAACATGTTAGCAGTGTGGTTCTTATGAAAATTGTTTATGCCTTAAAATAATACTATAGAAAATGTAGTAATAATATGAAATATACAGGTGTTACAATATGGTACATGATATATAAAAATTGTGAGATGATAAAATACAAATTCAATAGGTTGGTCTCAGATATCACATCTACAGTGACAAGCCAAAGCCCAAAGGTTCCTTCCTGGTTGTCTGTGGACACACTGCACTGCATGTGACAATATTGTGACATTTGTGTGATATGAAGTGTGTATTCGTTGCTCGCTCACTCAGTCGCAGTGACTGGCCTATGTGTGCCAGTGCATGGTGCAGTCCAGGTCATGGTGCCCTGGATGTAGGTAGCCCCAGGCATCAACACACTACTGCATTGTCCTGTTAGTTTATTGCATAGCCATACAAACATTGACTCTTCCATTGCTGTGTGGCTGTTCCTTGTTCCTGCTTGAAACGTGCACTGTCACAACCTAACACCCCTTCCTGTGCCAAGTGGACCTGGCCATGCACTCACAGCAAGTGCCTCCCTCTGTTGGCCAGCTGTGAGGCATGACTCAAGGTGACATTGTGTGCTCATGCATGTGGGCTATGTGATGCACACAGTTGGCACCCAGTGGGGTTGTAGTTAATACCCCAGCAGCAGTAGGGAGTTTGCCCTGTATGTGCCTGGTTGCTGGTGGAGGGGTGCTGGCCAGGAAGCAGTGGTGAGAGACAGGGTCTTGTCCATGTCTGACGGTGACAGGTATTTCATGAAAGACTATCCATAATCTGCCTACAGGCTGCTTTGAAAAGCTTTGTATATTCTGCTTTTCTGTTATTGCTTAGAAATGCTGTTATTATGTTGTTGAATGGTGGTTGATAGGGTGTTGATATGAGCAACAGGAATAGATAAAGTGTAGTCTATTTTGTGTCTTTGTGTGGTTTTATCAGGGAATGATAGAATAAGCTTCATTCAGAGTAAAATCATGTATCTTTATTGTCATGTTATACATGTGTAAACTTCAGAAAGCAGTTTTAGAGTTACATATATGTCTTCATCAAAAGGAAAGTGAAAGTAGGACTTGGAATATGTTACGATCAACTGAAGTTATGACAACAGTGTTGTTAGCAAACAGTAATAATTATTGTCAGTAGGCAAATAAATATTAATAGTTTATTTGCATCCCTGAATATATATAATTAAGGATAATAGTATGACACCAGGTTCAGACAGCAGTCTTGATGGGTGTGTATTTCTTTTAGGGACTCAAACAATGTAGAAACACGGAGCTGTAATTAATAGTATAGTTAACTACTGTCATCATGTGTCATGAATATAAATAGTGTATAATACATTTACGTGAATTTGGCTCTGCCTGGTCAAAAGCAGTACTTGGTGGTCTGAACAGTTATGAGTTAAACCAGTGTTTGTTGTAAGTGCTCAGTTTAAATGTTTTACTACTTAGACTTTGACATTATAGATGTCTTTGCTGGTTGTCATCTAGATGAGAAGGAAAAGTTGGTATTCTTGGTACAAATTTACCTGAGACGTGTGACATCACAAATCAAAGTTAATATTTTATTTTTAGAACATGTATACTAAATTACCATTCCTATTCGTAATGGTTATGTCACCACAAATGTACATTTATGTTAAACTAAGACTGGATACATTGAATGCAATAACATTAAAAAAAAATATTCATCTAGTGTTATGTAGTCTTGCAGATTATAGATAATGCACTTTGTTTTGAGGTTTACAAAGAGAGCCCTCCAAGCATGTAGTAGGGATGGGTTGTGTGGTACCAAGTAGTATCAACAATTTCACAATCACAGCTTGTGTCAATTAACAAATTAAGTCAGCCCAGCTGGGAAAGTCTTACATTTAGGTGTGGTAAATAGAAGCACAGGTCCAGATGTTTGGTTTCGCTCTTAGTGCAGTGATCACAGTAAAGCTGGGGCAGCGGCTGCTGTTCAGCATCTGTTCTCTCACCCATAATCACTCATGTGTGGTATTATTAGCAGGAAGTCAATCTGACAGCCTTGTTTAAAAATCATCCATCCTGGGTTTGCAATATTGCCAATAGGCCATGTTTGCAATTTATCAATTTATTTGTGCACAGTTTTCATATTTTTCAAACAAAATATTAAATTGTGAATGCTGTTTAAATTATTATTGGTAAACGCAATTTGGTAGGAATATTAAAATGAGGGTATCTGCTCCTATGTTGAAAGTCTATTGCCTGCCAAATAGTGTTTAGTTACCTTATTAATCTTGGACGGATGTAAGCAATTTGAAAGTTTCCTCCCGAAATGCATTCAAATGGTAAACAAAACATCCAGTCTTAAAACAAAATTGATTGGCATTAATGCAGAAGTGGGCAGAGTTAACTGCAATACCCTTTGATGTTTAACTTGCCCATGTTACAGCACCAGCCTTTCTGTTACAAATTACAGTTCTGCCAACTCTGAGCAGAGAAGCAAGTACTCCCTTTAAATATATATTTATTTGACTAACTTAAGAATATATAATTTTATTCATTCAATTAATAAGGAAATGTTCTGGAGTTATATTTTTAACCATTATGGTAATTTAGCCTGGCCAATCATAGGAATTTTCTCTTCTTGTTGTCTTTGATTTATTAAGTGTGGATCTAGGGGCCGGCAGTCATTTATGACAAAACAATTGTTTTAGGAATAATGTCAATTTGTTATGCTGTGCAGGAAACTAACTTTAACGTTTTGTTAATTTCCAGTATTTGCAATAATGGCGGTCTGACCCCCGCGAGACTGGCGGCCAGCTGTGGTCAGGTGGAGTGTGACCGCTTCCTCCAGTCGGCCTTGGCCCAGAAACAACACACGCTCAACGGCTCAACACCACAGCCCGGCAACATCGCCGTCGTCATGGAAACGTCAACATCAGTAGCTCTGCGCAGTTCCGATCAAAACGGCGATTGCGAGATGGAAGTGTCGGACTCGAACAATGGTGGCGCCACCGGCTATGTTTGTGACGTGACGTTGGCGCGTGACATTTCAGCGAGTCTGCTGCGGGTGGCGGGACGTAAGCGGGCCTGGGACTGTGGAGGGGTGGCTGAGTGCAAGCGACTGAGGAGGGCAGGTGAGTGGGTGTGAGGTGATGTGAGTGGGTGTGGGGTGACGTGAGTGGGTGTGGGGTGACATGGGTGGGTGTGGGGGTGACGTGAGTGGGTGTGGGGTGACATGAGTGGGTGTGAGGTGATGTGAGTGGGTGTGGGGTGACATGGGTGGGTGTGGGGGTGACGTGAGTGGGTGTGGGGTGACGTGAGTGGGTGTGGGGTGACATGAGTGGGTGTGGGGTGACATGAGTGGGTGTGGGGTGACGTGTGGGGGTGACCTGAGTGGGGGTGGGGTGAAATGGGTGGGTGTGGGGGTGACATAATAATATTAAATAATGGTTTATTTCATTCTCTGGGCAATCAATACAGATTGAAATAGGTACATAAAACATGCAAAATATATTTGCTAAAATAGATTGAAATAATATATAATTTAAAACATTAGCATAAATATAAAATTAATTAAAAAAGTAGAGAATAATTTATTTGAAATGCATCTATAAAGGTAATTTAAATAGGTTAAGACATTACAACATATTTTCTGTGATTATTTTACTAAACTATATTAAAATATTTTAATAAATACTTTAAAACATTAAAATAAATAGATCTATAGAATAAATTAAGGTTTTACAATATTTTACACATTTCCATCTAGATATCAGCATTAACGAAAGTTTGCTAAGTGTCACTTTGAGTTCTTTTGGTTGAAAAGGCACCAGTTAATGAAGCAGTTCTTGGTCCTGTCGGTTTTGACTCTGGGATAAGGATATCGAGTACGGCATCTTGTATTGTATGTTGCAGTTCTTGGTTTTGGTAGAAGTTTATGCAGTTTGTGCTGCGGCTCTTCAATTTGTGTGAAGAAATGTTCACATAACTGCGCACGTCTTTGTTTCAGAGAAGTCAGCTGTGCATTCGCTAATGCTTCGGTATAGGGAGTGTTCGGGTATATGATGTTCATAGCACGTCTTTGTACTCGCTCCATTAAGGTAGAGATAGCCAAGTTCATTAACATAATAACAATCTTCAATTGTCACTCCTTGATTCACCCTCCTGGGTCATTATACAGGTCTTGATAGGAGTGTGTAGGATTCCCCCACTGAACAGAATGTGATCAGTCCAGTGTTAAGCTGAGCAGTTTCAAAGCCAGCAATGTAGCTGGCAAATTAAATTGGCTCTGCTGTATCAAACAAACATATTCACTTCCGTTTGTTTATAAATGCTCTGACTGAAACGTGGCACGGCCGCCGACATCTGTGACCAGATCAGTTGCATGCGGGAAGTTAATAAAATGATGACACTATCTGGTAGAGCATAGGACAATATGACCCACTAAACTGACACAGTGGTTGTGGAAAAGGTAGAAACTCCCAAGTGTGTCCGCTATCTCCCAGGTATTCGGAGTTCTGTGAACTGTCCTTAATTCCCCTTCACCATTCAGGGCCTCATTGTGCTTTGCGTGTGTTGTAGACTTGTTCAGTCTTCCGCCACCAGAGTGCGCCATGCCCCTCTTGGCTCCGCCCCCCTGTGGCACACTAGACCTGTCACCTGTCACACCTCCTCAGCCAGTCACAGATAGTTCGCTGCAACTCAACGCAAATGATTATAGAGACAGTGTGTCGAGTTACGAGGACACGGGGTGTCGATGCTGTATGCAGTGGCGATGTCAGTGTCCTGCTAGTGAACATGAACCGTACTCGGACGTTCTTGCTCTGTCGGTCAAGCCGATGACCCCAGTGGTCATTCCTTGCTGTACGGCCACACGGCAAGAGGAACGCTGCTATTCTGTGTTTGTGTGAAGGTACAGCGTTTTCTAAATTCACACTGTTGGTTTACATGTGTATCCCCCTGGTTTGAATCAATTACCCTTATTACACTCGACTTACCTGTGTCAGCCCCCTGTGAGTTGGTTCACCTGACTCATGGATACTCCCCCTTGATTCACTTAACTAACTCTGACTTCTTAACTCTTACATAATATCAGGTGTTGTTACACCTGAAACAATTCCACATTCCCAGTGGAATATGATTTTTATTAAATTTATCAGGTTCGACAAAGGAGGGATTTGAGTCAGGTCAGATTCAACTAAATTTGAATCAGAATCACCTAGATGTGGGTGGAATAGGAATAAAAAATGTTAGCTTGAATCAGAATCACCGATGTGGGATTCACCTTAATCAGTCCATTTCACATTGTGTATAAATACTAAGTCTGACGCATCCAGGCTTCCTTATATTCAGTAGTCCTTATATCCATCCAGGATTTTAAACATTACAAACCTGAACAGGATTTGAAAGTTGTTCCTTTTGAAGTATATTAAAATATCAGGAGTGATAACAACTACATTTCGTTGTTCATGGACATCAAACATGTTTTGAATTCATTTGATTTGAACCAATGCAGCCAGTTTGAGACACAGCTGCTGATTTTCAAACACTAGTATAACTATAAGTTGGAAGATCCATGAAAACCTTCAATACTGGATGATTACACATACTTAGCCCATTGGGTTGATTTTTAATTTAAAACCAATGCCGTTTGTTTCAGCATGTCTTTAATACTCACTAACTAATAATTATAATAAAATACGAGTCTGTATATATAGTGCCATGATCACGTAATGATGTACCCTATTTGGGGCAACAGTGAGGAACTGTCTGTTTGTGTGGTTGACTGGTTGTGTCTGGTGGTGTTCCATCCTCTTGTCCAGTCCTTCACTCAAAGTTAACTCACTGGTTGTGAAAATTGACTTTCTAAATACCACTTGTGTTTTTATTTTCTCTAGTCTAATTCCTCCTAGTGGAACTGTTTCTTTTGAGTGTAGTGTGAGACTATCTTAACAGCCTCTTTTTAATGATGTTCATGCTTGTACAATTACAAACAGTCATCTTATATCTCATGACACTTATTTAGTAAACCGTGTTTGATGAACATATTTAGTTGTCATGTTGTAACAATTATTCCCTGTATTAGCATAGAAACGAAAATACAGGCCTAAAGAAGAATTTGACTCACCGGAAAGTTCCCCAGAAAGAACAACTGTGAATGCAGCAGTAATCCAGAAATGCACAACTTTGCAGCAAATTAACGTAAGCAGTTTATATTAGCCTCTGTGGAACATGTTGTCTTTGCATTGACATCTGGGAGGTCTGTTAACAAGTCTCTTTGTTGTAGATTCATCTCCATTCTCTGTGGCTGTCAACGGCTTCCACTGCGGGGACAACCTTGGCGTGCAGAACGGCATCGAGGTCAAGGACGTGCCACACGTGGAGAACGGCGTGAACGGCACAAACGGCACCCTGTGGGGGGTAGGGGGTGAAAGTGACGCCCTCACCACCAGCGCCATAGAGCATGAAGACTCTGTGCTGTTGGAACTCGGCTACGATGCGTTGTGCTGCAACGTGATGCTGAGCACCTACCATGGCTCTTGATGTGTGCATCTCTACATCTTCATTATCATTCATCAGCAGTGTGATGTTGAACTTTATCGGGCATTTTCAGGTGGTGCTGTCTAAGTTGGTGCTGTTTAATATATCACAAGGTGAAACTTAGATGTGAGTACTTTGGAATCATACAATTTAATCTGCCCGAAGTCAAACCAGTGGTTTGCATTCGTCATTGATTCTGTTGTGGTAATTCCTGTTTGTTCCTGACAGCTTATCTTGTTTAATTAAATACTGTGTGTTTAAGCCAATGCCAGGTTGAATTATATATGCACAAAATAGGTTACTTATGCTGCTCAGATTAACTTTAAGTTTAAAGTTTTATACTGCCAAAAAGTTTGTTGAAGAAAACTATTGAGAAATATATATTCATTAATCGTTTATCCAACGTTCTAAACATTATTTGCAGCAAATGGACATTTGTGATTCCTTATCCAAAAGCCTAAAGAGGTACACGGCAGGCTAATGTTTGAAATCCCGTAATCAATATGCAGTCTATAGTCCACTGCTCTATTTTATAATATTATTTTACATTATTTACTCGGATTTGTTACTTTGCATAATTTCTGTTGTCCCACCACCAATAGGCGAGGGACTTACTTACTTTAATGATGTTGTTTATTAAGTTATTGCGGCGGCTTGCTTTAGCGTCTTGGTGACACTGGAGCATGCTGGGATATGGTGCTTTTTATAGCATATCAGCGATCTCAAATTGTTAGCAGCGATATCTACAGTTTAGCTTCAGTGCTTTACAATCATGCCACAGGCATTTAAAATTTGTTTGTGACGACACTGAAAAAGTTTAACATAAGCACGTGTATAAATCTTCATCCACTACCAAATTTTAAGTTTGCTTTTTAATTGATCATTAAACCACTATATCATTACAGACATCCGTGTAATCATGTTTGTGTTCGTACACAACCAAAGCTTTTTATTGACGTTTCGCACATTCTGACCATCAAACTGTCAGATGTGTCATATTGTAAATGTCATCTGTGTTACTATTGTCTTTATTTTTGTCACACGTAATTTTTGCTCATAAAAATCTAAAATAGTTATTTTGGTACACTGTGAACAAATTTTTAAAGGTAAACATGAAATGTTGCATAACCCAGGAGGAATTGTATTCTCACTAAGTGGCAGTCTGTTTGACAGACGGTTTGCCATTTCACATGTGGAATCATCCAGCAGCACAAAACAGTTTTGCAGAATGATCCTAGATGTGTTATTTTTGACAACTGCATTCATCATAAAATATGTAAATACCGGTTATAAATGTAAAAGTAAATCATTTATTAAGACACTCATTCACAAATCATAATTATATTTAATAGAAGTGGTGATATTTAAAATATCTTTAATTCTGTGTTTCTAACATGTATCAGTCGTGATCAGTAATTGTTCAGTTAAATGTTTTAAATACAACTCTTGTTTAATGCCATTTATGTTAAGGATTCTGATTTAAAATGCCTGCCGGGAGTTGCGTTGAAAGTGTGAGTTGGTTCAGAGAGGCCTGCCACCTAGTGGGAATTAGTGGCAGCTCATTTTATTAAATGTTGTCTCAGTTGTATAATAATCATGTCATGTGCAGTCAGCAATGACACAAATGTCACATTAATAATCCATGCATTTTTACTGGAGAAACTAGTAAAAAAAAGTGGCAATGTTACATATGCTGCCATGATTAAGTTTCTGATGTGATGCTACAGTGCATATATCAGTGAACATAATATTCCATTTACTACTGCCATGTTAGAAAACTATTAACTACAAAAACACTTTAAAACAATCAAAGGGGTGTCAGTAATCGGGTGTTTAGGCTATACACCTATGTTTTGAGATAGAGATGGGGATAGTCCTCAAATGGAACTTGTTTGATTCACAAGTTGAAGGTATGTTGCTGCTGGGCTTGTTACATGGTTTTTGATGTTGTAAACAGGTGTTTTTATATGAAGAAATACTAGAAACTATCAATTTGGCATCACATTTTGTAGCATCAATGTAAACTGCTTAATTTTGATGTTTTTGGTATGTTTTATCAGACTTTGTGAACTTTGAGAGATGTAAACTAGTTGTCTTCGTCAGATCAATGTGTTGACCTCAAGAGAAAGGTCTTTCCCACAGTAGGATTGGGTTGACAACAGATAGAGGAGGTTCGTAATCCACAATGAGTAATTCACTGTACAATTCACCAATCAATGCACACACTGCCATATGTGTGACAATGTTTTATGTTTTCAAAAGTTGAATGTTTAGTACGGTGATTTATTATGGAGTGTTGTTCAGTTTTAGTACAGGTTACTGGGTTGGATGGAATGGTGTTGTTGACACTAATAGTTTGTTAAGTTTGATCACAGGACAATAGAAATGTATTTTCTATGAACATTCAGAGGCAGCCATTAGTAGTTTGTTATAAACTGTGTGTTAGTGTCATCGTAGGTCAGTGGCGACATTGTCACTCCTGGTGGACTTTTCTGAACAAATGTATGCAGAATTGACCTTTTTCCAGTTGTAACATCCAACATTGAAATGCCGTGAACTTTGTCTTAGTTGCATCATCAACTGATGAGGTGATTAGAATGTTGTCGTAGGTTTCACATGATCCACTAAGATTTCTCTCAGTTGTTATTATTTAACACAATATGTCACACTGTTGATACAGTTGTCTTGTAGTCAGCTTGTACTGCTGTTGTGGGCAGTTTACTTTTAGTAATATACAGGGGGGTCCACCAGGGTTGTTGACAAACCACAAATCATCCACTGATGTGTGATAGCATTGTTATTATTTTGTTTCTTGTGTAAAGTTGGTTGCTATAGTGCTTCAGAGCATATCATGCTCTTTATATTAAGTTGCATGAAGATTCATGCAATATCAGTTGTTTCCTGCCTTAATAAAACTCAAGCGATTTCGCTCATCACAAATTCATTGTGTTGATATTCAAATATGTACTATATAAATGGTTTAAATTTAAATATGTACTGGTGCTTTGGCATATTGTTCTGGTAATTTTCAACTAGACTCAGAGCAGGTTATGCTATTTTACAGACCAGATGTAGTGAAAATATGTCTAGTGTTTTCATTGGAATTAAATCACGTTTTGTATAAACGAACTACATGTTATAGTTGATATTGACAATGTTTGATTCCTCATGAAATGAGACACAAATAATCTATTTAAAGGGGATCTTTAAGTTATACATGAGAGCATTTGCCTTCAGTTGTCTGTACTTGTTATAGATGTGTTTGTAGTTGTTTCGTAGTTTCCAAGTCATTGTCAGTTCAGCTTTATACATCTAACAGCTAAATTACTATTTGTAAACTGTAATAATAAAATGAAACATTCTTTCACTATAACAAGCTAGAGTTATGTCTTATTTTCATGAATTTACGCCAGACTGACAATAGCATTGTTTATTTTAGTATGATTTACTTACTTTGGAGCATTTTTGTTGAAGCGAGTACGACGTTTCGACACGTCGTCTACGGGCCTTGATCACGTACTGATGTCACGTGTGTTGCCTCAGATTTCGGCGGGATCAAATCATCCCGTAAATTATACTAAATATACTTAATATATAAGTAAATCATACTAAAATAAACCTTTCTTGGAGCCATGAACAATATATTTACTAATAGCATTGTTGTTTAATTAAGACCCATAAGAAAATGTCATCAAGGAATGTCACGTGTGTGATTGCACTGGGCTCTCCATGGGAATATTATAGCAGTTCCCTGCAGTCTAGTCAAAAAAATGTTGGTCAAAATCCATATTTTACATGAAATTTTAAATCTATTGTTTTTGTTGGTCAAGAAATGGTTGCATAACAATTCCAAAATACCTGTGTAAATAACTACAGTGAAGTAATACAATGATACCATTCAGTGAATGAATAAATGCAAATCAACAAAAATTACTATTCAAAAACAATTTGGCATATATTGGTGAGCGGAATCAACACTAAACCTATGTTTTTGGCCATGCAGACATACTGGTATGAGCCCATTGCTAATCAGACTTATAATAACATTACACTCATATTTTGCCTACCCTATTAATAGGGGATAATTTCATAATTCTTATGTCCAGTATTGGATAAATAAACATTATTTTCATTTGGGGAAGAGGTCAAGAGGTAGTTTCATCAAGCATCGGACATTGCTATTTTACACTTTGGATCAATACTGTTTACAAACATTTGTCAAAGGTTGGTGGGTGGGGGGGGGTTGATAATTTCATTTGATATAGTATGTCAATGTTCTAAGATTATCCCAAAAATGGAGTGAATGACAAGAGAAAGAAGCAGGTAGACACAGGTTCCAAGGGGAGATGCTATTACAATGATCCCTAGTTGGTGTATTAATACAATATATATGTTGACACAAGACAAAACTATCACAGTTTGGAGCAAGTCATACCTACCCAATATACAGTTTTATATGATGTTTTTGAATTGCACAACACAATGACAAAAAAGTGATCACATTGACAATTCATGATTTAATCATATGTACAATTTAAAAATGATATCTCGAATACAGACTCTAAAACATTAAATATATGGAGACAGAAAGCCAGTTTCTTACACAACATTTCCTGAAGCAACTAAGTCATGGAAACAGGTCCTAATCTAATACAACTCAGAGCTTGTCCCTGACAGCATTCACAATTATTCTAGATTTGTGCAGACGAAATGGTGAGAGGACGAGAGATTCTACGTTCAAAGTCAACAAGTACGTACACAATGTCCTGTTAAACTGAGACCTACCCCAGGGTACAGACTCGCCACTGGACCTGTAAGGTGACAGTCGCAAAGTAGACAGAAACAATCAACATATGGCATATTATGTGGCATTTATCCTAGATATATTGTTGCTTTACACAAAAGTTAACTTATAGGAATTTTTCAAAAATGTAATCGTGTACAACTACTAGTGATCTGATCTGATAAAATGATATTCATGTATATGCATGTTTGTCTGCATACTTATATGTATACATATATAATACATATGTATGTCTGCAAGTATGGTATGTTATATACATTATAATTATATTAATGTGTAGATTTATACATTTCTTTTGGTATCCTTAGACTGGGAAACAAATCTACAGAACTCATTAGCAAACATGTAGTAAACATCACATCACAGATTACTTTAATAAAGTTAAATATCATATCACTTACACAAATTAAACCACGCTAGCTTAGCTACAAAACATTCAAGGAAGGGAGGTTTAAATTATAGCTGCCCCCTGGGTTCAAATTAGCCCTTTTTATAAGTGGTTTTATTTTGAATCTGGGATGTGTCAATGACCAGTTGAATAACGAAGAGTGGTTTTTATATTTAAAATCACTCAATGGAATAATTTACTTTCACCATTACATCACATAACTTGCAAAAGTGAATTTAGTCATATTCAGTTAAATCCAAAGGAAACTGATACCTTGAAGATTTCACCAAAACAAAGTAAAACATTTTCACAAATGAACTGGCATGCTGTATGTAATGATGTCAAGTTCAATGTTTGTGTATATAAAGGAGGCAGCTATAGAAATATGACTAGAGCATAATGGTTGCAAAAAGGTTGAGACTTACTTAAGACAAATCTAAAAAGTTACCTGACAAAAGTGTTACGAGCGTGATATAAGCACCAGACTCTCTGTGAAAGCAGATGAAAGAACAGAAGTTTGACGTATGACAAGCTTTCTATGCAACCAGTGTGTGTTTCATTTGCTCAGCAAAATATCGGCCTTGTGTGTTGGAGCAAGTTGTCATGTCAACGCAGGATGCACCAAAAACTGACTTCACTGGAGTGTCTACACTAAGTGTCTGAGTGTCTACTCTCAACACCAGGAATACGTGACATCTGGATGTTGAATTCACTTGTGTCTTCAATGCAATGTTTGAGAATCACCACCGAGTTTACTGGTGTCATTACTGCAGTGCTGGAGTGTAGTGAGTTTATTGATTTTGTCTTAGCGGTGTTGGAGTGTCTACACCAAGTGTTGGCACCTCTACACCGAGTTCACTGATGTTGTCCTAGCTGTGTTGGAGTGTCTACACCGAGTGTTGGCGCCTCTACACCGAGTTCACTGATGTTGTCCTAGCTGTGTTGGAGTGTCTACACCGAGTGTTGGCGACTCTACACTGAGTTCACTGAAGTTATCCTAGCAGTGTTGGAGTGTCTACACCGAGTGTTGGCGACTCTACACTGAGTTCACTGAAGTTATCCTAGCAGTGTTGGAGTGTCTACACCGAGTGTTGGCGCCTCTACACTGAGTTCACTGATGTTGTCCTAGCTGTGTTGGAGTGTCTACACTGAGTGTTGGCAACTCTACACTGAGTTCACTGAAGTTATCCTAGCAGTATTGGAGTGTCTACACCGTGTGTTGGCGACTCTACACTGAGTTCACTGAAGTTATCCTAGCAGTGTTGGAGTGTCTACACCGAGTGTTGGCGCCTCTACACTGAGTTCACTGAAGTTATCCTAGCAGTGTTGGAGTGTCTACACCGAGTGTTGGCGACTCTACACTGAGTTCACTGAGGTTGTCCTAGCAGTGTTGGATTGTGTGGCCGTCTGTTGCTGTAACTTCTGCAGGTCGTTGACTGAGGCCGATGGAGACTGCTTCATGTCCTTGTAGCACGCCTTGCACACGTGCACGGCCTGCTGGGATAGGTGGCCCGGTAGTGCCATCATGCGGTCAATGCAGCGCGTACAGTAGATGTCGCCACAAGACCAGCAGTGGTACTGAAAACACAGCACTGACGTCACTAACAACTTGATACGAACAGCTTGAAACAACATCTAACTATGAGCAGTAAGTAACACCATTATAGCAGTGTAAATTTAGACTTGTTTCCTTGATTATATGATTTATATTTCATCTAATTTTATTCAGCTGATAAACCACTGTCACTGCCCAGAGGAAGGCTGACTCAAAATGTCCACTGGAAATGTAAATAATGTTAAATAACTACTTTCTGATTATTTCTAAAAATCAAAGAGTTATAAATTGGTAGATGAGAGGTCAATGACCCCTGAATGCGATTGATCATAGAGAGACACAGTGACAGCTTCTTGAATTCATCACAGGAACAACATGAAGAGACCACATTACAAACAAAGAACAACATGAAGAGACCACATTACAAACAAAGAACAACATGAAGAGACCACATTACAAACAAAGAACAACATGAAGAGACCACATTACAAACAAAGAACAACATGAAGAGACCACATTACAAACAAAGAACAACATGAAGAGACCACATTACAAACAAAGAACAACATGAAGAGACCACATTACAAACAAAGAACAACATGAAGAGACCACATTACAAACAAAGAACAACATGAAGAGACCACATTACAAACAAAGAACAACATGAAGAGACCACATTACAAACAAAGAACAACATGAAGAGACCACATTACAAACAAAGAACAACATGAAGAGACCACATTACAAACAAAGAACAACATGAAGAGACCACATTACAAACAAAGAACAACATGAAGAGACTACATAACAAACACAACTATTCAAAAGTGCAAAGAAATTCAGCATGAACCAACCACTCATACAAACACCCCTCAGACAGATGGTCACATGACTTGCATGGATAACAACAAACATCCAAGGCAAACCTTATTTCCAATCTGAGGGAACAAGAAAATGAGGCTGCACAAAACTAAGATATACTGATATTCTCTTATTAGATAGAACGTAATAAAATGAAACCTGAACAAACAAGACATAGATTCCAAACAGCAGTACACTGTATACACTTTCTCAACACAAACTGACATGGAGATGACATGATAGGTAGCAAGAGAGAGAAACAGAGGTCTCCTATGTTTGCATGTCAGATACAAAACACGGCCCACCTTCTTTGTGAAATGCTCAAATGGCATTGCACAGCTACAATTCTGTACTTTGCGGAATGACTTCCATTCGACTGCGACCGACTGTAACTCCATCAAGAGATGATAGATCTGCAGATTGTCCATGTCCAGGGGCCCAATAGTGACATCACTCATCGACTTTGACGTCAACGAAGACCCGCCGTCCTCAAAGCCCGATTCTGCATCGCTCTCACATCTGCCTCGCTTCCCCCCCAGAGGGGGCTGGTTGCCGCCCTCGTCTTCTGTCGCTTTTCTTGACTCATTGAGCAGGAGAGCTCGGAAGTCCATGGATTCCGAGGAGCTGAGGTTCTGCATGGCGATCTGGAGCTGGTCCTCCCCACGGCCCAGAAGTTTACACAGACTCGCAATCCTCTGTGAGAAACAAACACATAATCATAAGTAGTGTGAGCAGCCAGTGTGACTGTCATCATCAAGTCAATAATCAGGATATATATACACAGTATCGCATTATGTGGTTACAATAAACGTTACATTAGCATCTTATCACTGTTACCATTTCAATTAACTTAAAGGTTCCCAATCATTTCGTTTTGCCCATCGCCAATCCTTTTCTTTTATGTCCTGATGTGTAATGTTTCAATAGTTTAACTAGTATGCACAGTCAGTTTAATTTTAAAATGCGTACTTGTCTTTTTTTATTCGGCAAAAAAGAATCGTTGTTACACCGGGTATAACTGGCGAAACCATCAGCCGGTGTAGACGTCCTGCCATTTTTGGGTCACATGTTTTGTACGAGATCGGCATCCTACGGCATAATAACAAACCGCATGTGCTTTTGCGGGTTGTGACGAACGTTCCGAAGTGTTTCTTCTGTGAAGGTATGTATTAAGTGCTTTATCGCAGTTAGCAACCAGGGCGAATAGTCGTGGACTAATTCAACAAGAACTGCAACTTGCGAACTTCATTATAGGCCTACTCGACGCAGATTCTCTAACTTATTAGATTATTTTTAAAGTTTGACAGTTGGCATCGCTTAGCCTTAGACTCCGCCAGATACACTCATACAGCATGTATTTATACTTTTATATGTATTGTATTTGATTACGCAGGATCTTCTTCATAAGCTGTGTCATTGCGAAAGTACATATCTAGAGAGTGTAGATGACGTTAGGGAAGGAAATGATAAATCATTGACATTGGCTTCGGAACATTGGCAGTTGCTAGGCTCCGGGTGATCGTGGGGAGCATCCGTTATCTCGTGCAACAAAACGTCAAACGAATAATTATGTTGGTTATTATTTAAACAGTGTTTTGTGACTCACATTTTATTATGATTGCTGGATGTTGTTGATTTGCATTATATTTTATGCAACATAATTTAGATTTTTATGACAACCATGATGGTGATGAATTTATTCAATATAAAAAATGTAAACATGAACATAAAATGCTTGTATAGCTACTAGCAAGTGTACACCATATGCAAGTATTACACATAACATTCTTGCACTTGTTTCCATTTTGGTCAGTGATGCCTGGCTGTAGTCTATGTAATACCTGATACCTTTCAATTCACATATGCCAGCTGTTCTAATCTTTATCTTTTCATCACAGCAATATATGAATGCATAATGCAACTCGAATTATGATATATTAGTATGGGCCACACTACAATGCAAGTGAGACGAGGCAGATGCGGGGCTAAGAGTAATGCAATCACTTGTGTCGGTCAAATGCATGGAAGATACGTCTGATCACTCCAAGTGAATTAAACATTTTAACAAATCAACAATGTATACATTTTCAAAATATTTTAATATGCCCATTTCAATATACATTTGCTTTCATTAACATTTTCATAATATCCTGGACATGGAAAACTAGGATAACCTTTGCAGTTGTGTAATGCATGTTATACTAAGTGTGTCCAGTCCAGTGTCCACACAGACTTCGGCCAACACCTTTAAAAAACTATTCAGCATACAACAATAACTAAGAAATAAATTTATGAAATAAATTATTATTCATTCTGAAGAAAGTAGACATGTTTGAATATTTGTTGAAGGAAATATACTCTTGGCATCACAACAACACCTTATTTTGTCACTTCCAACATTTACTTTGACACGGATACAGCCTCCAGCTGAGCCATTAAATGTCAAATATAGCATATGTAGTAGTTATTACATGACATACCCTGACACAAAATTGTATATTGAAAATGAAACAGGGAATATGAATGCGCTATGCTTGGGAGTATTCAAATAATTCTATAATAATATCTAAGATAAGGCATCCTTACAATTAAATATAGCAGGGTAATTTTACTTTCATGTAATGACAATACACACCTAATGAATTACAACCCTGCTTAAATATCAACCTGTACATGCTGCTGTAGCCGAAAATTTCTTGCTGCCTTTTTTGTGGAATGCTTTAGGTCATACATAAAATATTATGTTATATAGCTGTAGATTGATTGATTACATGGCAATGAACATTCCATAATGACAACTCTAATACCATGATGCCAGTTTTTTTTACTGAGTTTGAATATATGCTTTTCTTTTCGGGTCAATACTCAACAGGAAACTGAACAGCACCACTAGGTCAAAAAGTTAATAAGCTATAATTTTACTGTCCAAGATCCCGGACAAGATTCCACAACCATGGGCTGTGCAAGACGCTGCAGATCAAATGTCATGTGAATATCAAGCGAGTGATCTCAGTTGTGTGTTGCATCCATGACAGTCTCCCCTGTACCGATGGTGTGTGACTGCCAGGCCAGTCAGTTACCCAAATTGACTAGAGACCAATATAGATCTGACTAACTTTGCAGTTTGTGGTAGTACGGCGGGTGCCTTGGTCTGGCAAATATGGCATGAGCCTTCGGTCAACCTCTCTCAACACTATAAGATAAGTTCGGCATTCTTTGGTGAACTTCATCGGCTTGGATATCGATGGCATTACTGTGTGAGTTCACTCTCTTTAATGGTAGTGCATGCCAGGTACCTGACATTTTCTGTGCATCCACATCTACCTATGCAAGAAACAAAGTGACAATTAACATGGCTCTCATTTATAAAATCTTGTCAGATGAGTCTGCCATTCAAGCCAAACTGAAACTTGTATGCAAACTTGTCAAGAGAAATATGTTTAATAAAACATCAATTTAAGTTCTACTGCTGTATAAATAATCTATTTATTTATTTCAGTAATATCTATAATGCGTGCATTATGAGTAAACTTTACAATTTTAGGTAAATTGCCAAGATTTTGTTGTGTAACAATTGTTTCAGGATTTTGAAAAATTTGCCCATGGGTGTAGTGTTTTCAACCTTTTCTTAATTTTCTATTATTGCTTGTTTTTTTATCTGATGTGCATGTGATATTAAAAATAAATACATATATCATGTGCAGTGCTTGCCATTATATTGTAGTCAATCTTGTCAAAAAGTTTCAATAAAATGTTTTTACTTTATGTTTTCTTTACTTTAGTCCACATGCGATTCCAACAATATACAAAGGACACCCATTATTGCAAAGACCTCATGAAGACAAATAAACTATCATACGCAGGAGCAGGTTCAGAAATCAATTCTAGGGGGCACAACAACTTCCACTGGCATATGAACCAAATTAATATTAAAACTAAGCTGACAATTTAGATGCATATTAACATATATAATGCTTTACTGGTCAAGCGGTTAATTTTTTTTTACATAACCGTGCATAGCTGTGTATGTGACAACAATTGTAATAATTGTTTTACCAGCAGAACTGATTAGTATAAAGAATTGGTGTTACTCGATGACAGAAGTACCGCACACTTGAAACTCGTTTTATTTTCAGGTCATAGGGAAGCCTGCACCCTTTGACTTTGCATAATCTATCCATCTACACAAATAGGCAAATAGACAACTGTGACAAATAATGATTACACATAATTTCAATGGGCTAATGATGAATAATTTTGAATATGTTGTAAGTTTGTAATTATGAATTAAATGTTTCTTCACCATAATCACATAGTTGGCATGTTTTTCTCTGGTTATTCATATGAGATGACCACAAACACAGAAAAATTGTGTGAATGCAGTGACATAGGTGGGCATTAATTAGTGCTTTCTGTAAAGATAGAGTTAGGTATTCCACTCTACTCAATCAGAATGCAGTTGATACCAATTATAGTGTATGGTGTAATGAGTATTTCAATGTATAATTTCCATAATATTAATTTCTATATTTGTAACATAAATATGGCAACATATAATTAACCAACATACACCACACTTACATCATTATAAACATAATTAATCAAAACAAACATAACATCTTTCTTGCCATTATACAAAATTAATAGTTTATAAGAAACATCTTTAAAATGCAGTTACTTGTGTCACGCTGATATTTTATGACTATCAAATACCAATGATTACCTCCATTCTGGCAAGCTCCAAAAGGCATTCTTTGTACACAATGCAGCATGGTTTGCCAGTGACGTCTTCCACTCTTGTCATAAGTGTCATGTCTTCATCGTCTGTATTCATCAGTCACAATTTCTTCAATGTCATGCACAAGTTCACATGTAGTAACAGGCTGCAGAGTGGCAACGTCTTTGCGGCATCTGAAATAAAACATAACCAAACCAGTGAACATTACTGTTAACACCTCAAAATGGACATTTAATCATCAACACTGGCCCAAGAGGTCCTCAGGTCCTTTGGACTATACAGCCCTGAATAGTTAATTTGTAATATTGAATGAAATGTATTTTTTTAATCTTAATCACTGCTGAGTTTTTCACCACAAAGCACAGCAAATTGTGTTTGTTAACTTGCACAGCACCATAACAGGTCATTAGTGATTTTAAGTAAAATAATATTAGAATAAACTGTTACTAAAATCAATTCATTTTAATGCCATGAAGACTAAGTGAGCTGAAAACCTACTTAGTGTTCCTCACAACTGCACTGTAGGCATACTACTGAAATTTCATCATGACGAAATGTACCCGTCTGTGAGACTAATGTTCAGTTTTTCTTTAATATTGGTCATAAACAAAGGTTGCTAGTATTAGCGCAGTGGTTCAGGGGTAGAGCATCGGACTCTCAAATAAAAGGACCCGGGTTCAAATCCTGTGCTGCCATGTGAAACCTTGGGCAAGTTTTTTCACACTACATTGTTCCAGTTCACTCAGCTGTATGAATGAGTACCTGGTTATAAACAGTGATGAATATTTGCGTACAAGCAGGCTTCGCAAAATTGCCACATGGCTGAAAGCTTCCCAGAGAAGCCGAGATGGTCTTCGATTGAACATGTCTGCCAGGGAGTAAAGTGTAAAAAGCGCTTTGAGCAATCCTAAAGATTGTATACTGAGCTATATAAGAACTTACCTTTACCTTTAAACCATGACAAAAGTTACAATTTTGTATCATAGTTTTGCATACAAAAAATGTACTTGACGTAACACATATACACACATACACCATAATATTTACCAGCGAATCTCTTCTAGTGTGTCATCTCCAAATTGATAGGTTCTATCAGCTTGATCAACTGCTTCTAATCACACTGGGTCGTCATCATAGGGGATTCTGCAACAACATAAATTTTATAATTTATATTATGCACAAATATTGAAAAATACATGTATGAAAAATCAGCTGGAAAAGTGAACTGCAAATGAAATACAAAATAAAATTGAAAGTTTGACAAAAGCTTTGTTAAGTGTACACAAATAAGAATGGCCAGAATGGTTACAAATCAATCAAACATGTTTTTACCAGGGCTGGTCACGAAGAAATTCCATTCGCAATCCAGTCCAAAGTAAGAATATTAGCAAATTCTTGAATTTTGTTTACTGGGCTGCGGACCCATCACTGGGTAAAAGCAGTATACATGTACATGTAAGTACTGTGACATAAATTGAAAAAATCTACCCATGGTAGAACTGTCACTAAATTACAATTGATACAACTTATATTTGTATGAGAAGTTTTTATAAATTTACTTAATATTTGTGTTATGTTTGCTTTATGCTTCGTAAACCAGTTTTAATATGTACAGATTCATAAATACGACAAACAGACATGCAAAACTCCCTGAAAATGTATACCGATATGCATAGATATCTAATATTTATAAACATTATCAACAACATGTATGTTTAACTCAAAATCAGTGCTTGAAAACACGCTCGCAAGTGATATATTGATAAGTTTTGGGTACCAATGGGTCCTCATTCTTCTTGAGAAGGAAGCATGGAAGGATATTGTGAGTTATTGTTTTTTATGTGTTTGTTTGGTTTATGCCTGGTAAACGTTTCATAACAATATCTTCTAATCCACACTGACCGGTCGGAAGTTTGCTAATTTTTAAGAAATATAAAATATAGCACGTTGGGTATGTGTACATTCCTAATTAAGACAGTCAGGCATGTCATGTTGCTCTGATAATTCACAATGTTATGCATAGATATCAAACTGACACAACAGTTCATTGAACCATCCATATTTAGCTTACAATCAATGTCTGAAAACCCTCTCGTATATCACGAGCAATTTATTTTTAAAATTGGGGCACCCAGACGTATGCCATTTTTGTTGTGAAGGAAGCTCGGAAGGATATTGAGACTTACTAGTTATTTGAGCTGTAAGAATGAGCTTACACCTAGAAAAGGCTTTGTGACAATACAAGCTACGCCTCATCGAAATGTTTGGGTCAGAAGTTGGTCATATTTTAAGAAATATAATAACGTACCATCTTTGCATATGTATAGATTCATAATTAAGGCAACCAGATCTGCCATATTCCTCTGATTTGCACATTTATATACCAAATATGTAGAATTTATGTCTAAGGTATGTGTATTCTGCTCACAATCAGGGTCTGAAAACCCTATCGCGATTGATATTTTGAAGAAATCATGATTTGTATCAACTTGCTGTACATTAACCGTACACTGTATTTATATTTTAATTGTATTTGTGTAATCTCTATATTATATAGATCAACTCAACAAAATTTCACTGACACAGACTCAAGATTGCAGAATATATTGACTAGTGAAATGTGAATAAAATTATTTATTTTTAACAAGCTGTCAAATGTCAAAGTGCCATAACTTGAAACCTATTTAAGCTAGAACGCTCAAATTTTTGATTCTTGCTAATCTTACCAAATGCAAAGCAGCAAAGCTCTCATCGTACTGTATTACTGATCCATTCAAAAATAATCTAAGACTAAGTCTTAGACAGCAACCAATTTATGGAATTTTATTTGCGTTCACTCGGAATGACCCTAAATGACCTAATACCGTCGACTAATTTAATAGCAAAACAATTTTGTCAGCTGGCAAAAACAATGTGAAAATGGTTGAAGCCGAGTAATAACAGAGTACTAACCTGTCAATAAGACACTTGGCGAACGCTGCATCAGTTTTGATGCCGGTCATTACTTTTGTCTGAATCCATAAACTCGATCATCGCCTTTCCTATGTACACTTTTGCGGGCGGTCGATTTCGTTTCTGTTCTGCTTGTGCCCTTTTCTTTGCCGATTCGGTGGCGTATTTCCGTGGGCGACCACGCATTGACATTTCATATAAAAACGAGTTAAAATGCAAAAGCAAGTCGGAAAAGAAACACGTGTGTAAAACTGTAAATACAGGGCTGCGACTGCCTGGATGGGGGTCAAGGCCGATCTCGCGACATCACATAATCACGCGCTATCACGTGATTAAGGCGAAGATAGTCTACCACATAAAAAATAAATTCAGTATGAAAAAGACTATATAAATCTTGGGCAAGCCTAAAATAGTTTTTACATTTTAACAAAAACCGAATTAAAAAATGCGCAAAACCGAAACAGTATGTCACAGGGGATACTTGGTAGGTTTGCTCTTTCGCAAAATTAGCATGAAACGCGAGGAGCAAAACAATCGAACTGATTAAGCATTTTAAACCAATTTGTTTATTGTTTATAGCTATCTAATAAATCAGCTAGCAACAATAAGGCTTTCGAAACAGCAGATTTATATGTACTTATTGATAATTTTTTATTTAATTCAGAGTATATCTGTGGGACAACAAAGAGCAAAGGAAAACAAATGTCGCCATTAAAGTATTTTAAAATTAACTTCCATGAGCATTTAATAGACGTTGTGCCCAGTGACAGCACTGCCTGTGGGGGGTGAGGACAAACCTTCTCCAGCAGCTGACAGTGGTCCTGCAGGGAGCTCGTGTGGTCCTTGAGCGCCCGCACCACATCGTACATATTCTCCCGCGGGTGGATGCCACTGTCAAAGCGACAGTACAGACCTCGCCAGAACCTGCAGCCACAGACACACTCAGTAGTGGCACTGTCAATGGTGGCACTGTCAATGGTGGCACTGTAGGTGGTGTTATTGTAGGTGGTGTCATTTTTTGTGTCACTGTAAGTAGTGTCATTGTAGGTGGTGTCACTGTCAATGGTGTTGTTTTAGGTGATGTTGCTGTCAGTTGTGTCATTGTAGGTTGTGTCACTGTCAGTGGTGTCATTTTTAGTGTCACAGTAAGTGGTGTCATTGTAGGTGGTGTCACTGTCAGTGGTGTTGTTTTAGGTGGTGTCACTGTCAGTGGTGTTGTTTTAGGTGGTGTCACTGTCTGTGGTGTTGTTTTAGGTGGTGTCACTGTCAGTGGTGTTGTTTTAGGTGGTGTCACTGTCTGTGGTGTTGTTTTAGGTGGTGTCACTGTCAGTGGTGTTGTTTTAAGTGGTGTCACTGTCAGTGGTGTTGTTTTAGGTGGTGTCACTGTCAGTGGTGTTGTTTTAGGTGGTGTCACTGTCTGTGGTGTTGTTTTAGGTGGTGTCACTGTCAGTGGTGTTGTTTTAGGTGGTGTCACTGTCAGTGGTGTTGTTTTAGGTGGTGTCACTGTCAGTGGTGTTGTTTTAGGTGGTGTCACTGTCAGTGGTGTTGTTTTAGGTGGTGTCACTGTCAGTGGTGTTGTTTTAGGTGGTGTCACTGTCAGTGGTGTTGTTTTAGGTGGTGTCACTGTCAGTGGTGTTGTTTTAGGTGGTGTCACTGTCTGTGGTGTTGTTTTAAGTGGTGTCACTGTCAGTGGTGTTGTTTTAGGTGGTGTCACTGTCAATGGTGTCATTGTAGCTGGTGTCGCTGTCAGTGATGTAATTGTAGGTGGTGTCACTGTGTCACTGCCAGTAGTGTCATTGATGTTGCTGTTGGCAGTAATACAGTGTCAGTAGTGTCATTGTCAATGGTATGACTGTCACCACTGTCGGTGATGTCAGTGTTAGTGGTGTCCATTTTAAATGACTAACTATGTTCACCTGGAAACATAACTAACTGGACAAGTGAAAATGAAAGCACTTGTGAGAGCTAGTACTAAGGTGAGCGGGAGACTGAGATAGGATGCACACAGTGGACACTGGAGACAGATGTTGGTAGAAGGTGAAGAGGAAGACCAAGATTAAACTGGAGACAGTGTGACAAGAAGGCAGGTGTACCACTGTGGGTGGGAGAGAGAGACACAGGCTGACAGGACACAGGTGGGGTGACTGAGGGTGGACAGACTGTGACGGGGTTGGTGACAAGGTGATGCAGTGTCCACTCCACAAGTGGTCAATAAGGGTTGTTCACTCCACAAGTGGTCAATAAGGGTTGCCCACTCCACAAGTGGTCAATAAGGGTTGTCCACTCCACAAGTGGTCAATAAGGGTTGTCCACTCCACAAGTGGTCAATAAGGGTTGTCCACTCCACAAGTGGTCAATAAGGGTTGTCCACTCCACAAGTGGTCAATAAGGGACCGTGCCTACCTGAAGCTCTGTGGGTTGGTGACGGGCTGTAGGACTGGTTGAGTCAGCTCCAAGTCCCGCTGGTAGAAGGGGTTGATGAAGTCACTCGTGTACTTGGAGAGGTGTGCCCACAGGGAGTACGTCCGCTCATGGAGTCTACACCAACACAGCAATAACACTTCTATAATGTCACGGCAGATGAAACAGTACATCTATGTAGTTGTATGTATACAGTCCACTTTGTTCCTTTACCACAGTGAGGGTGAGGTATAGTATTGTCAAACCACTGTTCATTTTCATTCTAATCATTACTTCCTCCCACCACCTTTCCTCGTCCATTGTGTATGCTCCCATGACTGCCTCGTGTCTCTCCTCATACAACCTCAGCTGCAGTCTTTTTACACATCAAGCATCCTAGTTATTCTACTTGTGTTCTCGTACTAAACATACCCAGGACACTTAAAATATCATAAAGGATATTCTAACATTTCTTTCACACATAGTTATGAAGACACACTGTGGGTGGACCTTGTATATTTCACTGTTCCATCTGTACAGCACCAGGTGGCACCACCCATCTCATCAGCATGGTGTACTAACATTCATTTTGGTCGCTTTGATTTCGAGAAATGCATATTTTGGTCAAGTATTTATGGTTTCTATGTATCAAAAACTACTCTTTGGAGTGATCATATAATCAATCATGTATCGTTATGTATGACAGTATCAAGTTTTGTTTCTAAACAGTTTACTGATACATGCATTTTTACACCTGAGTGTGACTAGAGCTACCATCCAGTCATCTGTTGACACACATTTACTCTCTCTATGACTGACACACTTGAATGTGACTAGAGCTACCATCCAGTCATCTGTTGACACATATTTACTCTCTCTATGACTGACACACTTGAGTGTGACTAGAGCTACCATCCAGTCATCTGTTGACACATATTTACTCTCTCTATGACTGACACACTTGAGTGTGACTAGAGCTACCATCCAGTCATCTGTTGACACACATTTACTCTCTCTATGAATGACACACTTGAGTGTGACTAGAGCTACCATCCAGTCATCTGTTGACACATATTTACTCTCTCTATGACTGACACACTTGAGTGTGACTAGAGCTACCATCCAGTCATCTGTTGACACACATTTACTCTCTCTATGACTGACACACTTGAGTGTGACTAGAGCTACCATCCAGTCATCTGTTGACACACATTTACTCTCTCTATGACTGACACACTTGAGTGTGACTAGAGCTACCATCCAGTCATCTGTTGACACATATTTACTCTCTCTATGAATGACACACTTGAGTGTGACTAGAGCTACCATCCAGTCATCTGTTGACACACATTTACTCTCTCTATGACTGACACACTTGAGTGTGACTAGAGCTACCATCCAGTAATCTGTTGACACACATTTACTCTCTCTATGACTGACACACTTGAGTGTGACTAGAGCTACCATCCAGTCATCTGTTGACACACATTTACTCTCTCTATGAATGACACACTTGAGTGTGACTAGAGCTACCATCCAGTCATCTGTTGACACACATTTACTCTCTCTATGACTGACACACTTGAGTGTGACTAGAGCTACCATCCAGTCATCTGTTGACACACATTTACTCTCTCTATGACGGACACACCTGAGTGTGACTAGAGCTACCATCCAGTCATCTGTTGACACATATTTACTCTCTCTATGAATGACACACTTGAGTGTGACTAGAGCTACCATCCAGTCATCTGTTGACACACATTTACTCTCTCTATGACGGACACACCTGAGATCGATGCGATCTTTCTCACAGTTGCCAATGAATGTGCCGAACTGGCAGGAGAAGACGTGGTCGTGTAACATGTGCAGGAACTGTTCGTTGAACTCAAACGACCTGGGGAACTGCTGCAGTAGCTGCCACACACAGTCGAGGAACTGTGTGAACACCGGCGACACCTCACGGGTGTCGACCGTACCGAGGAAGCCGCAGCGATCGATGAATTTGTGTCCAAATGACAGCCACTCCTTCTCAATCAGCGTCTGTGATAACATTGATACAATGTGTACTGTGATAACATTGATACAATGTGTACTGTGATAACATTGATACAATGTGTACTGTGATAACATTGATACAATGTGTACTGTGATAACATTGATACAATGTGTACTGTGATAACATTGATACAATGTGTATCGTGATAACATTGATACAATGTGTACTGTGATAACATTGATACAATGTGTACTGTGATAACATTGATACAATGTGTACCGTGATAACATTGATAAAGTGTTTTTGTGTGATAACATTGATACAATGTGTACTGTGATAACATTGATACAATGTGTACTGTGATAACATTGATACTATGTGTACTGTGATAACATTGATACAATGTGTACCATGATAACATTTATACAATGTGTACTGTTATAACATTTATACAATGTGTATTGCTACCATAAATACTATATTTAAAACTACATTTGTAATTAAAGCCACACTACAACATAATCTTGATGATTTCAACTACAAATATTGCAATTGTAACCTCAGTTACAATAACAGTATATACAGTATGAACAAACAGTCTATTTATCTGTGATAAGCTAAAATAATAGCAAACCAAAACAAATAGCAACTGCAACCATATTCCATATGCTACAAAAATACTTGCTTGAAACAAAATCTGCGACATTTTATCAGATAATGTTTTTACTGTTCTAAATTTGTCTTTCAAACTTACACTCATTTAAAAAGGTACAGGAAAATACAAACATTTTTAATGTGATGTTTACTTTTGATGTAAATCCATAATACAATGGCTATATTCATAAAAAAAATCATATAAGAAAAATCGTTCCCATGTAGCATTGCTGTATTCCCACAACTGACCTGGAAGCCTTCTATCCTGCGGTAGTAGGGGTCCAAGAGCAGGGAGGCCAAAGAACAAGTCTGAGCCGTCCGGTCCCAGCCGTCTGAGCAGTGCACCAACACACTGATGCCTTGCTCAATTGCCTGAAACACACATAGACAGTTAGAGCAGTGCACCAACACACTGATGCCTTGCTCAATTGCCTGAAACACACATAGACAGTTAGAACAGTGCACCAACACACTGATGCCTTGCTCAATTGCCTGAAACACACATAGACAGTTAGAGCAGTGCACCAACACACCGATGCCTTGCTCAATTGCCTGAAACACACATAGACAGTTAGAGCAGTGCACCAACACACTGATGCCTTGCTCAATTGCCTGAAACACACATAGACAGTTAGAACAGTGCACGAACACACGGATGCCTTGCTCAATTGCCTGAAACACACATAGACAGTTAGAGCAGTGCACCAACACACTGATGCCTTGCTCAATTGCCTGAAACACACATAGACAGTTAGCGCAGTGCACTAACACACTGATGCCTTGCTCAATTGCCTGAAACACACATAGACAGTTAGAGCAGTGCATCAACACACTGATGCCTTGCTCAATTGCCTGAAACACACATAGACAGTTAGAGCAGTGCACTAACACACTGATGCCTTGCTCAATTGCCTGAAACACACGTAGACAGTTAGAGCAGTGCACCAACACACTGATGCCTTGCTCAATTGCCTGAAACACACGTAGACAGTTAGAGCAGTGCACCAACACACTGATGCCTTGCTCAATTGCCTAAAACACACATAGACAGTTAGAGCAGTGCATCAACACACTGATGCCTTGCTCAATTGCCTGAAACACACGTAGACAGTTAGAGCAGTGCATCAACACACTGATGCCTTGCTCAATTGCCTAAAACACACATAGACAGTTAGAGCAGTGCACCAACACACTGATGCCTTGCTCAATTGCCTAAAACACAGTTAGACACTTAGAGCAATGCACCAACAGACTGATGCCTTGCTCAATTTCCTGAAAGACACATATACACTTAAAGCAGTGCACCAACGCACTGACGCCTTGCTCAATTGCTTGAAACACACACATACACTTTGAGCAGCATACCAACACACTGATGCCTTGCTCAATTGCCTAAAACGCACAGAGACAAATAGAGCAATGCACAAACAAAGTGATGCCTTGTTCAGTTGCCTAAAACATACAGACTCTTAGAGCAATATACGAGTGTGACGACACCATAAATTGAGTAGTCACTATTAAATAATCTGATACGTTAACTTTGCTCAATTGCGTATAACATACACAAATGCTACGAACATTGTAAAAACACACTGATTTCTTGTTTAATTGCCTGAAATACACACAGGACATTGAAATCTTAACTTAACACTAGCTTCATGAAGAGAGAGTACTTACCTTAGAAATGAAGACAGACGTGTCCATGATTGACTTGATGTGTTTCAGCCACCCACTGTTCTCTATCCCCGTCAGAAACGCTGACATCGATGGATTCTTCAACTCACACACTAGAACCAAAAGATAGCAGTCAGTATTGAGCTGTGAAAGATGTCTTAAGGCAAACTAAAGATTAAATAATAAAACTTGCAAGTCCTACAGCAGGAGACCGGTGAACCAAAATAAACTACATAATACAAACTACATACAAATGTATAAGGCTGTCCTTCCCAGTGGCAAACATTCCAGTGACAAGCCACAGTAGTGTGGTAATACATATGTGACTTGCCACAGTAGTGTGGTTATTACCCAGGGTACATTGCAATATTAAATTGAAAATGACTTGACTACATCTTTGGATTCCCCATTCAAACCATACCTAATTTGCTGAAATATCGTCAGTAGGTTTTAATTTATTGCTCAGATTGGAGCAAATTTAAAAAAAGCAACATTTTGAGAATCAATGTCATTTGGATTCATAATGTCTATTGTCTTTTTACTTTGTGGGTTCATAGATGAGTGTATTTCATCAATTTCCATTGTTTGTCATGAATATTAAACTTGACATAGTCAGATGAGATTATTTATTATAAGGTTTATGCAAAAATCCAAAACTGAGGGAACTTGACATAGGAGTTATTTTTGGTGTGTGTGCAAAATAAGCCTTTCTTAACACCCAGTTAACTGTGACAGGTGACACCAACACTGTCACACCGTGAATACACTCCTCCATCTTTTTAATGGCAACTATTACACCTTGTGACACTTGTGCGCTCAATTCTACCTCCCACACAACCCTGAGAATAGTCCACACGACGTCATCCAGTGAAAGTGGAAACACAAAAACCACAGGATTATCTGGCTTATTTGTCACTCACTGATACAACGACCTCGGAGAGTGTCATTGCTTCTTAGGCACAGATTATGCTCTCAATAAGAAGACAAAGTCCCTGGGCACAGGCCACTGGAGGACGCAGTAGCTATAGATAATAATTAACACAGGCCACTGAAGGCTACAGCAGCTATAGATAATAATTATCTCTGGTTTGCATACAACACAAAGTTCCCTTCAAATATTCCCACAGCACCCAAAAAGAATTAACAGATAAGGGCAGAGTTAAACATATACAGATATTTATTGTTGAACTCTATAACTTACTACCTGGTACCAATGATATCCTTTCTATTCACTAACCAGAATTTGTCATTTTATTTGGCAATCTAAGTCTTAATACAAAATTATCAAAGCATAATAATAAGATAAATCATAGTATTTATATAATACTGTGGTGTGAACAGTTAATTAAAATTATGTATAAATGTAATAGTTGAAAACTGTCCTAGTCACCTTCCAGTAGTTTCTGCAGACTGCTTCGCATCACGTGAATGTTCTCAATGCCAAAGAACTGGAACTTGATGTGTGAGTAGAAACTTTCGTTCTCATAGCCCTTTCCTGCCGCACGGTTCACCATGGCATTGATCTGAAACACACACACATGTTCACATCTTATAAAGCTGCTCGGTTCAGACTTGGAGCTGTGCCTGGACAGACACAGGAGACACTGTGGTCAATTTCAACAGCTGAGAATCTAGCAACTGCCACACAAATCCAGGACAGGCCCAGTTTACCTATAACTGTCAGGTTTTAGTTATAACTGTATGATTTATGGTTTAAGTGTCAATTTTATACATACAGTTTAATCATGACTGACATTTACTGCTAAATCATAATTTTTTGTCTTATCATATTTTTGGGCTTATGTGTAAATCTAAATTCTTAACGTTGTGATTTAACTGTAACTCCTCAAATTATGATTTAATCACAACACTTAAACTTATGGTTTAATTGTAACTCTGAGACATAAAATTCACCTTGTACCTCTTAGTCCTATGATTAAATCACTACCATCAGTCATTTTTAATTTCAGTTAGTCCACGTTTTTGTCATGCTGTGCAGGGGTGTCTTGTGAAAGGATCAAGGCAACATGGTTGTCCATCTCTAGCCCATCTACTGGTCACTCAGCTTGACCATCTCCAGCCCATCTGTCAGTCACTCACCTTGGGCCGTGTGTCGATGACAAACATGAACTTAGAGGAAGGGTTGGCGCGGCGGATGGCCTGAAGCATTTGTTCGTCCTCCACACAGCGGGCACTGAACCCTGCCAGGGGCTGACTGCACCGACACAGGGCGGCCTGCAACACATGCACAGCTCAACACACCACACTACACAGCAACACACATACAGCTCAACACACCACACTACACAGCAACACACATACAGCTCAACACACTGAACCCTGCCAGGGGCTGACTGCACCGACACAGGGCGGCCTGCAACACATGCACAGCTCAACACACCGCACTACACAGCAACACACGCACAGCTCAACACACCACACTACACAGCAACACACATACAGCTCAACACACTGAACCCTGCCAGGGGCTGACTGCACCGACAGAGGGCGGCCTGCAACACATGCACAGCTCAACACACCACACTACACAGCAACACACGCACAGCTCAACACACCACACTACACAGCAACACACATACAGCTCAACACACCGCACTACACAGCAACACACATACAGCTCAACACACCGCACTACACAGCAACACACAGAGTACACCTCAACACAATACACTGCATCACACAGGCACTACACACCACATAACAATTACACAACATAGCACATCACACTACACAACACACATCATACTGCTGCAACACATGGAGAACAGCTACAACACACCACATTACACAGACACAACACACTGTATCTCACTGCTACATCACACTACATCACTGCTGCAACACACCACATAATTCTGCTACAATACACTGCATCACACTACTGCGACACCCTGTCACCCTGCTACAGCACTCTACACCCCTGTCACCCTGCTACAGCACTCTACACCCCTGTCACCCTGCTATGGCACTCTACACCCCTGTCACCCTGCTACAACACTCTACACCCCCTGTCACCCTGCTACAACACTCTACACCCCCTGTCACCCTGCTACAACACTCTACACCCCCTGTCACCCTGCTACAACACTCTACACCCCCTGTCACCCTGCTACAACACTCTACCCCCGTCACCCTGCTGCAACACTCTACACCCCCCGTCACCCTGCTACAACACTCTACACCCCCTGTCACCCTGCTACAACACTCTACCCCCCGTCACCCTGCTACAACACTCTACACCCCCCGTCACTCTGCTACAACACTCTACACCCCCTGTCACTCTGCTACAACACTCTATACCCCCTGTCACCCTGCTACATCACTATACACCCCCTGTCACCCTGCTACAACACTCTACACCCCCTGTCACTCTGCTACAACACTCTATACCCCCTGTCACCCTGCTACAACACTCTACACCCCCTGTCACCCTGCTACAACACTCTACACCCCCTGTCACTCTGCTACAACACTCTACACCCCCTGTCACCCTGCTACAACACTCTACACCCCCTGTCACTCTGCTACAACACTCTACACCCCCTGTCACTCTGCTACAACACTCTACACCCCCTGTCACTCTGCTACAACACTCTACACCCCCTGTCACTCTGCTACAACACTCTACCCCCCCCCCGTCACCCTGCTACAGCACTCTACACCCCCCGTCACCCTACTACAACACTCTACACCCCCCGTCACCCTGCTACAGCACTCTACACCCCCCGTCACCCTGCTACAACACTCTACACCCCCCGTCACCCTGCTACAACACTCTACACCCCCTGTCACCCTGCTACAACACTCTACACCCCCCGTCACCCTGCTACAACACTCTACACCCCCCGTCACCCTGCTACAACACTCTACACCCCCTGTCACCCTGCTACAACACTCTACACCCCCTGTCACTCTGCTACAACACTCTACCCCCCCCCCCCCCGTCACCCTGCTATAGCCTCTACCCCATCACCTGCCTTACCTGGTTGGCGCGGTGCAGGTAGGAGAGAGTGGGCAGTCGACTGCGACTGCGGAACCGGGCACTGCCCAGTAGCACTGGCGTGGGCACGCCCGTGGGCACATAGAGGTACTGCGAGTAGGTGTCACAGATCTACAACACAAACAGTGTCATGAAACAGAGATGTGGTCCCTTATTGACCACTTGTGGAGTGGACACTGCATCACCTTGTCACCAACCCCGTCACAGTCTGTCCACCCTCCCAGTCACCCCACCTGTGTCCTGCCAGCCTGGGTCACTTTCCTCCACCCAGAGCAAATTACAAGCACAGATCTACATTTATTAAATAATGCTGTATAAGTAATTTAAGCATTGTTATTTGGAGCAATTTACAGTTAATCCCCTTTCTAAAGGTAACATATATACTAACAAAATACATAATGTACATCTGAAAGAGGCAACCATTTTATTAAAAGACAACTGTAAATTGAAACACAATCTCTGTTCACACAATCTATGTCGACATAACGTACATTCATAAAGACTGTGTTCATGAAAAACAATGTTCACACAACCCATGTCCACATCGTTTGTATTTACACCACTCATGTTCACCCCGTCTATTCACCCGATGTGTTCACCCAAAGTGTTCATCCGATGTGTTCACCCGATGTGTTCACCCGATGTGTTCACCCGATGTGCTCACCCAAAGTGTTCATCCGATGTGTTCACCCAATGTGTTCACCCAATGTGTTCACCCAATGTGGTCACCCAAAGTGTTCATTCGATGTGTTCACCCAATGTGTTCACCCGATGTGTTCACCCAATGTGTTCACCCAATGTGTTCACCCAATGTGTTCACCCGATGAGTTCACCTGAAGTGTTCACATTCATGTGTTCACACTATGTGTTCACAATCATGTGTTCCCAGTTCACACTTCCTAGCCATGTGTTCACACCCACTGACCTCATACTCCTTGTTGATGTTGGTCAGTGTCCAGTTGTCACTGGCCACTCCCATGCGCAGGTACTCGGACTGTAGGTCAAAGAGACTCCAGCCGTGCTGGCGGTCAGGGATGTCAGGGGAGATGTAGTGGAAGGCGTAGAGCTCATTCAACTCTGCTGGAACATCACGACAGTGGACACTGGTCAGTGGTCAAACAACTGTTACATTACATGGACTACATGTGCCAGTGTTGTCAGACAGACCCAGACGACACAGACACAGACACAGACACAGACACAGACACAGACACAGACACAGACACAGACACAGACAGACACAGACACAGACAGAAGACACAGACAGACAACATTTATATCTAATTTTATTTTAGAATGGAAATCAGAATTTTTATCAAACAAGTTCCTTAAATTGTCCTGAATGTCCTGTCCATGGTTTATGTAGCTTAAATTATCATAATCTCCAAAACAGAAATGTTGACAATCAATTAATGTCTGTCCACCATCAGGTACTCACCCTACATGTGGTAAAACCTATAAAGAGGTGAATAAACTTAACATACCCTTCTGGTCAACAGAGGAACAACCTCACTGGCAGACGAAATTCCTGGCTAGTAGAAAACCCACCTGGCTCATAGAGCTAGAGGATCCATCTAGCTATCTGGGGACCAACCTGCCTGTCAGAAGGCCTACTTGGCTAACAGAGGACCCACCTGGCTGATAGAGAAACCATTTGGCTGGTAGAGGACCCACTTGGCTGGTAGAGGACCCACTTGGCTGGTAGATGACCCACTTGGCTGGTAGATGACCCACTTGGCTGGTAGAGGACCCACCTGGCTGGTAGAGGACCCACCTGGCTATTAGAGGACCCACCTGGCTGGTAGATGACCCACTTGCCTGATAGAGGACCCACCTGGCTGATAGAGGACCCACCTGGCTGTTAGAGGACCCACCTGGCTGATAGAGGACCCACCTGGCTGATAGAGGACCCACCTGGCTGTTAGAGGACCCACTTGGCTGGTAGAGGACCCACCTGGCTGGTAGAGGACCCACTTGGCTGGTAGAGGACCCACCTGGCTGTTAGAGGACCCACCTGGCTGATAGAGGACCCACTTGGCTGGTAGAGGACCCACCTGGCTGTTAGAGGACCCACTTGGCTGGTAGAGGACCCACCTGGCTGTTAGAGGACCCACTTGGCTGGTAGAGGACCCACCTGGCTGTTAGAGGACCCACCTGGCTGATAGAGGACCCACCTGGCTGATAGAGGACCCACCTGGCTGTTAGAGGACCCACTTGGCTGGTAGAGGACCCACCTGGCTGGTAGAGGACCCACTTGGCTGGTAGAGGACCCACCTGGCTATTAGAGGACCCACCTGGCTGGTAGATGACCCACTTGGCTGGTAGAGGACCCACCTGGCTGGTAGAGGACCCACTTGGCTGATAGAGGACCCACCTGGCTGGTAGAGAAACCATTTGGCTGGTAGAGGACCCACCTGAATATTAGAGGAACCACCTGGCTAGTAGAGGACCCACTTGGTGGTAGAGGACCCACATGACTAGTAGAGGACCCACCTGACTACTAGAGGACCCACCAGTCTGGTAGAGGACCCTGCTGAATATTACAGGAACCACCTGGCTAGTAGAGGACCCACCTGGCTGGTAGAGGACCCACCTGGCTGGTAGAGGACCCACCTGGCCGGTAGAGGACCCACCTGGCTGGTAGAGGACCCACCTGGCTGGTAGAGGACCCACCTGGCCGGTAGAGGACCCACCTGGCCGGTAGAGGACCCACCTGGCTGGTAGAGGACCCACCTGGCTGGTAGAGGACCCACCTGGCTGGTAGAGGGTCTGAAGGGAGGTAAGGATGTCGTGGCAGTCCCGCTCCCGTGGGAAGACGAAGGTGATGTTGAGGAAGTTCTTGCACCGGATCTGGAGCGGACACCCGGAGGTGGTGAGAGGAAGCTTGTCCGCACACGAGATGTGCATGTGCAGCACCTACAACAGCAGTGACCAATAACTGAACGCGTGGTCTCACAAGACAGTGTCCAGTCCTGAGACGTGACCGTGTGGTCTCACAAGACAGTGTCCAGTCCTGAGATGTGACCATGTGGTCTCACAAGACAGTGTCCAGTCCCGAGATGTGACCATGTGGTCTCACAAGACAGTGTCCAGTCCTGAGACGTGACCGTGTGGTCTCACAGGACAGTGTCCAGTCCTGAGACGTGACCGTGTGGTCTCACAAGACAGTGTCCAGTCCTGAGACGTGACCGTGTGGTCTCACAAGACAGTGTCCAGTCCTGAGACGTGACCGTGTGGTCTCACAAGACAGTGTCCAGTCCTGAGACGTGACCATGTGGTCTCACAAGACAGTGTCCAGTCCTGAGACGTGACCGTGTGGTCTCACAAGACAGTGTCCAGTCCTGAGACGTGACCGAGTGGTCTCACAGGACAGTGTCCAGTCCCGAGATGTGACCGTGTGGTCTCACAAGACAGTGTCCAGTCCTGAGATGTGACCGTGTGGTCTCACAAGACAGTGTCCAGTCCTGAGACGTGACCGTGTGGTCTCACAGGACAGTGTCCAGTCCCGAGATGTGACCGTGTGGTCTCACAAGACAGTGTCCAGTCCTGAGATGTGACCGTGTGGTCTCACAAGACAGTGTCCAGTCCTGAGACGTGACCGTGTGGTCTCACAAGACAGTGTCCAGTCCTGAGACGTGACCGTGTGGTCTCACAAGACAGTGTCCAGTCCTGAGACGTGACCGTGTGGTATCACAAGACAGTGTCCAGTCCTGAGACGTGACCGTGTGGTCTCACAGGACAGTGTCCAGTCCTGAGACGTGACCGTGTGGTATCACAAGACAGTGTCCAGTCCTGAGACGTGACCGTGTGGTCTCACAGGACAGTGTCCAGTCCCGAGATGTGACCGTGTGGTCTCACAAGACAGTGTCCAGTCCCGAGATGTGACCGTGTGGTCTCACAGGACAGTTTCCAGTCCCGAGATGTGACCGTGTGGTCTCACTGGACAGTGTCCAGTCCCGAGATGTGACCGTGTGGTGTCACTGGACAGTGTCCAGTCCTGAGATGTGACCGTGTGGTCTCACTGGACAGTGTCCAGTCCTTCTCTGGAAGCATCGAGCCACACTGTAGCTCATGTGCATGACTCTATAAACTCTTTTTTTTTTTTAAAGTTACTATTTTAAACAGACTTACCACTTTGTATGCCACGTAACTAGATCAGACACCAAAGTAGCAGCTCCTGTCATAAAAGCTATATACAATTTACTTATTATTATTACTCATTGGAACAGACATGGAACATTAATAATTCAGTGACAGAACTAAGTGGAATAAAGTAGGATATGTGGTAATGTCTAAATGATAATGCTATTGCATGTATCAATCTATAGACATTTTGTATTAATAAAAAATACACATTTCTACAAAAGGAGTGAATTCTACACATTGTAAGGTTTGCGTTGGTGTAACAGAAAGACAATGCACAAAGTGTGTGCTCAATACATAGAACTGAGTAAACACAGGTGACAAACTCCATTCTGTGTTGCTCCTAAGTCATTGGCTATGTTTGGGTCCTAACACGAGACAGGGCAATATTTCACAGGACACAGATATTGGTATGATACGCCTAATACCACTCCTGCAAGGTCAGGTCAGTGCTATTAGCATTTCACCTGGACTGTAAAAGCATCACTAATGTCAGTGAAGTGCTGTGGTAGATTGTGCACTTAATCAATCTACATTCATCAAGGTTAAGATATATATATGAATTATTTGGTTATGGGAAATCTGACCTAAACAAAATCAATATTTCAACATCTACCGGGAGAAACTGATGCAAAAAGATTGTGTAACTTCAAACAAAATGATGGTAATTGTGACAATTTGACACGTCAAAACTTTTGCATTGCATGCACTGGTAATTATGTATTACATGAAAATATGAATATAATCTTCTGACATGATGGAATGAACAAACTGGATTTTTAACCAAACCAATAACCTTTCCACTAAAGTTTAAAGACTAAGTTAATTTTCCAATTTCTCAGAAAGTTGCATACATTAAGTTAATAATACCCTTGTCAAATTATTTCAGATGCTCAGTTGATTTTGGTGCTCTAGCCGTTTAGCTATTAACATATTTATTGTCACGTTCAAACAGGTTTCATTTGTTCTACATTTACATTGACCTAAATTTAGTCGGCTAATCTCTTTTCCACATGAACATCACAGTTAAATAACAGGATTGGCCGAGGACAACATGTCAAGGTCTATAGATTTTCAGAACATAGATCACTTGAATGAGTCTAGTCGTTGAGCGAAACAAACCATCAGTGGAGCCCAGACATGGTCTGGTCTGTCCACTGGTATTCTACACTCTAGACACTTTATTGCATAACCCTGTCTTGATTGTCATTGTCAACAAATTCTGGAGCAATAAACCCATCTCTCCTGAATAATTAATCCTGCACTGCATGTGATCACTTGGTCCCTGTTGATTGCTTGTCTGCTCCAATAGACCTGTGGATATTCAGCAGAAATTAATTAGTCATGAATTGATTGGTCGATGGGAGGAAGTCGTCCAATTTCTGTCCAACAATCGGATTCAAAGAAAACTGTAGCTTGCATGTGCATCAAGGGTTGTTTCACTTTCACACCTACAGGGACTGTATTGCATTTTAAAGTGGACATCCTTAAACGAATCAAATAAATCTATTGCCTGTTTGATGACGCTTTATAGCTAGCTGTATGATGCCTTCAACCACATGCAGTTATTTTGTTAGGCGGAGATCCATAAATAAATAAATAGATATAGTGCATGCAGTCACGTAAAATAAATAAATAAATTAGCACAGTTCGTTTGATGTATGCCTGACAAGTCTATTTTAGAGCATTTTCAAATGTTCAAAAAGGTTCAACTGACAAATAACGTCACTCAAAAACATCAAAGCAACTTGAAATGGTGATGCGAGGCGAGTGTTTCCTACAAGAGAGCTGTCACTGCTATTGAATCTGTATCATTAATGAAATTTGAAAGTCAACTAACGAGGTTCTCTGAAAAGTATGACTGAACAACTACAGACCATGGTCAACATTAGCATATACTGAACAACTACAGACCATGGTCAACATTAGCATATACAGGTCAATGATGACTGTGGGCAGTTTATGCCTGAGTAACTCAATAACGCGGCTTCCTTTGGTGCATCCAATATCTGCCCAACTCAGTGATGTGGTGAGCTTGACAACAGGGAATCACAGGCAAATCCCGTTTGCATGAATTACGCTGTGCAAAGATTTAGGCAGATTACTGAAAATCTACCATAATTAAGTAACACTTCAGTGATTATCAGTCTGTGATGTTAACTTTAATAGCAATGTCTGCTCACACAGGTCCCTTTGAGGTACTCCCATAAAATATCAATGAGGGAGGTCCAACTTTGCACTGCCATCCACGGAAACAAGGCATTCCCTGTGTATACTCCAGTATTTAAATAGTTTTGATGTCGGTCAGTGTCCTATGTGTACTTGGTTTTGTAGACACACACAATTGGCTCGGTCAGATGGTCAGTTCACAACAGCTTTCTCCATTTCCCAGGGTGTGTGTTCTATTTCTTGATACAAAGACACTGTGCTTCAATTGTTCTATCTCATGTTGTGTAATTCCTTTTTTTGCCATCCGATAATAACTTTTGCATGTCCCTAGTCATGATTATGACTAGTGACTCTTATTTTGTTGCACTCCTAAGCTCCAGTTCTTTATTATATAGGCACTATAGAAGCATTATACTATTACTGTCATTAGGCTGAATTCCCTAGAAGTCAATTCAATATACATTTTAAAAATACCAGGTAAGTAATATTACATATGTTAACATCATTTATTATGTACAGTTACATGGAGAATCAGTGTCAGTGAAAGAATGAGAGAGAGAGAGAGAGAGAGAGGAGAGAGAGAGAGGAAAGAGAGAGAGAGAGATGAGAAGAGAGAGAGAGAGAGAGAGAGAGAGAGAGAGAGAGAGAGAGAGAGAGAGAGAGAGAGCAAGGGAGTCAGAGAGTGACAGAGACAGAGACAGAGACAGAGACAGAGACAGAGACAGAGACAGAGACAGACAGACAGACAGAGAGACAGACAGGACAGAGAGACAGAGAGACAGAGAGACAGAGAGACAGAGAGACAGAGAGACAGAGAGACAGAGAGACAGAGAGACAGAGAGACAGAGAGACAGAGAGACAGTGACAGAGACCATGAGAGAGACAGAAGAGAGAGGGAGAAGAGTTAATTATATCTATCCGGTATTTAATTATCTATAACCACCTACATATGTGACAAAGGTCAATGTGAGTGATCTGGTGACAGAGTGAGTGTCTTTCTGTGGGTCTGATACAGCTCTTGTCTGGTGACAGTGTGAGTGTCTTCCTGTGGGTCTCACACAGCTCTTGTCTGGTGACAGAGTGAGTGTCTTCCTGTGGGTCTCACACAGCTCTTGTCTGGTGACAGAGTGAGTGTCTTCCTGTGGGTCTCACACAGCTCTTGTCAAGGCAACCCAGGTCATTTGGACTTAATTAGGCAACCATTCATGAGAAACAAATGCTAGCAGTGGCACAGAGTGGCACTAATGGCACTGTGCAGTGACAACCACGCACTAATAGCTGCCCTGGCTGTCATGGGTGACACCACGCTTGATGCAATGACGTCCGAGCTCAACTGAAATACATTATTCAACACTCCCCCACGTGAGTTGTCATGTGACATGTCATGTGGCCCAAGACATCGGACATGGCATGTCATGTGTGTCATCAGACATGACATGTCATGTGTGTCATCAGACATGACATGTCATGTGTGTCATCAGACATGACATGTCATGTGTGTCATCAGACATGACATGTCATGTGTGTCATCAGACAAGTCATGAGATATGTAAATGCAGTGACATGAAAGTTACATCATGTGATCGTTTGAATGCCCAGTCATGTGACCGGCCATGTGACTCACCCATGTTTCTTTCTTGCCGGCGGGGTCGACAAAGATGAGGTGTGTGGCCGTCAGGTAGAGCGTGCCCACGATCGGCTTGCGTGAGTTGTAGCGATCCACCAGCCGCACATTGTCCACCTGGTGGACAACAGGAGAAACACTCATAATTCTTAAGGGAAACTATGAGCAAGTGAGCGTATTAGTTAGAATAAGTAATAAGTAACTGAGTGAATTGGTAAGTAATTGAATGAATTAATTAATGAGCAACTGAGTGAATGAATGAGTTACTGAGTGAGTGAATGAATGAACGAGTAACTGGTTGAGTGAATGAAGGAATTAAGTTATGTGAATGGATGGATGGATGGATGGAGGGATGCACGAACGAACGAACGAACGAACGAACGAACGAACGAACGAACGAACGAACGAACGAACGAACGAACGAACGAACGAACGAACGAACGAACGAACGAACGAACGAACGAACGAACGAACGAACGAACGAACGAACGAACGAACGAACGAACGAACGAACGAACGAACGAACGAACGAACGAACGAACGAACGAACGAACGAACGAACGAACGAACGAACGAACGAACGAACGAACGAACGAACGAACGAACGAACGAACGAACGAACGAACGAACGAACGAACGAACGAACGAACGAACGAACGAACGAACGAACGAACGAACGAACGAACGAACGAACGAACGAACGAACGAACGAACGAACGAACGAACGAACGAACGAACGAACGAACGAACGAACGAACGAACGAACGAACGAACGAACGAACGAACGAACGAACGAACGAACGAACGAACGAACGAACGAACGAACGAACGAACGAACGAACGAACGAACGAACGAACGAACGAACGAACGAACGAACGAACGAACGAACGAACGAACGAACGAACGAACGAACGAACGAACGAACGAACGAACGAACGAACGAACGAACGAACGAACGAACGAACGAACGAACGAACGAACGAACGAACGAACGAACGAACGAACGAACGAACGAACGAACGAACGAACGAACGAACGAACGAACGAACGAACGAACGAACGAACGAACGAACGAACGAACGAACGAAAGTGTGCTTACAATGGATGAGTGCATATTATGGGTGATATGTAATATGGGTAAGTGTATGTAATGGGTGGGTGCAAACATCTGCATCGCCCAGAGAATGGCATGTAAATATCACTGGATGAACTGATGGACAAACAGTCACAGCGTAGGATGACACGTTTTAACAGAAAGTGACTCCATGAATCATGCCATGTTTATTAAATGACTGTCACTCCATGTTTGTAACAACTGACAGAACACACCACTACAACAATACCATGGATGTTTTCACCATGTTTATACAACAATGTGTCCTATAATAAATACTTGTTCACACAATGCCTCCATGTTCAAATGACAAAAATCATAAAATGACCCCATCATATCTTATTCACAGAGTACAAATGACCACAAGATGCCTTTATTGACCCGTTACTAGTGAGCGAAACTGTAAACTGGTCATTCTGCTGGATTCAGTTTGGTGACTAATGACCCGGAATTAGCCACCTATCCAACTTCCGTCAAACGGCTTTAGCCAGCATTAGCGATTGAGACTAGCCAGAGCTCTACAAGGCAAACACGACATAAGCCAATTGATTATTGGAAACTCACTTATCTGGCCAGCCCCTGCTTCACTGCCAGTGTCTGGGAGGCCAGGGGAAAATACGATCTGTCCCCACTAGTCACCAGTAATTATTGTGGCCCTGCGGAGAACGCTGTCCTTACAGGCAGGATGTCAGCGATCAATTGTGGGTGCAGTAAGACATGGACAGCTATTGCCAGCAGAGATGAAACATTGTCATTCACACTTAGTTAATGGACTCGTCAATTTGAGGCTGCCAACCACAGGTTCAGTGAAAGAAGTTTAGAGAGAGGAGAGGAGTCATTACTAAAAGCACTTAGGACGAATCATTAAATTAGTCACCTTCTGCATTTCTATGTGCGTCAATGTTTCACTAATGAGTCCAAGTCATAGTAAATGAGTCATCTTATTAACTCCTGTGAGAAAGTGTGCCTAACAATAATAACTTAATGTAACCACTGGTTTTTTTTAACCTTGTCTGATAAAAGAAACCCTATTTTTCACACATCTTCAGAAAACTTCTATAAAAACGCATGAACTATTAGACAAAAAAGAAACTTCAGAGCTGTGTGGAGGATGGTATAAATAACCATGTAATGGTGCAATGTAAAACAGTTTTACATTATTTATGTAGCTGGCATATGTCTTCCATAAAACCTTGCCAACCGGATATAAAGATGTATCTTTATTATTGATTTGCCAATAACAAATTACAGATGACGCCAATAACCTGCTCACATCATTCCTTCACCTCAGGACCAGTGCTGGCAAATTGAACTTGCTTCCGTCTGACTGCTTCTAAAGATGGTTGATGTTTCTACCTATCATTCCTCATTTGTCCAAATTGTATCCAGGGCATATAGGGGTTAGTTTACATTTTGTGCTCTTCAAACACTGTGATATGTGGCAATTCTAATAAGAGAATAAAATAACAAAAAACTTGATAGATTATCGGTCATTTCCTTGTTAGCCTGATTCATCACCAACACTTTCCATGGAGCAACATAACAGGCACTGCAGTATTTGGAACTTAAAAAGAACCTGTTCACATTTCCCAGCTGGGAAGCTGCACACTGCTCTCCAGTGAATTCACCCACGTTTTTCCAATAGATGGAACAGTCATTTGGTACATGAAAGTAAACAACTCAAGATAATTAACAATCTCTGCTTTCTGAATCTTTAGAAACAATCAGACGGAAGCAAGTCCAATTTGCCACCACTGGTCCTGAGGTGAAGGAATGATGTGAGAAGGTTATTGGCGTCTTCACTACTTGATAGGTGAGAGGTCAACAGTTGAAGGATGCGAATGAACATAGAAAATAGAAAGAGAGTGGGTGTGGAAGATATACTGGGTACTGCTAGGCCCGGGCTGCCTCGCCAAGGTTGACATAGTAATACACACATACATATATATACATACATACAGAAGGGAAGAGAGGAGATGTGAGGTGAAGAGGAGGAGGAGAGGACAGTGGTGCAGAGTGGATGACAGTAGAGCAGAATAAAGACAAGGAGAGGTTTCAAACTCCAATGAAAGACTGGCTTTGAGAACCAAGTTTGACTGAGTTTTTTAATACTCTATATAAAATTATATTACTGCACATACCGGGTACTAACATGTTGTGCCAGAAAATTGAAATGGCATTTCTTTCATCAATCATTTCAGGTCTGACTTATCTGACTTCTGCAATATTTTGAGTCTGACTTACTTTACTGAATAAACCAACTTCCATCCAGGATTATCCCCAGGGATTACTCACAAGTCCCCACAGATGGACAACAATCCAGAGATCACATGTCTGTACAGACGACAGACTTCACCATCTGTAAGAGTCACTCTAAAGTCACTCACTCAGTTCATGCAGTCTGACAGGGGTACTAATTGGATGTCGTGTGTGAAGGGGTCAGGCCACAGTTAGATTTCCAAGTATTATTTGCCAAGATGTACCCGTAGTGTGACTAAGACTTCTACATTTGAAATGTTGGACCACTGGCAATGAAATTCTGCGTTATACAATACAATAAAACTTTAATATCCCGAACCGGGAAATTCATTTTGCAGCGTTCGTCGTCATAAAAATATAAAATAGTTATATATATAGTTATATATATATATATATATATATATAATGCAGAATTTCATTGCCAGTGGTCTAGCATTTCAAATGTAGAAGTCTTAGTCACAGTACAATATACAAGATATATACAGCTGTATATATATATATATATATACAGCTGTATATATATAATATATATATATATATATATATACACAGCTGTATATATATATATATATATATATATGTATGTATGTATGTATGTATGTATGTATGTATGTATGTATATATATATATATATATATATATATATATATATATATATATATATATATATATATATATATATATATATATATTGGTGGTGTCATTACCAAATGTCAACTGGTAGGAATATTTTGAGAAGTTCATGTTGCACTAAAACTGCTCATTTTACGGTGTTTTTGTAATATGCTTAAAAAGATCTAAATACAGATGATCTCAACAAAACGAATTCAGCTTATGATGAGAGAATGGTCGAACAGTATCTGTGTCTCATCACTCTCATGTGACTCCTGTCCAGCTGTAAACTGTCAGAGATCGGAGCTACTGAGTCTGTCCTATCTACTTCACTTCCTCTGGAGAGTTCAATGGCAATCTCCACAAATAGAATCACCATTTGTCTCCACAGGTGGCTTAGACAGACTGAGCACACCCACAGTGACATGCTCAAAATCCACTTTCTCTTTTGGTTTTTCTCCTACGATTATGGCGAGTTAAACATCACCAAGTTTACCTAGTCATTGTTAATCCATTAAGTAACTTTCCCGCACTAATCCACCAGGTCCACGTGTCATAATGTGTCAAACTGCAGTCACAACAACATAAATCAGTCTCCATTGACACAGTATTACACGTCTATGGTACACCAGTGTCACACACACACAGGTGTCAGACTGCCTACCTGGACAGGTACGGACATGTTAGTGACCCCAGGGGAGGCCACGCACCCTCCAGCTGCCCACTAACTGACCATGGGTACACTCAATGTCTACAGGCGGGTCCTGGGTGTTTTCCGCTGGAGGTTCAAGTCATGTGAGTTGCTAATCCGAGCCAGCAACAAGTACAGACCAAAGTGTAGTGTGGAGTAAGTGCTGACCCAGATCACTGGAGCAGCCACGGTGTGACAGTGTGACCCACATAGCAGGGCAAGCATGGCAGCCAAGTACAGCACGGTGGAGACAGGCCACAGTGTGACACACATAGCAGGGCAAGCATGGCCAAGTACAGCACGGTGGGGACAGGCCACAGTGTGACACACATAGCAGGGCAAGCATGGCAGCCAAGTACAGCACGGTGGAGACAGGCCACAGTGTGACACACATAGCAGGGCAAGCATGGCCAAGTACAGCACGGTGGGGACAGGCCACAGTGTGACACACATAGCAGGGCAAGCATGGCCAAGTACAGCACGGTGGGGACAGGCCACAGTGTGACCCACATAGCAGGGCAAGCATGGCCAAGTACAGCACGGTGGGGACAGGCCACAGTGTGACACACATAGCAGGGCAAGCATGGCAGCCAAGTACAGCACGGTGGGGACAGGCCACAGTGTGACACACATAGCAGGGCAAGCATGGCCAAGTACAGCACGGTGGGGACAGGCCACAGTGTGACACACATAGCAGGGCAAGCATGGCCAAGTACAGCACGGTGGGGACAGGCCACAGTGTGACACACATAGCAGGGCAAGCATGGCCAAGTACAGCACGGTGGGGACAGGCCACAGTGTGACACACATAGCAGGGCAAGCATGGCCAAGTACAGCACGGTGGGGACAGGCCACAGTGTGACACACATAGCAGGGCAAGCATGGCCAAGTACAGCACGGTGGGGACAGGCCACAGTGTGACACACATAGCAGGGCAAGCATGGCCAAGTACAGCACGGTGGGGACAGGCCACAGTGTGACACACATAGCAGGGCAAGCATGGCAGCCAGGTACAGCACGGTGGGGACAGGCCATGGTGCAGCACCCAACCAGAACTACAGACCATGGTCCACTGTACCTGGCACTATACAGGGAAGAGACCATGGTCCACTGTACCTGTCACTAAACAGGGCAGATACCATGGTCCACTGTACCTGGCACTATACAGGGAAGAGACCGTGGTCCACTGTACCTGTCACTAAACAGGGCAGAGACCATGGGCCACTGTACCTAGCACTAAACAGGGCAGAGACCGTGGTCCACTGTACCTAGCACTAAACAGGGCAGAGACCATGCATGGTCCACTGTACCTGGCACTATACAGAGCAGAGACCGTGGTCCACTGTACCTGGCACTATACAGGGAAGAGACCATGGTCCACTGTATCTGGCACTATACAGGGCAGAGACCATGGTCCACTGTACCTGTCACTAAACAGGGAAGAGACCATGGTCCACTGTACCTGGCACTATACAGGGAAGAGACCATGGTCCACTGTACCTGGCACTAAACAGGGCAGAAACCATGGTCCACTGTACCTGGCACTATACAGGGAAGAGACCATGGTCCACTGTATCTGGCACTATACAGGGCAGAGACCATGGTCCACTGTACCTGGCACAATACAGGGAAGAGACCATGGTCCACTGTACCTGTCACTAAACAGGGCAGAGACCATGGTCCACTGTACCTGGCACTAAACAGGGCAGAGACCATGGTCCACTGTACCTGGCACTATACAGGGAAGAGACCGTGGTCCACTATACCTGGCACTAAACAGGGCAGAGACCATGGTCCACTGTATCTGGCACTATACAGGGCAGAGACCATGGTCCACTGTACCTGGCACAATACAGGGAAGAGACCATGGTCCACTGTACCTGTCACTAAACAGGGCAGACACCATGGTCCACTGTACCTGGCACTAAACAGGGCAGAGACCATGGTCCACTGTACCTGGCACTATACAGGGAAGAGACCGTGGTCCACTATACCTGGCACTAAACAGGGCAGAGACCATGGTCCATTGTACCTAGCACTAAACAGGGCAGAGACCATGGTCCATTGTACCTAGCACTAAACAGGGCAGAGACCATGGTCCATTGTACCTAGCACTAAACAGGGCAGAGACCATGGTCCACTGTACCTGGCACTATACAGGGAAGAGACCGTGGTCCACTGTACCTGGCACTAAACAGGGCAGAAACCATGGTCCATTGTACCTGGCACTAAACAGGCAAGAAACCATGGTCCATTGTACCTGGCACTAAACAGGGCAGAGACCATGGTCCATTGTACCTGGCACTAAACAGGCCAGAAACCATGGTCCATTGTACCTGGCACTAAACAGGGCAGAGACCATGGTCCACTGTACCTGGCACTAAACAGGCCAGAAACCATGGTCCATTGTACCTGGCACTAAACAGGGCAGAGACCATGGTCCACTGTACCTGGCACTATACAGGGAAGAGACCGTGGTCCACTATACCTGGCACTAAACAGGGCAGAGACCATGGTCCATTGTACCTGGCACTAAACAGGGCAGAGACCATGGTCCACTGTACCTGGCACTAAACAGGGCAGAGACCATGGTCCACTGTACCTGGCACTATACAGGGCAGAGACCGTGGTCCACTGTACCTGGCACTAAACAGGGCAGAAACCATGGTCCATTGTACCTGGCACTAAACAGGGCAGAGACCATGGTCCACTGTACCTGGCACTAAACAGGCCAGAAACCATGGTCCATTGTACCTGGCACTAAACAGGGCAGAGACCATGGTCCACTGTACCTGGCACTAAACAGGGCAGAGACCATGGTCCACTGTACCTGGCACGATTCAGGGCAGAGACCGTTGTCTACTGAACTAGACTTTACACTAAACAGGGCAGACCTGCATTAGCTGAACATGGTTACATGTGACCACCTTCACAGTACACACCAGATAGGTTACCCTGGCGCCCTCTGGTGCCATATACAGACTGATGCAGGTGTAGACAGTGACCAGCAGCTCTGTTAGTGACAATAACATTTTCCTCTAACTTTGTTTCTAGTAAGAACAATAGGAGAAACACATTTAGCAGGAGACTGTGTGTTAATCATGTTTAATACATGATATTCCTAATATAATAAAATAAACATTAAAATATACATCGCATCAAACGAAACTACAGGTAATACACCTAAACAATATATGAAATTAGAACCCAAAAATTCAAGTTAAACATAATAGATCATGTTCTACTGACAATACAGTGCAGCCCAGTTGGGTCACCTGCGACCACACTGGGCCACAGGATTCATTGTCGTGTCGTGTGGTAATGTTGCTCCCTTATATAAGACAATTAACTTATTCAGCCAACGTCCTGCTAATAATTATCTCCTGTAATTCCTGGCAATCAAACAGACAACCTCTGCCATATTTGCAATGGAATTACTGAAAATTATTTCAATCTATACGTTGCTTCAGTAAATTTTTATGTTGTGTTAAAGTTGTAAATAATATTTTTCTGATTGGTAGGTTTTGTCAGCTTCCAAACATTCCTTCTGTAAATCATCAAATCAAATCATTTCATTTCATTTCCAGTTGTTACAAAAAATAAACATTTGCAGTTTTGCATGCAGCAAAAACAGACATTTACATAATTAACATCGCTGCAGGTCAACAACCTGTAATCTCTTTTCTATTAACAATAAACACTTTAAAGGAAGTAAACAAGTTGTTTCCATAATTGCGACATTGATCTGGAACCTGGTGTCGTAAATAACGTCCTACAATATGAAGCCTTGGTCTCCATTAAGATGAAGCCATTATACAGAAGAAATGACAGTGAAGGAAGCTTAAGTAAGTCGACAGATCAATACCCATGTGCGTGCTACTGTGAGACATCAGGTGCTCAGAATAAATATTGACCACTTCTGCAAAATGGCTCTAGGATAACGATGCATTTTATATGAAATATGAGAACCATTTTCATTCAAGGAAATCACTGGTGAAACTGATAAATTAGATTAACCCAAAATGGCAAAAGTGACAAAATGGTTTACAAAACCTGATTTACAAAAGGTTAAACTGAGTGAAGAAGAAAGCCTTAATGCTGAAAAACTGCCTATTCTAGAAGGATAGCTGGCAACATAACAAGTATTTAAGCAAATGTAATTAACATTTATGAACAAACCACTTGTTTATAGTGGTGCCATCTGGTACACCGCACCATTCATGAGATTGGCCCTCCAGATAGTGCAACAGATACCTAAACACATTTAAGTAAAACACTCCATATTGACTACTGCTGTTGTTTTCTTAAATACATCACTAGTTGGTAGGACAGAGAGAAAGTTGGTCCAAGACTGAGAAATACTAATGGATAGACCTTAGCATTTTGGAAGAGATGGACTTCATGTTAGTGTAAAAGTATAGATACTAGAACGGGAATTTATGTTTTGTTCTACGACTGTGATTACCTGTCTCAATTCTAGACCTAGAATGACGTCAGCACCAACTACACAAAACTTACAGTTCGGCTGTGTTCTAGGCATGGTGACAGGCTCTCTATGGGCCATCAACAATGCCCAGGGAATATGCTGGATGGCAGCGATAAATCTTACCACATAATACCCTTGCTGGTCAGAGTAGACAAACCAGACAAAGGTCGTACAATCCTATGTGGAATCACACAGCTACCTTGGGGGAAATGCTGACGACAGCACATTGATCTTGTTTGGTCTCCTATTTTTGGGCATTCAAAATGACTTCCCTATTATCTATCTGCGTCATTACTGAATTTGAAAATGCAAGACTATGACAAGATTTGTCTAATTCGTATATTATCATATTTTGTAACATATATAAACGGATTTAATGCTTATAGTACAACCGCACAAAAATACTGCTAACAGTATTTCATATCTAGCAATATAAACATACCAGACAGTTATTAATGTATATCATACATAAATTAAGTCGAACAAATCAAACAACTTGCATAAATTTTCATTATGTCAGGAACAATTGTAAATAATCACATAAAACACTATTCCATCACAGTTTGTATATTCGTCATTATCAAAATGATGCAAGTGACCTCCAACATAACATAATGCTGCTAAACCAAACATTCTTTAACACAATTCTTGCTATAAAACTTTGCTTAATGCTTTTGTCAGGCAGTTTAGGGCCAGAATTTCAACAAAATATGCATGGAATGTCAGAACACCCTGCACACTCAGCATCCATTTGTTAGACGTTTCCATGTGATGGCTAGCTCAATTATTTCTACGTTACTGGTAAAAACATTAAGTACAGAAAATCCTGGCAAGTTGATAACCCGAGGCCGGGGATTATGGAAAGGCAATGGAATTTTTTTTCAGATGCACCGTGGTTTCTGGCCGACAGCAATATTATTTTATGAAGGTGAATGTACCTTATTGAGTTTACTATCAGTGATATCAAATTAAAAGGAAGAATGTCACCACCGGTAATTGTCTACTACATGTGTGATGTGATTACACTGGCTACTGCGGTCAGCAAAGATCGCTCCTTGAGCGCCACTGCTACTACTCTACGATAGCAACTTCTTCATCAAATATTCAGTGTCGTCCATGCAGAAGGCACGGTGTGAAGGCAACTTCTTGGAAGTAGTGGGCAGGTAACTGACAGTCACTGCTGGTTATCCAGACTGTCAACTCAGAAAATGCCACAAGGGAAAATCTCAAATTGTTACAGAACATCAGCAGAGGATTGGAGAAAGTAAAAAAAGCAAGGTCTACCAAACGTTACCTGGGGAATATCAATATGACATTTTAAAAGGGTGTAAAATGTCATATGGTATGTTTAGGCTCCAAAATGTCAAAGGAAAGCCTATGAGGTAGAAAAAAAGTCACAGTGGCACATGTTTTTAATGAACTAGTAACAAAAGAACAAAATGTCACAAGTTCACAGACACCCTTCGATTCAGATGAAAAAAGCAACAAAGAGTTGTTTTTTAATCTCAATATACCAATGGTTTCCTTATTTAAACATTCGGTCACCAAATACACTATCATCTCCTTGATAAAGCACACAATATTTCATTACAAATTTGTTTGACAAATATTTTCAAAATGATGGATGAATGCCACTAACTCGCGAAGGACAATATACATAACATAATATGCATACTATATACATAACTGGAAAACAAATTACCTTGATGGGTAGTGAAATATACAAAGATTTGAATAATGAACTTGAAATATTAGTAGACTGGTTTTATGCCAATAAACTATGTTTAAACAGGGGGAGTCTGAGAGATCCAGGGGAGACTGAGAGATCCAGGGGAGACTGAGAGATCCAGGGGATACTGAGAGATCCAGGGGAGACTGAGTGATCCAGGGGAGACTGAGAGATCCAGGGGAGACTGAGAGAGGGAGGGGAGACTGAGAGAGGGAGGGGAGACTGAGAGATCCAGGGGAGACTGAGAGAGGGAGGGGAGACTGAGAGAGGGAGGGGAGACTGAGAGATCCAGGGGAGACTGAGAGAGGGAGGGGAGACTGAGAGAGGGAGGGGAGACTGAGAGAGGGAGGGGAGACTGAGAGAGGGAGGGGAGACTGAGAGAGGGAGGGGAGACTGAGAGATCCAGGGGAGACTGAGAGAGGGAGGGGAGACTGAGAGAGGGAGGGGAGACTGAGAGAGGGAAGGGAGACTGAGAGAGGGAGGGGAGACTGAGAGAGGGAGGGGAGACTGAGAGAGGGAGGGGAGACTGAGAGAGGGAGGGGAGACTGAGAGAGGGAGGGGAGACTGAGAGAGGGAGGGGAGACTGAGAGATCCAGGGGAGACTGAGAGAGGGAGGGGAGACTGAGAGAGGGAGGGGAGACTGAGAGAGGGAAGGGAGACTGAGAGAGGGAGGGGAGACTGAGAGATCCAGGGGAGACTGAGAGAGGGAGGGGAGACTGAGAGAGGGAGGAGAGACTGAGAGAGGGAAGGGAGACTGAGAGAGGGAGGGGAGACTGAGAGAGGGAGGGGAGACTGAGAGAGGGAGGGGAGACTGAGAGAGGGAGGGAAGACTGAGAGATCCAGGGGAGACTGAGAGAGGGAGGGAAGACTGAGAGATCCAGGGGAGACTGAGAGAGGGAGGGGAGACTGAGAGAGGGAGGGGAGACTGAGAGAGGGAGGGGAGACTGAGAGGGGGAGGGAAGACTGAGAGATCCAGGGGAGACTGAGAGAGGGAGGGGAGACTGAGAGAGGGAGGGGAGACTGAGAGAGGGAGGGGAGACTGAGAGAGGGAGGGGAGACTGAGAGAGGGAGGGAAGACTGAGAGAGGGAGGGGAGACTGAGAGAGGGAGGGGAGACTGAGAGAGGGAGGGGAGACTGAGAGAGGGAGGGGAGACTGAGAGAGGGAGGGAAGACTGAGAGATCCAGGGGAGACTGAGAGAGGGAGGGGAGACTGAGAGAGGGAGGGGAGACTGAGAGAGGGAAGGGAGACTGAGAGAGGGAGGGAAGACTGAGAGAGGGAGGGGAGACTGAGAGATCCAGGGGAGACTGAGAGAGGGAGGGGAGACTGAGAGAGGGAGGGAAGACTGAGAGAGGGAGGGGAGACTGAGAGAGGGAGGGGAGACTGAGAGAGGGAGGGGAGACTGAGAGAGGGAAGGGAGACTGAGAGAGGGAGGGAAGACTGAGAGAGGGAGGGGAGACTGAGAGATCCAGGGGAGACTGAGAGAGGGAGGGGAGACTGAGAGAGGGAGGGAAGACTGAGAGAGGGAGGGGAGACTGAGAGAGGGAGGGGAGACTGAGAGAGGGAGGGGAGACTGAGAGAGGGAGGGAAGACTGAGAGATCCAGGGGAGACTGAGAGAGGGAGGGGAGACTGAGAGAGGGAGGGGAGACTGAGAGAGGGAAGGGAGACTGAGAGAGGGAGGGAAGACTGAGAGAGGGAGGGGAGACTGAGAGATCCAGGGGAGACTGAGAGAGGGAGGGGAGACTGAGAGAGGGAGGGGAGACTGAGAGAGGGAGGGGAGACTGAGAGAGGGAGGGGAGACTGAGAGAGGGAGGGAAGACTGAGAGATCCAGGGGAGACTGAGAGAGGGAGGGGAGACTGAGAGAGGGAGGGGAGACTGAGAGAGGGAAGGGAGACTGAGAGAGGGAGGGAAGACTGAGAGAGGGAGGGGAGACTGAGAGATCCAGGGGAGACTGAGAGAGGGAGGGGAGACTGAGAGAGGGAGGGGAGACTGAGAGAGGGAGGGGAGACTGAGAGAGGGAGGGGAGACTGAGAGAGGGAGGGGAGACTGAGAGAGGGAGGGGAGACTGAGAGAGGGAGGGGAGACTGAGAGAGGGAGGGGAGACTGAGAGAGGGAGGGGAGACTGAGAGAGGGAGGGGAGACTGAGAGATCCAGGGGAGACTGAGAGAGGGAGGGGAGACTGGGAGAGGGAGGGGAGACTGAGAGATCCAGGGGAGACTGAGAGAGGGAGAGGAGACTGAGAGAGGGAGGGGAGACTGAGAGATCCAGGGGAGACTGAGAGAGGGAGGGGAGACTGAGAGAGGGAGGGGAGACTGAGAGAGGGAAGGGAGACTGAGAGAGGGAGGGGAGACTGAGAGAGGGAGGGGAGACTGAGAGAGGGAGGGGAGACTGAGAGAGGGAGGGGAGACTGAGAGAGGGGGGAGACTGAGAGAGGCAGGGGAGACTGAGAGAGGGAGGGGAGACTGAGAGAGGCAGGGGAGACTGAGAGAGGGAGGGGAGACTGAGAGAGGGAGGGGAGACTGAGATAGGGAGGGGAGACTGAGAGATCCAGGGGAGACTGAGAGAGGGAGGGGAGACTGAGAGAGGGAGGGGAGACTGAGAGAGGGAGGGGAGACTGAGAGAGGGGGGAGACTGAGAGAGGCAGGGGAGACTGAGAGAGGGAGGGGAGACTGAGAGAGGCAGGGGAGACTGAGAGAGGCAGGGGAGACTGAGAGAGGGAGGGGAGACTGAGATAGGGAGGGGAGACTGAGATAGGGAGGGAAGACTGAGAGAGGGAGGGGGTGGAGGAAGGGAGGGAGGGAAAAGGTAGGCAGGGAGAGAGGAGTATGAAGGGGAAGATATGGAAGGTGGGAGAGAAAGGGAGGGAGAGAGGCAAGGAGGGAGGGAGGACGGGATATAGGGAAGGTTGGAGATGGAAGGGATGAAGAGTATTAAAGATAGAGCGACCGAGTGAGCGAGTGAGAAACAGACAGAAGAGAGAATGCTATATTAAAACTATATTGACAACTTTCAATACAATAAAACCTTGAAAACTTTGTTTACCAGTTTCACATGCGAATCTCATTTCTTTTAAAACATTTTACACCATAAGAAAAACATCTCAACTCATCGATGTGCTGACAAATCGGTACGACACTCATGAAATGTGAGATTAATTTATAGCACTTGAGCGAGTGACTGACATCTTGACACAAGGGAGCCGGGCTGAGAAGTAGACGTCATCGCATAAAAGGACAACAGTTGAAAGAGACAGAGACAGTAGTGTGGGCTGAGATGAGATGCACAGAGCAAGGAAGGGTCCTAAGAGATTAATAATATTGATCTATCTGTCCAGCACAGTTGACGACACATGTAGATGGATGAGACCTCACAACTCTTGTCACCAACATGTCCCTGTCACACTCTCTAAAGCTGGCAGGTTCTCAGACACTGCGCTACCAAACCCGAATATGGTGGCAGTTTTGTCACATTTTGTAACATCCTCAATGCTCAATCTTTCTTGCAAAGAAATCTTTTTGTTGCATTTGATTTTTCCATGAATTATTTTGATTTCTTGCTTATGATTATGATTTGCTGTATATGACATAATTGCATAAAAAAATGTGTATGAGATAGTGATTTCAGTTATTTTAATTAAGCCAACCTGAAAATTGACTCTTTCAAAGCCCAAATCTGTTCATAGACACTCATAATGGAGAGAACTGCGCTTTCCAAACTGTTCAACCACAACGTTTGAAGCATTCAAAAGATACTACGAATGTACATACTTTTCCTAAACAGCTGGGGCGTAAACATTGATGTTCGAAGCTTCCAAACGATACTCATATCAATCATCCTAAAGTCAAGTTCTGTTAAAGAGCATTTTCGGAAAGACTCTTTAACCATCATTTCCTTGAACCTGCATTGTCCTGCCACACGCTGTGAACCAGCGACTGGTTCAGTCCATTCACAGCAGCCAATACAGTCACCTTGTACTTCCAAGTACAGTAGTGCATCTAGTACAGTCACCTTGTACTTCCAAGTACAGTAGGCATCTAGTACAGTCACCTTGTACTTCCAAGTACAGTAGTGCATCTAGTACAGTCACCTTGTACTTCCAAGTACAGTAGTGCATCTAGTACAGTCACCTTGTACTTCCAAGTACATTAGGCATCTAGTACAGTCACCTTGTACTTCCAAGTACAGTAGTGCATCTAGTACAGTCACCTTGTACTTCCAAGTACAGTAGGCATCTAGTACAGCAGCACTGTGACTTCCAAATACCGCAAGTTCTTCGCACAAGATCAAATTAATTATTAAACACAGAAATGGTATGATGCACATTCCTTTCATTAGACTTGAGGACAAATGCCACTGGCTTAGACATTACTCGCCTACACTGAAATGGAGAATTGGTGACGGAGACACTTGCCAAGCACAAAATATGGCCACAACATATGTGCCAAAAAAGATGTTGAAACACTTTTTTGTACATGTTGTTATAACATGGATTTATGCATATAGGTACAAGACGTACTACCTCAATATATAGTTAAACCAAATTATGTTTCTATTCCCACAACCTGTCAGAAATGGAATGTTTACACTCAGCCCTGAATCACTTTAATGACATAATTTAAAAGAACCAAAAGAAGAATTAAAATACAGCCAAAACAAACTTTGGATGAGATTGCAATGTAAAATAAAAACAACTATCGAGTATTTTAACACTACATATTATTATTATTATTATTATTACAAGCATTTATAAAGCGCCATATCTCCGGGACCAGCCCGTTCATAGGCGCGTACACACATTACAGTAAAATGTACATAGAATCATACGAAATATATCTAAAAATGTATAGCATGGTATATATACATGTGCATAGCTAGGTATAGGATATTGTTTCTAAGATTGCGTAAATGTATATTTTATAAATAAGATTAATTTAAAAAGTAAAACATAATTATTATACAATAAAATAATAATACCGAAATTAATATTTAAAATAAATAAATATGTATATAAAATAATAATAATAAATTTGTTATAAAATAATACTAATACAAGTAATGATTCATAAAATACATTATCATGAGAGTGTCACAGAGAGATCCAGGGGAGACTGAGAGAGGGAGGGGAGACTGAGAGAGGGAGGGGAGACTGAGAGAGGGAGGGGAGACTGAGAGAGGGAGGGGAGACTGAGAGATCCAGGGGAGACTGAGAGAGGGAGGGGAGACTGAGAGAGGGAGGGGAGACTGAGAGAGGGAGGGGAGACTGAGAGAGGGAGGGGAGACTGAGAGAGGGAGGGGAGACTGAGAGAGGGAGGGGAGACTGAGAGAGGGAGGGGAGACTGAGAGAGGGAGGGGGTGGAGGAAGGGAGGGAGGGAAAAGGTAGGCAGGGAGAGAGGAGTATGAAGGGGAAGATAGGGAAGGTGGGAGAGAAAGGGAGGGAGAGAGGCAAGGAGGGAGGGAGGACGGGATATAGGGAAGGTTGGAGATGGAAGGGATGAAGAGTATTAAAGATAGAGCGACCGAGTGAGCGAGTGAGAAACAGACAGAAGAGAGAATGCTATATTAAAACTATATTGACAACTTTCAATACAATAAAACCTTGAAAACTTTGTTTACCAGTTTCACATGCGAATCTCATTTCTTTTAAAACATTTTACACCATAAGAAAAACATCTCAACTCATCGATGTGCTGACAAATCGGTACGACACTCATGAAATGTGAGATTAATTTATAGCACTTGAGCGAGTGACTGACATCTTGACACAAGGGAGCCGGGCTGAGAAGTAGACGTCATCGCATAAAAGGACAACAGTTGAAAGAGACAGAGACAGTAGTGTGGGCTGAGATGAGATGCACAGAGCAAGGAAGGGTCCTAAGAGATTAATAATATTGATCTATCTGTCCAGCACAGTTGACGACACATGTAGATGGATGAGACCTCACAACTCTTGTCACCAACATGTCCCTGTCACACTCTCTAAAGCTGGCAGGTTCTCAGACACTGCGCTACCAAACCCGAATATGGTGGCAGTTTTGTCACATTTTGTAACATCCTCAATGCTCAATCTTTCTTGCAAAGAAATCTTTTTGTTGCATTTGATTTTTCCATGAATTATTTTGATTTCTTGCTTATGATTATGATTTGCTGTATATGACATAATTGCATAAAAAAATGTGTATGAGATAGTGATTTCAGTTATTTTAATTAAGCCAACCTGAAAATTGACTCTTTCAAAGCCCAAATCTGTTCATAGACACTCATAATGGAGAGAACTGCGCTTTCCAAACTGTTCAACCACAACGTTTGAAGCATTCAAAAGATACTACGAATGTACATACTTTTCCTAAACAGCTGGGGCGTAAACATTGATGTTCGAAGCTTCCAAACGATACTCATATCAATCATCCTAAAGTCAAGTTCTGTTAAAGAGCATTTTCGGAAAGACTCTTTAACCATCATTTCCTTGAACCTGCATTGTCCTGCCACACGCTGTGAACCAGCGACTGGTTCAGTCCATTCACAGCAGCCAATACAGTCACCTTGTACTTCCAAGTACAGTAGTGCATCTAGTACAGTCACCTTGTACTTCCAAGTACAGTAGGCATCTAGTACAGTCACCTTGTACTTCCAAGTACAGTAGTGCATCTAGTACAGTCACCTTGTACTTCCAAGTACAGTAGTGCATCTAGTACAGTCACCTTGTACTTCCAAGTACATTAGGCATCTAGTACAGTCACCTTGTACTTCCAAGTACAGTAGTGCATCTAGTACAGTCACCTTGTACTTCCAAGTACAGTAGGCATCTAGTACAGCAGCACTGTGACTTCCAAATACCGCAAGTTCTTCGCACAAGATCAAATTAATTATTAAACACAGAAATGGTATGATGCACATTCCTTTCATTAGACTTGAGGACAAATGCCACTGGCTTAGACATTACTCGCCTACACTGAAATGGAGAATTGGTGACGGAGACACTTGCCAAGCACAAAATATGGCCACAACATATGTGCCAAAAAAGATGTTGAAACACTTTTTTGTACATGTTGTTATAACATGGATTTATGCATATAGGTACAAGACGTACTACCTCAATATATAGTTAAACCAAATTATGTTTCTATTCCCACAACCTGTCAGAAATGGAATGTTTACACTCAGCCCTGAATCACTTTAATGACATAATTTAAAAGAACCAAAAGAGGAATTAAAATACAGCCAAAACAAACTTTGGGTGAGATTGCAATGTAAAATAAAAACAACTATCGAGTATTTTAACACTACATATTATTATTATTATTATTATTACAAGCATTTATAAAGCGCCATATCTCCGGGACCAGCCCGTTCATAGGCGCGTACACACATTACAGTAAAATGTACATAGAATCATACGAAATATATCTAAAAATGTATAGCATGGTATATATACATGTGCATAGCTAGGTATAGGATATTGTTTCTAAGATTGCGTAAATGTATATTTTATAAATAAGATTAATTTAAAAAGTAAAACATAATTATTATACAATAAAATAATAATACCGAAATTAATATTTAAAATAAATAAATATGTATATAAAATAATAATAATAAATTTGTTATAAAATAATACTAATACAAGTAATGATTCATAAAATACATTATCATGAGAGTGTCACAGAGAGCAGTTCCTCATTGGTAGTACGCTAGTTTAAATAAATGTGTCTTGAGGAGAGCATATTACCACTGTCTAGGTTCATGGAGTGTAGCTGTACACATTTTCCTATAGATATTGAGTGCAGTTGTTACAGACCACACATAATATTAGATGACATTATTTAACAGTGATGATCACAACTGCCCCTGCCTATAATGTTATATCGAAGCATGACTACATTACATATGAATTACTAGTATCCAGAGGCTGATAAATTATGATTATGAGAAGTTAATTAATTAATTAATTCAGTGTCAGTGGAATATGTTGTTGATCTGAGGCTGTGTGACAAATGACATAATATGTGTCATGTTATATGCAGCAATAATTATTACGGGTCTACATTATCTGTTCTCATTACAGGAAGCTGTTGATCAATAAATCCATACTGGAGTACTTTACCAGGCCACCAAGATGATTTAACAGGAAGGATTCCTGGTAATACAGATACGTTTAGCAGCTTCAGTAGACCATGTGAGGTTATAGGTGAACCCATAACAATGTCCTGAATATAGTTAATATACAGTTCACTATTATACCCCAGTAATATATGTGTGCTACTAAGAATGCCTATTGTCAGGATGGTGCTAAGTGCACTCAGATGCAAAAGATAATCTCCTTGTATTCATATAAGTTTTGTGCCAATTTACCAAACACGTTTTGTGAAATTTGTCGAACATGTTATTACCACATTCATGATATGCAGCGTATTCATTGGTATTTGCTTGTTTCTATTGCAAAAACTATTGCAACTGTGCTAGTCTCTAGTAGATTAGGCTGTTGCAATTCACTTTTTCATGATATTGCTATTAAGGATATCACAAAACTACGTGTTCAAAATTGCTTAGCAAGGGTTGTGACTAGGTCTCCATGTTTTACTCACTCTAAGCCGCTTCTAAAGTCTCTGCACTGACTTCCTGTCCGATATCGTATCATCTTTAAGATCTGTACTGTTACTTACTAGGTACTTTCCTGTAAACAGCCATCGCATTTACAGTCTTTGTTTACTCCTGTAAGAAATCCTGTTCAGCTTCGATTGTCTAGTTCTGACTAACTTTTTATCCCTAAAATCAATACTAATATTAGGACGAGGGCTTTTACTGTGGGTGTACCTACTCTTTGGAATATGCTTCCATATAGTGTTAAATCAGTTGAAAACATTGCTAAATTATGTCGTCATTTAAAGACATACCTCTACAACCTTGCCTACCCACCATAGCTCCCTGGCGTATCAATCAATTTGATGACAACTGGATTTGTTTATTGACTTTGAGATCGATCAATCCTTTTGTATTGATGCGCCTTTGAGCTTGGTTTCTAAGGATACGGGTGCGATAGAAGTTATCCAATTATTATTATTATTATATAATGTAAATAATTGCAAATTTAATTAGTTCAGAACGCCTGCAGACACCTTGCAGTAACCAATCAAATCATGTCTATCTAATGTCTGGTGCAAACCCTAAAACTGGGGAAGACACCTGAATCAACGGGATATTTTATCCCCAAAAAATTCCCCAGTTTGTTATATAATGAGGAACCATAACAAACACCTAAATATACCGGAGGGGGGTAACTTTTACGTTAGCTCGATTATATATCATTTCGGACATAAGAGTAGAGCAGTAGACCTCTCTCTTGTCCTCTGTCATTACCCATGTCTCATGTCTCACCCGTCCTGTGTCAAGTGCCATGTCATGTCTTCTCTCCTGTGTCATGTCTTCTGTCCTGTGCCATGTCTGACCTGTGTCATGTCCTGTGTCAAGTGCCACCAGTGTCATGTCATGATTTATATCCGGTGTCTTGTCATGTCTTCTGTCCCGTGTCATGTCTGACATGTGTCATGTGAGTTATGTCCTGTGTCATGTCTCACCCGTGTCATGTGCGGTATCCTATGTCATAGTATCACCCATCATATCTTGTGTCATGTGACACATGTCCTGTGTCATGTCTCACATGTGTCATATCCTATGACCTATGTCAAGTTTCACCTGTGTCATTTCCTGTGTCACATTTCATCTGTGTTATATCCTGTATCATATCATGTCATGTCCTGTGTCGTGTCATGTCTCACCTGTGTCGTGCCGTCGGGCAGGTGTTCCAGATCCTGCCAGTGTTTCACGTCGTCCACCAGGGTGCGCACCATGCCCCACCAACACGCCACGTTGCTGCGCAGAGCGAGCCGCCCCTCTATGAACCGCACTCGCGTCGACATCGCTCAACTCAGTGTCATCAACACCTGCTGACACTTAGCACCACTCTGTCACTTTCACTGACCACTTCCTGTGGTCAAGCATTGAGTCCATCTTTCCTACTCCAGCCATTTTAAGCTATACTTCTTACTATGTGCTGACCATGTGTTTATCACACAGATGTAACTCCACGCGGCGTCTCATGAGTCACAACTCTAAATGACACTCCCTATTTTCCACGTCTTGACAACAGACACATGTCGACAGTCGTGTGGACACGTCACTAACAGACCAGGTACTCCATTCACCCAAGCAGTGACACTGCGATGGCAACAGTGACTCGACCCAATGACACATCACCTGCGTGGCTCTGACATTGGCCAAGACTTGGCGGCGTCGACCAATCCCCTCTCACATATCCAACCGATGCTCCCCTGAGATATTAATAACGTGTGTTATGGTACAATCAGCATCAGTAATCACCACACAGGCAGCAGGCGACAGCCACACGCCAGCCAGCCATGGCCCCTCAATCAGTGCTGCGTGGCACGGCCAAAGATTTAATTAACCTAATAAGATGCGTAAGTGACTGCAGCCAATCGGAGAAATGTGTGAAACGAGAATTCCCCGCCACTTGCGAGAGTGTCTCTGTCGCTTTGTTGCCACGGTGATGTGTTTATTTACACATTCCTAGCACCAAGGCCGTCCACCAGATGTCATTGTCATCTGAGCTGCAGATAAACAGCTATTTCCATGCCATTTCATTTGTGCCGCAAATATAACTGCCCCGTTACATTACCAGTGGGAAGTGTTTGCCACATATTACCTTTGTTGCCAGCGCTCAATGCTCCGCGGACAATGGCTGATTGACAGCGCATGCCAATGTAGCAACTAAATAATGTAGACGCCTGTGTGCGGAATCAGAATGTTATGCTTGAAACAAGAATGCATGTTTCATGTCACTGGGCATGCAGGGCATGTGTCTGGGAGCCAGGCCATTGACTGCTTGATCATAGGCAGATTGGTTGAGTTGGTTCGTAACCAAGCTAGGACAATGTCATTCTTGTTGAAGACACACAAAAAGCTGCTGTGTCGATCTAGGGACAATTTCACTAAGGTTAAGGAAAATTCATCCTTAAAAAAATCCATTTTAAGCTAGGGTTAAATTAAATGACTTTTTTCAAAACGCAAATACCCATCGCCATATTACTGAGGATACCATTTCCATGACACACCAGTGACAATGTTCCATTAGCTTGTGATGGTATTGACAGTTTTCAGGTATTCAATATCACTGTTATGGATCAAAACTGATTTTAAGTACAAAATCTGGTTTAAGAGTTCTTAACAACATTAGTGAAATGGGCCCATTTGTCTAAGCCTAGGAAATAAAAATTGCTGCAGGAGCTAAATGTGTAATATTTTGTTTACCCACAGAGATGGCGATTGTTATCTGTAAAATCATCAACTCTGCTGCTATAAGGACACACAAAAATTGGATCCTCGACCACAATATGAATGCAATTAGAGTGAGGATTGCAGCCAGAAGCCATGTGTGGCAAGTGGTCCGTGTGTGGGGGCTGACTGGGGGACTAAGAATAGCCAGGCAGAGTGTGCAGCTGGTTTCAGATGTCAATGTCATCCGGCCGGCCACTTCCTCTCCTGGACATGTAGGACCAGGAAGGAAGTCGTGTGACAATTAAAAAGCATGTCTACGCATCTTGTGTTGAACATATTTGCATGAATACAAATACCAGGAAGTCCAAGACATGGTCTCAAAACACTGTTCAATGCTAACCTGGAGGTAAATATTCCATTAGTTTCACTGGAGCTGTTGACACTTATTGTGTTTATCTATGTATTTTGTTTAAATATATTCTTTGTTTTACACTGTACTATCAATGTTTTAAATTGGTGTAATGGTGTCATTTTCTATGTGTGTCATTTAAACTTAACTTATTAATAAATAGAATATGCTGAATATTTGTAATTTCTTTTGAAATGTACACTACACAACTGATCTGATGAAAAGGAAAATTATTTAAGCTAATGCCTACTTATAATTTCAGATAACTTACTTTATGTCTGGTGATAACTTCACTTACAAAATGACAATATAATGTTTTTCAAAAAGACTTAACAAAGACTCTTTTACACACTCAGTCTCACATGTTAAACAAATTCTACCATGTATGCATTCAATTACTAGAATCTCCATCGATTTATTGTTCTCCCTGGGAACAATTACTTTAGTAAATTCTGCCAACATTTTCCGCCCACTGAGATGACCGCAGTAAACCACAATAATAGCTGGCTGGGCACTGCATGGAATCACAATCAATACTCAACTGGCTGTGAAGTTATGAAATTAAAAATCGTCTGGTGAAGTGCAGAAGGGGAGGTGGAGTAGACTGTCTGGCAACAGACACCATCACTTCATGCATTAGTGATGTGATGATGCGGAACTGTCACGGTCCAGTGACCACAGCTTCCTTCCATTACAACACGTGCAACAAAGCAGAAAATAAAATGTTATTAAGCTTTGTCGGGCTTGAAAAATAATTATAGTTTACTGCATACAAATTGGTAAGCAGGTGCCTTTTTCCTGTTTATTTTACAATTTATTTATTTGATTTAACATGTTGGTTTAACATCCCATAGAGTACAGATTCCATGTTGTTATTGTGGTAAACCGTTCTTGTCACTGTGGTAATAACAGTGAAATTGGCATAACTGAAAATATCAAATCCATCATGACATGCCATACGGTGTGACGTATCTATAGGTGTAACACTCTCATAATCATTGAACATGATATAATGAACATGATATATTGTAAATACCATGTAGTTTATAATTCAAGACTAGCAAACAAAACATGTCTGGCTACTGGCCTGGTCTTGATATTGAAAATGTCAACACAAAAAAATGACAGTCCAATGAATATTGTATCATCACATTTAATATAACACAAATTGCTAATGTGAGACGTAGACAGTCCACGCCGTTCTATAATATGTCCCATGATTCCAAGAGAACTAATGCATTCAGTGACTTGATCCGCCAGCAAACAGCTAAACAATTGATTGCGAAGCCCCAAAGCTCAACGGCCTGTCCTATCAATCACCAGCAGCAGATATTGAAAGTTTCTGAGAAATCCGCAAGAGTGATGGACGTCTTCTGGCCTTCCGATAAGGCACAATACACCAAGCTATGGGCTGCCAGTTACTCAGGAGGCTCAACTAGGCTTTGTCTCCACTGAACAGTCTCTCCCCAAGTCCCAGCTGCTCAAAATAACTTGTTTTTGAATGACTGTTCCTTTTATGAACTTATCATTGGTGATGTCTGATAAATACACTGTGAGATGTTTATATTGTAATATTATATACATAAGCGTAATATGTATATAAATTGTTCTGCATATTGTATACTAACAAAGCCTAAGTACTAACCAGAAATGTAGCACTGACTAAAAAGTATATATCATAATAAACAAAACATTTACATAAATTATATATACTGTATATATATATATATATATATATATATATATATATATATATATATATATAATATATTATATATAATTTATGTAATTTTTTTGTTTAATATTATCATTTGTAGTGTACTGTAATTAAGTGCACAACAACTATTGGATCATCTGTCAACAGGTATTGCACACCAGTCACAAGGACATATAGAATGATAATGTTATGTAATGTTGCTGTATAATAATATGCCTGCATGGCAGACTTAAATGTGTCATCTCAACTCACTACATCACGGGGTCTACATGTATGATCGTGGTATTTCAGGAGTTAAAGATGTCAAAGAGTATGCTCACACACACGTACTTGCACGCACACCCATACCCACACACACTACTGTTACTCAGTGGTGCTGCCACCTAGGGCATACAACTATTACCATAACTGTGTCCGCTAGTGACACCTGGTGATCAGTAATGCACAACTTTCTACCACATTGACTGAATTTCACCATCAGCCTCACTAAGGACTGTATTTCCAACTGATGCCAAGTAAGTCCATGTCCAACTGCTGGGACGTGGGTGATGTCTACACTGCACAAGGTCACCAGTAGCCACAGGATGAAAACAGTGGCAGCAGGTAGGTAAATAATGACAAATACCCAGTAGGCATAACTCAGTTTATATTAAGTATATCATCTAGTTATTTGAACAGATACTAGAAAATATATTTAAAATATTACCCCAAAAATTGACTAAATTAATGTAATAACAATAACAATAACAGTAATGTTTTCCTTGTAAGTGAGATTAGTCTAAATGTTGTATGTGGCATACTTATATTATTAGTAAAAACATGCACAAAGTAAGTAGTGTGTGCACCTTTCAGTAACTATAAACTCATTGTCCTATGGCTAGTAACCAATGGTAAGTTAGTAAGTGCAACGGAGCAGAACATACACAAGTACGGTGGTACCTCACGGTCCTCACCCTCTCAGTTAAGGGAACCTACATTCAAATCATGTGCTACCATTCTGAATCTTGGGCACATTGGTTCATTTCTCATTGCTCAAGTTCACTCAGCTGATAGAATAGGCACCTGGCTATAGACTATAGAGAGTGGTGCTGTGGTGGACTGGTTGCTATTTGTAGACATATGAATTGGCTTTAGTTTACAGGGGCAGAGACATTTTAACAACCATTGCCCAAACATAAGAACATACCATAGGCATTTAGAAGATATGTGACCAAGATTTTATGAGCACAGAGCCACTATATATTTTTTATCATTTTTTCTAGCTTGTATAACTGGCCAGTGGCCACCGGACGCCGTCATTTTAGGTTAAAGCTGCTTTTGATTTTACTAGTTCCTATCTGTTTAATGTATATTTTTTACTTTTTTCTTATTTACTTAATCAAGACATTTCTGCATGAAAACAAGAATATGGAGCCATATAATATATGTTAAGCGCTATATAGATAAACAAAATAAATTGTACATGTATTAATATATGTGTGTATAGTTCTATATACCATGGCTCCATGTTCATCAAATCATGGTCACATATATCCTCTAAATGTCATGGCTACGTTTGTTCAAACATTTCAGCTCCACATGTAATTAATTGCAGCATTACTTACCTGAGTTAATTTTACTTCAAATGTTTACAAATTCTTTGCCAATTGAATTTTTAAATGGTCTTTTGTAGGATTGATGGGTATGATGTGAAGATTCTAAGTATGAGAGATAAGGAATACACTGTTTGTGACTCCAAGTTAATTTCCTACAACACAAGTAAATATGAAGTTTTAGGACAACATTTAGTGGTGCCTCGTCAAGGCCAGCTTCTTGCCATATCTTCCTCTCACACTCCACTGGGGTGGGAAGATCGTCCATGACATCAGCACAGACAAAGTGGAGTGACTGACCATTCTTGCATCTGGGGGAGAGAGTTGACAAGCTTTTCGCAGTTCCAAAGCTGAATGTTAGCCTTTCTATGATACAAGAGGCGATGGCAACCACTGTGGTGGCAGAACTCACAGACAGGAGGTTGACTGACCAGGTCAACAGGCAGTGCTTCATTACAACAGTACAACCACGTCCAACAGAAAAGTTGTTGGATGCTTGTGTCCTCCTAGAACAGCAGTTGAAGAAGATGGAGTCATTGTGCTTCATCGAGCTGATCACTGACAACAAGTTCAAGGGATGCATGGATCCTTCTTCAGGCCCAGACGTCAGCATCTTCACCTGCCTGAAGGTGATGTGGGCATTGTTAGACCAAACTGAATCCATCCAGTCAATGAAGATGAGCCTAAAACTAATGTCATCTCACACGGTAAACTCATTGTAAACCACCTGAGGCTGGCCCCAAGTCCCGAGCATAATCACCAGGAGCTCCTGGAGTTATCCATCATTGCCTTCAAAGCAGTTCCCAAGCATGCATCCTGGACAATGTGCTTGACTCAGACAAGTGGACAAGTGTTACTGTTGACCTCTGTCATACCTTCCCACTAAAAAGGTCAGTATTAACTTACCTTGATTAAACTTGTAATTATGCCCAAACATTAATAGAATATAAAATTAAACATAACATACCACATTGGTATAGAAAACATATTTAGGTATTGTGGTGGGGCCAAGCCCTAACTGGTCCTTCATTCCATTATGTCGTCTGTATACTGGTACGCAAATATACCCCTACAAACTGTCTGAGTCTGCAGTGTGGACTCTTATAAACTGTGACCACTGTCACTGACAGTTGCAGGATGCAATAAGTGCCAGTAATGCTCTTACTGTGTGTTGCCTCAAAAGTATCAATATTTGACCCTCCCGTGGCACTCGGCCCCCAATGTCATGAAAATGCCCATTCTCTGCGTATCATTATAAGGTAGTATTGGCATAAAATTATTTATATAAAAACATACTGTGATGTCTCTGCTCTGCGAATTAAAAAAAGTGCTGCCACTATTTGTAGAGCAGGGATATCACAGCTCTGGACCAAGAAGCAAGTAGGAAAGAGTGTTTACTAGCTGCCATGCATGTTGTTTTAATTTTATAATATGAAAATCTGAGATGCTTATTCAGTCTGTCAGATCAGACAGATGGCGTCAGTCTCCGCCACCCACATTAATCTTACAACTTAGACTTGGTCTTAGTCTTAGAGTGGTAGACTTAGTCAAACTCAAAACATACTATATACCGTCTACATGATTTGTGTAAACTCTCGATATGCAGTAATGAAGATTGTTCCATTCTCCATTTGTTATATGGAGCTTGCTCGTTGTCTTCGATCTTGATAGCATATTGTTAAATAAACGGCCCTCGTAAATAAAACTGTTGGCGTGTCGTAATCATGTCTGTGACACTGTGCGGTCTGTGCCCCGGCTCTGTCACTGTCGGTCTGTCACTCTGTGAGGCGTGACAGTTTTCAGTTTGTGTGCTGTCCATCCAGGGATTTGGTTATCAGCGCTACTGAATTAAAATAAAAAGTCGAAGTTGACATTTAACAACGCAGGTATAACTCTATTACCTAGAATATTCTCGTAAAATATACCTTACCTTTGGTGTTCGTATGTGCTCCATTTTGTTTGCAAATAATCGATATTCTGAACTTCTAATCTTGTCAACATTATCATTTCCTTCCACGATTCCATAAGAACTTGACATTTTGTCATCAGCGTCTCCAACTCATCCAACACAATTTACTATATTCGGACCACTAGACGGCGCCACCGTGGCATGACCCGATGGTGGTTCTCCCGACACGGGATCGAAACTAATAAAAAACATCTTAATACCAATGAGCTGCCAAAATAAATGTTTATACTGAAACCACATATTCCAATTATATCCAAAAACTCACAATACCTCTACAACAACATTCATTAAACCATAGCGCGGAGGCCAAGTTTGGCTCTTGAGTGGTTTCAACTGGCCTACAAGAGTTGCCGTGTGCTTGCGTCCGTTTATCTATGCGTGCTTGTGTGGGTGTATATTATAATTTTATATGTGTGCGCGAGATCGTATGTGTGTGTGTATGCTTCAACCTTTCACTTTTGTCGTCATATGAATTATTGTAGCCACGGTGCAAATTTAGCCCATCTCATCATATTAATTATCATTCCCTCCCATCAAAGCCAGCTAAGCTTCCTCCATCACCCTTTCGCGCCTGCGCCTGTTTGTACGTTTATATTAGCATTTTAATAAGGATTCCGTTTTAATAAAGTCGTTTGTAAGAGTTTAATTATTATATATATTTTTATTTATTTATTCTGTTTTATTATATATATTACCTGTATGGGTTACGTCTGAAATAAAATTAAAACATTAAAATTCATCAGGCCCGCGAAAGCTGCGTTAAGAATAGGAAATTGTCAAGAACAGCACTCTTTAGTTTTTCACTTGCTGTGTATCCCACATATATATATAGTCGGCGCATCGGTTGAACTGAATAATCATCTAGTCAAAGTTACATTTTGTCATCTTGAAATCTAATTTACTCATGTATCACATTAAACTTGCGATGTCATAATTTAAATTAATGCTGTTGAACTATAAGCTATTTACTCATAGTACTACAAACTTGACCAACAACTTGTGAACCATGTGCAAGTTATTTTCGACCACTTTCAACTCGTTTGTGCATGTTATACGATGCCTCTGCGTTTGGATGCACATACCGGGTGCTGCCCAGTAAAAACGAATTTCTTGCATGTGTGCCGGTTTTCCGTTGAATTAACTATGCGTACTTAAAATATTTATTGATTTATATTACAGTGCGCGTCACTCTATGCCCTTACATGTTTTGTAACGAGCTATGACTAAACCGGCATAGTGATTCGTTTCATATAGCAGTAGTTTAAAAGGTTTCATTTTACGTTCGTTCTGTGGGCGCCGCCATATTGAATAAGCGCGGCCAGATTAGAAAACAACCGTTGGCATGAGTGCTGGAATGTCTTTTGGTGGCTTCGGCCAGATGCCAGCTGCGCAAGCTACTGCTGCATTAGGAACAAGGTATAAACCTATTACAGTTTTTAATACATGTCTAGTAGATAGCTGCTAAAGAGGCAGGAACGTTTCCATCGTCCTCACATTCATTGATATCATCACTGACACTCGCACTAGACTAGTCGCAGTCGCACTGACACTGTATATGCATGGCATCCTCGCAAGCTAGACTGTTAGAAACGACGTCTGACCGATCATCTCTGGGTACTCTGTAAAGCTGGGGGGGGTGCGGCGTCGAAATATACAATTATAGTCATTAATTTTGCCAGTCGCTACTGCGCCAACCCTGGGAACAGCGCAGTAGATAGCTGCTAAAGAGGCAGGAACGTTTCCATCGTCCTCACATTCATTGATATCATCACTGACACTCGCACTAGACTAGTCGCAGTCGCACTGACACTGTATATGCATGGCATCCTCGCAAGCTAGACTGGTAGAAACGACGTCTGACCGATCATCTCTGGGTACTCTGTAAAGCTGGGGGGGGGGGGTGCGGCGTCGAAATATACAATTATAGTCATTAATTTTGCCAGTCGCTACTGCGCCAACCCTGGGAACAGCGCAAATACCCACCCCCCCCCCCCCATTTGAAGACGGAATGCTAGAAAGACGTACATTAGTGTACATAAAGGATTCTTAAACAATCACCTTACTGTCACTGAACTGTGTTACTCTTATTGCAAAACAAGTAAAAGTAAATTCTTAAATAGCACAGTACTTATATAAATTTTCAGGATTGCTCAAAAAGCTTTACACGTTAATGTTTGGCAGAACTGTTCAGTCATACACCGTCTTGACTTCTCTGTGGATTGTTGTGCTACGCTACAATTAATGCACAAAGAAAATTCGTAGACACATACCCACCACTGTCTACAGCCAGGTACTCATACAGCTGAGTGATCCAAGTACATGTAGAGTGAAAAGCTTGTCCAAAGTTTGACCCGACAGCCCAGGATTCAAACCTGGGTTCTCAAAGTCGAGAACCGTAAGCTCTAGCTACTGCTCTGTTACTACTTTGTTTAGTGTACACTCCTGATTATAATAAATATACAAAGTTCACTGTGTGTAGTAAGCAGAGCTCATTGTGGTCTTTTTATTCAGATTGTATTAAGTAACGACTTGTTGTCGTCAATGCCTTGCAGTGTCTCTGACATTAACTTGTTGTCTGTTTCAGACCTGGAGGTGAGAAACCCGTGGACACAATTCAGCAATTTAAACAAGGATGACATCCTGGCCTACCTTGGCTGTGCCTTATGGTGTTCTATAATCAAGCTAGTAAATGTGTATATTGATGTCTGTTAAGCTTGTTCTTTTTTCCTTTGCTTTACCAACTGTTTAATTACTTTGAAGTTTTTATTACTACCGTTATGTTGGCACACATGCTAGTCATTATGCAAAATGAAACAAAGTTTGTACTTTACTTTGAACTATACATTGGCATTGTGTTCACATGTAGGATTGTAATATTCAATGTTAATATAAGTACATTAACTGACATAAGTCCATATTAAATTAGTCACACAAATAGTCATGATCAATTACAACTAATGCCCAAAGATGTTCAACTCATTTAGTGGGAAGGGTTGTGTACTACAATTAGACCAACATAAGCTTGCAGTGCATATATTTCAACCAATACGATTTCACTGTGTCTGCAGACTAAGACCGTCACTGATGTATATTGTTACGTAATGTTTTCACCTCATTTTCCACCCTGGTTTAAGCTGTTGCAGGGGGATTCTCCTTCAATACTCCCGCATCAAGTGCCCCAGCCTCCAACATCACCGCCACTTTGCAGACTGGCTTTCCCCTGGGGGGAACTGTCACCACGACAGCCACATTCACCCTCGGCACCCCGGCTACTTCTACCCAGGCTCGAAGTACGTCTCAGATACCTTGTTGTTAAAGGCCATATTTTGCTTCACACAATTATAATATTATAAGTGTAAAAATATACATGTACAATATAATAACAACCCCAAAATAACAAGTTTTATGAAACGTTTAAAAAAACTGACATTTAATGGGAACTGTCACGCTGCCGGCTTGGAAAAGTCTGTTTTTTTAAATGCACGTGTGGGGGAATCATGACATCAGTTGTGGAAGATGTTACCAGTGTTTGCCGGGATCGCCAGCATTCTCAGTGTTATTTACACAACACCGTGTGATCATGCTGCATGAGATTACGCCAAAACCACGACTGATGTCATGCTACTACGCTAGAGGTACAAATCCAAACCCATCATCGGGAATTTCAGTAAAATGGCAAATTTAAAGGATTTGTTTTATGTCGTGTGCTCTAATAAGATATTTAAATATTTACACAGTATCATCATCTGAAAGAGCATCAACCATTTGTTACTAAGAGTAGATTTTAGACTTTACAAAACATTCTAAAGCACCACAGTATCTATTTGGGTGTTTTTTATGTGTGTGTTTTGGATTGAATGAAATGTTATGTGAAGCATTAAAACCTGAATTTGATGTTTGGTCTAAAACGTGAACTCTTCAATGTCAGTTCATCCATCCATATCTTTGCTCCATATTAACACAATGGATGTCTTTGTAAAACTGAAATGTTTGTCTTTTATTAAAACACTATCATCAACACCCTGCTGCCAGTGTACTTGATGGAGTGACCTGCCATGTCATGTGACTGTTATTGTGACACTACATTTCCAGCTGTCACCTTCGGAGCGACTCCACAGCTGGGTGGATTTTCTGCAGCCAATCCTCAGCAGGGGTTTGCAGCAGGCACCACAGCAACACCGCAGCTAGGAGGCTTTGGCACCAGTGCCGCAACACCGCAGATTGGCTTTGGACTGGGCACCGCCACACCACAGCTGGGTGGTTTGGCAACAAGCACCGCAGCTGTGCCACAGCTGGGTTTTGGCACAGGACTTGGACAAGGACTGACACAAGTGACGTCCTCAGCCACACCCGTCCTCTCAACAGGCCTGTCATTCGGGGCACAGAAGACTGGTGAGATATGCTTTGTTAATCCGGGGGGGGGGGTGATAAATCCACCAGGGCACTCTCTGCCAACTTGTGAGTTGTAAACAATTGTTACTGATCCGTTTACATATATTTTATGTGAGTCTTTTACGTTTGAGCCAGTTTTATGAACTATCCACATCGTGTCATATAAATAAACAACAGATTCTCCCAATGTGTAAATCATATTTTAATTTTTAAGGCATCAAATGTTCAGTGAGTATTGCTCCACAAAAATGAAAAGTGTAGTTTAACAGAGTTTCTGAGAAAGACTTACATTGAGAGACTTGTTACATCAATACCTTAAACAGCATATTTGATATCACAAAATGATCATTTGTCACTGACGAAGTTGTTTGTTTTCATATTATCTTCCAGGGGGCACTGTTGGCACTACAGGTTCAACTCTGAGTAGTCTGCTAGGTGGCAGCACTTCACAAGCCCCAGGAACAAAGCCCGCAACAACATCATTTTCTCTTGGCCAGCCAAACATTTCACTAGGTATGTCGGCTGCAGCATTAACACCGATTAACTTGCACCAGACAACTGTTTTATGTATGTGCTAAAAATAATAAACAATACCATGTTTTATGCTGTGGCTATTGAGGTTGAACATTACGCAGTTATTATTTTTTATGCATAATGTTATGTAGACCGTAGTGCATATTAACAGATGTAAACAACTAAACAGAACATAACATTTACGTTCAACACTGTATATAAATAAAATGTTGTGTGAACATAGAAAATGTAATGTAAGACTTAAGACAAACAATACAATGTTACCTTAATTATTGTATGCACTATATTTTTGGACACCATAAAAATACATATAACTTAATATGTGTCGTATATTTTCAGGAACTGTTATTTGACAATGTCATTTCAGAATACATACGGTACATTCTGACTATGTTTTCGGTCCGTTCACTTTGTTTCAGTTATATAAAATATTTAGTACCACTAAGTCATTGAAAATGAAAATAAGATTTGCTTGCAGGTGGAGGTCTCGGCGCAGCGACCACAGCCTCTATATTTGGGGTGAATAAGCCACTAACAACCCCGGCTGTGACACAGAAGAGAGGGCTGGGGGGTACAGACCCCAAGACAACAGAGACAGGGGCAGCGGGGGCCGGCTCCAGCAAGTCAGGGTACGGGGGTAATGGAAAATAAAAAATCCTCAACAATAAAAATTGGTGAAACAGTTTAATTTTGAATGCGATGCACTTGTCAAGACGTAACAAAACGGTCATGGTGATACTTATTCTGAGGTATGGTACATTGCGTGGGAAGGCAGTATGACAGTGGCGTGTTGCTTGTACTTACAGATGTGTAGTGTATACGTGTGTGTGTTTGTGTTGCAGAGACTCGAAGGCAGTGAAAGAGACGCCGGTGCTCAATGAGATCTGTACCACAGTGGAGGACTTCAAGTGAGTCGTGTGGCAGCGGAACTGTAGTTCTCTATCACTGGTCACTTGACTAATAAGATATGATGAATCTGGCAGTTTTCTCCTTATGGGATTTATAACAGAACTGCTTATTATACAGGTGTGGATAATTAAAAGGATTGTAGAGAAAAAATTCATTATTGGTCTTATAAAGTTATTTAGTTTAAAGTATCATAAGTAAAGCAATAAAACATTTACATGTTAAGATGGTAACTTTTGAGCAGTGTAAGACTATAAGTGTATCTCCACAATTCATTCATGTACATTCTCTGTTTGCGTTCATTTGCGTTGTTAATGTGAAATAATGTCTCATCTACCAGTTGGTGATGTTTGAAAGAATGCAACGATATTTAGTTATTTTTGTAGTATTGATTTTTCTCAGCGAATGAATGGTGAAACAGTTGCCATAAGCAGCCTATGTTCAGTTTATTGTGACATTATCAGCTGTACATATGATGCAGCAACTGACGATAATAGAAATGAAATGGTTAGTGAGCACAAGTTTAAGATCAGATTACCGTAATGATAGTGACTGGTTCCCACTGGGTGGTTACTGGGTATGTGTATGTGTCGTACAACATTACAGCTAACAGCCGTTGTCATGGCGATGTGTATGTTGCCAGGAAGTATGTGAAGAACCAGAAGTGTGTGCGTGAACAGATTGCACGCATGTCGTCGAAGGCGATGTTCCGCGTGGCGGAGGACGTAGCGTCTCTCAAACAACTCCTGGCTCTCGTCTCTAGCGCCCTGCAGCGCAACGCTGTCGCCATCGACAAACTCAAGCTCGAGTCAGCGCAGGTATGATGTAGGGTATACTTGGCTGTCGTTTCATTTGGAATGCTTAAAAAATACCCACACTGGATGGTGGGTGATTTGTGTTTTTAGTGTTGAAAATTTTTCCATTCTTATGATCAATCAATGAATGATTAATCACAAACGTTAAGCAGTATATCATGTACAGTACCATGATTTCTGGTGTGACATATTTGTTAATACAATGCTCGGTGCCAAGCCCATCGTGAGTGTGCACAATTTGTGACATAAACAAATTGACAAGCTAAATATTGTGTTGCTGACACAAATATGTTGCAAAATTGATCTGACAGAAAGTTTATTTCAGCAAACTAAAACCTAGCATGTCATTGCTATTGGTGTGCACCACTCACTGTATAATGTGCAATGAAAATGATACAAATAAATGGCCAATCAAATGTTTACTTTCATCTTTTTGTATTCGGTGGTCTATATATTTCAAATTACACACATTACATTAAAATAATTTTATTGCAGCTGGTCCTGTGATTGTGTGAGGTCTACCCCTACCCAGTGCCCTACCCCTACTGCTACCCCTACACCTACTGCTACCCCTACCCCTATTGCTACCCCTACTGCTACCCCTACCCCTACTGCTACCCCTACTGCTACCCCTATTGCTACCCCTACTGCTACCCCTACCCCTATTGCTACCCCTGCCCCTATTGCTACCCCTACTGCTACCCCTACTGCTACCCCTGCCCCCTACTGCTACCCCTACTGCTACCCCTACCCCTATTGCTACCCCTGCCCCTATTGCTACCCCTACTGCTACCCCTACCCCTACTGCTGCCCCTACTGCTACCCCTACTGCTACCCCTACCCCTACTGCTACCCCTACTGCTACCCCTACCCCTATTGCTACCCCTACTGCTACCCCTACCCCTATTGCTACCCCTACTGCTACCCCTACTGCTGCCCCTACTGCTACCCCTACCCCTACTGCTGCCCCTACTGCTGCCCCTACTGCTACCCCTACCCCTATTGCTACCCCTACTGCTACCCCTACCCCTATTGCTACCCCTGCCCCTACTGCTACCCCTACCCCTACTGCTGCCCCTCCTGCTACCCCTAACCCTACTGCTACCCCTGCCCCTATTGCTACCCCTATTGCTACCCCTACTGCTACCCCTACCCCTATTGCTACCCCTGCCCCTACTGCTACCCCTACTGCTACCCCTGCCCCTACTGCTACCCCTGCCCCTATTGCTACCCCTGCCCCTATTGCTACCCCTGCCCCTATTGCTATCCCTGCCCCTATTGCTACCCCTACTGCTGCCCCTATTGCTACCCCTGCCCCTATTGCTACCCCTACCCCTATTGCTACCCCTACCCCTATTGCTACCCCTACCCCTATTGCTACCCCTACCCCTATTGCTACCCCTACCCCTACTGCTGCCCCTATTGCTACCCCTACCCCTATTGCTACCCCTACCCCTATTGCTATCCCTGCCCCTACTGCTGCCCCTATTGCTACCCCTGCCCCTATTGCTACCCCTACCCCTATTGCTACTGCAACCCCTATTGCTACCCCTGCCCCTATTGCTACCCCTACCCCTATTGCTACTGCAACCCCTATTGCTACCCCTGCCCCTATTGCTACCCCTATTGCTACTGCAACCCCTATTGCTATCCCTGCCCCTATTGCTACCCCTACCCCTACTGCTGCCCCTATTGCTACCCCTACCCCTATTGCTACCCCTACCCCTATTGCTACTGCAACCCCTATTGCTACCCCTGCCCCTATTGCTACCCCTATTGCTACTGCAACCCCTACATTACCCCTCCTATCTTGTGCTGTAGGAGCTGAAGCATGCAGAGATTGCCCAGAGAACAAAGGACACGCCCCCGGGGCTACAGTACGAGAACACCGCCCCAACCGAGTGAGTCACCCTACATCTAATGACCATTGACTTATGTGTGAAAACATCACAGCATATTTGTGCAAACCAAATCAAATACCCTTGTTTAAATATTTATAAATATCTGACACTGTCTTAGTTCTGGAAAAAATTCAGTTCACATGTAGAACTCATAATGTTTCTATACAAATGTTTTTGTCTATTATAGAAAAATCTAAAAGCCCAACTTTAAAAGACCCACTGTAATTACTAAGTGCGTGAACACTATTTTCTGACTACCAAGAAATGAGAAAAATGTATTTATCTGTACTGTATTGTTTCGGACAGCTGGTAATTTAATTGTTTTAGGCATCCGAATACGTACAGTAGTTAGGTAAATATAAGATTATTAAAGTGACAGTCATTGATGTGTTTGTGCAGGTACTTCCAGCAGTTGGTGGCGGAGTTTGAGCTGCGGATGGTGCTGTGTCGACAGCAGATAGAGGAGATGGAGAGTCACCTCGCCACGCTGCACCAGAGCGTCATGTTGACACCGCAAGGTACGCCGACATAAGAAATAGGTCTGTCTGTCTGTCTGTCTGTCTGTCTGTCTGTCTGTCTGTCTGTCTGTCTGTCTGTCTGTCTGTCTGTCTGTCTGTCTGTCTGTCTGTCTGTCTGTCTGTCTGTCTGTCTGTCTGTCTGTCTGTCTGTCTGTCTGTCTGTCTGTCTGTCTGTCTGTCTGTCTGTCTGTCTGTCTGTCTGTCTGTCTGTCTGTCTGTCTGTCTGTCTGTCTGTCTGTCTGTCTGTCTGTCTGTCTGTCTGTCTGTCTGTCTGTCTGTCTGTCTGTCTGTCTGTCTGTCTGTCTGTCTGTCTGTCTGTCTGTCTGTCTGTCTGTCTGTCTGTCTGTCTGTCTGTCTGTCTGTCTGTCTGTCTGTCTGTCTGTCTGTCTGTCTGTCTGTCTGTCTGTCTGTCTGTCTGTCCTTGCTCTGTGTTGACATTCCTAAACAACTACCATAGTGTGTTAAGCACTGTCTTGAAGTCTGAAGTGTCCCCTGTACCCTGACATTATTCCCGGTGGTGTCCCCAGAGCTGGCCCTGCTGCTGCACAAGCTCCAGGAGAGCTTTGTGGCGCTGGCCGCCCAACTACAGGTCATCCACGAGGACATCAAGGTGGGTGACAGTACTTACTTAGAGTTAAAGTATTATCACATAGGCACCAGGTGGCCTGCCAGGTTCTTGCAGATATCAGTGTGGGGGTTTAACTTTTTTGACTCTACTGTGCAATATATTAAAATGTTTAAAATTTGCTTTGTTTAAAGTCACGTATTCCAAAATAATTATGTTTCTTGCCATTTATGAGTGAAATATTATTTGTGATGTTTATAATTTCTATTAATGCAAACCATTAGGTAAATGACATCATATGAAATATAAAACTATTATTCCTACATTTTTGAACAGTTGACCATCTTCTAAGTGTTGATTCTGTTATTTCTCTGACAGTCGCAGAAGGAACATTTCCTGAACTACCGCAAGGTGTTCCACGACGACACGACCAACGTGTTTGAGAAGAGGAAGAAAGCGATTGAGCGTGCGGGGAAAAGGGTTGCTCCCTCCGTCACGATGGGACCCTCACCCTTCACGGGAATGTCAAATGCTGCAGCGGTTGCCATGGCAGCAGCACTGAACAGAACACAACAACCAGCCCGTAAGTGGCACATAACACTGCTAAATGACAAATTTGTGATGAGTCAATGTGCCCATGTTGTTGATAGTGGAAATAGTTTAGTACCAAGATAGTCGTTGAGAAGAGACAATCACAAAATATGTTTTATTTTGCACCTCTGTAAAGATGTTTTTGTTTAGACTGTAGCATCTAATGATGGATAGACATACATAAATTCTTTATTTAACCCATTTTATCCTGAAGCAAGTGCAGACGAGTTGCAGCCAGTTCCTGATCATTTCCGCAAATCAATCTGTCAGCATTAAAAAAATGGCAGGGCTTCATTTAAAATGGACATAACTTTATTATTTCTCAATCAATTTTTTAATGTGATATACCTTTAGAAAGTAGATAAAATAAACTATCAAGTCGCATTGACAAACTCATAGTTTTATCATATATACTTTATGTGGCATATGACAAAACATGCCCAATAAATTAAAACCTATGTTGAGGTTTGTCACATTACTTTCCACCTGACATTTTCGCCAAGAAGGAGACAACATGTCAAAGAGCAAGTTGACTTTATTTTATGCATTACTCTCTGCTGAAAACAAAGGTATACAACTTGTCCACATATCTTGGATAATAATCTCATAATGTAAAATTGTTTGTAATAACCCCCATGTCAGTCGATTGAATCGCCAACGTGTGGCGCCGCTGAGCGGAATTATGCAAATTTGTGAAATATTTTCTGTCAACGATGTATAATTGTGTGGCTTATTTCTTATAACTAATAAATAAGTACTCTAAAGTAACAACGTTGGTCAACATTTCAACGTCACTTTATTGATGAAGTAGTTACTGTCGTTGGAAATAATCTTAACTTTGTTTGGGGCCAAAAAACCGGCGCGGTGCGCGGTGAGCAAAAATGGATGCCGTTGTCGGGCGACCCCACTTCGATGGCTTCAAAGTATGTCTTCACGGACAAATATCGCATCAAATACCATAACCGTCCATCTTATATCGGCTGTCCACTTGTCTGCCTTCTTGTTATCAACAGTATGAAGTAAATTAATGGAGTTATCCTTCGAAATACGTCAACATTTAACGATCTTTGCGACTCGACGCCATCTTTGATTTCACTTTGGCTTGGGGGCGCCGACTTTGTACGGCAAATACCCAAAGAACGGCACTGATTGGTTGAAAAATATGGGTTTCCTAGTGATCCCGATATACTGACGTCATTCGGTGTTAACCAGCCAATGGGATTCCAAAACGTCAGAGTGCGGGGAAGCCGTGCCAAGTGCAAACTACGACCAGAATCGTATTCCGGATAAAAAGGGTAACTACGACTAGAATTGTATTCCGGATAAAATGGGTTAAACCCATAAACATTTCACTGAATAAGGGAGTATATAACATACATTAATATAGTAAATTACATCAAATGTAAATGATCACTTATCTATCAGAGACCCCCCACTAAGGCTGAAAAGTTGCTCTCATGGGAGCAACCAGCTATATTGATGACAAGTCCTGGTGTACAGAAAATTGTAGCATAAATCAGTTCACACAGTAAGCAAGACAGCTTAGAAATTGGCATTGTACATGATTTTGGACTTACTTCATGTGATAACTATCACACCAGACAGCACGGTGTACATACATGTTGTGTCTACGTGTGTGGTCTGTCCCCATCGGTGTACATACATGTTGTGTCTACGTGTGTGGTCTGTCCCCAGCGGTGTACAGATGTGTTGTGTCTACGTGTGTGGTCTGTCCCCAGCGCTGTACAGATGTGTTGTGTCTACGTGTGTGGTCTGTCCCCAGTGCTGTACAGATGTGTTGTCTACGTGTGTGGTCTGTCCCCAGCGGTGTACAGATGTGTTGTCTACGTGTGTGGTCTGTCCCCAATGGTGTAGCTGTCCCCAGTGGTGTACAGGTGTGTTGTGTCTACGTGTGTGGTCTGTTCCCAGCGGTAAACAGATGTGTTGTGTCTACGTGTGTGTCTGTCTCCAGCGCTGTAGAGATGTGTTGTCTACGTGTGTGGTCTGTCCCCAGTGGTGTACAGATGTGTTGTGTCTACGTGTGTGGTCTGTCCCCAGCGGTGTACAGATGTGTTGTGTCTACGTGTGTTGTCTGTCCCCAGCGCTGTACAGATGTGTTGTGTCTACGTGTGTGGTCTGTCCCCAGCGGTAAACAGATGTGTTGTGTCTACGTGTGTGGTCTGTCCCCAGTGGTGTACATATGTGTTGTGTCTACGTGTGTGGTCTGTCCCCAGTGGTGTACAGATGTGTTGTGTCTACGTGTGTGGTCTGTCCCCAGTGGTGTACAGATGTGTTGTGTCTACGTGTGTGGTCTGTCCCCAGTGGTGTACAGATGTGTTGTGTCTACGTGTGTGGTCTGTCCCCAGCGGTGTACAGATGTGTTGTCTACGTGTGTGGTCTGTCCCCAGCGGTGTACATATGTGTTTTCTACGTGTGTGGTCTGTCCCCAGCGGTGTACAGATGTGTTGTCTACGTGTGTGGTCTGTCCCCAGCGGTGTACAGATGTGTTGTGTCTACGTGTGTGGTCTGTCCCCAGCGGTGTACAGATGTGTTGTGTCTACGTGTGTGGTCTGTCCCCAGCGGTGTACACATGTGTTGTCTACGTGTGTCGTCTGTCCCCAGCGGTGTACACATGTGTTGTCTACGTGTGTGTTCTGTCCCCACCGGTGTACACATGTGTTGTCTACGTGTGTGGTCTGTCCCCAGCGGCGGTGGGCCTCACTCTGAACCCAGCCCCAGTGGGCAGCTCCCTCGGTGCCTCGAGCCTCTTCAACACGCCCCCCACCGCCTTCGGAGCAGCACCAGCGGCGACACCGTTTGGATTCGGAGGGACAAACACGGCCACTGTTCGCCCCTTAGGTTAGTGCTGGTAAGCACCGACTCTTGCCTGCATGCTACACCCTGTACATCTCGTAGTAGCACTAGATGAACTCTCTGTGTGGTAGTGGTGGTTTGTGTGGTGTGTGGTGTGGTGTGGTGTGGTGTGGTGTGGTGTGGTGTGGTGTGGTGTGGTGTGGTGTGGTGATGGTACAATTTGACATATCTCTGTGCGTGGTAGATGAAAAGTGAAGTCATTGTGTAACATGATCTCGAGTTCTTAAAATTACAGTGTATTCAAATCTACACTGTACGTCCTGGCAGTTCTGTTCAACTGAACACCATCTTAATGAACTCCTTTCTAGGCTAGCGCTGTGGCTAAAATCTGTTTAGCCAATTTGGCTAAAGGTCAGAAATTTGTTTAGCCAAATGAGATTCTCTTTAGCCGTTTTTGTAGGTCAATTAAATTACCCCGTATAAAAATGCAAAACAAGACATAATATAATATAAAATTCTATACAATATCCACAAGAAAAAATGCCCAATTTTAATTAACTAAACATTTATATATTTAGCTAAACATATATAACGCAAACAAATATCCAGTATAATTTAACAGAGCATTGTTTAACCATAAAATGAAAGCTGAACAACTGTTGTGAATTTTGCAAAATATAAAGAAACAGCACCTAACATATACTATTAATGTAATAAAATTTACATTACAGGTGTGTATAACATAAATTGAAAGACACACTTTTATAACAAGGCAAAATAATTAAGAACCACCTATTCTACTCTTGCTGCCACGCTGTGATTCAAACAGTGTATTGATAATAATTATTACGTATCTTAAGACATCACTTGACTGCTCAGTAAGTGATTAATTGAATACAGTAATTAACCAAATTAGTTCACTGTGACCGACTGTAATCCTGGCCTGGGTGACGCAGGCTACATGTGATAAAACACGTTTTTGACATGCATCTTTCTATCTGTAACGTTTCTGGTGGTGAAACTTGTCAAACATACATGAATTACAATCTATATTAGCATTTTATTGAATAGTTACCAGATGGCACATTGATTAATCATTGACAATGCCATGTGACTGCGCCGGCGATGCTGAGCGATAATATGGAACCTGTCAGGTACAGCGTTGTACTTGTCTCAAACTTGTAATTAGTGTCATCAAGTAGGCCCCCATTGTCTAGTAAACACAAATCTTGATTGATTTAAGCTCCCCTATTGTCTGTGAGCATGGCTAAGTGGAGGGATTAGCGACCTATTGTTTACCCAGCGGGTCACGTTACGCCGACTGGTTATCTGGGTCAGTTGAATGTGGGATCGTTTTGGCAACTTCAACAGAGCTGGGTGTTGAATAATGCCGTCATGTTTTGCTGATAACATCAGTAATAATGACAGAAATAACGTTTCGCCAATTTGGCGAAGAGTTTTAATTTATTTTCGTCAAATAGAAAACCGTTTCGCCTATGGCGCAAATGGCGATCGACAGCGCTAGCCTAGCCTTTGGGAAACATTCAGCCATTCTGCAAGATATTGATTCACAAATGTCCACCACTGCCTATAGCCAGGTATACATTCATACAGTTGAGTGAACTGGAGCAGGGTAAAACAGTGCCAGGAAATAAACAATACCCCTATGACCAGTCTCCCAGGGCATTGGAAATGTGCCAAAGAAAATTGTAATTATACATATTTTCACAACTACTTAGTGGGCAGTAGTAACAAGACATTAATTCCAATATTAAGCAGATAACGTTGGCGACTGAGAGAGACCACCTTACCTGACCTGACCTGACCATGTACTTTTCCCTCCTCCAGGCAGCTCCACCACAGGATTGTTTGGAACGACGACTCAGACGGGTGGATTCTCGCTGACCAATCCGCTGTCAGCGCCATCGGTGCCCACCTTTGGTTCCACCCCTGGGATGCTTGGTGCAGGGTTTGGGGCAGCGTCAACACCCTTTGGGGTAGCGCCACAGCCAGGGACTAACTTCGCGCTACAGAAGCCTCCAGCCGGCTTTAAGCGGGGAAAGAAGGCGTGAAGAGACGGGACAAGAACGGTAGATCTCGTGTTAGTGAGCAGACATGGACTAGTAGCCCTGTATTGCGGGGTAGTATCCACGGAGAGGGCGATAGCTACCCCTCTACCCACTGCTTGTGTTCACAGAGAGAGCTGGCAGTTGTGAGTTATTCATCGGAGTCAGTCTGGCGTTAGTGGAAGGCAGGACATCGGGTAACCTGAGCTTGTAGTTCTCAGATAAAAGTTGCATCGTTAAAGGTCACGGGAACAGTTTCTTAACAAAATCACCATACTGATGTGAGAGTGAAGTTAGCCTAGATCATTAGTTATTTTAAATATCTGCAGATGTTTTGACCTAGATTCAAAACAGGCTTTCTTTACATTGTCAGTTTCCATGTGTGTTTATATTTGCCAGCTGTTGTAGACAACCCTTCGGAACCTGGGTAGGTGCTCTATCTATCTCACTACAGTATATACTACAGGCCCAATTAAAAAACTTTTTCTGGCACAGTTTCGTAATTACATAGATGTTTTGATAACGGTTCCAGTGACCTTTAACAGTAAACCTTAACATCAACGGCTTGAGGCGGTGCTAGGAAATTGTGGAGGTGAATGAATTTCAGTACAGGAGAAAGTGTGTGACTGTGTTTGAGTCGTCATGTTCCAAACATTTATATCCTGTTGACGTGAAAGTATTTTCCTGAAGTATTCATCCTCATTAAAAGTTTTTATTTGATTAAAATTTTGTATTTATTTACTGTGTTCTCAGTAAAAGTAATTCCTTATTACATTATATAGCCCAATAGCAAATCTAAAAATATAATGCAACCAGAAAATGTATGAATTAACTACAGATTTGGTGTTGAAATTTGCAAACAAACAAGTTTGTGCACTAAATTAATCATTTTAAAGTATGACTGACGTCAAAGTATGTACAGTGTATGCATGAATTGTTATCAGAATTGCAATAATCTTGTAAATCCAGTGCGTGAGTTGGGAGAACAGACTTTGTAAATGTCTTGAGACAATACAGAACTGCATGACAGGCTGTGTAAAGTCTGTTTACTGAGACACTAACTGATTGAAATAGTTCTTTATGATAATTATTTTTTTACCAGTGCTTGCTGATATGAATTTATGCCATCACTCGTTATTTTTGTCAACAGTTCATTATATTTTCAAAGTTTCAAACATATCACAGGCTGCCATGTAATCAATGTAGTGTGTCAACTTCATGTGTGAAAGACTACATTTGGGACAACATACTGCAGTTGACTTGTTTGCCGCTGTATTTTATAATAATAAATGATATATATTTGCTACAAGTGTTGATCTTGTAAACTAGACTGATATTGTTTTACCTGTAATAAATGGTATGGCATGTGGTCATTTCCATGGCCCCAACAACTACCACCGGTAGGTTGTCAGTTGGTGATGTCGCTGGCAGGGGTACCGCACCTTGTGACTCTCTTAACATGGGATAGGGCATGCGGCCTGTTTTTCTGGCTGTACACAAAATTGCGACCATGGAATGTGATATGTTTGATGTCATCATAAAGATGATACTCTTGCCTATAAATGTGTCACTGGATGTACACAGTTCTTATTGGGTTATTGTTACATGAACACTGTCAGTGCACAACTTTGCATTATACCTGCAACCGCATGTAAACCATTTGTGATCTTCAAACGCCAGTAACTCAACAATTGCAATTTCAGCTATATCCTGATAATATATATACAAAAACGCAATCAAAAGTGGTTTTGAAAAGGGTGACGTAGAGGGCGAAAACATTAATTTTGTATAGCAGATCACCAATTTGTCCCACACATTTAATTTAATTGGGAATAAAAAAGTTAATTTCACTACAGTAAACATTAAGAAAAATACATGAATACACAGTTATTCTGTTTATGTGTAAGATTGTCAAGAACATGTCTATCGGTAATGATAAGTATGTTTAATATAAATACTGAAATTCCACAATACTTGCCACGTCATGCTGAACTGCGGCATGTTCCACAAAAGTACACACTGGTGTGGAGTTGTATACTAAAAACAATGTATTGTAATTATGCATTCAGAATATTCTCATTTCAACTGAAAATATTGTTGTCATTAAACAATATTTGTGCCTTAGATAATTAGCATTCATCATTGTAAACATGACTCGTGTATAGTGTATACACAAGAATGACACTGCTATTACTCTACTGTTCTGTGTCTGCGCTGGCCGTCTTCTGTTTGGTATGTGGCACTGTGGAAAAAAGTAACGACACGTATTGGAGGGAACATCTGCCACTTGTCCAGACAGTATGTTTCAGTGACAATAATCCAAACAAATTATACATTTTGTGGATGTCAACAAGTAATGGCCATTTGTGTAACTTTTACAACATTTGAGCCGTCATTGACAATGCTTAGATTTGACAACGAACCAAAATCCCCTCAGACTGACAATCACAGTGTCACAGCCAGTAATGGCTGCTTGTGTGAATTTTAATTGTAGTGTAGCCCCTTCAGCATTCAGTCAGCACAAGATTAAGTCATAAACAGCTGGCATAACATTTTGTGTCGCAAACAAGATATACAATAAACACACCCAAAAAACGCCACTGAACTAGTGATTAGTTCTCTGGTGTTACCATTTACCCTCAAGTTTTTTCTGTGCTCACTAGTCATACAAATTCCTGCTAAAACATTCAAAATAAAAAACCTGAACAACTAAACAGTCACAACTACACTGCTCAAAAGCAGAATAAAATCCATCTATATATTATAAATCTACCCAACAGAAAAACCCATCACTCGTGCGATCAAACGGGCAGCCCAGTTGAGACTACATGAAGATAATGCGTAATCCTCTTGCCTTATTATATGTTAAATATATATGAATACAAAATATAAAACTTAAGTTTAAGCTTTGCTTGTCATCTGAACTTAAATATATGTAGTGTACCTAAAATGGAACAATATGTAACATATTACTGTTGTCAGTTTGACAAGTAATTAGTTTGTAATTTACAAAGTTTTAATTTTTTACATTCTAAAATAAAAAATATCAATCTGGACCGATATTCAGCTGTAGTGTCCCATGGATGCCTCAGCAGGGTTTTTCAGGTAGTATTGAAAATAAATTTCACATGAGACCAAAATAAAGTGGTACATCATTACAATCTTAAATATAAACATTGTTTGCATAAAGTAGCTTCTATGCATTTTTAAGAACATGTCTGGTTTATAAAATATATTTTGATTTCTCAAAATCCATTACAATATCCATAAAATTATTGTCATAAATATTATGCTTTTTTCCTGATACATGATACATGGCAATGATAGTTAATTCAGACAATTGCAATAAATATACGGTGAAAACCATCTTTGTGTGTATGGCATACAGACAACACTAACACTATTCATCCCAACACAACAAATTTCTTGGTGATTTCTAAAAACATGATCAAACAATTGACCTGTATAATGAAAAACAAACGGATTACAATGTTTGATAATATAATTTATAGATCTATCTATTCATTGTGCATAACAACATATCAAGGCTCTTTTGTTTGGTGTCACTGTTGAGTTCTCCTAAATCCTCCAAACCTTTCTACACTCTCATGCATCCCCCGTGGCATGTTTCAGCCTGTAAATATTACAGAGTATAATTGCATTAGTCATTTTTAAACAAATATAAGAGATTTTAAGATTTGTTAAAATACAACATAATGTATATCTAAAATGAAACAAGATATAACTTGGATATATCCTGTGGCGCAATAATACATATACAGATATACGATGAAGCCTAGTATAGTTCTTTGGAAGCATTAACAAAGTCAGCAGTTATCATACTGATAGTACCAAGTTATTGCCATGGTTACTTTCTAATCTGATGTAGGGTATATTATATGAGTTGTTACCATGGTTACTACATAATAAATAACAATTGAGATGTTGCCACATCCAATCATCTGATATATCAACCAAGGAGTTGCCATGACTACTATCTAATCATCTGATGTTCTCAGCTGATATGTTGCCATGGTTACAGTCTGATAATGTGATGTAGTCGACTGAGATGAGTCAATGACTAATGTCTGATCACGTCATCTGACGCGTCATCTTCCCTACTGTCGGTGACATGTCAACTGTAGTACTTGTCACCAAGCATCTTCATTGAGTCAATGATGGCCTGTCTGTAAAACAATGAAACAACCATTACAGCTGTACCATTTTGTAACAAGCAGTTTGGATTATATCAGAATGAGACTTGAGAAGTAGTACTGGGCCAGTCACCACAGACACACACAGACATATCTAGGCTGTTACTGATAAGTTATAATATTTTTTATTTAACACTATACAGTCTACAAAATGGGTAGAATAAACCACTTTGGTGAATGAATAAGTGTACATAGTCCCAGGCCCTGGTGAATGAATGAGTGTACATAGTCCCAGGCCCTGGTGAATGAATGAGTGTACATAGTCCCAGGCCCTGGTGAATGAATGAGTGTGCATAGTCCCAGGCCCTGGTGAATGAATGAGTGTACATAGTCCCAGGCCCTGGTGAATGAATGAGTGTGCATAGTCCCAGGCCCTGGTGAATGAATGAGTGTACATAGTCCCAGGCCCTGGTGAATGAATGAGTGTGCATAGTCCCAGGCCCTGGTGAATGAATGAGTGTACATAGTCCCAGGCCCTGGTGAATGAATGAGTGTACATAGTCCCAGGCCCTGTTGAATGAATGAGTGTACATAGTCCCAGGCCCTGGTGAATGAATGAGTGTGCATAGTCCCAGGCCCTGGTGAATGAATGAGTGTACATAGTACATAGCAGTGAGAGGCCCTGGTGAATGAATGAGTGTACATAGTACATAGCAGTGAGAGGCCCTGGTGAATGAATGAGTGTACATAGTACATAGCAGTGAGAGGCCCTGGTGAATGAATGAGTGTACATAGTACATAGCAGTGAGAGGCCCTGTGACTGCTCCATGTCACTCACCCAGCATGTATAGCTGTTCCAGACACATGCATTCACCTCTCCTTTTTTGAACATGTCACTTCATTAAAATAGGGTACAATTCACATAATTTCTTTATTGGTTGATTATTTCCAATGGAAAACGTAACATCAGTTTAACGTAATGAAATGACTAAACACGCGGAAACACCAGTTCCGATATACCCAACATTACATGTATGTCAGATAATGCCATGATGACGCTGTCACATGACTCTGTCAGTGTCACATGACACTCACCTGAAGGTGTGCTGTTTGAAGAGGAAGGCCCCGATGTGCCCCGCGTCCAGCACCCGTACGTGAGCCCCGGGCCACAACTCCTTCAGACTGATGACACTGTCCCGGGGGATGTAGGCGTCCGACTTGGCCACGACAATCACAATGAGGTTCGGGTCGACAGGGATGGAGAAATTGCCGAGGTGTGTGAACTCATCCATCATCCCCGCCATGAAGTTCAAGGCCGTCTCTCGTTGCTCCGTGTGCGATTCTGTGAGATCCACCAGGCGGCGCTTCAACTGCTTCACCACGTTGTCGCCCCACCGCTTTTTACTGCCACCACCACCACGAGGTGGCAGCACCTGTTCTGTCTTTGTTGCTGCATCAGTGCTGCTCCGTAGTGGATCTTTATTGTTGTGGTTGGTTTTGTCCGAGTTGCCAGTGTTGTCCGAGTTGCCAGTGTTGTCCGAGTTGCCAGTGTGGTCCGAGTGGCCGGTGTTGTCCGAGTGCCCCGCGGTGTGTATCACCCCGTTGTTGGGGGAGACATCCCAGTGAGTCTGCATCTCCTGGAGGCTGGAGGGGTAGGACCGCGCAAACTCCCGCCCCGCCATGAAGGCTGTGTTCTTGCGATCCTACAGCAACAGACAGTAGGTCTAGCAGAGCTGTTGGAAAGGGAGCTGGTCACTCTGGGATTTAAACGTGGCCATTTTCAACATTGACAGTGCCCTGCCACCGATGGAACCAATAACACAGACAAACCAGTAACACAGACACTTCAGTAACACAGACACCTCAGTAACACAGACATCTCAGTAACACAGACACCTCAGTAACACAGACACCTCAGTAACACAGACACTTCACACACTGAACATGTATCAAAATGACAGTCAATTGGAATCATTATCGCAATAATCAAATATCTTTCAAGACACAATAAATTGATAATTTACCTTGGTGCTTGGCACAATTGCATTATTCGTGTTAAAATGGTACTAAGCCTAAGGCACTATCAAGATTTTCTGAAATGTATAATCTTGTTAACAAATAAACAGACAAAGCTATTTGAACAATGAGTATAACAAATACAACAAATGACCCCCACCCCCCGACTCAACACTCATGGTGCCACACTGGGTGGTACTTTCTCCCTAGACTAGCACTGGAAGTACGACAGAGGATAAACCACAAAGAAGCTCAATGCTGGAGAGAGTAAGTAAATGACGGAGAAATGTGTAGATTAAGAGTGACTCGTACATTCTCTGGTGAGTGGATGCGTTGGACGAACTCCTGCTCAAAGGTCGTGTCACTCCGGTACTGTTCCTGGAGCAACTTCCACGGGATAGCACCACTCATCACCCCCTGCAACAACAACACAACCACTCATCACCCCCTGCAACAACACAACCACTCATCACCCCCTGCAACAACAACACAACCACTAATCACCCCCTGCAACAACACAACCACTCATCACCCCCTGCAACAACAACACAAACACTCATCACCCCTGCAACAACAACACAACCACTCATCACCCCATGCAACAACAACACAACCACTCATCACCCCCTGCAACAACACAACCAATCATCACCCCCTGCAACAACAACACAACCAACCATCACCCCCTGCAACAACAGCACAACCAATCATCACCCCCTGCAACAACAACAACACAACCACTCATCACACCCTGCAACAACAACACAACCACTCATCACCCCTGCAACAACAACACAACCACTCATCACCCCCTGCAACAACAGCACTACCACTCATCACCCCCTGCAACAACAACACAACCAATCATCACCCCCTGCAACAACAACACAACCAATCATCACCCCTGCAACAACAACACAACCAACCATCACCCCCTGCAACAACAACACAACCAATCATCACCCCCTGCAACAACAACACAACCAATCATCACCCCCTGCAACAACAACACAACCAACCATCACCCCTGCAACAACGGCACAACCAATCATCACCCCTGCAACAACAACACAACCACTCATCACCCCCTGCAACAACACAACCAATCATCACCCCCTGCAACAACAACACAACCAACCATCACCCCCTGCAACAACAGCACAACCAATCATCACCCCCTGCAACAACAACAACACAACCAATCATCACACCCTGCAACAACAACACAACCACTCATCACCCCTGCAACAACAACACAACCACTCATCACCCCCTGCAACAACAGCACTACCACTCATCACCCCCTGCAACAACAACACAACCAATCATCACCCCCTGCAACAACAACACAACCAATCATCACCCCCTGCAACAACAACACAACCAATCATCACCCCCTGCAACAACAACACAACCAATCATCACCCCCTGCAACAACAACACAACCAACCATCACCCCCTGCAACAAAAACACAACCAATCATCATCCCCCGCAACAACAACACAACCAATCATCACCCCCTGCAACAACAACACAACCAACCATCACCCCTGCAACAACAGCACAACCAATCATCACCCCCTGCAACAACAACACAACCACTCATCACCCCCTGCAACAACACAACCAATCATCACCCCCTACAGCAACAACAACATAAAGCATTCTTATGTCTGCAACAACAACACAATCACTCACTACCATCCTGGGTTGTATGTGGGGGGTGTATGTGGGGGTGTATGTAGGGGGTATATGTAGGGGTGTATGTGGGGGTGTATGTGGGGGGTGTATGTAGGGGTGTATGTAGGGGTGTATGTGGGGGGTGTATATGGGGGTGTATTTTTGAGGGGTGTATGTGGGGGGTATATGAGGGGGTGTATATAGTGGGTGTATAAAGGGGGTGTATGTGGGGGGGTGTATAAAGGGGGTGTATGTGGGGGTGTATATAGTGGGTGTATAAAGGGGGTGTATGTGGGGGGTATATGAGGGGGTGTATATAGTGGGTGTATAAAGGGGGTGTATGTGGGGGGTATATGAGGGGGTGTATATAGTGGGTGTATAAAGGGGGTGTATGTGGGGGGTATATGAGGGGGTGTATATAGTGGTGTATAAAGGGGGTGTATGTGGGGGGTATATGAGGGGGTGTATATAGTGGGTGTATAAAGGGGGTGTATGTGGGGGCTGTACCGTGGTGAAGGCTGTGGAGGCTGTGGACCAGGAGAGACAGGGGATCAGAGCGATCGGCTTCGGCCAGTTCGTTGCTGCTAGTGACGCCATCTGGAGGAGAATCAAATCACTGGTCAGAAATAAAATATACTCCAGCATGCAATGTCTACAGCACCAGAAGATTGGCAAAGTTACAAAGTATGTCTTGATAATCAGATCAATTGTTTTTTTACAGCAGTACTTCCTAGACACACATTTCATGGAAAACCAGCAAAGGTTGGTTCAGATGGACAAACGTGTTTAATAGTTACCAAAAATGTATACATCTGACTTTTGATGGCCGTCCTTGCAAACCCAACTGTTCCAAATTTTGACAATCAACAATATATACAGAGTAACATAAATAATCATGCACATGATATGTAACAATAAGCTGAATGAATAATGATATATTAGTTAAAACATGACACAGTTTGACGAAAACAAATGGAGAGGAATGAACTAATGTGGGCGTGGCAGGTGAAGCGAGTGGGAGAAGAATGGGTTTCCAAAGACGGATCCCCAGGGAGGGGAAAGGAGGGAAGGACGACATAGATTTGATGAGAGGGATGTACAGAGATCGGTAGGGAGTGGAGTGGAAAATAAGGTTTAAAGATAAATGGAAGGGAAAATGGCTGATGGAAACAGTTACAGGGTTCAATTATTCCAAGCACCCAAGATTTTGAAGAAGAAAAACGAACCCTGCAGATGTACAAATACAGTGAGAAAATAAAACAGAAGTCATGCATCATCCCTGACCAACATGAAAACAAGAGAACAGAACATATGCATGTGAACACTATCAGGGTTCGAATTTAGCAGGGGCGGGGGGGGGGGGGGGGGGGGGGCAGCTGGCCCCCACATTTACTGTCAGGCCCCCAGATGTTGAACTCTGTGAGCCGACTGGCCCCCAGGTCACAGAACTGTAAAATTTATAAATAATGGCCTGACAACTTCCTATCCCAGAGGCCAAGGCAAAGAAAATGTCATTATTCACTTTACCAGTAATGATGTTGGCTGCTGCCTGGGGTGGGGGTGGGGGTGGAAGGGGGGCGGAAGGTTGTTGCCCTTGGTCAGGGTTAAAATTGATTGACAAGGAGTTGCCGAGGTGGACAAACCTGTTGACTAGGCCAGAAAAAGAAATTAATAACCTCGGATTGTGTTACTAAAAATAGACACGTCTTAGACATAATCTACTATGCAGTTCTACGATGTAACTAAACTGTCATTTTCCATAATGCTGTGGCAATAGGTATATAGGTACATAGGCATAAATCCTTAGTTTAAACAGTTTATGGCCAATACTGTTTTAAAGTACATGAATGGCGGTAAAAATGAAGGAAGGAACGGGACCTCGCACAGTCGCTTAAGCTGTTGTGGGTGGGTGGGGGAGCAGGAATAGACAACCTCATGTTGCCATCTACAAACCCAGGCAGCCCAAACAGGAAGTTCTACAGGTTTCAAGCAGCTCCGATTTAGAGGAAAATTAACAACCCTCCATTGATCTCTTGAAATTATCATTAGCATTTACTAATTAAGCTGCTACATAGGCTACAGCCATTATGTTTGTGGCATGTGAATTGTGTTGAATAAAGTTATAGTTACAATACGACTTAAACGTGCATTTGTTGCATGGCCCCCACTTTTTGTGTCGGGCCCCTAGATTTTGAAAAGTGGGGCCCGGCTGGCCCCCACTCATTTTAGGCTAAATTCTAACCCTGACTATGTGAGTAATGGCTGCCCTACATGTCCTCCCATGGAGATCCCCGTGAGTCCAAGAGGTCCCAGGCCTTCCCGCTCGCACCAATGCAAGAGCGCGAGAGATTCAAGCACTAGAGCTCCGCCCATCACAAACAGGTCCGACACATTGTGTAGGTTCGACCGTCTACAACAAGACAATCTTATTACACGGTCCAAGCATATATATCGGGGCACAGTCAATGTTGAACTTGCTAACTAACTAGATTGTTTAGTGTTTCACATAAAATACCCCCCTGGGTAATCACAACAAATTCTGAATGAATGAAATATGAGTAGGTGGGATATTGGCTGACTGTCACGGAAAAGAATATTACCCACAACAGGACAGTAATTAATCATCAGCCTCATTTATCATAAAGGGAACTTTGATGAAAAACAGTTTATTACTTTCTGTCTGCTTGACAAGTGTAGACTACATTATTTTGTAATTTAAAAAAAATCATTGCTTGTTATGATAATTCAGTTAGTGTGAAAGGGGAAGTGGACAGATAAAAAATATATAAAATAATAAAAATAACGTAACTTACAATTGTTGTTTCGGCTTCCTCAGACCATCTGTGCAGAATCAAGGAAATAAATTCTGAAAATGACTGTAACATTTTAACCTATTTGTTAGTTTCAGTGAAAGATCTCAGGATGATACACACCTTCCCAATTTTCTTTTGTCAATTTAACCAAAATATATGTTAAATGTGAAACTTATCTGAGCAAATGGTTGGCCTCAGCAAGTCGAGTGCCTAGGTGGACCATGGCTGATTAAATCTTCAATAAAAGTTATCAGTTTGGACATAAGACTGTTGTCTTTGAGGTTCCTTCAGGCACTGAGACTGGTTGCCCTTGTGTAGACTGCTGTACACTGCAGGTCTTCCAGACGGCCAAATATATTTTCTTCCAATGGATGTCTCTCTTTTTTCACCCACTTTGTGTGAGTTCTATCTAGAACTGTTTAATTATTGCCATATAGCTTAAAATCTAAACTGTTAAACTGTATGTGTCCACATGTTGTCAACCATTTACAACAATTATCAGTGAGCAACATCCTCTGAAACTATGAAAATAAATGGAGTAGATGATCTTTACATATTTCGTGATTAATGTTTTACTATTTTTCTTGCTGAAACAGATGTACACATAGGGTTCTATGACACATTTAAACATTTAGTCAAAATGTCTGCTGCATTTCCATGCACCTAAAATATCTACTTATGATATATGACATAATAAATATTAACAAGATGGTGGACCAAGTTGGCCGTGGAAGGATACAGTAAGGGTTCTCAAGGATGATGGAGCCAATGCCAGCCTCCTTCAGAAGTGGCCGTGCCATGAGGGTCCTCCGTCGCCAGTAGAACTACCAAACAATAAACAGGTCTAAATTTGTGGTACTTATAACTGTCCTATCACCTTGCTTCAGCCAGAATCTAGACTGTTGGAATCATGCAACTACCAAACACCAGATTCCACGTCAAATGCACCACTTTCTTAGTGCTGCAATAACCTACAAAGCTACACTGGCGAAAGATCTACCAATTATTTCTAATAAAACGAACATTACCACAAAAATAATAAAACATAATTATGTGAAAGACATACTCACATGATCCCCAGTGCCGCTAGATGATTCTCACATGATCCCCAGTGCCAGCTAGATTATACCCACATGATCCCAGTGCCAACTAGATGATACTTACATGATCCAAGAGCCAGCTAGATGATACTCACATGATCCAAGAGCCAGCTAGATGGTACTCACATGATCCCAGTGCCAGCTAGATGATACTCACATGATCCCCAGTGTCAGCTAGATGATACTCACTTGATCCCCAGTACCAGCTAGATGATACTCACATGATCCCCAGTGCCAGCTAGATGAAACTCACATGATCCCCAGTGCCAGCTAGATGATACTCACTTGATCCCCAGTGCCAGCTAGATGATACTCACATGATCCCAGTGCCAGCTAGATGATACTCACATGATCCCAGTGCCAGCTAGACGATACTCACATGATCCCCAGTGCCAGCTAGATGATACTCACATGATCCCTAGTGCCAGCTAGATGATACTCACATGATCCCCAGTGCCAGCTAGATGATACTCACATGATCCCCAGTGCCAGCTAGATGATACTCACATGATCCCTAGTGCCAGCTAGATGATACTCACATGATCCCCAGTGCCAGCTAGATGATACTCACTTGATCCCCAGTGCCAGCTAGATGATACTCACATGATCCCCAGTGCCAGCTAGATGATACTCACATGATCCCCAGTGCCAGCTAGATGATACTCACATGATCCCCAGTGCCAGCTAGATGAATAACAACCGGTTTCTGAGGGCCTGTCCACTTCTTTGGGAAGACAGCTTGAAATCTGCACATTCACAACAAATGATCCTAAACCTCTGCAACTACTAACCAGCTGCTGACCAACAAGAATACCATTGACACATGACACCATAAATAAACATCATTGCTTTAAATGTTGAAACTCACACTGCTTATTTTCACTATGAAATGTTTAAACAGTTCTGGTAAATATCATCATAATAAATTTTTAAAAATTAGTTTGAAATGTCCCAATCAAAATTCAACCTTTTGTTCATGTTGTGTTTACTGTTTACTAGTGTAAATGAAACTAGATAAGAAATTGACAATAGAGCTGTGTTAGTAGTATAGGGGAAGTAGGGGCATGTCCGCACACTTAAGGTGAAACACGCTATAGATAATGAACTGTGTGTGCTAAGAGGGTGATATTTAGCATTCAGAATTAGCAATCATATTACTTTGTTGTTAGTTAGTTAAGAAATCGCATATCCCATCAGATATTTAAATATTTGGTCAAATGTAGAGGCATACGTTTGTGCGGACATGCCCCAAGGTACGGGGCATAGCCGCACACTGTGTGCGGTTATGCCCCAGGAATGGCGAAGCAACAGCTGGTCTCTCAGAGCTGACGATTAACTACAGTAATAATATGTATTGGTATGCGTACACTACTGACACGTGCATTACAAAAAAAAACAGAGAACACATATCAACGGTTTCAAGTTTTCAGATATACGTAGAGTTTAGAAAATACAGTGGCCTTGAATCATAGTCCACGTTTATTCCTCCTTGAGAGTCAAAGCAAACAACAGCATGATTTTGTAACGAGGACAGTCAAACTTTGCAACCCATCTTGTCTGAAGCCTTCTAGCTAAAGCATAGTCTCGTAAAGCGCAGTCAAACTAAAAACTCAGTTTGTCGGCTGTGCGAGCATGACTTTGTATGGACTAACGTATACGGGTAAAGTTCTATATTATAGATTATACACCATTTGTCGTCTTAGTTATTTTATTCTATGAGCAATGATCAATAAAGCTTTATTTCTTTAACGGACGTAATGATACACAACATGGAAAATGTGACGTCAGCACGATATAGCCTATTACACATTGACGAAGCGATGAATGATATAAGTTTGATAATATTAAATAATTATATAATAGTCATCATATACTATCTCACATCAAAGTTTCCTATAATATTTGTGGTAAACAGCTGAAGTATCTAAATACGTATCCCTAAGTAGACTACATAATATTATAAGCACCGATGCACGAAATACATCTGCACAGCGGGTGGGGCATGACCGCACAGGCCTGTGCGAACATGCCCCAAGCATACAACACGTGAATAATTCTGAATTGCGCAAAAATGCTACTTATGAAAGTATCCTTTATTTCACACATCATAAAACATTAAAATGCAATTTGGAATTATGAAAGAAAATTTATATGCACGTCTTACAGTTTAAGTAATACACATAACAGCATATGAGTAAAATTACATAGGTGTTTACGAAAATAACATTTTATGTCATAACTTTTTAATTATTCACTTCTATCAAAAACTATATTCAAGTGGATAATTTGGGGGTTAGACGATGCCGCTTAGCATGATTCCACTAACCAGATGTTACGCGATGCGCAAATAACAGGGTGTGCGGACATGCCTCAGTATGCGGATATGCCCCTACTTCCCCTACCCTACACCCACCTCGCAGTCTCCACCTCCTTTGACATGATCCCCGGAATTAGTTCAGAAAATGGCGACCTGAAGTGACCCTCAATGATGCGACAGTGGGTCTGTTGCTCATCCTGGGCACAAACAGCAGATATAATGTTACAGTAAATATTCCCACTCATATATTCCATATACATTTTATGCTAAAATAAACAGCACCATATATTTTTACAAAAAGACAGACCCATACAATTTCTGAACAAAAAAGTATGTCTGCTGTTAAGACTATAAAAACTATGTTTTTTTGCATTTGTTCATTGGCTAAAATGTTTAAGAAAAAGTGGTGATCTGGCAATTTCACTTTGCCAACGGTTAATGGTGTAATTTTACCTTGGATAAGAAAGTGTAATCATACCTCCTCAATGGTAATATGGTAATAGAGTAACTGTATTTTGTTGACGCTGATTGTAACCCTACCTTGTCGATGGTGATGGGGTAATCAGGTGGAACCAACTTGAAGCATTGATCTCGGTCTGAGATTATTTGGCGCCATTTGAACAAGCTGAAATACATGTTGACACTTATCTTAAACCATAACACATCACATTATCATACACCTGATACATTATTTAACATAACATACAGATTCCATAGATTCAATTGTGTTTCACTGATCACCTCAAATGAATGACTACACTTTAGATTCTAGTTTGGCTGTTGACGACTTAATACTCACATCCTAAGTAAGTTTTTGAGGGTGACTTATTACGCCAATACATTTGGTACATCTCTTGAACAGTTGTGAGACAGAAAAGTTACAAGATCTTACAATCAAATACAAAGCTTTCAAAGATGTGAACTCTGACCTTCTGAGGTAGCCTGGGTTACCCCAGCCCTTGGTGAAGTAGCGGGATGTGATGATACCGCGAGAGAGGACGTCTAGTTTACTGACCATGTTGGATCTCCTCGGCTCACCAATGCCATCACTGCAACCAAAGTATTACCAATGCCATCACTGCAACCAAAGTATTACCAGTGCCATCACTGCAACCAAAGTATTACCAGTGCCATCACTGCAACCAAAGTATTACCAATGCCATCACTGCAACCAAAGTATTACCAGTGCCATCACTGCAACCAAAGTATTACCAATGCCATCACTGCAACCAAAGTATTACCAATGCCATCACTGCAACCAAAGTATTACCAATGCCATCACTGCAACCAAAGTATTACCAATGCCATCACTGCATCCAAAGTATTACCAATGCCATCACTGCAACCAAAGTATTACCAGTGCCATCACTGCAACCAAAGTATTACCAATGCCATCACTGCATCCAAAGTATTACCAATGCCATCACTGCAACCAAAGTATTACCAGTGCCATCACTGCAACCAAAGAATTACCAATGCCATCACTGCAACCAAAGTATTACCAGTGCCATCACTGCATCCAAAGTATTACCAGTGCCATCACTGCAACCAAAGTATTACCAGTGCCATCACTGCAACCAAAGTATTACCAGTGCCATCACTGCAACCAAAGTATTACCAATGCCATCACTGCATCCAAAGTATTACCAATGCCATCACTGCAACCAAAGTATTACCAATGCCATCACTGCATCCAAAGTATTACCAATGCCATCATTGCAACCAAAGTATTGCCAATGCCATCACTGTAGTAAATATTTTGGAGGACTAGTAAACGTTTATCCTTACTAGTTCTGCTCTCTAGTAAAATAAATGCTGAAGTTCTGCCACAGATATAAAAAAGATCTAATGCTACCAAAGTATCAGAAGTGCTGTCACTGACTGTACACTGTGCAATCAAAGCGTTACTGCAACCAAAGTCTATAACTTATGTCATCACTGCAACCAAAGTATTACCAATGCCATCACTGCAACCAAAGTATTACCAATGCCATCACTGGCACTGCAACCAAAGTATTACCAACACCATCACTGAAACGATATTCGATAATTAGATTTATATTTTAAATAATAATTATTATAAATAAGTTTCTAAAATTAAATGTGTGGTAACTGACTTATGTTGCATCTGGAGTGAGAAATTGTAGTATAAGTATTTCACGGTGTCTGATAACTGTATAGCGTATTTAGTTGTGCAAAACAATTGCAGCTGTTGCAACTAACCCCTAGCCTAGTGCTCAACAGCCCGGGGATACAGAACAAGTGAGTAGAGGAACTACGACTACGTGAGTAGTATCATTCAAGTAGATCGGCTACAACAACAATACACATTCTACTCTGCGCGGGTCGCAGAGTTGCCGCAACGTACGCTGTTGTTGTCAGTGTTGACAGATGACCTCAACGAATATTTTTCGTGCACGAATTACATGAATAAAAACGCGTGTGCAACACTGGTGTGACCTTTTTCTGCACAACTGATTACCGACGTACCATCACAGTCGTCGGTGGATAAAGATAACCTTTTACCATCGGTCGAGCTAGGGCAGAAGGAAGTCTCGGTTACCCAGGTCATCGAGATAGGGAGCATTAATTTAAGAATACGGCACATTTCATATTTCACAGATCGACAACTTGTACTTATTTATTTCATATTATTTATGCGTTAAATGTCAGTATTTCGAAAACTACTTATAGTAGTTATTTATGTGCATGTGTATTTATTAAAATATAAACATTAGGCAAGACATTTCATATATAAACATACATTTATCACCACAACACTGTTTATCGCCCACATTGCATATTTATGCTAACTTTTTGCAGAATTCACAAGATGCTGCAACCCATTATACAAAAATTGCAGACGAAGCGTATCATCTTGGCTAGTGGGTCACCAAGAAGGAAAGAAATACTACAAAATATGGTACGATGAAACATGAAATGACTATATTTACAGATTTTAGTTAATTATTATAATTATGTATGTATCCGTGCGGTCATAAACTGGGCGTTTATTTGTAATTATTATTATCATAGTGTATATTAAAGATATATACATATATTTGATTATACACACATACATAAAGGCATTGGCATCGTAAATCCACTGATCAAATCTTTGGTTCCCATCATCAACACCCGGAAAGCCGCTGACCAAAGTGATGTTTTTCAAGTATATATACACATATATATATACACATATATAAATATATATATGTATATCATCAATGTCTACACCTGGGTATGTATATATATATATATATATATAATATATATATAATATAAATATAAATATATATATATTTAGTTATAAATAACAAAATAAATATATATTTGTACAAATTATGTACAAATATATATTTATTTTGTTATTTATATTACTTGTGAAACAAGGCCATCTGCGGACATTGCAATAAATGAGTACCTACCCAATTGTAGACATTGATTAAATTGTATGATGTGATATCTGTTATGCAATATTTATAATGTGACTTAATAATTCCAATATAAATTCTTCATTGCGGCCAATTTTAGGCATCCTAGCTTAATGCATTTTTTTTCCTGACAGTATATCTTTTTTATGCAAAAACAGTGAGATCAATGAGTAATTATTACTTAATACTGGTATGTTTAATTATGAAAAATTATAGGGCCTGAAATTTGAAGTGGTTCCATCGACATTTGAAGAGGACCTAGATAAAAGTTCCTTCTCACATCCCTATGAATACGTGATGGAGAATGCAAAACAGAAAACATTAGAGGTGGCCAAGCGCTTGTCATCCGACCAGGTGTGTCACTCTGTGTGTCATTCTCTCACTGCAGTGGACAATTACCCGGCAGACTATTTTGACATAATAACATTACCTACTAAATATACTATTATAGTATTTATTAGATTCATATAATATTTTATATCAGGAATACATCATGCAAATAATATATATATATATAACTTTCAAATGTAATTATCCAGTTTCTTGGTTCATTATTAATTAGTAAATGAACCAAGTAGTAAATGAACAAGTAGTTTCTTGAGAGGTAAATCATTTACTAACTAACCGTATTCATGTTTATTCAGTTGCCTGGAAGTTGTAAGTTTCAATTATTAGCATACTATTAGCATACTAAGTATATTATGTTATTCAGTATATTATTATATTATATCTAGTTATAAGTTTGTTTCAGTTATAAACAATACACATGTTGTACATAAAGACTAATAATATCTTTATGTTGCTTGATGTACAGCATTAATTATTGTTTATATTGATTTTTGTTCTGTTTATAGTTGTTTATCCAGTAAAGTTGTAACTTGTAAATCCAGACATATACTGAAGATGAACGTGTCTTGGTTAATAAGATTACAATGTAATGAGTATCCAGCAAATAGCATAAAAAATGTATGTTTTCCAGCGATGTCCCGACCTGCTGATAGGGGCTGACACTGTTGTCGCAATGGAGGATGAGATATTTGAGAAACCTACAAGTAAACAAAAAGCTTTTGAAATGCTTTCCAGGTGATACAGCTGTTTTATTTCCTTAAGCAGAAGTAGTCATACCTGGTATAATGTTTTGGTATTGAAATGTTTTTCTTTTTTAAACACTGTTATTATTATCCCAAATTGTTGTGCTAATAAGTAGCTGAATTTTTTAAATTGTGTCCAATACTTTAATTCACAAATATTACATACTGTATGATGTATAACTTAAAAGCTAAACTGTTCTTAACTGGATTGTAGTTTATATATATATATATATATATATATATATATATATATATATATGTATATGTATATATATATATATATATATATATATATATATATGTATATATATATATATATATATATATATATATATATAGTGTATTGATATTTTATTCATTGTACTTGTACTAACTGATGTGTTATTTGTCATCAAATATATAAACAGTTATTCTATACTGTATAATTTCCTTTGCAGGTTGAGCGGTAGAACCCACACTGTCTACACCGGTGTTGTACTCGTGACACCACAGACAGGTCTGACTTTACGGTGTTTCATGTTTAGTGTTGGAAGGTTGCAAAGTCCACAAACAAATATAGCATTACATATTGGTGGATGTTGGTTTGGTCTTCACCATGGAAATAATGTTCCAGTGCTGACACCCAGTGAGTGGAACTGGCATCAGTACATATTGACTTTACCAGGAATGGTCACATCCTCACATGTCAGATGGCTCTGCTGGCCACATTAGTCTGAGTGCCCCCGATAGATCACTTTGAGAAGTAATGCAATTAAAGTCGGCCAATAATATTGCATGCTGGGAAGTTTTCATTTCAGCCATGCACTGTTCATGTTACATGTAATGTTTGGGAAGTAGAAGAACTTACAACACTTTGCAGGCAACTGTTCATGACATAGCTCATGTTGGGATAAATGAATACCAGAAGTTGTGGGTTTCTTCAATAAACAGAGCAGGGTCATATAGCCATGACATGTCATTAGGTGATGATATATATTTTATGCTTCATGAATATGGGAGAATTGACATGGTACCTATGTAGTGTCTCACAGCAGTGTTTGTGGTCCTGTCTTACACACTATGTTGTTGACTATAGATGACTTGAAGGGAGCCTCGGCTGGCACAGACCAATTCCATGTGAATGCATTTCACGAAGCCACAGATGTCAAATTTGGGATCCTCTCTGACGGGATCATGCAGGCTTACATTGCAACAGGGGAGCCAATGTGAGTGGATTTGTTGTCGTAAATGATACTTTGTGAGAGTAAAACTGTTCTGTTTACATCTCTCTCTCCGTCGTCACTGCCCTCCCACTCTCTACGTCGCCCTTTTTCTCTACCCTTGTCCTGTCGGGGTGAGAATAAACTCTTATCCCCTCTCTCCATGTCCCTTCCTGCTCTCTCCCATCTCTTCCCATTCCCTCCCTGAACTTTCCCCCCACCTCACCCCTGTCTCTCTCTTCCTCTTCCTCTTCCTTTTCCTCTTCCCTCTGTCTCTGTATGTCTGTGTCTCTCTGTGTCTGTCTGTCTGTCTGTGTCTGTCTGTCTGTCTGTGTCTGTGTCTGTGTCTGTGTCTGTGTCTGTGTCTGTGTCTGTGTCTGTGTCTGTGTCTGTGTCTGTGTCTGTGTCTGTGTCTGTGTCTGTGTCTGTGTCTGTGTCTGTGTCTGTGTCTGTGTCTGTGTCTGTGTCTGTGTCTGTGTCTGTGTCTGTGGCTGTGGCTGCCTGCCTGCCTGCCTGCCTGCCTGCCTGCCTGCCTGCCTGCCTGCCTGCCTGCCTGCCTGCCTGCCTGCCTGCCTGCCTGCCTGCCTGCCTGCCTGCCTGCCTGCCTGCCTGCCTGCCTGCCTGCCTGCCTGCCTGCCTGGCTGCCTGGCTGCCTGCCTGTCTGTCTGTCTGTCTTTCAGGTGTTCTGTTTGATGGTGTGTTTGTGTTGATCACAAGTGTCAGCCCCGGAACTGTTCCCAGAGACATGTAGACACATGTATTGTAGTTTTGTTTGTAGGGATAAGGCAGGAGCCTATGGGATCCAGGCCGTGGGAGGGTCCTTGGTGGAGGCCGTCCATGGAGACTACTTCAATGTTGTAGGCTTCCCTCTGCATCACTTTTGCAAACAGCTTCTTCATCTGTACTCCACAGAAACAGCATCTCGACATGTCTTGACATATCACGACACGTCTTGACACACGCCATGACAACACTCAAGCGCATACATATGACACTCATTTTTATTGTAATAATTCATTAAAGCAATCAAAAAACATCCTTGAATGTTGACTATTTTACTTGTAGTGGAAATAAATATGGCTGCCATTTATCTGGTAAGTACAAATTTGCCAAAACTGTTTAGTGAGGCTTCATTATTTCTACAGTATATCGGATTGTATAAAAACTTCTTTAAATAAAAATTAATAAAGTGCTGCCTCAAAACTTGCTGAGACACTGTGGAGGTGTCTAACTGTCTATACTCTCTGTATTGTAGACTGCTACCTATATAATAAGTGTTATTATAGCAACAGAAATCATGCAGAGTTGAGGCTATTGATTGGGTTCTCTAGAAATTCAGCTGTACACACTCTGATCATAATAATCTGTAACATTCCATTATAATGGTCGACACGTAGAATTATAAGGCAACAATTATTTAGCACTGCTGAAATGCAAAAATTATATTAATATTAGGAAAACAGACTTCAAAAATATCAAGTAAAATGTAAAACTTGTAGTGATTCTGAAGTGGCTGTCAAACGACTACTATAATCATTCTTTGATCTCTCAATTTTTTTTCAGTAAATATATTTATTATCAGATAATTTTGTGAGTTCAATTTCATTATCCAGTCATTGTCCATGTTGCTGTTTCAATGGTGCATATCAAGTTGTTGATGGGACATGGTGGTGCGGTGACAAGTCTCAGCTGTAGGAATGATTTTCTTCAGGTTCTGTTTCTTTGGCAATATAGTTTAATTATAATTGAGTGTCTAAGACAAAGTATGACAGGAAATTATTTGTTTCAGGGGATAGTCTGGTCCTGTAGTTTGCAAATTTGATAATTGTAGCATGTGGGTATATTTTGTTACGCTTAACCATGTGTCTGTGTTTGTGCGTTTGTGTGTGCATGTGGTGTGTTTATGACTTTATGTGTGTGTGTGTGTGTGCATGTGGTGTGTTTATGACTTTATGTGTGTGTGTGCATGTGGTGTGTTTATGACTTTACGTGTGTGTGTGCATGTGGTGTGTTTATGACTTTATGTGTGTGTGTGCATGTGGTGTGTTTATGACTTTATGTGTGTGTGTGCATGTGGTGTGTTTATGACTTTGTGTGTGTGTGCATGTGGTGTGTTTATGACTTTATGTGTGTGTGCATGCATGTGTTGTAAGCATAAGAGTGTGTGAGAGAGAGAAATGGAGAGGGAGGGGAGAATTCTGAAGACGTTTCACAGAAATCTTCCGTTACTAATTCAGTTGTTTTAATAAGGACAGAATCAGTAAAGTTCCTATTGTATTCCACTGTAAGAAGGTAAAACCACAACATACGTTAGAAGCAAACAAAAATACTTTATTGAATACCACCATCCACGTACAGTATAACAAAACTGCATTCAGGCCGAGATAAAACAACGACAGTAATTACACCATGATGATCGCACTCCCCTCACACGTCATATTAACATTAAATTAACATGGAAAATCGCTTTAAAAGATCAATAAAAGAGATCCCATTATCATACAAATATCAATAAATGGAAAACACAGAAACGACACGAATCTAACAGGTAAAGCAACTACAGGACATATTGGCACTGCTCGCTATGGCTGTCGTTACAGAACCGCCAAATCAGCCACCTGGTGGCGAACATGTGCACCACAGCAGCTTTACATTTTGGCTTCAATTCAGAACTTGCTTTGTTGAACAACGTCCTTTTCTGCGACTGTGAGATTCTGTGTGAAATTACAACAAAACTAAACATTGGTATTTTTAAAATTCCATTTAGCAAACCGGCCCAAAATTATTTCGCTACGGTTAGGACGGTGTCCTTGAAACCATATCACTGCTTCAGACATTGTCACAGTGTGAATAAGTACAAGTAATATGTCACATTAAGAGCATCACTGGACACTGTCACAGATGGCACAATGCAAAGATCTGCACTACTCATTAGCATATATTAATGTCACAATTAACTGGTTGTTTCTGTCAACTGAATGTCATTGTAAAATGTAATGGCACAATTTGCACACACAAACACTGTATGAGCAATATCAATGCACAGGCAATGGTAGAAATACAAGGTACATATCAAGTGTCATATAACTGCGACAGCTAAATACTTTAACTCAGAGGGTATTGATCAAAATACAACAAACCGGTTTCTTTTAAACAGTACTCAAGCCAGACAGCGACCAGATTGATTTGAGACGGGCATGATCAAAGCCATGATTAACCATCACGGTTCACAAACAACAGGACATACGTTGGCTTGCAGAGACAATGACGTCCATAAGAGACACAGCATCACGGGCAAGTGGCGGACCCTGGTGTCTACAGCGAACAACTGAACACAGCAACGCATGATTTCACAGCACAAGCAAAACTGCAGTCGTCCAATAGTCTCGTTGCTTACAATAACACAACAATGTAGACTTAAAAACACGGCTCCCGCTGATTTGGCACAGAAAGCAGCATCTTTTAAACATTGGAAGCTTAATTATTTCACAACGTAACATTCAGCCACAGTACAGCGTTTGCATCTCTCACAATACCAGACATCGAGAGACCAAAGCCAAGAAAAATTGAAGATGGTGTCCCAGAATCATTGGACACCAAGTTGCATTACCGTGTGCAAATTTCATAACATTTCAGGTCACATGATTATGGGTCACATGACCGTAGCCTTATGCTAGGGGGATATTTCAAGTACATGAATCATTACAGCAACCAGTGACAGAATCTTCCAGCATGCGATATATTCACACAAGGTCAATTTAGAACTGCACCAAACTCGACAAGCTCTAGTTGCCAATCGCAAGTGACTTTTGAGATTTTGAGACTGAACTTTAGCTGAAACATTGGAAATAACTGGCCTAATATCCAACAAAATGTAACAACTATCCCTCCACCAGCTACGGGTACAAAACTAACTAACCCAAACTACATAACGAATATGTTACTGAACAGGAACCAACAGTGTTGGATCGTTGCCATTTGTTCAGTCAGAGATTGCACCGATCGAGTTATGAAAAACTTGTGTCATCCATACCAACAACTCTACTCAGAAAGTATAAATAACTATTAAAATGAACACAATAATCGTATCGACGCACCACGTGATGAGCGAGAGAGAGTGCCATTTCCCCATTGAATATCAGTCACGAATTACTTGCTGCATCCCAAACACAAGGGCTGATCATATGCCTACTCTACGGCAATCTTCAACACAGCCATAAAAAGATTCCTGTGCCTTCAGTGAGCATGATTAAAATTTAATGGTATTTAAGTTAAACACCACCTTGTATTTCTAATGGCTTGACCGCATCCAAATACATAATCAAGGTGTCACTTAAGCAGCAGGACAAACAATACAAAATTCCAAGGTTACTGGTTCAAATGTCCCCAAAGATAAAATAGAATCAATATACAAAATGCTCTAAAAATTATCAACAGCCAGATAGCAATTTCAGAAATGCGAGAACTAATCGGGACCGTTCAGTTCCTTCGCACTGACTAAACAACCTTTCAGTTTTTAACTAGTAACCTACAGACAAGATTAAAACGTATTATGCATCTGATCATAGCCACATATCCATGTTGCGCCTGGAATGGAATATGGTAAACATCGGTATAAAATTGCATAGTGGCTCATAACTTTTGTGCACTTGCATATTCGTCCGTCCAACTTATTATCACATGATGAAGCCCCATGAAGCACTGCTCTCAATGTAATTAACACAAAAACGCAGCCTGGATTTCAGTGAATCAGACGGCCAAAAAACTTTGACCCCAGAACTGCTAACAGGAGCCAAATGCGACAAATCATAGCAAACGGTAACTCTACACTAACGGCAAACATTGCAGACACCCTACGCCACAATAACACGATACTTTGGTTAAAACACCGAACTAAACCGACAACCAATCATGATGCTTCCGTACAACACAACCTTTTCCCGGAAAGCCAACGTTACCATAGTTACGGCACAAACATTGTTCAGGCAATCAACAATGTGACAACTTTCGCTGCAATGTGCACAAGTATTTGAAATACACCAACATCATATGTGAAATACCGCTTACAATTTACCAAACCGTCAATAACACCAGCAAATTGTCAAATATGGAAGGCACTATACTGTTGGTAAGCTAACAATTAGAAATTGCACACATAGGAGCCATTGAGTGATTTCAAATAAATATCATACAACTAAAATGTGCTTTGCCTTACTTGCATCAACAGAACGCAACAATTGAAAATACTGGCAATTTTACATGAAAACTACGTGTAAAATATTAAACAAAACACACCCTAGCACTAAATAACAAAATACGAACAGTCAATGTTTTCATATGTTAACACAGTAAAACATAACAGAGCTTTTTAAGTTATCATCCTTCTAAGAATTCAAAAAATGCAGCAGATAAAAATATTTATAGGTTTTTCCATAATATAAATTATGAACACAGTAACGCAACTTGTAACAGTTCATAATAACAAATATTCTAAATACGGGAACGTGATATGAAAACGGTAACACCGACGTGATGTGATATTCACCTTGCCGTGACTGAGTTATCATTTCCATAAAATCTGAGCATGCCCCATTGGTGAATTACCTACTCGAATAAGAACGCTGCCCTACGCTTACTATCCAATGAAACACGTCTACATCACAACACGATGGATCTGACAATCATCTCAGTGACACTGTCCCATTAGCAGTCTCATGCTTTGCTATCAACACACGAAACATCAAGAAGGGACCATTACAATAGGAAGACAATACAATGTGCCCCGAACATGTACTATAATAACAAGATGATATCTGCGTGATGTGGGTCACACAAGTCAGCCCACAATCGACCATGCGCGTAGAAACTCCGGTACTTTCAGCACCATTACAATAAAAGTAACACAGTTTAATCAAAAAACTACCACTACCCTGCATGACTTACACATATATAACCAGTTCAGCAGAAAATGCCACAGCGGTTTGGCTACATTTTTTGCACAAAGATTGTAATAAAAATAATGGCGCTAATAAGCTACTTGTGAAAGAAAATGGAAGACAAGAGACCGTCTGCCAGTATCGTCCGATCTTCCAACAGCATACAACTTCCAATTACTGTGAACAAAACTACCAGGCCTAAGCTATGGTCTCGGTGCTAATTATTACACGACATATTTTTTCATGATTTTTTCCTTACAAACATTTTTATTACAAAGACATTATCCTATCCATCTACTAGTATGAACCATGTAATAAATTTGAACATGTACAGCTTTCAATTGATCAACAAACAATAGCAAAATACGATTATCATCATTAACACTGTCCACACATAACATCGTTTTAAAATTATCATCCATGATTTCATCAAAAGTGGAGATGCGAAACATTAACGTCATAACATTTGTTAACTTATTAACGTACATGTGGACAGCGAGTCATACAAAAATTATAGCAAATTTTCCTATGTTTAAATAATGGTCACCTGACTGCTGCACCAGACAACCCGGCCGCAGTCTCAACAAGCAAAAATAATCTGAAGAAACGGCTCAACACAAAACAATCTGATAACTTTGGACACTGTTTCTACGTAACAACATTTTGAAACCACGCCATAGAAAAATAAACAGTGAACAGTCAACTTGGAAATGTGCGGCTCCAAGACGAGAACTGGCAATGTGAAACCATGGCAACAACAGACCTACCCCAAAGAACACGCTCGTGCTCCTAAACTTAAGAACCCCAATCATTGCCAGCCAAACCATTTCTGTCTATCTTCCATGTAACATCAGACAAACTGCAACACCACTACCTACTGAGCTATGCCGACATAAGGGAGCATCCACATCAGTAAAACACAGGGCACTGCATTCTGGGTAAGTTTCCAATGAAACCTCCCCAGTTTGAACGACACCCAGAACGGACTGAAGAGCCGCCTGGTGTACTCAACCGACAACTTCTAACAACCAATAAGCAGCACCTGTTTCAACAGCGGATTAGGAAACGCAGGCTACAGGCCACGTTAACGACCATTACCCACAATGCATCATCCTAGATGGCACTGTAGCAGCAGCGGTGACACAAAACGTGGCAGGCAGTCAATGCAATGCTGCATAAATCTTGAAGGGGGTTGCCCGTAAAACGTGGAATGACTAGTGTAACACCAATGGCAACAGTGTCAGTAACGAAAACGAACAGGGCCACGAGATCAGCTGACTAGTTAATAATATACAGATGCGGGGCTGAACGATGGGGAACGAGAGACAGACGGTTGTCATGCCATGCACCGTCAGGTGGGGGGAGTTACGCCCCACCCCTGCCCTGTCCCACGACAATATCAACACCACAGCACGTTCCTACATGCCTGTTTCACCACTTTTAAATATCGCACAATTCTAACAGCAACTCAGATGGGAGTCTATACTTGGGTTACCGAAAATCTCCACCCATCGATCATTAACCGCGCTGTTTCTGTATGAAGATATGCCAATTATTTGCAGAAGTCACAACTTGAGTTGCGCAGGTCTTCCAAAATCATAGATATAAAACGACTGCACGTACAGATGAGGTAGCGACACCTAGTGGAGGCGATGGAAAGCGGGTTTGCGCCTCGCACACAGCAGTCAATAAAGCAAGCTTAAACAGCTACATACACACACATCAGTAAATACTTTCATGTAAACAGCCAAAGTTACGCAGAGGAAATGCTGGATCTTGGCGCCTGCCGTACAACTTGAGCGGCGGTGAGCAAGATAACAAATGGGTGAACGCAAACGAACAAAACATACACACTTGCAATAAATAAGTGACCTCAGGTTAACACAAAACGTTCGTTGAGAGATGCGAACGCGGGTGAGACAGTGTCGCACCAACACGCTACCACCAGTTAATGATGTTAGAATGCAACACAAATCGCCGAGGACAACGTGACAACACAAAACAACAGCGCCACACCACAGCAATGCATGATACAACACGTACGCGCACACACCTGATATGGTTGTGGTTAAATGCATCATACTCATGCACATGTTAATATCATCCAACACAAAAAATCTTCAAGGTATTTTTTTACATTTTTCTACGAAATCCTTTCCTTTTGGGTAACAAGCTAAGAAAATAACATCTTAAAATTATCAAATGACTTAAGTGTGCTATAATAATGATAACGGTGTATAAAATGCACAACAACATGAGTACTATATCATATGGTTACTACCAAACTAGGTCACCTGAACGATTTCCGTTGCCACATAGCAAAACTCAAACAAGTGTATACACATGGGTGCAGCATAATACTTCAAATGCAGCAAGACCAACAAAACTGTCTTTTCTCACCACTTCAGCCAAGCAGCAAATACGTACACAATCAGCTTAAAACATGCAAGTTGGTTAAAGCCCAGATTCACTGGTCAGAGAAATCACCACCGTTCCTGATTCGTATAATTTCTGCCCTCCGTGACAATTGATTCCATGATTTCTGGCTACTAAATTTGTGCCTTGTCTGATTTGCGCCCGTAAATACGAGTGGGCATCTGCCCATCGTGTAAAACAGATAAAGAATATTGCATCACAAAGGGCTCCATGGTAAGGAGATTATATGGTATACTTCTGTACAATAGACATAGACTATCATTCTTAGAATTTTCATCGGTAAATTCGAAAATTGCCACACTGAAAGCCCACCCGCTCTATCAGTACTGGCCACGGTGGGTTCATGCGAGCGGTTCTGTGAATGCATACATTGACGCACACTGGTTGTTTTTTCAAGAAATGGTTACAGTCTTAACCATTGCATCCCAGCTGAGTTGTACACAAACACACCAGTCGTAACAGGGGTTCCACCAACCGGCACATTTGTTTCGCCTGATTGGCTGTCGACTGTCACATGCCAAGGCAGGCAAGCTGTGCATAACGGTATATGTAGAGACGATAGTCCTTGCTCGCGAGCACGATTGAGCCGTCGTCCATGAGCGTGACGTCGAAGCACTGCGCGTGTTTCACCTTGCTCTCCAGCGCGTTGATCAGCTGTCCCTCCTGCGTGAATATCGTCAGGTTAAAGTTGTTGTGATTGTCCGCAATCAGAATGTCGCCTGTGTTGTTGATGCCAACGCCGATGGGGTAGTTGGTGACGCCCTCGCCCCCGATCTGCCGCACAAACACCCCCTGGTAGGTGAACACCTTGACGCAGTGGGCGCGGTTGTCGCTGATGAAGATCTCTTCCTTGTCGTTGACGACGACGCCGTTCGGGAACTCGAGGTGTTTCGAGCAGCCGAACTTGTTGAGCACGTTTCCCATCTGGTCGAAGATGATGACGCGCATCACCTTGCACTCGACGATGATGATGCGACCCTTGTAGTCGACAGTGACACCGCGCGGGTGCTGCAGAATGTTAGCACCAAACTTGCGCACGAACTGACCGTACTGGTTGTAGATCTGCACCTGGTGTGTCGGGCTGCGCTCCGTCACTACAATATCACCAGACGCCTTCACAACGGCAACACGATTGGGATACAGCAGCTGTCCGTCTCGCTTTCCACATTCACCAAACTGGAACTTGAAGCGGCCTTCACGGTCAAAGATCTGTATCCGGTGATTGTTTGTGTCGGCTACGATGATGTCGTTCTGTGCGTTGACTGCGACGCCACTCGGCTCTGTAAACTGCCCTTCCATGACACCGAACTCGCCAAACTTGCAGTGATAGATCATCTTCTGGCGTTTGATCTGTGATTTGGGCGGGTAGATGTTCGCAGAGATCAACTTGGTTGTGATGTCCATCATGGGGTCAGCACTCGTCGAGAAAATGTCACCATTCTGGAAGATGTCACCCATCCCACCGCTCGACCACTTCTCATATGGGTTGGTGGTGACGCCGTTGCTGAGGAACGTGTCAGTGGAAGGCGGGGGGAAACTGGTCAGGCTCGAGTTGGAGGGGAAGTTGTGCTTTGAGTTGAGTAGGCTGCTCGTCTCGAAGTAGTTCTTTCCGCCGTTCGACTGCTGCATGTTGTTGCTACGAGGCAGTGGCGGCGCCATTGTCGACGATGGCATCATTGATGAGTATCCGTTTGGGTAGGACGACATCTGTTGCATGCTGGGACGCCCGCCCTGTCCGTTGTCGCCGTTTGCTTGACGGATATAGCCGAATGTGTTGCGGATGCCAACCTGTATGGCCTGGTAGTTGGAGACAAACTCAATGTCGAAGGCGTTGAGTGCATTTGTCTCCGGCGTCTGGGACATGATACTCTGCAGCTTCGAGTCGAGCGTCTTCTTAAACATCAGAACTTCCGTCGTGCTTGCGTGTCTCACTAACTTCTCAATGAACTCAGAACCACGGAACAGTCGCTCGATCGATTCGGTCATGCGCTGCGCCATCGCACTGAGCGCCACCTGCTTGGCATTGTAGGTCGAGTCGAGCTCCTTCAGCGCGTCCTGTTTACGGTCCTCCAACATCGACCGGTAGAAGTTGAACGTGTCGTTGATTTCATTCTCCGCCTTGTGGTAGTGCACCTGGAGGCCGTTCGACGAGTGTTCGATGTTCTTCGTCAGGGTGCGCATCTCACTAGCCTTTGACTTCGCCTTCGCGGCGAGTTGCTGCAGCGCCTCGACCTCACGATGTGTCACCTCGCTGAGATAGTCGTACTCGTGACCTCGCGAGTGCTCCACCAGCGAGCACTCCTTACAGATGGGCACGTCGCACGTCTTGCAGAAGAAGCGCAGCACCTCGCTGCGGTGCTTGGTGCAGTAGAGCGGCTTCTCCACCACCTTCACGTCCTCCTTTGTGTTGTGGAGCTCCGTCAGAGACAACACGCGGTGGCCCTCGAAGCAGTGCATGAACTTGTGCGCCATCACGCAGTGGGTGCACAGGAAGTTGGCGCAGTCAAAGCAGCGGGCGACGGCGTTTGTGTCACTGCTCTTACACCCTGTGCAGCTCAGTGCGGCCGTGCTGTCGATCGCCGTCGCCTCAAGCACGTTGCTCACGGCGAAATCCGGCAGTAGTCCAGCGACGCCAACCGACGACAAGTATGTCTGTGCCCCACACGTTGGACACGCGACCTTGTCAGGCGACTCGAGGATCTTCTCAAGACATGGCTGGCAGAATGTGTGGAAGCAAGAGAGAACTTTGGGAATGGTGTAAGTGTCATGACACAGGCTACATTTGGTGTTTGTCACGCTCTCAGCCTCGCTGTCGGACGAGTTCGATGTTGAACTCGTCGCTGTGTCAGTTGACGATGGTGTCGGTGACTCCATCTTGCCGACGTTGCTCTCGTCACTCGCCGTTGTCATGGTGATAATAGTCGTTGGCATGTGGCAATTGTCGACATCCGTCACGCAAATATCCATTTGTTTCTCTACAAGAAAAAAGGCATGTTTTATTAGTTTTTCATTTTTTTAAGTGTCATATCTTGTTTTTATATATTATAACATTCAATACATTCTATGATCAGTGATCACACTCAGTTTCTGTAATTATTATCTTTTCAAACTGTCATATTTTACCATTGTGTAATAAGTTATGTGGAAATACAAGAGAGTTGAAGTGACAAGACTGGAGAGATGAACTAGACAAGTACCGGAAGAGAACAGGACCAGACAGGCAGGTCTGGAAACATTTGCCCAACCACACATAGCTTTATGTAGATATCTGGATGTATCACATGGACGGGTGGTGGATGGGTAATAAGAAGCAAAAAAGGTCTTCCAAAAAAATATATATTTTATATGATGACAATTATCATCAAATAATAAAGTTATCAAAACAGACACTGTTCATACTCCTCGCATAAACACATTTCATATGTGCTCTCTGTAAACATCAGCTTCATGAATAATTCCTAATGTTCATGCAATTAATATATGTGACATGTTCTAACGAAATGGGTCGTTTGTCAAAAAAAAAAAAAAAAATACTTAGTCACACCATTGGAAAGAATATGTATTAATCTGTCCAATGGTGTAAAAATTACGGACACAGCCAAAGTTATTGGATCCTGAACATGCATAGGGTAGAAAGTTTCAAACGGAGAAAACGCATTTGAAGATCGAGGTCAAGTAAGCACACGGTCGAGTACATTGTCGATCTAAAATCAGCCATTTTGCTTCTATTGCTCCATTTCATGCATTCGAAATAAACTCCCAAGGCATGTTCGCCGTCGAGGATATATCATGCTAACTGTGTACTGAAATTATTACAACATAATCCGAGTATTTAGCAATGTTTTGTAGCAGCGACCCGATCGGATTCCACGTTGTTTATGGCTAGCGAGAGCGCACTGCGCCTGCGCGAACAGCTCTAAGCCAATCAGGGGCCTGCTGTCAGATCCATCACGGCGTCTAGTGAAGTTTATTCATAGATAGGCCTCTCCATTACGGGCTGCTATTGGCTTACACTGACGGCATTGAGAATGTCTACTACAAGAATCCGAAAGAGGGCACCATGGGCTTTCTTGTGGTACCAAATAAGTCCGCCATGCGTTGAGGGAAACCCAAAGAATGCGACATAACTAGTGCGATTTATCGGTTCTGTTTTACGAAATTCAAGCGTGAAATGTTACGTAGTGTGTCTAAAAAGGCTATAAAATGTAATAAGTAATAATATAAACGAGAAATAAGCATTGCCAATTGACAAAAAAGATACCACAGTATACTTTGGTGACGAAAACTGAAAATCGTCGAAAATCATCGTTGCATGTTTATGCGGTGTTTTCTCGACATCAAGTTCGCTGACATACGACTCATTTCGTTAGAACACGTCACAACTGTGTGAGAGGGAGTCCCAGAAGACATCCCTCAATTTGCATGGTCCAACTTGGGAGTTGGGACTAGGCCACTAACTCTTCCCTCTCCCCAAACATTCAATCATGCAATGATATTCTCACCATGCCTAGTAAATAGTAACATACAGCAGAGATGGGAGCAATTACACTACAAATCAATTGTTTCTAACCTTTACAATATACAAACTTGTAGGATTACTTTGAAAAAATTATATAATCAATCATGATAACTTATGTACATAAACATGATTCATGATTACATTACTGATTCTTCTTCTGGTTTGTGTACATTGTTCACAGCTTCCTGTTTGTTGTTAAATATAGACATGACTGGAATACATGCAAACAAATCTGACAAATTAATCTAAACCTAATTCACTGAGGCCAAGGTTTTCAGATCTAGTTAAATATTATGGTATGTATCCAAGTACAAAATACATTGCTAGGGAAAGTAAACAAACAATGTTTCAACCAAAATAATTTGTTAATAGGGTTAGTGAAATTTGACCAAACATACGTTTCAGATGCCTGCAATCTATCAAAACATGTATTTATGAAAAATAATAAAAAATCCACATTTTGGGAGTCCTTTACTAATTGCTACCTTAATTAGGTATTAGTTACTGAGAAACATTCAACACTACAAAATACTGCCTATGATTGCTCCATCCTAGAAGCATAGAAACACCACTAATAATAAAACAATCACTACTCACAAGTCAGATATACACGATCAAACCCAGTTTAACATAGTTACTGTAACTTACTGTTGCCCACACAAACACAACACAACACAACACACCACACCACACCTCCCTCCCACACTGTGACTGGTCCAACAGACACTCTACTTTAGTAACTAACAGCAATGAACCAGTCACCAATGAGACTAGTTCACCAATGCTCAGGTGAATGTCCACATGGTGACTCAAGTAAAAGCCACAGTAATGTGTGAGTCACTAGAGACTAGTGACACACTGTGATTCACGGCAACAAACGCTGCTAACTTGTCAGCGCTGACTACACTGTGATCACTTGAAGTAATTAACACTGAAGCATGAGTAATGCCTTAGCGGGAATTAACTGCCTAGTTTATGTTTAGAAGCCTCCAGTACTCCCCCAGGAAGCCAAGGTATTACGTACAGACCAACAGGGCCAGAACACTGTACTGATTTAAGTGGTGAATTTGCTATGTCAGGAGTAATCAGATTTTATTCGGAAACAGGAACAAATAATTGGCTTTCAGGCAACACAGAAAAATCTGTTATTGGTATTTATGGTTTCACAAAATGCTGCCTGTGGACTGTTAATTACTTGCTTTTGCACTATTGGGTGGCATGGTATCTTAGTCACACACATGCACACAACAAATGGTATGATTTCATATCCATTTAGGCACACCAATAACATATGTTACTTAAGTCCAATTATCTACATGTCACATGGACTTTGAATTGTGTAACAACTGACAATATTAATTGAACCTTCAGAAACCATATATATATATATATATATATATATATATATCAACATGATATAATTACAGTCTAGCTTTAAAGAAATGTTTAACGACACTGCCTAGCAATAATTAAAAATGTGACGTATTAGGGTCAGAATCATTACATATCTAAACACTGACATTTACAATAGCATGACACAGTGCATTAAATCACTAATTTACTATTACAAACCATTTGTCCAAATCAAATTATTTAAAGTTATTTTAGAAATAACAATAATTTAAACAAACATTCTGTTGTCTGTCCACCAAAAACATCTGCGCACTAATTATACACACAGATGCAACATACAAATTCATCTGACAGCCATGCAAAACAAAACATGCTCCAATATCCCAAAAATTACTGCATGTTTTCACTTCCCTTTTGGTTTGGTTTTTTGGATGTAATGAATGCACACAGGCTGACTAATTGCCTAACGTTGGCACTCTGCCAAAAAATTGGGATGAATTCAAAATGGCTTCCACAAACTGTGCCCTGCAATTGAATTGAGAATCACCTAGCCAGCGTGGTCTGCCGCAGTTATGAATCACTTCATTTGTGTGTGGCGTGACTACAGCCAGCTGTCATTGGCTAGCCACAGATTATCTGTCTACAGTGTCAAACAGTGATGACAGCAACAGGGACCAATTACTGAGCGCAACAAAAGCATCGCCAGCCCATGTATCCTAACTCAGCCCTCTAACCGATGAGAATGAGATTACCTAGCTCAAATCTCTCACATAATATCTCCATTCTTGACTTATGCTGCTCAAATTACAAGGATTTTTATTTATCACATTTTATATGCATCAGGTAGGTTTAATTGAATTCATTCAAACTTATTATAATTCTGAAATGGAATAACATAAAAACATGCAGAGGAATTAATAGAAATAAGTTATTGAAATAACATTAATAATTACTATATATGTATTTTGGATGAGCCTTTTTGATCAAAGACAAATAAAACAGGCAACCACAGAACTTTTTATAGAATCTACAGACACAATTCAGGGAAGGATCTGTCATTTGACAATATGCGAGCTACCTTTCTTTGTTTTCTGCTCTCCCTTAGAACTGAACAAAGCTGATTATTATTGATCACCAGATGACCAAAATGTCTCTGTGCAGTGTAAATAGCATTTGTCAGTTCAGGGTTCACTATCCTTTTGTCCTGATCCATGGTCGTACCAAATAACTCTGGTCTAGCTCGTCTGACTGGAGTACACATAAACCTTCAGAACATTCAGACTGCATTTTCTGACACAAGGTATATTCAGTTCAGCCGTGTCTGACAGTGACGTAGACATTACAGTGTATACTGTGGGCTTCCTGGCTTACCCTTAATTAAACAAATTAAAGGGCTGATGTTTGCTTCAGTGGATGTTACCTTGCTCCAGTGATTGTGGTGGTTAGTTGCAACCAACCTGAGAAGACACAGTGAACATTTTGTCTAATCCTTTTGCGAGAACACTGAACTGAAGTGAAACTGATCCTTGGTAAATTCACAATAACTGGAACTGAACTAGAATTTATCAGAGTGGACTGAACCCAGCATATGTGATGGCAAGTTATTTAACAGTGTTGAATCAAGGTATTAGCTCTCAGGACACCTCAAAGTTATTTACCCTTCAGTTCAGAATGTTCTTGCCTAGACAGTGTTAATTAAATACCTGTCTATACATACAGTCATAGCTTTATCTAGAGACCCGTCCACCCGTCATTTGGACGGGTAAAAACGAATATGGACGGGTAGAAATATGGAGGATGGGTTGTGGACGGGGTAAAAAATGAAGGAGCAAAAAAACCAAAACCATAGATATTGTTAGTTATGCCTTGAAAGTGAGTGTAAAGGGTGTCAAATGTGTGTTTGTAGCCCATTTCAGGTCATCAGGCACAATTTGAAAGTTTATAAACTAGCTTAACAGTTAACATCAACGTGTCCACCAAAACATGTGACTGGCAAACCAAAACATGTGACTGGCAAACCAAAACATGTGACTGGCAATAATTTTATCCTGCATAAAGCCCTGCATACAGTTGACACCAGATGGTTAAATGCATTGAAATGTATTTAAATACAAATACTCTTACAGGATTCAAATACAAATACTTTTAAATACAAATGCATTTCAAATATTTTTCATTTTCATGATGTATTACTATGTATTACTATGTATTATTATGTGTATATATATATATATATATATATATATATATATATACACACACACACTGTATATATATATTCTCATATATATTGAGACATCTAGTTTATAGGCATATCCGTGGTAATCAGTGTTTTGCTCTTATGGTGACAGGCACTCCAGTGCTTGGGAATATTGTTATTGCTAACTACATCATAGTGACAACTGACTCAAAAACCTCTATCTGCAGAGATAAAGGCCAAAATATGTTGTTTATTATGTTAAGCCATGAGGTCCATAATAAAATGCCTATGTTGCCCTCAGAAGAGACACTGCTAATAACTGCTAGAATCTTATGAGGAAGTGTGACAGCTCAACTTCAAATTCAGCCAGGAAACCAGTACAGCCTGGTGCCAGCTTGGAACCTGACTAAAGAACAAAGGGGATATTGACCTATGGTCACTGTCAGGTGCTAATCCATCCTCAGGCTCTGAGCAAACAAAAGTTGTGGTCACTGCCAGGGCCATGGAAACACCTGCTGTTAAGTGTCTTCATAAGTAAAATAAATTTAGCACTTAGCAGTGTTGGGTGAAGTTGCAGTGAAGGTAATCAGTTTGGCAGGCATTACATGTGATCTTGAAACAGAAATGTTGATACTGACAATGTATTTGAAAAACTATGTGAAAAAGTAATCAGCGAAGAGTTCAGATGCGGGCTGCCATGTGAACTGCTGAGAAATGAGACTACACTGGTATGGACACATGCAGAGAATGGAAGAAAACAACGAAGTGAGAGCAGTTGCTGATGATCTGGCAGTAGTAATAGATACAGAGGAGGAGATGCATGGTCAGTAGCAGGAGAGGAACATAAGCAAACATCAAAGACAGCCAAGGCACAAGCCTCAGACAGGTGAATAAATTCAAATATTTAGGTGTCACCATCAGTGATGGAGGATCAGAGGAAGCAGTAAGAGCAAGAGTTAGTGCAGCGTGAGGCAAGTGGAGAGACCTATCCGGAGTTATCAGTGACAAGAAAATGCCAAGGAAATTAAAGATCAAGCTCTACATGACTGTCATTGATCAGTACTTTTGTATGGAGCAGAATGTTGGACAGTTAGAAAGAAGGAGGAACAGATTCTCGAGAAAACTAAGATGTTGAGAAGCATTAAATGTGTAACACTGAGAGACAAAGTAATGAGTGTGGACATCAGAAGGAGCTAGGAGTGAAATACAAGAGAAAGTCAGAGAAATGATACTACACTGGTATGGACGCATGCAGAGAATGGAAGAAAACATCGAAGTGAGAGCAGTTGTTGACATGATAGTGCTAGGAAAAAGACCAAGAGGGAGATGGATAGATTGCGTCCGAAGGGATATGCAGGAACTGCAGTTCTCCCCGGAGGATGCCCAGGACAGAACATTCTGGAAATCATGAATTCGGGCCACTGACCCCACCTAGTGGGAAAAGGTGAAGAAGAAATACTTTAAGAAAGTATTTAAATACAAATACTTTTCATTCCTAAAGGTCAAATATGAATACTTTAAAAAAGGTACTTAAACACTTTAAAACAGAGCTATCATTAACTCGTCAACCCCTAGGCTTCCTGGGTGGCGTCAGTGGTTTTGCAGCATATATCCCTGCCAACATAAAGTCAATCGTTCATCTCCCAGTTGTCCCTGTGAACAGCTATGACTTGGAGGGATCAGGCAGAAATAGCTTATGGGATTGATATCAGGAGACTCAGACTTCTAGGACTGATATCAGGAGACTCAGACTTCTAGGACTGAAAACAGGAGACTCAAGACTTGTAGGACTGACATCAGGAGATTCAAGACTTCTAGGACTGACATCAGGAGACTCAGACTTCCAGGACTGACATCAGGAGACTCAGACTTCTAGGACTGACATCAGGAGACTCAGACTTCCAGGACTGACATCAGGAGACTCAGACTTCTAGGACTGACATCAGGAGACTCAGACTTCCAGGACTGACATCAGGAGACTCAGACTTCTAGGACTGACATCAGGAGACTCAGACTTCTAGGACTGACATAAGGAGACTCATACTTCTAGGACTGACACCAGGAGACTCAGACTTCTAGGACTGATATCAGGAGACTCAAGACTTCTAGGACCGACATCAGGAGACTCAGACTTCTAAGACTGACATCGGAAGACTTAGACAACCAAAAACAGCAAGCAACGTTCATCAATTCTGTCTTCTGTTTTGCTGTCACCAAAGCACCGTTGAGCTAAAAATAAACAGTTAAACGTATGGGCTACAGTAACCCAACAGTTACATTTTATTTTATGTTACTGCCGCACCCAGGTTTTATTGTTTAACACTTTTAAAAAATTGCACACAAAATAACCAAATTAATTTGCAATTCATGTTTTCATATAAGTTAACTGGTATTTGTGACTGAATGCCAGTGTTTCTTATACCACTACAACTGGTGTCAACTACAGAACATGTGAATAACACTGGCAACCAAGTTGCATAATGTCCTCTCACTGTACACTAGAGCTTCAATTAGCTGGGAAGGAGCCCAATAAAACTGTCATTGTTATGACATTTTATTGTTTTATTTCCTGAGGCCTCTTTGATCGCACTGCCATGATTATGTCACAGTAATGTATTACAAATATACTCTGTGGAATCAGTAAATTATATTATGTGATCAGCCAATCTGTGGCTATTACTGCATGGATAGTTAGTGTCAGACAGGATTGTTGTGATCCATATTCACAGCATTGTGTTCATATGTTAAAATAAAGCTATAAATCAGAACTCTCTGACAAACATTGCCTATTTCAAAACAACTTCACACTGCCATATCTAAGAGACAGCTGCAATATTCTAGCCAGTAGACACTTAACATAAGTCAAAAAAATTCATAATGTCTTTCCATTCATCCCATGTAGCAGCCAAATGTAGTCCATAAAAAATACGTCAAAGATGTCGTTTGTGTTAGCGTAACCATCAGGCGTGTGACACCCAAGCCAAATCATTTTATTCAAATTCATTATGTGCGCAAACACAAAAAAGCCAATTACAGGAAGTTAATTTGTCACAGCAGCAATGACTGCTCTCAATTTGCCACATCATTAAAACTATCACACAGAGCCTCCTTCCTGGCTAACAACAGAAGCTGACAGCATGAGCTGACATTGTGTATGCGACAGTCTGCAAAAACAGTTTATGGATTGCCTGGCCAATTAGTTAAAGGACACCCATTAATCTAAGAATTAAATTCATGTAAACCCCTCAAAATTAGATCAAGAGACCATGAAGTCCATTAGACTACATAAGTTTATAAAGATGAATTAAATGTGTTTTGGCGAAGCTGCCTAGTCTCTCTGCCATAATAACCTAATAGGCATTATCTGGTTATCCACATGAGATGACCAGAAACGTAGCCAAATTGTGTGAATGCAGCTATGTCTATGGTAAATTATAAAATTAGACCGTCTACGGTTTTTGAAATATGGGAGCCAACGATGGACACAATGCTTCACCCCTGAATTAGCTTCAGAGAGATACGTGTTAAAATAAAGCTGGACAAATCTAACTGATGTCATAAATCTATTTGACCTATGGCCCCGAAAAAAGATAAACAATTACTTTCTAGGTGGCATCTTGTAACTTGTTTCACATGAAATGTGTTTTTCTAAGTGTTTTTATTTGCCAAAAACCCTGTAGAACTTTGACACCCCACTTGAGATAATTAACATAATTAACAATAGAAATGTTCTGAGGACAAAACAAATTCAGAATTGTTAGTCATGGGTAAAGGTCACATGGCTTTCTTTGTTCAGTCACAAAAGTCACCACTGAACCATTCAATCAATCAATGTCCGTTGCTCGGACAAAGGTTTTGAGTTATGACAGCCAGACACATGGATAGGTAGTCCTTACATACACACCTGAGAACTGGCATTATTATGTTAACCAAGTCTTATGGAACTACCACACCCAGCTCATCAAAGATGGAGCCAAATAACTAATTGTGACTGGTTTTTTTTTTATTCATTATTACTGTTGCAATTTCTGTAATTGAAACAATTACAAAAATTTCAATAACTTAGTCTTACTCTATCATCACAACATTTAACAAACTATTAAAAATGCTGTCCCAACATATTAAAAAATTACAATGCCTATACCTTATTATGAATGCATTGTTCACCTAAACATGCTTTGTAGTACTGTAGATAATTAATGAAGACTGTGTCTGACAGGTCAAACCTGTGGCAATGTTCACAACCAAGTATTGTTTGCTTAGAGGGTGGTTTAGCACATGTCAGTGTCCTTCGGCCAACATTCATGTTTTCTTTCTAGGGTTTATAACTGTATTTTTGCCTATATTGGACATCTCACACAAACTCTAATTCTAAACATGATCAATCAGCATTCCCAGGTTTATATGTTTCACAAATATTACATTTGTGACCCAAATAGCACTCCAATTTGTGCCAGTCGCAAGGGCAGCGGTACATGTGTTGTACACATTGAATGCAATAAACAGTTTTCTGTATGCCGACTGTACTGCTTTTTTGACCTCAAAAGTCTGCTAGTGCTATGATGCACTGTTTATCAAACATAAATATGCACGAGATGATGTTAAACGATTTAATTAACAAAATCAATTATCAAATGTTGGCAAAGATACAGTTACAATGGCAAAATTGAGGTGGTTCTGAATTCTACACAAGTGCTGAATGCTTCCCAGAGAAGACAAGATAATCTTCAACTCAACACGTCTGCCAGGAATAAAGTGTAAAGCACTTTGAATCCTTCAAGGGTTAGATACTGGCACATACTGCATTGTATGAGAACCTACCTTTACATGCATAACCGCTGACAGATAATGGACACGGTCCCTGATAATCTTTAATTTAACCAGAAATGGTCTAATTGTTAACAGATGTCAACTTTAAAGTCATATAATTTCTTGACATACAAAGTCCAAATTATTACAATAATTTGTAAAATATAATAGTGTACACTGACAATGACCATCTGCCGAGTTCCACTTGACTAGACTAATCACACGATGAGTCATGCTGAATAATTACGTGACAGTCGCGGGAGTCGCAGACCCGCTCAGTGTAACAAAGACTACTTCGATTCCCGCCATTCGCAGCCGTTTCTGACGAAAAACTAGGTCATGCCATGAAATTAAGATATTTAAACCGAGTTCTGACTTTGAAGATGCCATCGGACAACTTTCCTGAGCCGATCCATTGTTTCGTCTAAACGCGCACAAAAGCAAGCGCATTTAATGTTTACATGAAATCGACACATTGTAACAATTCACGCGGTATTTAAAAACGGACCCAGTCTCATAATATACCCAAACATGAACAGATTTCTACATAAAAACAACCGACGATCCACCCATAGATGTGAAACACATCTCGCTAGAAAGACTAGTCTACAGACAAATAACGTCGTTTTCATTGTTCCAATCATGAATCAACTAACAAAACAATCGCCATGTTTTCACTTCGATTGCTTTGTTTCCAAGCGAACGGATTCGCTGAGTCTGCCTAAAATGGCATTGTTATCGCGCGGTTAATTATATACTTTCACGCAAATGCATCCATAAAACAGTAATACATACTTACTTGTATTGTCGGCAATTTCTATTTGAACGAAGAACACATGAACGACTAGTTCAGCCCGCCATCTTCTTATATTAGGCTGTTGGCCTCGCTTTCGCGCCGCTGCATTATGATTAGTCCATATCGGATGTCGCCCTCGACGAGTGTGGCGCCCTCCCTTGTAAACAAAGACACGCGACAAGTCCGCCGTCTGTCCACGTCTCAACCAAATAAACACCGTTTAGCGAAACAACCACATATGGTTAGCGCATTTTGGGGTGGGATACCCCCCAAATGCGTTAACCTGCTATAATGACGGTTATCGAAAACGGGCACCTGTCCATGATGCATGATGGACACCTGTCACACGAGAACATGTTCCCAGACACGATGGCAAAGTATAATATGCACTACGCAGACACCATTGCCATGGGCATGGCATTTTTTTGTTATTGCATGGACATCAACAAAATAAACACAATTTCTGTATTTCTGCTGCTGTCATTATTTGTTTTTGGCCGCTTGAATCGATATGAAAAGACATTGTTCGTTTTTTAATAATTTAATTAATTAACATAAAAAATATATTTTTTTTCTTTGTATTCATGATGCACATTATATACTAAATTAATTAAAATCGACTTTATTTTAAAACAAATGTTTGTTTCTGCATAGCCTCGCTTTAGAGAGTCTGCCATGGCATAGACCGATTTAAGGGCCTGTAATTATAACACCTAAACCTTTGACGTTTTCCCTTTTCACTTGACCTTGTTTAACTTGGTACATAATTCACTCGTGACTATACTGGCAAATATATATATTATTATTATTATCGCACTGGATTTCCTTTTAGATTATTATGTGATGATGAACCTCTCTTGCTGTGATATGTCAAATATATTTTCTAACAATTGGTTTGACCTATTGTATTTTGAATCATATAATTATTTTAATGTGTTGTTCATACTTTACTAATAATCTATATCTCGAACACCACAAGACAATTTCCCCATGAGGGACAAATAAAAGTATTTTGAAAACAAATTGTCTTGGTGGGTTTTTAAACGTTGCGTTTGGTCTGCGTAAACTTTGAGGGAGATACATATGGATATGGAGAGAGGAAGAAGACGACGATGTTTACTGACTGAAAAACCTAGCCGCTTTCACTCTTTCACTTCCGTAATAGTACGCCGTGCAACACGTTATAACGGATAACGTACGTACGTAACATTCTCGTTGCAAAAAAAAAACCGCGGGAGTTCTACACTGCACTGATTGGCTTATGCCAAACGCGTTGATGACGTCATGAAACGTTACCGTAACTACGAGTTGGCGGTTATATTACAACCGCAGCAGCGAAGGAGTTCGAAGCGAAGATATGTCGCGGTCGTCGCCGATCGAGTAAACATTCACCTATGGCGTATGTTTACTTTTTAACAAATAGATATATGGCAATTGGACTCGTGAAGGCAGTGCAGGAGTGTGGAGGGTACCCGTTGACGCAGTAGGGGAGACCGGGGCTAGTTGTAACAGGGGTAAGTTGTAACAGAGGGCTTGCAGACAAAACTACTAATGCAAATTATTCTGCAAGAAGACAGCATGTTCATCAATAGATTTGAGCATGTCATGTGTAATATCACACGAATCCGTCGACACGCCATTAATGTATGCCGTTTTTAAAGAAAACACGGACTATTCTGATTTTTTTCAATATGTTCAAGTTAAGTGTATGTGTATCCATAATTCATATTTTCTGCTTTTTCATTGATGGATGTATTTACGAGTATATTATTGTAACTCTGACATAAACCTTTAAACAGGATTTGAAGAATATTTTATGCAATATCGTGTTTTATGAAAAAGACGAGTCGGGGCAAGTTGTAACATTCATCTCGGGGCAAGTTGTAACACCGTTTAGGCCGGGAGCCAGGTCCAGGTCTCAGGATGTTTTCTGCTAAGTTTTTTTCACTGCCATTTCCTGTTAACCTATGCCATGGGCCATCACAAGTTTGTAATGACCACTCCCAACTCGGGGCCTTTTGCCTTCAGAGGGCCAAAACCCCTTTTTCGGGCCTAACATTAGGTATATTCAAATATTGTGTCAGTGTGACGTCAGAAATAGACACAGAAAATCCATATTTGGCAGAAAGCATCAATAGATAATAGGGAAGGCTACCATATATGATTTAGGGGCTTTCCACAAAGCAACTCCATAATTTGAGCCATTGCGTCCCCAAAATGATGAAAAATCGTCCTCCGCCTGACACGTTCATGTCATGTCAGAAATTAATATTTACAAGCCTTTCGAAATGAACAACATGGACTCTTTTCCTAATAGAAAACTTCCCAAGGCCATAAGCTTCTATTTGGTACCACGATGACCTCTCTATCTTGAAAATTGTGCCCGCTGTGGGTGGAAAGCCTAACGTACCCCCTAAATGACTGAAATTTCAGTTATCGGATTTCGGGTCTTCTAATGTGCTACCATCTTTATTTTTTGGACAATAACCTTGATCTGACCTAAGGTTCAAGGTCAATTGATTTTACCCCCACCCATGGACTGTGTGGGCGCAGAAATCAAGCTATGCTTAACCGTGTGGCATGTAGTACCTCGTTCTGAAGCCCTGCACATCTAGATGTCGATTCTAGACTTTGTCTCGTCATACAATCAAGCAGGATACCCTGGTCGTAAAGGCCCCTGAATGTAATACTGCCCCCCCCCCCCCCCCCACCCCACCCTCCGCTATATCTGCCAAATTAGCGACCACGGAATTACGCGAAATAGTTAAAGTGCTACAGTGATTAGCAATTCTGATGTGGTGAAGAGGCAACCCGAAGGAGCAGTTTTCCATAGTGATTGGGACGATTTCGATCAGTTGGTTTCAGATGTGTATGTAGCATGGTCCGTTCAGTGAGAAATGGAGAACTGGGAGAAACTGGGCGCTTCTGGCTCGAATACTTGGATTGCATCTGGCTCGTCTTGTCATTGAACAACGCAATCAAAACAAATGACTACGACAGGTACAAGTCTGCATAAGCCATATGCCTGTGCAAATCAGCAGAATTATGCTTGATTTCTCACATATTACGGCCACTTTCTAGAACACATTGAGAAAACGCACCCTGGTTCAGAGAAACTGCTGCATGCTGGGGCTTATCAGTGTTGCCAGATCGCACTATCCGCTGACACACTGATAAAACAATAGAAGAGACAGCTATGAAGTGGCTCAAGTCTATATCAGGTTCTGGTACATATTCTGCTGGAATCAGCGGTATCACCAGTAATTATGCAGCGAGTCAACGTCACCTTTTGACTCTGCATGCCAAGGAAGAAAATGCTCGAAAACAGACAGGCCGCTAGAGCAGCGCGAGCTACAGGATGCAGTAGTAAGCGAAAACTGTCACTCACGAAAGGCAAAGGCAAAGCTCTCGTCAAGAAAACAACATCAGTGGAATGGTTCTACTTAGTATGTGACGAGAATTACGCCGACAGCAGGTCGCATGAACAGTGGATCCAATGTCAGATGTGCCTCAGATGGGCACACACTGAAAGCACCACAGGCGACGACACATATCTGTGTCACTTGTGCGACTCTGACAGCCAGTAGGCCTTATTCGTCAGGTTCCTGTCGTTGCCGATCTGATTATATATGTCACACTAGTCTTGTTTTTAATTTCGATTTTCATCTTTCTTTTTAATTTTTTTCTTGTGGAAAGGAATACCTAACGAGTGTGCATAATTGTCCATTGCATTCGCAATATACGTTACATCAGACACTTAGTTAAAACATACGACTAATTACTGGGCCTACTGTGTTTTAGCAATTATAAATAACCATCACATGTTTGTAATCGAAATGATTGTTATTGCAATTTCTGGTAATAAAACTATGTTTTGTTTGGTCAGATACTGTGTTTAAAAGCTGGACTCCAATACGGAATATACTATATATGCAATGATACATCGTTATTATTAAGTCTCAAATAATGTATATAGCTTACAGAAAGCAGTAGCATCAATTGTGTAATTTTATGTTGTGTTACAACTTACCCCAATGGTAAAACATACGTGTTACAACTTACCCCGTACTCTGTTACAACTTGCCCCGTATCGGGGTAAGTTGTAACACTTTAGGACACCTCATATAATACATCATACCGTAAATGTGAAATATCCCAGACAATTAATTATCTCCAATTAACTGCGGGAGATATGTGAGGACCTATTGCCATAAAAAAGTTTTGATCGGTTACGAAACCCTCCCGCAATCCTGAAATATGTTGTTTTTGTTACAACTAGCCCCGGTCTCCCCTACTCAACGGTCAGAAACACCCACATTCCAATGTAAGACTGTCTATAAATTGCGTAACGCTGTATAGAAGATTCAGTTTTTCATCGGCTTTGCAAGTTTCAGTTGTTTTTTGTACATGAGAATAACCCAGTCAGAATAAAGAAACTAACGAATTGCGGTTATCTTTGCATTTAAGTTCTCTGGGTGCTTCGCGAGTCCATCCCGTTCGTCGGCTGGATCGCTGTTGACAACCAACCATATTCAACGCTATGAAAACACTGTTAAAGCAACAACAGAGATAATGCCGATCCGACGAACTTGCTTCGCCAATTCGCTATTAATTAAGGATTGGTATTATTACTTCCATTTTATAATAATTTTCCTTTATAACGATCGGGACTTCCGACAGACTGCGGATCCTTGAGGGGGAGGGGTCGGCCCATGCATCCACCCAGTGACACGTTGGGACGTGACGACATGGTGTTATAAATTAAAATAATTATAAATAGCGTGATACAACTTTATGATTTGTTTACGGCCGTGAATGTTTTTGCTCACTGTTTAGTTCGGTTTCCGGAAAGCCAGAACATCAACAAAACGACCGATCAGCGATTGACGACCGGCGAATGAAACACCGTTTCGAAGTCTCCGAGCGTCCCTCGTCGGCAAAAACCTAGAGGCCTATAGGCGCGTCCACGGACCGAATACAATGGCGCGAAATGTCCGTCATCGTGTTTCATCCGAATACGACTGCTTCAAAAGTCAGGGTTGCTGACCACTTCACAAAACAGTAAACAAAGTCAGCATTCCCCGTCCTCGTCCCTTACTCCTTATTCTTCCCTAACTCCTACTTCATTATCCCCTTCATCTGTCCAACACCATCGTCATCAACTCACACACCCAGAAAATCCATTCCTGGACTGCAAACTGTCTTGACTTTTAACTCTTGAATTCTGCACAGAATTTCGATGCGCATCCATACCAACTCTATAGTCTATACCAACAACGATCGTCAACATGTTGAAGTCGGTTGGTTTATTCATGTTGGTTGGCATATTATTGGTTGGTCTAGTGCAAGAAGAAGCTAGAATACACATAATGATACCCCCGCGAAGGTTCGATCAGCAAGAATGCAGTTCATCAATATGGTGGCTTTGCCAGACTTCGTGAAATCAGATCGAGACATCCATCTCTCGGAGTCCGATCGGTCAACAATTGACACTTCTGTCGCCGACTAAAAAGTTGACATTTTTAATGATCTGTGATTGTGATCGGAAACCCATTGAAACCTGAGAAGCATGTCACATCACTCGATGGAGCAAACAAAAGATAAATTGTTACCATGGTGACAAAAACGTTCGTTGACGCATGTGAACAATACCGCCAGGTGGACTCTGGTCGTGTCGTCTCTGTTTGCGCAGATGTTTTATTACTGAAAATAAAAAAATCCACAATGTCTTGCTTTGTTGTGGCCTATCGTGTTGCAGACGATGTTTGTGCACAAGACTAAGTTTTTGTCATGACCTTTCGAATGTGTGCGTGCAACTTGAAATTACGTGCTGTCTTATAACGACTGCACATGATATAGCATTTAAATATGTTATATACCTGTGTGTGTGCATGTGTGTGTGTGTGTGTGTGTGTGTGTGTGTGTGTGTGTGTGTGTGTGTGTGTGTGTGTGTGTGTGTGTGTGTGTGTGTGTGTGAGTGTGTGCGTGTGTGTGCGTGTGTGTCGGTGTGTGTGTGTGTGTCGGTGTGTGTCGGTGTGTGTGTGCATGCGCGCGTGTGTGCGTATGAGTGTCTGCATGCGCGCGCGTGTGTGTTTGGTGTGCGCATATGTATACGTTTGTGTTTGGTATGTGCGTGTGTGCGTGTGTGCGTGCGTTCGTGCATGCGTGCGTGCGTGTGTGGGTGGACATGAAACTAATATGTGGGGTGCGGAAGGTGGGGTAATTAAGGTGGTCACCAAGTGTGTGGGGGTGGCGTTAAATTGTACTTTATTCAACCCGGGCGCCAACAAATTGACGTCGCTTCAACAGTTACAACAGAACCCCCATGCATTTAAAATAACCAAGACTCCTCCAGGCAACACACAAACATATACATCCAGCAAATCAACAGTTGTCAATGACAATGAGAGGAAACGGTCTGAAAAAGGAAGACGTACGGAACATAACAGCTCAACATGGTCAAACATGCTTTGGGAGATTTTAACTGGAGACGAAATCGTAGAACCAGCCGAAAGACTACAGAATAACGATATGAGAATTGACGTGCCCACATCGAGAAAGGAACCGAATACTTAGGAAAGGGCATCGAGCTGCAGTTTACTTACTTTAGTGCCAGTGCCCTCACTGAAGTGTTCAGCAAAGTATATGAAGAAGAGAGGGTACCGGGGAGAGGCGTAGAAAAGGGAAGGCGAGTGCCATCGCGAAACTGGCCAAAAGGAGACTTTACACAGTGCAGCAATTATAACCGGAGAGGTACAAATTAACCGTTTGTCAAATCTAGGAACGGTTTCTTGCAGAGGCCTTCTAAAGGCATGAATCAAGATATGTTCTGAGTGAGAATTTCGGGATGAATATGCAAGCTTCAGAATTGAAAGGTAGTGCAGAATTAATCTACCAAATGTTTAAGATGTTGTCCCATGCGCAGTGGAATTGAAAATATTTTATTGTTGTTAACTTCACACCAACTTATCCACATGCAGGCCACCGATGTGTCTCCTGTTTGAGGCAGAATTGACAAGGTACATGCCGTGGGTGGTATACTGTGTCAGGAATGCTGTAAGCCAAGGTAGGATGTGTCAATTTGCCACTATGTTTTCTTAGTTGGCATCGCGACTAGGTGATGGGGACAGCCACAACTGATCGACCAAGAGAACAAGTCCAAGAAACAACTAGACAGCTAGTTGGTCTCCTGTCACCACGGAAGCTCCCGATAGGGTTGTCTATTGGAGGAGGACACACACACACACACACACACACACACACACACACACACACACACACACACACACACACACACACACACACACACACACATATATATTACTTCTAATTGCACAACCAGTTGAAGCTCATACAAAACTCCGCCTTCGGGCTATCAAAAAGCTTCGGCTGTCGGTTCAATTAACCTTGGCAGAGATCGACTCTTCGGGGCGCGTACCCCAAGCATTGCTCAACATATGGAAAACAGACCAAATAAACAGCACACCAAAAAAGGTTGGTTTCAACATATGCATCTATATAAGCGCTAAACCAGGGAAGAGCTGCGTATCAGTGTAAATTAAAAGGGGGTCTTAATTACTCCTAGCCCTCAATATTTATTTTTGTAATTGACCATCACCATATTCCAGCGGGTATTTTGAAGTAAAATCTGTGTAATTTATAATTACACATTTAGACAAAAAGTCATCGATCGATCAACAACCATGCACGCTTACATTTTTAGTTTGTGATTGCGGACATATTCTCAATTCCTATCCCTGAACCGCCAGTGAAATGCTGAACCGTAGCTCCGGACTCGGCTCCCTCGATAATAACATGTTTCTGTTCCGACGACATTGAAACACGAACAACCTAATGCAGCTAAAGTGTAAATTTAATGTTCGGGGAACGTGCTGTAGACTACGTGACGTCATCATAGATTCTGGTTTAGAGGTAATTAAAAGGATGTGAACGACTTCAAGCATCTTAATATTGGCATGTGTACCAGGATCGATATGGCATCGCAAGCGTTAGAGTGTAATCATGTATTAAAGACTCAACAAATTCACTAACTTCACGCCTATACTGACAACGCTGAAATTATAATTTATTGGGGATGACGCGCGACTTTCACCAACGAGTAAGAATTAAATAAACAGTTTTTGTACGAGTATCACTGGAAGAATTGTCTCAGCTGACGGCAAAATTAACCGAGGAAGAACTTAGTCAACACCCGGAAAGGTTATTTGTGTAGCTCTTTTTATTACAGTTTTAGCATTACTCACTGTAGCTGTTTTGGGAACGTTCGATTTAACCATGACTGGTTTTTGCTGGACTTAGCCAGGCTACAATAGAGAGTAGCGGTGGCTAGATTAGTCAGTCATTAGACTCGAATCTCGATTAGAACTAAACTTGGCGGCGGCCTAGCCTAGGGCTGGGGGAGTCGGATGGTTCGGCCGAAGACAGATTCGGCCCATTGGGCCATTTCTGCAGTCGTCAAAGTTCGGCCTACTTGCGCTCGCATGGGCCGAATCAACCATAACGCAATGGGTGCCGGTGAACTACATGGGCCGAATCCTCCGTCCTGCCTGTGAAGCAACCTGTAATCCGACGATTTTTCTTATGTTGGAAAAAATAATATTATTTTATTATACAATAATTATTGAATATTATTCGGAAACTCGTCAATCTTACTTTTGCTGTGTAACGATCTTTCGTATATAATATCAATGTGTGATAATATTTATCCGTCCTGTTTCGCGACTTGTGTATTCTTTGCGACGGATACCTTTTTTGTGTATAAAACTTTTACAATTATTATAAGTATAAAATAATAGACAATCTTTCTTTGACAATCTATATATTATTCGGGAAGTAATCTTTTGACTTGCATATTCTTTGCGACGGGAACTCTTTTTGGTATGTATAATTATATTTCATTTATCAGTACACTATTCTAAGGGTGCTCATGACACTTAACTACATGTAGTATAACACATTCTACGTTTTTGCAAATGTTCAAATGAGATGCAGTCAATCAATTACACCAAGGCTTTGAGCACAAACAATGTGTTTCAATATCTTCAATTAGATTAGCGCAGGCCACTGTTTAATGGATGCCTTTAGTGCTACTACAATCAAACAACAAATAAATACAGATTATATTTTCAAAGAGAACTCATCTCAGACAATACAGATGTGTGAAGGCCTATAAACATCCACACCGAGGAATGAATTCTATAACAGGCGCACATTTAGTACATACACTTGTAAAATATAATATATATACCGTGTAATTATGTACCGGTTACATAGTGTATATATATACATGTGTATATATATATATATATATATATATATATATATATATATATATAATAAACAAATGGTAATGCCCATGAACAGGGATATAAACATCCACAGGTATGAAAATGATATAATTAATTATATTACTTTTATTACATAAATTTCTTAATACATTGTACATAAAATAAAACACAAACAATCATGTTTTGAGTGCGCTGCGTATATGCAGCCGAATCGCCCATCCCTAGATTTTTGCTTATTTATGTATCATATGTCTATAATTATGTGTGATAAATATGACAATGATTTGTGTGGAAGGTTACTGTATCGTTTAAGTTGTACACTAATGTTGTCTTTCTCGTTTAGTGAATGCAAGGGATGAGCGCAGAGAATTGCACCTGATAGTGAGGCTGATGCACAATGTACATCTGTCAGTCACCAACTAATTCCACCATATAATTGCAAGGTAAGTTAGAAAAAACTTACTTTCCCATATCATATTCGCAATCATTGTTTTCTATTTTGGCCAGTCAATTTTCCAATGGATTGCTTGTTCAGGAAATGTAAAACGTAAGATGCAAGCAAAATAACACAGGATGGTGCCATAACATTCATTCATAATTGTAGAATAATGTCTTGCAACCATGACAACAATTTAAAATAAATGCGTAGACTACATTGCATCAACAGTAATTGTTAAGTGCTATATTTAATTAGCGGTATTTTTAATGCACTTCTTCATTTTCAAAAAATCAACTTACATAGTTCATTTGTTATATTTCTCTTATATTCCTAGGAACCATGAGATCATCCATTGCCAAAGAACTTGTTGTTCCTTAGAGACAAAACGTTGTTTGGCAATTGATGATCTAAAGCTCGTAGGAATATTAATGAAATGTAGCAGATTAACTAAGTAAGTTTATTTTTTATGTTTCTGAAATGTATATAAAATATTGGCAAACATGCTTTTGTCTGTAGCTGAGCCAAACACCTGGAATCAACTCCATCATTATTATAATTAAATCTTTTGAAACCACAGCCACCTTTTGTAAAAAGTTCAAAATATATCTGTTTGAAATTGCATTGTCATCACAAATATTTGGCTGTCCCATGCTCCAGTGACAACTCTTGTCTGTCTTTGACTCCTGCGTTATCCCAAGTTTGGACTGTTTGGAGTATACAACCTGAGACCTGAGACTCCTCGTATAATTATTTTGTTGCACCTCTGAGCTTGAATTTTCAAGGATAGAGGCATAATAGACGTTATTATACTATTACTACTACTTCTATACTGATATTTTACAGAAAACCTAACAGATGATCTCCTTCTTGTACTTTCTGTCCAGTAGATGGCGCTGGAGGCGGGGGAGGTAGAGCTGTGCTGCAGTGATGACCATGGCAGCTTCCTCCTCCAACGACTCAACCAACTCCGACAAGAAGGTCTGCTGTGTGACTTCAGTCTGTAGATTGGCAAACGCACATTCATGGTAACAACTCTCACTTTACAGTCACCTCTGTAATACAGCCAAATTGCAATTAAGGTCACATCAATACAGTCCCACATTATTCTGTAACAGTGAAGTATATAGAATTAGTCATGCTAATACAGACATCTTACTACTCAGGTCACTTTGGCCCCGGCTGAGGATAACCTTAATAGCTGTATATTTTGATAAAAACGAATTTGCTTGTTTATTCAATTGCATTGAATTATAGTGGATGTATTGTCCAGGGTGTCATGTCTGGGTTTGCTACTAGTTTTGACACTGTCATAGAAATGTCTGGTACCATTTTAAAAGTATTATTTTATTGGTATATTATGTGACACAGTTCAGTTTCCTTCAGGCTGACTGACGTATTCTGTAGGTGCACCGCGCAGTGATGGCCGGCTGCAGTGATTACTTCCATGCCCTCTTCTCACACGACATGATCGACAGCAAGAACACATGCCACAGACTCCACGGTCTGTCAGTGTCCGGTGTCACGGCCATCATTGACTACGCCTACACCGGTACGATTCCCCTGACTCTCTCCACAGTTGCCAGTGTCCTTGATGTGGCTGTCTTCCTGCAGGTTACCCCAGCCATCAAACTGTGCACGCAGTTTCTTGAGCGCAACATGACGTTTTCAAATGCCGTTAAAATCGCTGAGCTCGGCAGTCGTTACGGCATCAGGAGTCTGACGGAACATCATCACCAGATGGTGCTGAGCAACTTCATCCGGTTCACGCACACAGACGAGTTCTTGAGACTGGACGGAAAAACATTAGCAGAATACCTTGAAGACGACGCATTGCAAGCCCCGGATGAGCTGAGTCTACTACAGGCCGTGATGACATGGCTGGAATATGCAGAGGAGGAACGGAACAAGGACATTCACGTGGTGCTAGATAAGATCAGGTACACTAACGACGGTTGGCCAACGATAGAACTGGCGATGAACTCCTACCTGTTTCAGCGGCATGCGAAATGTCGCGACATTGTCACTAGGTGTCAGCACTATATGCAGAAGCCGCTCCGCAAACATCTCAGTCAGAGCTACCGGACGCGAGTGCGGTACCACCGCCAGACACTGGTGCAAATGGGCGGTATCGCCGGGGTTGTCGGGTATGACATCGAACGAGAACAGGACCCGGTGTGTTGCAATCACTACTACCACCGCGACCTCGACCACTGGGTGTCACTCGGTGTCGTTGGACTGTCGGACGTCCGCTCACACTGCCCCCTGGTGGAGGTCAATGACTTCGGGGTGATGGTCGGGGGCTACTTGTACATGACAGACGTGGGACACGAGGAGGTGTTTCAGCACTGCACCAACGAGGTGAAGCTGCTTACACCGAGTGGATTTGCACTGTGGGACTTACCCTACATGAGTGAACCACGAGCTCACCATGTCGCTGTCCATGTACAAGGTAAGTACCGTAACCTTGCCATAGTACGAACAACGATCTTACTACATATTTGACAATTTACTAAGTAAGAATCACATACTTACTACATCACTGACTATTTAGTAAGAACCACAAACAAGCCACTAAATTGTTGACTACGTACTATAATGTAAAAACCACACATTCACCACATGCCATTACCATATGATATTAAAGTAAGGATCATGTCACTGATCATGTCACTGATCATACAGTGATCAAGTACACAGGTACCAAGTAAGAACAACAAATTCACTGTTTCCATATTATGAGTTTTATGACAAAGCATTTATTTGTGTATATCCACAATTATTTCAGCTTGTAAGTTGTCAAGTTTGCTACTGTTTATAATTAATTTTGTTTATAATTTTTTCTCCATCCAGGATTTCTCTATGCAATTGGTGGCAAGAATGAACTGGGTATTTTGAGATCCGTTGAGCAGTTTGATCTTGACAAAGAGACATGGACGTTTGTCCAGCCAATGGAAAATGCGTTATTTGATCACGCTGGCACTGCCTTCAAGGACCAGGTGATTAATACCTCATTACAGGTTGAGACAGATGTAACACAGTGGTAACATGCAAGCATTCTGGGTCCATCATAAAGTAAATGTGGGGCTCTGTAGGCCAGTGGTTAGAACATACAGACATATTTGAGAGTGGTTCATGTCCTCTAGTTGCTGTTTTGAACCTTGAGCAATTGCTTCACTTCACTTTGCCGTAGTCCATTCTGCTGTTTAAATGAATACTTGGCTGTAGGCAACAACAGTAGTGGAGGGTGTGCGAAAAAAATTATCTTTGTGCAGTACCTGTGAACTGGCTGAATTCTTCCTTGTGAAATGAAGATGGTGTTCAATTCACAGTTCAACTGAATACTGAACAGATCTGCGAAGAAGTAAAATGTAAAGTGCTTAGAGCAGTCCTAAGGACTGGCTACTGCACTATGAAAGAATTTATCTTCTTTATACCAAGCCTTCCATGTATTTCTGCACACAATATGACCAGTTAGTTACATGTTGTAGGTGTATGTGAGTGGTGGGGTGGTGTGTGATGCTGTCATCAGCACCATGTGGTGCTACACACCAGCCACCGACACATGGACCAGACAGGCATCCATGCTGACAGGTATTCCGTGTGTTGTTACTTGTGCCAGGGGTAATGAAATTATGTGTTTTCTAAACAGATGCTGCAGTTATGTATGGCACACTGCTCCAGTGGTTCAAACGTAAGCTTCATTTGAGAGAATTAAAATGACAGCAAGTAGACAGTACTAAACTAACCATCACAGTCATCTTGAGAGACCATATTCGTCTTGATTGATCGTCCAATCAGCTTGATTGACAGTCCAGTCGTCTTGATTGACAGTCCAGTCGTCTTGATTGACAGTCCAGTCGTCTTGATTGACAGTCCAGTCGCCTTGATTGACAGTCCAGTCGTCTTGATTGACAGTCCAGTCGTCTTGATTGACAGTCCAGTCGTCTTGATTGACAGCCCAGTCGTCTTGATTGACAGTCCAGTCGTCTTGATTGACAGTCCAGTCGTCTTGATTGACAGCCCAGTCGTCTTGATTGACAGCCCAGTCGTCTTGATTGACAGCCAAGTCGTCTTGATTGACAGCCAAGTCGTCTTGATCGATAGTCCTAGTTCAAATCGTCTTGTTGCTGTTTTTAATCAATGGTGTAATACAGAGAGTTATAAATATTATCTTCATGCAGCAGGTGCAGAATAGCTTAAAACATCTAGATAATCAAGATGTTGGAACTACTAGATTTGCATGGGGGGAACAAAGTGTTTTGTATGTTTTGGCTTCGTTCAAATAAATAGTAAAAGTCGAGTTTTGTGGAGGTGCAAGTGTAATATAACAGTGAAATAGAAAAGCATGGGCATAACATTGGATATATAATTGTAATGTAATTATTCTTTGTAATATATTTACTGTAATAATATTTTATACACTTTATTATTGTTTACCTATTTTTAGTATATGCAGCACAGTATTTAAAAGTAACATACACTTGTGTCCTCTATCGCCAATTAAATATCCAGTATAAAAGTTATTCTTGGTGTCTTTGAAATAGAAGACTTTTGTCAAATGGTAGCACTTATATTTGTATGTACAATAACTGTATTGTTCCATGTGAGCAGCTCGGACCGGCCACAGTATGGCGGCCGTGGAGGCGATGGTGTTTGTGTGTGGCGGGAAGTCCCACCAGCAGGTCAGTCGCTGTCTGTCCTCGGTCGAGTCCTACGACCCTGGAGTGGACCAGTGGAGCTTTGTGACCCCCATGAGATACGACTGCTGCTACATGGCCACAGTTGGTGAGTCAAGGCGGACCTTAGGAGTCTGCACAGTAAAAACACATGAATACTTAGTTTAGCAGTTGCAATATTTCTGCTGTCTAAAATTCCTGTTAATGTTAGTTTGCATCAATGTATGTTTCACTTGCCAGTTGTTTAAAAGAGAATCGTGTGGAGGGAAATGTGTCTGGCAAATGTGTATGTTGCCCTGGTAATGTAATGCAATACACATACATTATTGTTGCATGATGTAGGTCACAAATATAGTTATGGTTGTGACATGAGAGTCTGAATGTGTCACTTCATTCGGTTGACAATTGTGTTTCTGTCACATACATAGTTATGGTTGTGACATCAGGGTCTGAATGTGTCAATCACTAAGTTGACAGTTGTGTTTCTGTCACATATATAGTTATGGTTGTGACATCAGAGTCTGAATGTGTCAGTCACTCAGTTGACAGTTGTGTTTCTGTCACATACACAGCTATGGTTGTGACATCAGAGTCTGAATGTGTCAGTCACTCAGACAGTTATGTTTCCGTTCAGTCCTAGACAACAAGCTTCTAGTCGTCGGTGGCGAGGACTCGATAGGAGATCTCTCGAACGAAATTCAGCAGTATGACCCAAGCACCAGTAGATGGCAGCACTTCAGCCAGCTACCAATGCCGCTCAAAAGTTAGTATTAACTCTTATTCACTCTGGATTTAAATAACATGTCTCATTCATTACATGTTGGGTCATGGTTATGGTTTTCATGTCAGAAAATTTATTTAAAAAGCACATAACCTATCCCAGATTGCCACAAAGACAAACGTATAAGCTCCAGATGTATGTCGATAATAACCCTCTGGCTTATCGAATGTCCAACTTATGTTTTGAGATATTTCATATTCTCATATGTATTGTATACTGTGATTTATTTTACTAATGAACATATATGTTTATCATATTTTCTTCTTTTATATCTTAAAGGCAAAAAAAACTGTTTCGTGGCATCCACCCAATAGAGTTAATATAAAGTAACAATTTCCACATATACTCAATTTTTTAACGTCAGCGGTTTACTCAGAATGTGACTTTAAAGTCTAAAATTCTAACGAAATCCACGATGGTCTAGACGCCGCCATTAAGTGAAGGGTTAAATTGACTTGGCCATTCAGCGCGCGGCATTCTATGTCTGACCCTTAACCTGCGACGTTGTTAAGGGTCAACAACTTCGAGTCTTCGACAGTTCGTTCAGTTGGCGTGACATCTAGCAGCTGCTTATAGACGTGTATCTAAATCTGTGGTTAAATCTATGGTAAACTTTAGTAATTATGCCTTACTGTTCGGCATACGGTTGCAATAATAGTTGAAACAACCGGTAGTATTGAAGAAATTGATTCATATTTGCGGGCGTACTGTTTGGAATCCCTCCAGTCCAAGTACAGTTCACTTTGCTCGGTCCATTTTGAGGAGAAATGCTTTGATGTAGACATGTATCATCAGTTGATGGGATGATTTCAGCGATAACAATAATAGACAACTTTATATTTACCGTCATCAGCATGTTACGCGCGTTGCCGAGTTGCAGCCATTTCATGACAACAGCCAAACCCCATGCAGTGAATCTGCGTGGAGTGCGCCTCGATCACCGTCGTGACGTCATTCTTCGTCTAAGATGGAGTAGCGCGTAGTATTTGGATGGCTGGGTGTTAAAAAATATTTTTCTGGTAAACCGCTGGCGTAAAAAAATTGAGTATATGTGGAAATTGTTACTTTATATTAACTCTATTAGGTGTATGCCACGAAACAGCTAACTTTGTTTTGCCTTTAAAAACTGCAGTAAAAACTCCTTTCCCTCCTTTATGGAATTATTTGTTAGAGATGGTGAACTGATTACAGCCTGGACAGGTCCCTCGTTTATCCAAGGTATGTTAGCTTTGACTATGCCAGACATACACAGCAGACAAGTTTTACAATTCAGCAAATTGACAGTCCAGTTATTATTTTGTTGAGAGTCCAATTGATTTGATTGACAGTTGAAGATACTTGATTGACATTTGACAGTTCAGTTGTCTTTGGAAGGTCTGATTCTGTTGGTGGACAGTCCGTTGCAGACCACAGGACACTGTCCCCGGCACTCAGTGCCCAACTCACCTTTAGCGCGAGTTACAATGAAAAATATTAATAATGTACTTTAACTTTGTTGTAGATTTTGGCTGCTGTGCCCTGACAATCAAACTGAACCAGCATCCAACTGATGAAGATGACGGAGCCTTCAAAGGAGTCGACTACACCTTTGGACTGCCTCACAGGTGACTGTACATAACATAAGATATCTTGTCACTCTCTAGACAATATCACAAAACCCTTCCATGTGTTTTGTCATATGTACCATTTTGTCACATACAAGTCTGAGTCTCTCAGTGACGTCATCTCAATGTTGCCTCAGTATTGCTGTGTGGATCAGAAAACTGGTGCAGACAAGTAGTGGAAAATTAAGTGAACATCTTTTAGAACAACCGACTTATCCACTGTATGACATATTGACGAGCAATAAGGTCCTCCATCGTGTGATCTGTTGATTAGCAAAATAGTCCATGAAGCTTTGAAATGGATGACAACCATATGAAATGGTGTTTAAAAAAAGAAGAAGCTATTTTCTATCAATAAAGCTTCCATCTGCATCGTCTTAATCACATGATCTGTCCACATCATCAAAAACAATCTTGCATGTGTTACCTGTATTACAACTTTATTGTGTATGTTTCAGATCTGAAAATTGTCACAGATGAGCCAAAGTTGAACTGACAGCGGTACAAGATGTGTGGCACATCAAGATTGACACTGGTTTAGGGCGACATTTTTGTGTAGCAAATAAATAAATAGAGACCTCCAAATAGCAAACGTCAGGCAATAGCCCCCATGTGGGGTCTCATAATGAGAATTGTTCAGGGAAGTTAATATTATGCATATTCCCATTGGTGATGCCAGCAACTGAATGTCTCCTGAATTATGCCTGCCTTGGCCCGTTTCTACTTCTGATGCCTTTAAAAAACCTGTAAATTATGTGATTTTTAAGTTTTGGTTTATTACGTTTATCAACACACATCAAAAATTGTGTACTGCATGAATAAACTTGGCTGAGTAAAATAAAATTAACAATGAAAAATATATTAAATAAAATACTACTAAAGTAGTAGCATTTTGTCAGAAAATGGGAGATAAACGTATTTGAACATAACCAAAAATGTGAACTTGCTGCTATTTGGGAGATTAGGAAGGTCTGTACATGGGAAATGAATCTTCACACAATACTGTCTAATATTAACTATAAAAAGTACACCATTCAGATTGCACCTACATGAAACATTTGTTCAGCAAACAAAGCATTGTTTAATATTACTTTTCCTACCAGGTACAGAAGAAAGTTGATAAGACTTTTTGGTTAACTTGCACATTATACTTGTAGGAGAAAACAGCCCAATTACGCGAGTGACCACCAAATGGCAGCACTTTTGTGGGAATTATATTACTGCTACTTCTTAATGTTTTCTTGGCTACATTGAAAACAGTTTCTTATTTAACAGATTACATGATAGTCAGATACCATTTTCGTATAATTTTACAGCGAATGTATATTTTATATGTATTTATAAATGCATGCAAGATATTACACTGTATTGTGTTCATATGCAATAAAATATTTTATTTGACGCTTAGCTCTCATTGTGTAGACACAGACAATGGCCAGTCACCTCTTAAAAGTTGTCTTTGGAATAAAACAGTTTACAAGTGTAAAATTGTTTTCTAGGCCATACAAGAACATATTCATTCTGGATCTGTTTATATTAATACTTGCATAAGGTTATTCATTACTATCAATTATTTAAATCATTTTGGCAGTTATACGTTTTTAAATAAGTTTTGAAGATGAATCAAGGTCCAGTGTATATTAGTTGGATTTCTAGTAACAATTTCCTACTTTGATTTATAGTCAAGATGATTAATATTACTCAATTTATTTCTGATGTTTTATTACAAATGTAACTACATTTATGTATGAATGAAACATAATTACATGTGTATTACTAGTTGTGCAAAAAATAGTATACACTTGACTCACCAATTGCCTGTGAATGCCAATGCATGTTACATAACTGTTGACCAGTCCGAACCCAAAACTTGGTGATGATACCATACCAAATCTAGTTTGTTTTATGTGGGTTAATACAACTGTACACAGAGACACAAAGATGTTTCACATAAACATGTACAGTTTTAATTACAGCACAACTGAAAGCAGAAATATGTAACACAACTTTTAGTGATCCTGCTTCAAGGAAACGTCATTTGAGACGACATGGAGGAAACCACAGCTTATTTAGAATACCCGTACATTTTTTAAAGCTAACTTGTGTACAATGTAGCCATTTTAGGTCTCCTGAAAACCACAGTTTGACTGTCACAGTTATGTTTGACTGGTCTAGACCCGAGTATCTGCTCCACACACAGCTGTAATTGGTTACACCAGAAATTAAGTTGACAGGTTTAAGATGCTGTAGTAGTGGTGACTGCTGCCAATACTTTGTTGTACATAACATGTTTACGTATAAACTACCAGGGTAGGTCAAATTATACATACCTCAGTAAGAATATATCAACACGCTGTAGTGAATTTACATTTGTAACATGTTTTTTGTCATATAATTGTTATAATTTACCACTGGCAGACGGATGGTGGTGGCGAATTTGTAGCCAGTTTATGCATATATTTTATAGTTCACAAATTAATAGTTGTCAGCAATGATTATTGCAAAAAACTAACACAGCAGCAATTCAATATATTATTAGATCTTTATCAAGATTCATTCATTTGTCGAGTAATCACCAATACGGTATAAATTATCAAATGTTTATGATGGAAAGTACAAGTAGTTAACAGATGAAATATTGCAATAGTTCACACAAACAACTGTAACTGCACACTTCTTACCTCGATATAAAATATATACATTTCCTTACAGATATTAGTCTAAATATCTGTTTAGGTAAAAAATGATGACTTAAGAAACAAGACTCCATAAAGATATGATATACTTGACTGCACAGCTACATCCTGCACATTATTTTTCATGTGACGACAATAATAACGATGAAGAATATCGGCTCTACAATTCTGCACCTGAAATTAAATTTAAATTACACTCATTGTATGAACGCCCGCCTTAAAAAGAAGGTTAACAAGTTAAGTAACACACTTAATGAGCCTCCTGAAAGCACAGATTGTCATATCAGTTTGCTGTGTACAGTTTCATGACTAAATAATGTCACATCACAACCATGGACTAGGCACAGCACTGCAGTCATTTGTTCTGCTGCTGCGAATATTCCAGCTCCTACTGGCACACAATGGAACTGTTCCAGCTCCTACTGGCAGAGTGTGGCCCACAATGCAACTGTGACATATTCACTGCTGCTGTCACACTGCATCTGTCAGATGCTTACAGTATTTTACATCACACTAACTCATCATCACATGCTGACAATATTCTTAACTCATTGGATGCTGATATCCTCTTGAGTCACAATAAGTCATCATCTCTTGGCTCACATTCAATTATAAGTGCTGACAAAGTCATCAAATGCTGACAGCATTCTTGGGTCAATCTATCATCTGCCGCTGACAGCATTCTTGGGTCAATCTATCATCTGCTGCTGACAGTATTCTTGGGTCAATCTATCATCTAATGCTGACAGTACTCTGGGGTTAGTCTATCATCATCAGATGCTGACAACACTAACCCTATAGACACTGACAGCACTAACTGTGGAATGTGTGGATGCTGACAGCACTCTAAATTCACACTTTCTTCTCACCAGATGCTGAAGGCACTCTTGACTCACATTCACACACTGTGGGATGATGTGACTCACTGCTGCAGTCTCATGACTCACTCACACACTGTGGGATGATGTGACTCACTGCTGCAGTCTCATGACTCACTCACACACTGTGGGATGATGTGACTCACTGCTGCAGTCTCATAACTCACTCACACACTGTGGGATGATGTGACTCACTGCTGCAGTCTCATGACTCACTCACACACTGTGGGATGATGTGACTCACTGCTGCAGTCTCATGACTCACTCACACAGTGTGTGATGATGTGACTCACTGCTGCAGTCTCATGACACACTCACACACTGTGGGATGATGTGACTCACTGCTGCAGTCTCATGACTCACTCACACACTGTGTGATGATGTCACTCACTGCTGCAGTCTCATGACTCACTCACACACTGTGTGATGATGTGACTCACTGCTGCAGTCTCATGACTCACTCACACACTGTGTGATGATGTGACTCACTGCTGCAGTCTCATGACTCACACACTGTGTGATGATGTGACTCACTGCTGCAGTCTCCTGACTCTCACTCATCGTTTGATGATGACGGCACTCTTGAGTCGCGTTGTTCCTGAGATCTTCTTCCTGAGGTCCTCCCGTTGTTTCTCCGCCTTCTGCTCCCTCATCACTTTGATGTTCTGGAGGATCTTCTGCCGGAGCTCGCGCTCCTGCTGCTCCAGCCGCGCCTTCTTCTTGTGCTCCGCCTCGAGACGCTGGCGCTCCACCTCCAGGACCTCCCGCCTCCGCAGCTCCACCTGGCGGCAACGCTCCTCTTCAACAGCTCGCTCCTGTTGCTTCACCTCCTCCTCCTGCTTGATCACCTGGTCACATGACAGAGTACAGACGGTCACATGACAGAGTACAGACGGTCACATGACAGAGTACAGACGGTCACATGACAGAGCACAGACGGTCACATGACAGAGTACAGACGGTCACAAGACAGAATACAGACGGTCACATGACAGAGTACAGACGGTCACATGACAGAGTACAGACGGTCACATGACAGAGTACAGACGGTCACATGACAGAGCACAGACGGTCACATGACAGAGTACAGACGGTCACAAGACAGAATACAGACGGTCACATGACAGAGTACAGACGGTCACAAGACAGAGTACACACGGTCACAAGACAGAGTACAGACGGTCACAAGACAGAGTACAGACGGTCACATGACAGAGTACAGACGGTCACATGACAGAGTACAGACGGTCACATGACAGAGTACAGACGGTCACAAGACAGAGTACAGACGGTCACATGACAGAGTACAGACGGTCACATGACAGAGTACAGGCGGTCACATGACAAGAGTACAGACGGTCACATGACAAGAGTACAGACGGTCATATGACAGAACACAGACGGTCACATGACAGAATACAGACGGTCACATGACAGAGTACAGACGGTCACATGACAGAATACAGACGGTCACATGACGGAATACAGACGGTCACATGACGGAATACAGACGGTCACATGACAGAATACAGACGGTCACATGACAGAGTACAGACGGTCACATGACGGAATACAGACGTTCACATGACAGAATACAGACGGTCACATGACAGAATACAGACGGTCACATGACGGAATACAGACGGTCACAAGACAGTATACAGACGGTCACAAGACATTATACAGATAGTCACATGACAGAATACAGACGGTCACATGACAGAATACAGACGGTCAGAATACAGATGGTCACATGACAGAATACAGACGGTCACATGACAGAATACAGATGGTCACATGACAGAATACAGACCGTCACATGACAGAATACAGACCGTCACATGACAGAATACAGACTTTCACATGACAGAATACAGACGGTCACATGACAGAATACAGACGGTCACATGACAGAATACACACGGTCACATGACAGAACACAGACGGTCACATGACAGAATACACATGGTAACATGGTGTCACATGACATAACACATACAGTCACATGGTGTCACATGATAGAACACAGACGGTCACATAGTGTCACATGACAGAACACAGACGGTCACATGGTGTCACATGACAGAACACAGACGGTTACATGGTGTCACATGACAGAACACAGACGGTCACATGGTGTCACATGACAGAACATAGATGGTCACAAGGTGTCACATGACAGTAGCAATCACATGATTTACTAAAATGTAACAAGATAAACATGTAATTCACTGTTCCATTCATTTGTTAACCAAACAAACTTTGCCATGATTACATTACTAGATCATAAATCTGAGCTACTAAATGCTAAAAGCTGCTAGCTTATCTCCAAGGATGCTATTTCTGTGACTCAAAATGATGTTGATGATATTTTCAGTACTCGGAGCAAAATTTATTTTAAGTAGCAGATTTTTTTATGATATCATTAGAACAAGAAATGAGAAATAAATGAATGGATGAGGGTGTATGGGGGTGATTCTAAGTGTTCATATGTATACTTTGCGTGATTTTAATGTTTCAATAATGTTTTTATCTGTGTCTTAGTGTAATTTTATTTTTAGCGTGATATTTACCTTTGCATGTTTACATCTGTATGTGGTGGGTGACACACAGGCACTTGAAGCAGAACTGTAATTTCCCTGCAGGATTAAATAAAGTATTCTTATCTTATCTTAAAACTGTCCACAAGGTCCCCTGGAGCCCTCAGCTCACCTTGATCCTGTTGAAGAGCTCTGACAGGAGCCGGATGGTCTCGAGCTTGCGATGAGCAATGAGGATGCGCCGCTCCTCCAGCAGAATCCTCCTCTGCATCTCCTCCTCCTCCTTCTCCTGCTGGCGCTCCTGTCTCCGCACCCGTCGCTTGTACTCCCGCTCCTTGCGACGCTCCTCTCGCTTCCGCAGCTTCTCCTCCCGCCGCCACTCCCGCTCCCTCTCCTCCTCCTCCTTCTGACGTCTGGGAGCACAGGGGAAGGTCACATGGGAGATTATCACATGGGAATGTCACATGGGAGATTATCACACGGGAATGTCACATGGGAGATTATCACATGGGAATGTCACATGGGAGATTATCACACGGGAATGTCACATGGGAGATTATCACACGGGAATGTCACATGGGAGATTATCACACGGGAATGTCACATGGGAGATAATCACACGGGAATGTCACATGGGAGATAATCACACGGGAATGTCACATGGGAGATTATCACACGGGAATGTCACATGGGAGATTATCACACGGGAATGTCACATGGGAGATTATCACACGGGAATGTCACATGGGAGATTATCACATGGGAATGTCACATGGGAGATTATCACACGGGAATGTCACATGGGAGATTATCATACGGAATTTCACATGGGAGATTATCACATCGAATTTCACATGGGAGATCATCATACAGAATTTCACATGGGAGATTATCACACGGGAATGTCACATGGGAGATTATCACACGGGAATGTCACATGGGAGATTATCACATGGGAATGTCACATGGTATAGTGTCACATTGGTCAGTGTCACATGGGCAAAGTCACAAAGGGTACATGGGGAATGTCACACAGGGCAAAGTCACAAAGGGCACATGGGGAATGACACACAGGGCAAAGTCACAAAGGGCACATGGGAAATGACACACAGGGCAAAGTCACAAAGGGTACATGGGCAATGTCACACAGGGCAAAGTCACAAAGGGAACATGGGGAATGTCACACAGGGCAAAGTCACAAAGTGAATGGCAGTACCCGGACTTGTCTAATCATTATAAACCAGTATTACTTGCCATGGACTTTGAATAGTTTTAGCTGTTTATTCAGTTGATCTATTTTAGTTGTAATTTTACCTACTACCTATATATTCTACTTATATTTTAATAATCTGTTTTACTAAATGTCTTAGAATTTGTTTCTTCCGACACTTTAATATGTTAATATGTACATATTCATATTATAGGCTATTTACAGTTTTATTATCATATTTGTTATCATTTATAATTTTACTACATATTCTAATTAGTGACAATTTCATATACAGTTACTAATATACATTAATGAATTGTTTTATCTGTCATAATGTTTTATTGTACTTTTCAGTCACTATGGCTGCCAGAGAATAAACTTTATTATTATTATTATTAAAAAAATTGTTACATGGTATGTCACATGGAAAAATATATGTCACATTGTGGAATGTCGTACACTCACACGAGATAATGTCACACATGGGTCATGGTACAAAGCCACATAAGATAACAGCAGAGTAGTATAGGATAGTGCCAAAACATTTTCATTTTTCATCCCACAAATGTTTGTTATTTTTGTACTATCTGTATCCAATTAATTTTCTGTATATTGGAAAAATGCTGAACATTATACTGTGAACCATGACTATGAATATCTCCAGACTATGTGTGAGAATAAAGGGAACAAGTGACTGTCCTGGACGTACCTCTCGTCCTCCCGGCGTTGTTCCTCCGCCTCCCTCTCCTTCCTCACTCTCTCCTCCCGCTCCTGCTCCAGCTGGAGCAGTTTCTGCCGCTCCTCATCCCTCTTGCGGATGGCCTTGTCTGCCAGATGCTTCGTCTTGTCAAAGTCCACCTGGTCAGCAAATACAGAAATAAAATATATATAATCAACTCAAACAGCAGTTTCAAAACCTATTACATATATAGTAATCAATTAATAAATAATTAATTAATAAATTAACTAAATAATTTATAATCAAAGTTAAAAAAAAAAATTAAAAAAATACTTAGGCAAACATGATTTATAATTAAAAACTATTTTAGTAATTAAAAGTTGAAAAATGCATCAGTATTTCATGAGAAGAGTTACAATCTATCAACTGAGAAATAGCATTCTAGTCAACAAATGTTTTGAAGTTTGGACTACTAAAGGAAGTTTTGGCCACAACTACAAAAATAAGCCAATATCATGACTGGTACATATATCATGCCTGGTACAAATATAAAGTACTGTATACATGGTATATAGTGTATGCTAGTGACAAAATGCACTGAAACGTGACTGAGGTTTGTAAAAGGAAGCTGAATACCACAATGGAAGACAGGAAAATACGGATGGCAAAATGTGAAACTAAATTTACCTTAATATTTGCTGTCAGTGCTTTCCCATCCTCGCCTTTATACATAAGTTTCATTCCCCGCATGGCCGTCATTGCCTTCACAAAGCCTATGTATTCCTGATACTGCACAAACGCTTCAAATGTCAGATCACGGCCAAACGAAAACGTCTGAATGGAGCTTGTTTCCCTTGTGTAAGGGTCCAGCATTGGTATATGCACACGTCGCACCTCGCCGAATGTTTCGCATACTTTCTTGAGGATAAACTCACTAGGTTTGTTATCATCTCCGTCTTTCCTGTTGGCAAACCACCGAGAAGGTAGATCCTTGAAGTGGACAGTGTCCGGTCTCTCTCCCGGTTTCATCTCATTCATGTGTTTTGCGTCCCGGAAGTATGAGTCCCAGGTGTGTCGAGTTGGGAAGCTCACCTTCGCCTCTGCAGCACGCACCTTCAACGAGTCCGGAAATCCGCTCAGTTTAATCGTCTGGCCATCTAGCCGCGATATCAACACCTTCAGTTTGCTGCGGTTCTCTATCTCACCCTCGAACCGAATAAACTCAAGTGTGCTTTTGGCGACTTTCAGTATGATGAACTGGTCTGGTTTTATAAGCCGTTTAAGTTTCTCCATTACTTCCCAATTGGAGATGGAGTTCCCGGGCGTCTTTAGCTGTGGTAGTTGGACGCTTATGTTGAGTTTTGCGACTGGCTTCAAGAAAAGACCCTGTGGTTCAAACAACTCGACTGCCTCAGACACATCACTGCACACACCTATCTGTGCCATGCTGACGGCACTAGGAGGTGGTGTCTAGGATCACCAGTTGAAACGTTCTTATGTGAACAAGGCAAGATCTGTGAGCAGCAATTAATAGTCAAGCTTGTGAAGTCATCTAACCTGCAACAGATTAATAAACATGCCATTTTTTATTATGGCTGGCATACGTTGAAACAAAATTACAATTACCAAAACTGGAAATGTTAAGGTTGCATTGAATTCGTACAGACTGCACAAAACTGGCAAAATTTGGTGTCGCCCAGTAATGTCAGAACTTAAATTGATGTTTATCATTATATAGGCTTTATATATAATATATATATATATATATATATACTGTTACTGTGCACTCATACCTGGAATAAGGTGCGACAAATAATGGTACAATACACGGACTGAGCCCTGTGACATTCACCCTTCAGGACCCTATATCATGTATTTTAGTAACCTTACAACTAGAGCTAGAGGACAGCACACGACAGGCAGATCTGGAAACAACACGTTGAGGCTTTCACCCAATCATGGGACGCGACGTCTACGGCTGTACAAGTCAATGAATTATTCAGTCATCAGTGACAATGACAATCCATGCCTTGATTATGTCTGGTGACAATAATTTTAATTATTTAAATATAAACTCGTATGTCATTGCAATGAATGATAACAAAACACTCTTGAATATCATATATCACCTCTGAAACATCTAGTTTAACACAGGATTTCACTGTTTTTACTCGTCTCTTGATTTTTACCTTGGTTTTATAAAACGAAAATAAAGAACCGCTATTATCGCCCAGATAATTTGGAAATGCTTAGAGATTATATTCATGTTTAAAGAATTGTTCGCAAGCGAGCGAAGTGGGTGTGTCCTTATAAGAAGATTTATTAAACAAACCATACCATTTGCATTGTTTGGAGATATGTCCCCTCAATTTCACTGCTTGTAAATGTTACACCAGATAGCAACATCGTTAGCAATTTGATGTAGTCTTAGTTACCATGGCTGTCTTCTCTAGGCCTATTTTATAGCAGTCTGCTGTAATATACATGACTGATTGTTTGTTCAACAACAACATATTTTACATCAAATATATAGAGCATATGTCAATGAATACTAATTGTTAAAAATGTTAAACGAAGTACAATACTTACAATGTAAATGCTCTTATAACTTACAAATTCATGCATCTAAAAAGAAAGCTAGGCCCAGGGCAATAGGCCTACACGTTGGACAAGATTGACACACGTACTATTTTAATAATATATATTTTATTATTCAATTGGCATTATGTCCCATTCAGAGTGTCCAGTAAAGCATACAATATCATATGTAAGACCCAAATCCTATGTGTCCATCATATACCTTAGGACGGTTCTGATCGGCTAGGATCCTGCATGTGTTCCTCTGATATCAGCTCTTATATATTCCTTGTTACGGTGCCCTTTTTCTGAATGAATGTTTTCAGAAATGACATGCAACTCTATACAGGAGTATGTTTTAAATAAAACTGTAATTACGTTATGAATCACATTAACGAAGTTAGAGAAAAACTAATACGTAGTCTAAAACCATTTATAATATCAATGTCAGACTTCCAGCGGAATTATTATGGTGCTTAAAAATCTAGAACAACAATTTGTTAAAACATTAGCAGTTGACCCCTATTAATGTTGATCCATAATAAGCTGTCTTGTTAAAAAAACATCGGAGATTTACGTAAAAATACAAGCATCAAAACAAAAGCAAACGCAAAATTAAAAAAGGTAGACGAAGTGCACGTGTCTCTTTATAATATTTTTTAGATACAAGACAATAAAACTTAATACCCATGTAGTTAAATGGACATACTATTTAAGTTTAATCTGAGTCGTCTTCTTCCCGTGACATTTTAACCACGCACAGCTAGGTTACCTGGGAAGTCCCATAATTATATAAAACAGTGCTATATTTGTAAAGTATCGTCGCACACTTATTGTACATCGTATTATTTTGAATAAACATGCAAGGTGTCAGGCAATGCGTTTATGTAGTCTCGGTTACCGCTACAATCACATACTCGCGTAAACCTCTATTGGACGCCAACCAAAAACATGGCGGATTGCATCAGAAAGTTCGTGAACCATGCTGAACAAGTTGTAAGAATAATTATTATGTAACTTGCTTACTGGCGATGTTATCCACATTACTGGAAATGTAAAATAATCGGTTGTGTATTTTGGCAAAAATACATCGGTGTCGTATAATATGTACACAACCGCTGATGCTGTGCAAGTGTCTGGCCGGTACTCGCCTACTCGGTAGTCTGCTTCAGTCTCAGAATCCCCCCAACTGGTCGACACGTGTGCAGTGTTTTTCCTTTTCATGTTGTCCTCCTGGTTGTGATGATAATACATAGCCCCTAACTTTATTATGTTTAGTTTTTTAAACATCTATATATCCGTACATAAACAAGTGTCTTGCTGTCTGTAATTCATAGTCATGGATTATTTCCAGTTTATTACAATATTATAAATTTTAATAATAATATTAGCTATGTCTATGATATACCTATATACAGTATCAATAACATTTTAGGCACTTGTGTAGAATTCGGACACACCTCAATTTTTCAATTATGATCATATTTGCCTACATTTCCTTTACAAATATTGCGCTTTGAGACCCAAATAGGATTCTGATTTGTGCAGGCTTCAAACTCAGCGGCCAAGCATTACTAAGCTGTACACTTAGAATGAGTGATAACAGTTTTACGCCTACCGCACCGTGATTTTCGACATCGAAAGTTCACAAAGACGCAGTGTTTATAAAACAAAGGGTATTCAACATAAATATGCGTGGGATGATGTTGAATGATTGAATTAACAAGATGATGTATAAAATGAGCAAAGATACAGTTATAACGGCAAATTTGAGGTGGATCCAAATTCTAAACAAGTGCCACATTTAATTTGTATTCCCTTGATGTATACAATTCTTATTGAGCTATGGTAGGTAAACAAGATGTGTCACAGTCTTGTTACTTGCTCAATAAACAAAATCTTGTTAAATGCTCAGTAAATTTGCACCAAAAGGGATTACAATGAAGCAATTATAAATATTGAAATAAGGTTGAAATTGATATACATTCATTGCATTTGTTTAAATACATATAGATTGAATTTTTGGAGTTCCATCTGTCCATCCCCATCCATCCACCCACCTATCTACCTATGTCCCACAGGTGCGACAGAATGATATATCTTGACACACACATGGAGTTAATTTTGTAATTAATTTAGTCAAGCCATTTGTAAAAATCTGTCACAATTATGTTTAGATGTAGCTGTATTAATAGCTTTGTCTAGTCTGCACTCTTCATTTTTAACGCTGCCTCTCCATTAAAGAGGCTCTCGTGCTGGCAAGGATTTGTGGATGATGAGGGAAATGCTAATGGGAACGTGTCTTACATTTCAGGAGGCAGAGATTAGAGCCATAGAAGCAGACATAGAGCTGTTGAAGAAGGGAAAGTTGACGATGCAGGCTGAGGACGAGTCTCCACAACTACAGGCCCTCCGCACGCAGAACAGCAAACTCAAGTACCAGAGGATGCACCTGCAGCGAGTAATTGCTAGGTTTATTTTACACAGTTTGCTTAATAATTGTTTAATATAGCAGACCTAGGTTGCTATTAATTTAAACTGATTGATAAACCAAATATGCAAGCTTCCATTAAAGTTTTATCTTGGACTCTGTATATATGTCAATTTTGTTCACACTATTCACACAGTCAGTAAATATAGCACTTTTAATTTACTTTTTATAATGATAAAGCATATTAGCACAGCAAACATTTTTTGATATTAATTTGCAACTGATTTTAGAGCAGTACAAACAAATTATGAATTTATAGGAAAATGAGATGTTATTCACAGCAGTGTCGTTAATTTCAGTTTCATTCAGTAGGTGGCAGTATTTGAGCAATTTATTTTCTTTAAAAAATTCATGAATCATGATCATATTCACTAAAATGCAGTGCCATGTTTTTTACTTTGTGACAACACCTAACTAGTTGTGACAACACCTAACTATTTGTGACAACACCTAACTATTTGTGACATTGATTGATAGAGCTTGGCTGCAGAGGAAGCCAGTGGTCAGGACTGCATGGTCAGTGTCATAGCCCTTCTACTGGACGTGTTTGGTCAAGCAATTAGGACAGCCTTCCCAGCACTTACTGACGTCCCAGTTGCGGTCACTCCAAGCACTAAGGAGAACTTTGGGGACTACCAGTGCAACAGTGCCATGAACATCGTTCAGGTTGGTGCAGCGATGAAATGAACATTTTCCTGCATAAATATTACACCCTAATTACTGCTCTTCTTTGCTTACTATGCCTTATCCTCTGAGAACTTTATTTATCTAGTCTCAAGATGTCTGATAGTTGCTGTAAATGTGTCTCCGACATTTATGACCAGTTCTTGCATTCTGAGACTTTCTATGTTGAATTTCTATGTGCTACATAAAGTTTTCTGCTGTTTTTGTAGTTGCTGAAATCACAAGGACAGAAGATGGCCCCGCGGCAGATAGCACAGAGCATCGTTGACAGCATGCCTCAGAACGCACTCATTGAGAAGGTACAGCAGTGTAGTTGACCATGTAACACTTTATCACATCCTCAAACAAGGTTCAGTTATGTGTTTGATTTTTTTGTTAATGGGTGTAATGGTTGAATAGTGTTGGTGTTGTATGAAGTCAAGTTAATAATACAATATTCAAAATAACTTGCTGTGATCATTAACATAATAATAATAAAGGTAAATTCAGACATATATCCACATATGAATGAATGAATACACAAAATACAGATACACATGTTGTGGATTTATATATATATATATATACATACATACATACGTACACACAAACACATACACACAGGTACACACAAATATACGCACACAGACACACACACACACATAGACACATGCACACACAGACACCCACGCATACCAACCCACACAGGCACACACGCATCACGTGACGCATGCACGCATGCATGCATGCATGCACACATGCATGCATGCATACACACACACACAATGCAGACAGATGTGCTTTAAAATGAGTACAACTAAACAGTTTGATAGCCTTCTATCTGCCTGATCTTGTACTCGGCCCCTGCCCTGTCTAGGTAGAGATTGCTGGGCCGGGGTTCATCAACATCTACCTGAAGAAGGCCTTCATTGCCTCACAACTGCACGGACTGCTCAACAAGGGTGTCCGGCCTCCGAGGATTGGGGCATGCAAGAAGGTCATAGTTGACATGTCATCACCCAACATCGCCAAGGAGATGCATGTGGGGCATCTGAGGTGGGGATCAATGATTTGTTTGTTTGTTTGTTTGTTTGTTTGTTCGTTCGTTCGTTCGTTCGTTCGTTCGTTCGTTCGTTCGTTCGTTCGTTCGTTCGTTCGTTCGTTCGTTCGTTCGTTCGTTCGTTCGTTCGTTCGTTCGTTCGTTCGTTCGTTCGTTCGTTCGTTCGTTCGTTCGTTCGTTCGTTCGTTCGTTCGTTCGTTCGTTCGTTCGTTCGTTCGTTCGTTCGTTCGTTCGTTTGGCATTCCAAAGTATAGTGTTTGTTTTTGTAAAACCAGTTTATTTTATTCCATTGCAATAAATGTACGAGGATGTGACAGATGGCAGTGGTAATAGTTTTGTGTATAGATATCATTGAGGTGTAGTATACTACTAACCTAGTTTCAGAATCCATGTCTGTCATCAATCTGTAATCACTGTCACGTTCATGACAGCCACAACTAACCAATTCCATTCTGAATCATCCCACTTCTTCCAGATATTGTCTGTTTCACGTAATGGTTTCTTCACATTTCTTGGCTAGTCATTGCTGGCTGTACCTCAGACATACTTGATGTTTGATGTTGTATAGATGTCTTACATCTTGGTCCAGCTATTCCATTTAGTCCTAGAATACGTCTTCAACAATTTCTTTTTTGTGACTGTCAATGTTCCTAAGTTGTCATCTTTGTTGACAAATTTTAGTTGTATAAATATCCATTGATTGTTGAAAGTAATGGTGGATATCTATCATTTGTCTATATATTTGTATACATACATTTTTATAAATATATATGTGTATGGATTAATGCGCTCATTTAGTCACTTTTGATCTCTATGGGTGATTCTCCATCAAGGTACCAATTCACCTCTCCGTGTGTAAAAATTACCCTCCCGAGATTTGTATAGCCAGCTAGACAAAGAAGGAAGTGTGATGTGTATATTTCGTCCACAGATCAACCATCATTGGCGACAGCATTGCCCGACTCTATGACTTTGTGGGTCACAATGTTCTCAAGCTGAACCACCTGGGAGACTGGGGCACACAGTTCGGTATGCTCATTACACATCTCCAGCAGAAGTTCCCAAACTACCTCAAGGAGTCGCCACCTATCAGTGACCTTCAGGCATTCTACAAGGTCAGTGGCGTCATGTGAAAGTTGGTGGCATTTCATTTATAAAAATACCCCCCTATTTATGGTTTGGCAACTACACTTTATCTATAGAAGTTATTGCACTTTGTGTGAGTCTATGAGTTGATGTTGCTCTGTGTGTAGGAGTTATTGCTCTGTCTGAGGAAGTTGTTGCTCTGTGTGTAGTAGTTGTTGCTCTCTGTGTAGGAGTTGTTGCTCTGTCTGTAGGAGTTGTTGCTCTGTATGTAGGAGTTGTTGCACTGTGTGTAGGAGTTGTTACTCTGTCTGTAGGAGTTGTTGCTCTGTGTGTAGGAGTTGTTGCTCTGTCTGTAGGAGTTGTTGCTCTGTCTGTAGGAGTTGTTGCTCTGTGTGTAGGAGTTGTTGCTCTGTCTGTGGCAGTTGTTGCTCTGTCTGTAGTAGGAGATGTTGCTCTGTGTGTAGGAGTTGTTGCTCTGTGTGTAGGAGTTGTTGCTCTGTGTGTAGGAGTTGTTGCTCTGTGTGTAGGAGTTGTTGCTCTGTGTAGGAGTTGTTGCTCTGTGTGTAGGAGTTTTTGCTCTGTGTGTAGGAGTTGTTGCTCTGTCTGTAGGAGTTGTTGCTCTGTGTGTAGGAGTTGTTGCTCTGTCTGTGGCAGTTGTTGCTCTGTCTGTAGTAGGAGTTGTTGCTCTGTGTGTAGGAGTTGTTGCTCTGTGTAGGAGTTTTTGCTCTGTGTGTAGGAGTTGTTGCTCTGTGTGTAGGAGTTGTTGCTCTGTGTGTAGGAGTTTTTGCTCTGTGTAGGAGTTGTTGCTCTGTGTGTAGGAGTTGTTGCTCTGTCTGTGGCATTTGTTGCTCTGTCTGTAGGAGTCGAAGGTGAGGTTTGACAATGAACCTGACTTCAAGAAACTCGCCTATGAGGCTGTGGTCCACCTACAGAACTACGAGGCTAACTACGTGAAGGCGTGGACGCTGATCTGTGAGGTCTCCTCCAGAGGTACGTCTAGCGCCCTCACGAGGTCTTATGCTCCAAACACCACTATACAACTGACACACCAGGATTGGGGTACTTCTACACTGAAGTATATCCTTTGATTACATGAACCTACAACTGTCTATTGTACTTGCTTATCTGCAGATAGCTTTGAACACTCTTACATATATATTGGGGCATAGTATCACTGGCTGAATGAAGTTCCTGCTAATAATGACAGCCCCTGCTGATTCTGTGTAATGAACAGACAACCTTCCTTTAACCTATAGTCTTGTAATATCGGCTAATTTGCAGTCTACATGCAAAATTGGCATTGGTACATTATGATTATTACTCATAATTGCATTTCTGATGAGCTAATTCTCAATTGTGTGTACTTATTCTATAGTATGATATGTATGTATAAATAAAATATGAAATATGTCAGCCTCCAAGGTTTAGTTACTCTTAACTCTTATCATGCCAACATCCATTTTGAGATACAGCTGAAAATAAAAAAGTATTTTTACTTTTACTTAGGTTGTAACCTTTACAACTATGTCATACCTATTTAAAATGACACCAAATGGTTGGTATGGAATGTATTGTTCATGGGTCCAATATTTGGTAATACAATTTTTTTTTTATAAGTTCACTTACATTGGAGCATAGCTGATGGGTCGAAACATCATACATTTCACAAACTATGCTCCAAAGTAAGTGAATTTCTTAAACAAACATAAAGTTGGTGTTTCAGGAAGAATTATTTTCACATGGCATCAACAACTAGAGACTTATAGAAAATACATTGAGGCTGTGTTCACTGTGGATAGTTCTATGCTGCTTTGTAATGTTTCTTTAATATTCTTTGCCAGAGTTCAGTAAGATCTACCAGCGTCTGGACATCAAGAACTTGGAGAGTCGGGGCGAGTCATTCTACCAGCCTCTCATGGCCAGCATGGTAAAGAAACTGGAAGAGAAAAGTAAGTGTATAAATGTCTGGCATCACTTACTGGCGATTAGGATACACTCTTTGCCATGACACATCAACATTTTTATGACCGATGTGCAATTAAAATTGAACATTTTACGAGGAGGATAAGTAACTAAAATGTCAAAATAAAGTTGAAAATGTATTTGGTTATTCTGCATACATGTTTATACTATATAGTATAGACATATAATATTATGCTTATGCTATATAGTAGAGATATATATGTGCCATGGTTTTAGCTAATGTGTCACTCATTTATTTAACTTACAGGTTTTACCCCTTATGGCTTCATGTAATGACTTGTTTCACTTAAGTACTTAGGCCAACTTGACCCCTCGCTGCAGTCCTTGACCACAGGTCACACTCCGCCCTTTAGCTCCATGTGGAGAACACTGCTCTACTTTACTTCTCCTATAGTCTTCCTAATATTCTCTGTCCCTTGAAGTCTTTGTGAATACCTATTGGCATATGGTAACAAACATATCCAAGTGGCAGGAGTTTGTTATGTCTAATGACCCCTGCAGATGGAGTCAGGGGTGAACATTAACTTGCTGTTAAATATACTACTCAAAATTTGCTAAGGATCAGACCATGTTTATAATGGAACCATCTTGAGATGACAGCCATCCAGATTCTCATTGGAAGCATGAGACGCCGTTGCTAGGCTGTGATTACATCACGTGGGTCACACACAAACTACTGACAGTTGTTGCTGCTGGTAATTGAACTGATTGGGACATTTTCGTGGCTTGGAGTAACATTCTGAAACCTCCATTTTTGGGGGTCTGCTTCTTTGATGACAGAATGCATGTTACCTATTGTTCACATTTGGTATGCAGCAATGAAATTCAGGAAATAAACGTGTCCTTGAATACACGTCATTTTTAGTTTTTATGTAATACCCATGCCGAAAAATATAATACCGCCCTAAATAGTCCTCCTAGCGAATTTTGAGTAGCATAGTTCATCTTCCCTTATAACACCTCAGATACCCCAGAGACCACATCACATCACATCTGTATGGCACTTCATGAATGAATATGTTATTACCTAAGCATTTGTCCTCGTGATACCTGTTCATGTTACAATGTCTCGCAGAAATGGTTGAGTTGGATGATGGCCGCAAGATCTGCTGGGCACCAGGAATGAGTGTGCCTTTGACCGTGGTCAAGTCTGACGGCGGATTCACCTATGACACGTCAGATGTGACAGCCCTGCACCATCGGCTGTTTGAGGAGAAGGCTGACGTTGTTCTCTACATTGTTGATCAGGGCCAGGTATGACGTCTTTGTTTATTATTATATCCTTTATTCCTAGTTTTCTGCTGTTTATCAGGGCCCCTAGTATGACGTCTTTGTTTATTGTTATCTCCTCTTCATTCCTTGTTTTATGTTGTTGAGCAGGGCATGGTATGACGTCTTTATTTTTATTGTTATCTCCTCTTTATTCCTAGTTTTGAATGTATCATATCATTGATTATTATTTTCTTTTTTTTGTAATTTTCAAAATTGTTGATCAGAGTCAGGTTAGACGTTTTATTAGCTTTATGTATTTAATTTAGTTTAGATTATATGAATACTTAATCAATAAGAGAAAGTTTCACTATTTATCTATTTAAAACTATTTATCTTCTGATTTCTCCTTTTCAAGTATGTTCAATCGAAAAATGAAGATCTTCCCTACGTTCATAGATAGAGGATTTTTCAGAAATATGTAACTAGTATTTTCTGCTGGTGGCACCCCAAGATCCTAACAAATGTTTATTTCCTGCATTTTACTTAAGCTCTGATATTTCTTCACCCTGTCTGTCTACCTACAAAAACAGAACCTTTGCAAATGAAGCCATTTTTATGCATTAACAAAAGTGGTTGTTTTATATGAAATCAGCATGTCGTTTGATAATTACAAAAACAAGGATATTCGTGTTTAATCAGTTGATTTAGTTTGATAAGTGCTGCTGTGTTGATGATGGAACTAAGCTGTATCCTGACGTTGCTCCTCGCCAGGCGATGCATCTCAACACGTGTTTTGCGGTGGTTGCGGCTGCAGGTTGGTACGACCCCAAGGTCACCCGCGTCGAACACATCGGCTTTGGCGTTGTGCTGGGGGAGGATAAGTGAGTGTTCTCTTCTCTTAACTTCCTGTCTTGCTCTTCCCTTTCCTTTGCTCTAATGTTCTTCTGCTCTGGCTCTTTCACTCTTGCTCTTATGCGCTTGCATTTCTACTCTTGCTCTTCCTTTTTTTTCTAAAGGGTTCACTCAAGTTCACAAAGTCCCGAAATGTATTACGTATGGTTGGTTTTTGTTCGGTTATATATTGGCCCCCCCCCCATATTGAATGAAACGTGCATTAATGCACATTGATGGTATTATGGATGTAAGAACCAAACAGCATGGTGGGTAATGTAATTGTGACCATGTCATGTCAGATCAGTCATTTAACCAACCATAACACTACTTTTGAACTTTGTGAACTTACGATGCCAACCCAAAGGGCTACCAGGTAGTATCAGTGTTTATGTTGCAAGCTCTAAAAGTGATTAAACTGTTGTATGATATGTCAAAACAAATGTATTTTCTTTTATTCATTTCCTGTGGAAATATTAGTATTGTTCAATCTCTTTTATTGAACAAGTTCTACCAAATATTAGTAAAACAGATTGAACAAGTTCTGCCAAACTGTACTTATTGTACACAAGACAAATGACAAGAATGCGTGAGTGATGACCTCAGACAAACAGCTAGTGGCGACAGTGAGGTCATTTGTGGTTCTATAATTACAACAATGCCCTGGCTGACTATCTCAGTGACAACACACAGGTAGTGGTGACACTAGTCACATGTCACTATTGGTGGTGACGCTAGCCACATGTCACTATTGGTGGTGACACTAGTCACATGTCACTATTGGTGGTGACACTAGTCACATGTCACTATTGGTGGTGACGCTAGTCACATGTCACTATTGGTGGTGACGCTAGCCACATGTCACTATTGGTGGTGACGCTAGCCACATGTCACTATTGGTGGTGACGCTAGTCACATGTCACTATTGGTGGTGACGCTAGTCACATGTCACTATTGGTGGTGACGCTAGTCACATGTCACTATTGGTGGTGACACTAGTCACATGTCACTATTGGTGGTGACGCTAGCCACATGTCACTATTGGTGGTGACACTAGTCACATGTCACTATTGGTGGTGACGCTAGCCACATGTCACTATTGGTGGTGACACTAGTCACATGTCACTATTGGTGGTGACGCTAGCCACATGTCACTATTGGTGGTGACGCTAGCCACATGTCACTATTGGTGGTGACGCTAGCCACATGTCACTATTGGTTGTGACGCTAGCCACATGTCACTGTTGGTGGTGACGCTAGCCACATGTCACTATTGGTGGTGACGCTAGCCACATGTCACTATTGGTGGTGACACTAGTCACATGTCACTGTTGGTGGTGACACTGGTCACATGTCACTATTGGTGGTGATGCTAGCCACATGTCACTATTGGTGGTGACGCTAGCCACATGTCACTATTGGTGGTGATGCTAGCCACATGTCACTATTGGTGGTGATGCTAGCCACATGTCACTATTGGTGGTGACGCTAGCCACATGTCACTATTGGTGGTGACGCTAGCCACATGTCACTGTTGGTGGTGACGCTGGCCACATGTCACTGTGGGACATTGAAGAGTGCCATCCATCAACGAAGCGTCAAGGGTAATAATGCAATCTCATTGATGTTGTCAAGGCCACACCGAGGTAGTGTCAATACCGAGTGTGGGGGGAGTTATAAAACAAAATCCACTTGCTAGTGATAGTGGTGCCATCTTATGACTGAACGTACACTGAGCTGTTATCTGTCGTATCCACCAGGTGGCGCCAGAAACAGCATTACCGTCTGGATGTGTGTGGTCACTACTACTAATTTGTTTCGTCTGTTGTTTCACTTCTGTAGAGGTGGTATCCGAGTCATTTACGTACTGTGCCAGTAATGGGAACTGCACGATAGATATGTGATGTTCCCATCCATAAACAATGTGTATTCTAAAGGAACAGCTGTTGTCAAACAGCAAATGAAATATAGGAATTGCTTTTGTAAAGAAACAGCTTTATACCAGAGGAATACAATAGATACTGATTTGAGCTGACAAATAAGGAATTTGCAAGTGGGACAGATATGGTAGTAAAGTAATGCTTTTTCTTTCGAGTAATATATATAGCACTGATACATTGCAGTTCTAGAGTGTATGTGAGTAGGCCTATGAATTGTCATAGAAATATATAATTATATACACACACACATATATATATAATATATATATATATATATATATATATATATTACAACAAAACAATGCCATAACATTCACTTGAGGTAAAGGTATTGTTATAAAAACAGTTTACATCCTCAGGAAAAGGTAAATTATGGAAATGAATTAATTAAAAAAAACTTTATCTCTGCACCCAAAGTGGTTGGCAGCTAGGTGGTGTACTTGGTATATACAGCTGAAGTTGCCAGCTTTGCATGTTTCAGTATGATAATTTACACAGCATAATTTTATTCTGCCCGCAGAACTGACATATGTATGTTGTGTGTTTCTGGGGGTATTCCACGGGTCCAGGGGACAGATGTGACATATCCACACAGCGTGAGGCATAAGTGGCACACTGAACTAAGCACGGCTGTTGTGACAACTCTGGTGACACTATTAAAGACCACTGATGTGACAGATATGACATATGTGGGACCTTGTACTTAGGACCACTGTTTTGGTAGGTGTTTGACAATGTTTAGGACAGGTATGTGATATGACAAATGCAGTTTGGACCATATTTATGAGACAGCTACTTACTACTTAGGTACACTAACATGAATTGTACTTTATTTAGATCCACTGATGTGACACACATCGTGCTTACGACCACTGACATGACATTTAAATTACTGATATAAACTGATATGACAGATGCTTTAATTAAGGCCACTGATGTGACAGACACTTTAATTAAGGCCACTGATGTGATAGACACCGCAATTAGGGCCACTGATGTGATAGACACCGCAATTAGGGCCACTGATGTGATAGACACCGCAATTAGGGCCACTGATGTGACAGACACTTTAATTAGGGCCAATAATATAACATACATGTAGGGCCATTCATGTGACAGACAGGTCAAATAGAGCCACTGATGTGACAGACATTTTATTTAGGGCTACTGATATGACAGATGCTTTAATTAAGGCCACTGATATGACAGATACTTTAATTAAGGCCACTGATATGACAGATACTTTAATTAAGGCCACTGATATGACAGATACTTTAATTAAGGCCACTGATGTGACAAGATGATTTAATTAGGGCCAATAATATGACAGACACTTAGGGCCACTGATGTGACAGACACTTTAATTAGTGCCACTGATGTGACAGAAACATTAATTAAGGCCACTGATGTGACAGACGCTTTAATTAAGGCCACTGATGTGACAGACATTACACTTATGAACAGTACCACAACAAATGCTGGGAATTTGCCATTTGGTTTGTAAAATGCCATTAATGGCAGTAATAAGAGCTTAATGTGAGTGACAACGACTGCTCAAGTATGAGTCGTGATCCAATATGTCGACACCTGGGCTCTGTGAAGACTGTCACTTGAGGCGTGATTGCCGTAGACAAGATCAAGCGCGTATATCATCTGTTAGATTAATGACACGGCACGGACTCGACTACGCAGTACCACCGTCACAGAACGCGTGTGATGACTCGTAATCACACACTTGCACAGATGTTAGAAAATAAATAAGACTCGATGATCGCTACAGTGTGATAAATTATTCATGCCTTTGATGATGTTTTGCTGTGATGCAATGAAATAGTATCTGCATTACATGTCCTCGTGTTGTGTACTAACTATGCCATAGTGCGTTGCAGTGATCCGGTTTATTTCATGCACATATTGGATAAGCGTATCGTATTCATTTAGGCGTTAATTGTGGTTACATCAAATTAACTACGTCTTAGTCAATGCCAGTAACAATGGATATTTGAATCATTACTGATTCACTGACACTTTGTTTAGGAAAATGCATTTGAACCCAAGAGAAAGACAGGGAAATAGACATAATTCCCTGTGTTGTCAGGAAGTATACTTCACTATGGATCAGGCTTATGAAATGGTTGCATTATACAAAATATCAAAAGATATGAAAATAATTACATTTATTAACGTATCATGTGTTTGAACAAAACATGTTTTTGTCTGCATAGTTAAAGTGAATCATGTCCATGTCCACACATAAACAGACATAAACAAAGACACAAAACAATTAGCTGGATGTTATACAGAATGCTTCAAACATTATTCACTGTTCACTGGGAATACACAGTAATGTAGTAGAACTCAGTAGAGATGTGGACAGGTGGCGCCATGTAATGAGTAACTGGCTGTTGATGAGGATCATGGGCCACAAGCCCCTTGTGGTTGAGAGGAGGGTGGGGCAGAGAGAGAGGGGGAGATGGAGACAGAGGGAGAGAGGGAGAGAGAGAGAGAGAGGGAGAGAGAGCATGGTCTCTGAACATAGTTTGTGACTCTACTAAGGTGACAGTTTGTAATACGAGGTATTTTTATTTTACAGTCCACGAGACTGTTTCATGGGAGCAAAAACATGACATCACTGAGTACACAGTGTTGGTGGGAAACTTGCAAAAGACTGTCGGTGCTGCAACCTAGTGTTGAAAGTTTTCATTATATACAAGATCACTGTTGGAGCAAAATATAGTTGAACCATCATTTGGACGGATAAAAACCATTGTGGACAGGTAGAAATATGGGTGGACGGGTAACAAATGAAGGACAAACAGTCTTTCAAAACCATAGATATTGTCAGTTATGCTTCAAAAGTGAGTGCAAATGGTGTCACATGTGTGTTTGTAGTCCATTTCAGGTCATCAGACACATTTAAACTTAGTGTCCACCAAAACATGTGACTGGCAATAATTTTGTCTTGCACAAAGCCCTGCCAGCGTGCCACCAGATGGAGGCACTGGGCCAGTGCAGGTGGGGGTTCTTCCATCAGACACTGAGAGTCATCAGTGAGTGGCTGTGTGGGGGACAGACCGCAGTTAGTCATTGGCACCGTCATTCAATTAAGACCCGCTGCTGGGTCATGTAACTGCCACTCGCCTTATTACTGCGTGGCGGCATCTCCACGTGCCATCCAATGATTGCTGCATGCCTGGGCTCATGTGTCTGGCATCTAACTCATGGCTTCTCTTAGGGTCTGCTGCCCAAACCATGCCTTCTGTTAGGGTATGTTGTCTGTCCAAACCATGCCTTCTGTTAGGGTCTGATGTCTGTCCAAATCACGGCTTCTGTTAGGGTCTGATGTCTGTCCAAACCATGCCCTCTGTTAGGGTCTGATGTCTGTCTAAATCATGGCTTCTGTTAGGGTCTGACGTCTGTCCAAATCACGGCTTCTGTTAGAGTCTGCTGTCTGTCCAAATCAAGGCTTCTGTTAGGGTCTGCTGTCCATCCAAATCATGGCTTCTGTTAGGGTCTGCTGTCTGTCCAAATCATGGCTTCTGTTAGGGTTTGCTATCTGTCCAAATCATGGCTTCTGTTAGGGTCTGCTGTCTGTCCAAACCATGCCTTCTGTTAGGGTACGCTGTCTGTCCAAATCACAGCTTCTGTTAGGGTCTACTGTCTGCCCAAATCACGGCTTCTGTTAGGGTCTGCTGTCTGTCCAAATCACGGCTTCTGTTAGGGTCTGCTGTCTGTCCAAATCACGGCTTCTGCTAGGGACTGATGTCTGTCCAAATCACGGCTTCTGTTAGGGTCTGCTGTCTGTCCAAATTACGGCTTCTGTTAGGGTCTGATGACTGTCCAAATCACGGCTTCTGTTAGGGTCTGCTGTCTGTCCAAATCACGGCTTCTGTTAGGGTCTGCTGTCTGTCCAAATAACGGCTTCTGTTAGGGTCTGATGTCTGTCCAAATCACGGCTTCTGTTAGGGTCTGATGACTGTCCAAATCACGGCTTCTGTTAGGGTCTGATGTCTGCCCAAATCACGGCTGCTGTTAGGGTCTGATGACTGTCCAAATCACAGCTTCTGTTAGGGTCTGATGACTGTCCAAATCACGGCTTCTGTTAGGGTCTGATGTCTGTCCAAATCACGGCTTCTGTTAGAGTCTGATTTCTGTCCAAATCACGGCTTCTGTTAGGGTCTGCTGACTGTCCAAATCACGGCTTCTGTTAGGGTCTGATGTCTGTCCAAATCACGGCTTCTGTTAGGGTCTGATTTCTGTCCAAATCACGGCTTCTGTTAGGGTCTGCTGTCTGTCCAAATCACGGCTTCTGTTAAGGTCTGCTGTCTGTCCAAATCACGGCTTCTGTTAGGGACTGATGTCTGTCCAAATCACGGCTTCTGTTAGGGTCTCATTTCTGTCCAAATCACAGCTTCTGTTAGGGTCTGCTGACTGTCCAAATCACGGCTTCTGTTAGGGTCTGATGTCTATCCAAATCACGGCTTCTGTTAGGGTCTGATGTCTGTCCAAATCACGGCTTCTGTTAGGGTCTGATGTCTGTCCAAATCACGGCTTCTGTTAGGGTCTGATTTCTGTCCAAATCACGGCTTCTGTTAGGGTCTGAAGTCTGTCCAAATCACAGTTTCTGTTAGGGTCTGATATCTGTCCAAATCACGGCTTCTGTTAGGGTCTGCTGTCTGTCCAAATCACGGCTTCTGTTAGGGTCTGCTGTCTGTCCAAATCATGGCTTCTGTTAGGGTCTGATGACTGTCCAAATCACGGCTTCTGTTAGGGTCTGATGTCTGTCCAAATCACGGCTTCTTTTAGGGTCTGATTTCTGTCCAAATCACAGCTTCTGTTAGGGTCTGATGTCTGTCCAAATCATGCCTTCTGTTAGGGTCTGATGTCTGTCCAAATCACGGCTTCTGTTAAGGTCTGCTGTCTGTCCAAATCATGGTTTCTGTTAGGGTCTGCTGTCTGTCCAAATCACGGCTTCTGTTAAGGTCTGCTGTCTGTCCAAATCACGGCTTCTGTTAGGGTCTGATGTCTGTCCAAATCACAGCTTCTGTTAAGGTCTGCTGTCTGTCCAAATCACGGCTTCTGTTAGGGTCTGCTGTCTGTCCAAATCACGGCTTCTGTTAGGGTCTGCTGTCTGTCCAAATCACGGCTTCTGTTAGGGTCTGCTGTCTGTTCAAATCAAGGCTTCTGTTAAGGTCTGATGTCTGTCCAAATCATGGTTTCTGTTAGGGTCTGATGTCTGTCCAAATCACGGCTTCTGTTAAGGTCTGCTGTCTGTCCAAATCACAGCTTCTGTTAAGGTCTGCTGTCTGTCCAAATCAAGGCTTCTGTTAGGGTCTGATGTCTGTCCAAATCACAGCTTCTGTTAGGGTCTGATGTCTGTCCAAATCATGGCTTCTGTTAGGGTCTGCTGTCTGTCTAAATCATGGTTTCTGTTAGGGTCTGATGTCTGTCCAAATCATGGCTTCTGTTAGGGTCTGCTGTCTGTCTAAATCATGGTTTCTGTTAGGGTCTGATGTTTGTCCAAATCACGGCTTCTGTCAAGGTCTGCTGTCTGTCCAAATCATGCCTTCTGTTAAGGATTTTATTATGGTCTGTCATCCAAATCCCGTGTTTTATTAGGGTCTGATGTTCAGGCCACGGTATTGTTAGGGTCTGTTGTCGAAATCAGGGTTTATATGAAGATTTGATAGAGTATACTATTAGGAAGTGGGGAAGTCACGGTTTCTATCAGGGTCTACTACTGCAGAAGTCAATGTTTCTATCAGGGATTCAGGGTCTATTAGACTACTATTGCACAATTCAAGAGCTGAGGCTGTTTTATACTGGGGTCACAAACTGTATCCCGTTTTTGAAGACAGCTGGTGGGTAATTCTGTTTTGAAATGGTCCACTCAAAACACACGCCTAAGTGGGTTAATACTTTCCTAGTTCTTGTAATGTGCGGTGGTCAGACATTATGACAACAGGTGGCAGACACGAGGCTTTGTAGACACACTGCGTAGACAAACACGATGTATATCATATCTGCTGAACATTTCCTCCTGCAGTCATTACAAGCATCTGAATGTCAAACGCTGATGTCTGATCACAAGTCACAATCGCCCTTTTTATGTCACTATGCCATAACGTTGAAATAAAACAAGAATATTGGTTTATTGTTGATTTAATGCAAATCCGACTCGCGTGCACAATGCGCCACATGCTGTTTGAGAGTCACTGAGGTTGGCCGGACGATAAACGTTTACCATAAAACTTAACGTCACTTTGACAGTATCACGGCATGCCGTCATGAAATGAAAATTAAATGTTAATGGTGATTTTTACTCTCTACTTAATGATGTGTTCAATAAAACATGTCTGTAATGAGAGACGGAATGTGGTGTGGACGATTGTAACGGATTGTTAGAGCAACAATGTAAACATATGTTTTCTCAATTTCTAGCATCATAAACGAAGTCACCTATTATGTAAATGTGTGTGTTGGAACATTATTACTCGGTTAACCAGTGTAGTAACTAATAAAGATTTAACTACTTGCCATTACAGGTAAAAATTGTTTTGCAGTTAAAATTTATGTATATAAAATATTGAATACTTTATAATAAAAATAACTAAATTGTCACTGAAAGAAAAAATGTACATTTGTGTTCAAAAGCCCAACAATTGTTCAGACATAATTAAATTGCCAAATTATTAATTAATGTGTGTCAGTTTTAAAACATATTCACATTGCTAGCTAACAATTTATCATAACTATATCTTCATTTATCATCAATGAAAATGTAGACTCCAGTCTAATTTGTTCTTTAAAAATGGAAGGATGCATATCTAGATATTGTCATAACATTTTATTATTTGGTATCTAAAAATAATATGCTGTTCAAATAAGTACACATACATCATTGTATATCATTATAATAATTCTAGTTTTGCTTCATATACAAATATTCATAATTTGAAGCTATTGAACATATCCACACAACCACATGCCAACAACAAGGATGTCAAAAGTTTAAACAGACCGACTTTAGTTAGCAGACTGCATAACATAGCAAAGCTTTTATAAATGGTCTATGTATGTGTCATTACAGTGTATATAAGTATATATATATATATAAACCTGTGTGTGTATATATATATATGTATATATATACGTATATATATATGTCCCGTATGACCCTTCATGTGCTATGACTTTGTCTCACGAGATGTTATATATATATATATATATATATATATATATATATATATATATATATATATGTGGGTATATATGCATATATAAATTAATTTCCCCATGTAATTGATAACGAGACAGACATCGTGGGTGTAGCAGCAACAGGCTGCACAGATTTATTCTCACTGTTCTATAGGAAAACGCATAAGGGAAAACATTACTAAACGATTCATCAAGCTGGTTTTGAGATATGGAAACTCTTCTCATTTGTCAGGCCTCACCTTTTTATTCCCTACATTCATCGATGTCAAAGTTGGCAATAAAAACGGAAGTCAGATGAGTACGAATCTTCGACTGCGATTTTTCATGCAAGTTTTTCTCGCACTTCTTTGTGAGTCTGGTTAGAAGCTGAATGGGAGACTGCAACGTTATGATTTATGGCCATGTTTATGCGCACATTTGGGCTGAAATTGGATTACGTGGAATGACAATTTTGTCTGAAAACCTGCATGCATAAAAGGCCACGAAAAGTTACAAAAACATAGCCATGGTGTCCAGTTATAGACCACCGGAAGTAATCACAATTCTTACTCACTGATTTTTATTGTATCTTGTAGTTTTATGCCGGTGATAAAAATCAGTATTCGAGCCATACAAAAGTTTAGTACTTGTTAATAACCATTATAAAGTCACAACTTAGTATAATTATAATGTTACAAAGCATATAATTTTATAAGCATGAAAACAGCAGTTAAGTTAATTGTAACTTTAAGCTTAGTGCGATACTTGAAAATAGTGGTCTGAATGGTTTTGTGATGTATTCCTCTCCCTAATCTACCCTTTTGGTCCCACTGCTTAGCAGCATTTGGTTAACTGCTGACAGTATTTATTTTAACTGCTGACAGTATTTAGTTTAACTGCTGACAGTATTTATTTTACCTGCTAACAGTATTTATTTTATTTTAACTGTTGACAGTATTGATTTTAACTGGTGACAGTATTTATTTTATTTTAACTGTTGACAGTATTTATGTTAACGGCTGACAGTATTTATTTTAACTGCAGACAGTATTTATTTTAACTGCTGACAGTATTTATTTTAACTGCTGACAGTATTTATTGTAACTGCAGACAGTATTTATTTTAACTGCTGACAGTATTTATTTTAACTGCTGACAGTATTTATTTTAACTGCTGACAGTATTTATTTTAACTGCTGACAGTACTTACATTTTTAACTGTTTGAAAAGTAATTCACAGTCTGCTCCGTCACTAATGACAACCAGGATCAAGGCCTTCTGTGGTGTCTCATGTCATGCCCCTGGCTGTCAACAGGGCTTTGTAGTGTCAACGGGGAGAGGTTATATTTCATGAAATATAACAACTAACAAGTGTCCAATTACATCATGTACTTAGGGACAAAGAACAAATTTTTTGCAGGTGTCGAAAATATAAAATATATATAAATAATAAATTTGCTAGATTTTAAGGTGTTTGGAAACACAGAGGGCCCAAATACTGTGATGTTTGTTATGGAAGCTGTTTATGTTGTATTGTGGGTACAGTTAGGTGGTCTTATGACGTCTAATTCAACTATTAGGCTAGAAAGTACAGGCAGGACTTTTTTCATGATGTCATCGTGTAACTTTATGTCCTACACTGCATGGAGATGTCACTTGTCAAAAATGCATCGTCGGTTTGTTGTTTGTGGTGAGGACAATTCACACGTCATGTCACGTCTTGTGTGACGTTTAGCAGGTGATTGGTCACACGTTATGGCTTCATTGACGTCAAATCCCAGGCGTGTCGTGAATGTCGTGGCTCTGTTGTGACATATGTAATTATGTATCTCTAAAGTTGTCAGCGAAGCAAATTTACATCTGGACCAAGCCACGAATTGTGATTTATTATTTTTTTTAATTTATATCTCATTCTGAAGCTACAAAGTCTAATCCTTTTATCTTAAAGTCATATTACATTATTTGTTTATTCTTAGTAAGTGAAGGAGATATATCCGATGATTTATCTACGATTTCTAATTTATTAAATTGTGTGATTAATATCTTAACAGAGTAAGTCTGAACTTAGTAAGTTGGATAATTGTTATCTTACACTAATGTCACATAATATAAATTGTATTGCTATATTTTCACTGCCTAGAAATATTTTCTGTTTTAAAAGTTATCATTTTGTTTGAATGATTAAAGACATGTTTAAACAAAAAGGTTGATATTGATAAACAGTTGTATTAATAGTCAATACAGAATAAAAAATCATATGTGCCTTAATTTCTTTTCTCGATATTACATGTACACAATTGTGTAGTGTGTGCCCCGGTAACTGCAGCCAGTCGTATGGTTAATACTAAATGTCTCCACAGTGATACATATTATATTCTTGATTGGCCTTTTGTATGTTTCGGTTAATAAGGCTGGTGTCTATTGTGGCGTGTTTCTAGTACTGTAACAGTGTCTGTCTGTATTCATGTCCAAGTCTGTTCAAGACAAGCACACAACTGGCCATGGCAGGATCAACTTCACATGTAGCCATTGTGATGACTGATGAGAGTAGCCTGAACCCACGCAACAAGATGAATGTATTTGTTTGACAGCAGTGAACACTGCAGTAAGATACTGGCTGATGTGGTCTAGCTGTGTCCAACTAGTCACACATTGACAGCTTCTGTTTTGGTTGTTTACACACCAACGTGTGATTGGTTAGCTTGGTTAGCAAAGGGTTCCTGAATAACTTTAAAGGAAAGTAAATAAATAATAATGGATAGTTTTTCTATACAAATAAAAATAGAAAGTAAACTACTGTTGTCACATGCATTTTATATATCTACTTGGTCACTTAGTAGTTGTTTTATATACAGAAAATAACCAGTTCTGGGATGATTGTAAACTATAGCAGATGATGAAACATTCCATCAAGCTGCATCATTTGTGTCAGCTTCCACATTTTGCGTTAGCTCAAACAGAACTGAAACTTTATTCAGGTGACAATGCAGTTTATTGGCAGTGGTTTAGCATCAGCAGTCCTCTTCAAGTTCAAGTTCGGCTGTGGATATCGATGTCAGTGATTTTGTATGTTACATTTACAAGAACGCTGTCATTATGTACGATGCATGTAAGATGTAATAATAATAATTACAATATAACTGGCTAAACAAAACACACAAAAGCACACTTGCAGACACGGACCCAGAAATGTTGTGGTCGTTTGTAATTTCATAAAGTCCACGCTACATCATCATCTTTTATACTGGTTCAACCTCCATCACTGTGGGGCAGAACTGACCAGTTTGGGTGATCAAAAATATCTTCAGCCATTAATGGCTAGATTCAACTAACATGACCTGGTTGCCAGTACTTCGCTAAACACACCACCTGGTGGGAGTATCTGCACAAGGAGCAATGTGCATTAGTACCTGTTCCAGTCCCTAGGTGTGCCACTGTAATCTGTTAGGATATAATAAACACTCGTATAATGTTGTATTGGGGACTAGGTGAAGCTATGCGAACATGAAAATATGTGTGCACATAAATCTGACCTACCGTCACAAATTGTCAGTAAGTCACATGTGACTACTTTGAACATGAGCAGAGAATAGTTGCGTAGGTTGTGTTCCATTAATTGTGTGATTTTGACAACAAATTACACCTGATGATCTCATCTTTCAGTGTTAAGTTTATTTGTCTTGACAAATGAGCCAAGACAAATAAAATACCTGTGTTTATGAACACGTACGTTACCATATGATATGAGCATAAATGACCTTGTTTCTCACAATGTGCTTTTTAATGTTTCCTTCCATTTTTAAATAAACCAAAAACCACCAGAGATATTGTAACAAATGAGGTATTGTTTTAACGATCATTGTCTGTGAAATCTGAAAATTTACAAAACTCCATTAAAATAATGTTGAGACTTAATACCCCCTTTGCTATGAACATGACGTGAGTTCTTGGCTGTAAAATACATGTTTACTCCAATCTATAAATGCTTTCTTCACACATACTTTACACACATGTAAACTGTCAAAATGTCTCTTGATTCTTGGAATGTTCATTAGCACATTTACTCCTCTGTTGAGAACAGTAACATACATGTATGTACACTGTGTGTGTGTGTGTGTGTGTGTGTGTGTGTGTGTGTGTGTGTGTGTGTGTGTGTGTGTCTGTGTCTGTGTCTGTGTCTGTGTGTGTGTGTGTGTGTGTGTGTGTGTGTGTGTGTGTGTGTGTGTGTATTATATATATGTATACACACACATTATGTTAAATCTGTATCATTCTAGCAACAAGTGGAAATGAAACTAATGCAGACAAAGTCGTCAAAGATAATAGTGACAGTATCATCTACATACCATGTCATCTTGTGTCATATTTCTTGAGCTGGTGTCTCACATACTGCTACTGGCATTGGTATCTACAGACACTAGTGACATTGGTGACACTGGTGAGTGGTGACATTAGTGATATTGGTGACATGCATGCAGGCATACACTAGTTTTCAAGTTGCAGCTGATTCCTGCTGAGATAGTGACATATTGAGAGATGCCATGGAGACGTTGACAGTTTAGCAGTAGAACACTCTTGATTGACACAGACCAGCCTACCATCCTACCATGTTGACACTCTCACTTTGGAACAAACTGTGGGACCAGGTTGATTACTTGGCTGTGGTACACAACTACACATTGGTCAACGTGTACCATGTTGACACTCTTGTTGTGACACTGCCTACTAACATACTATGTTGACACTGTTTTTATGATTGTGACACTTGCTGTCGTTGTTGGTGACACTGTCTACTGACTGACGGTAGAGATCTACATACACATACATTGGTGACACAGTCTACTGGCTGACAGTGATGACACTTTGGTGTCGGTACTTGGTGTCAGAGTGTCCACAGCAGCTGTGTGTCGCCGCGGCATTGCCAAGGTGACAGTAGCAGACACAGTGCCACTGTGACACCTGCTGCCACAGCTGTGTCACCGCATTCCGCAGTCCGCGGTTGATCCACACAAACAGCAGTGGTTGTAGCGGCACCTGGATGACACAGACGACTGCTGTCAAGTGACACGTGCCACTAGTGACATGCATGCCCAACAATCCAACAAGCGTCTGCGTGATGACGTATGGGAACACGCACGCATTCACAGCGAGTGTCACCAGGAGAAGTCTGTGGGCCTTGGCCCGGCCCGGACTGGGCCGTTGACTTGGGCCGGTTACGCTGTGATTCCCGTTGCCTGCGATAAGGCTCTCCTTGCCGCTACGTATCTTGCCACCGCTACCAGCAGTGAGAATGTCCTTGCCGCTACCTTCAGTCGCATTGTCCTTGCTACTGCATGCTATATTACTGTCCTTGCTGGTGCCTGCAGTGACACTGTCCTTGTTGTCACTTGTAGTGACATTGTCCTTGCTGCTGCTGCCAGCAACATTTAGTTTGTTGTTACCTGCTGTGTCGTTGTCCTTGCCGCTACAAGCAGCAAAGTTGACCTTGCAGCTGCCTGTAGTTGCACCGTCCGTGCTGCGGTCTTCAGCGAAGTTAACCTTGTTGCTCTCTGTAGTGGCTCTGTCTTTGTCACAAGTTGAACTTGTAGTAATGTTGTCTTTGCCCCTACTTTTACCAACACTGTCCTTGCCACTACCTGCAGCAAATGTGACCTTATTGCTACTTACTGTGACATTGTTCTTGCCGCTACTCACTGTGACATTGTCCTTGCTGCTACTCACTGTGACATTGTCCTTGCCGCTACTATCTGTGACACTGTCCTTGCCGCTACTCACAGTGGCTTTGTCCTTACTGCTACTCACTGTGACATCGTCCTTGCCGCTACCTGCAGCAGTAGCGTCCTCTGAGCTGTTGACAGTGATCGCGGGAACATGGAGAACCTTCGATGGTTCATTGTCTTTCTTTGTAAGCGTTGATCGCTCGGACTTTCGTTGTGGTGCAGAGATGGCTTGTAATGGCGTGTTGGCGTTGAGGCCAAAGTTCTGGAGTGGGGCCTTTGATCCTTGTGAGACCAGACTGGACGATGCATGGATTTTTGGGTTTTCAAGCTGGTTCTGTAGGGCCTGGATGTCCACTGACCATTTGCGCACATATTGGTAATTAGACCCTTTTGCCGCGCCCATGTCCAAGGAGTTGCGTGGCCCCCCGAATGGACTGCCCTGTAGTCCAATGTTGGCCACCGTGTGGCGCCGCCCGCCAGTCGACTTCTTTTGCATGCGGAGCCTCATTTTCATGTCGAACAAATCGTCGTCCTCATCGCTACTGGCATTGGCAGCAACCTCGTGTACGTCAACGGTTTTGTTTCCCGATGCATCAAGGAGAACAACAGGTGGCGCCACTCCACTGTCACTCGTGTCTCGGTCCATCTGCGATGACAGAAGGTGACCCTCGACGTCGCGCTCGTCCGCCGCGTCACTACCATTGACACACTGCTCGTTGTTGTAGCAGTATTTCTTGGGTTTGCTGCAAGACGTGTGTCGTTGTCGCTGGACGACGGCTGATAACAGCAACACCAGCACGATGACACCGCTGATGACCGACAGCACTGACGTGGAGATGGACGTGAACGAGTGTGTGGTCAGTTGTCGCCATGACAACGAGTGTCGACATGTCTGGTCATCAGACAAGTAGCTGTAGTCGGCAATGACACATGTGGCCGCGAGTAGCCCGCCGGACCACGCCGCGATCACACCCCCGATCACAAACTGCTTCCTCGACGCATCCACGAACGACCTAGAGGAAGGACTTGACCAGCGACACAGCTCATAGACGACAAGGAACGGGGTGCCGATGATGACGACAATGAAACACATGTGGAACAGCATCCGGTTGACCAGGCACATGGCCAGCGGGAATTCTCGTCCCACGTAATTGACAACAATTTGTGTCATATAACTCGGCAGCCACATACTTCCCAGGACGATGTTTGCGATGACGATACTGTAGTGTAGGCCGTACTTCCAATGCCTCGACTTCTGTTGCCAGCAGGTGGCCGCCATCAACACGAGGTTGCCAAACAACCCCAAGAGGGCAGCACCGAGCAGCATGGCACATAAAACAAGCATGTACGTTGGGATGTAGTCATCGGGGGATGGGGACACCGTTGTCATGTTGTGTGCCACTGACCTGTTAGACATGGACACATAGGGTTGTGCCATTGTGGTCAGCTCTCTCTGTCTCATTGGTCTGTGTACCCTCACGGCCACCCACCCTCCTAACACTTCCTCCGTCTTCACCTGTCTTTGGCCAGCCCCGGGGACTTGTAGCGGGTCACACCACTGCTTGGTTGTACTCCATGAGGACAAGTGTGATTACAACACACTCGTGACAGCGACTTATATCCTTGTGTCAGAAATTGTTTATGTCGATGTCACATGCGGTAGTGTCACTGGCCGAGCGTGTCGTGTGCAGTCACAGTCACGTCAGACGCGCCATTGTCACGGATTACGTGTGAGCTGGCTGTCAAACTGGAGATTTATTCCTCACTTAAAACGTCGCCTCCAGTGCCGTGTCTGTCGTGTCACTTTGTGGCACTACGTCGCATGTGCGGGAGAAAATCCGCGTGCCAATCAGCGTTGTAAGGAGTCCCCAGGCGCCACTGGCTCGACACTGTGCCACGGGGCCCAGCGTTGTCACACTAACAGGCATTCACTTTCCGTCAACTAGCCATCGTAAATGTCACCTCCAAGGCGGTGCAAATTATGGTGTATCGGCTAACACATCGGTGTGATCCTGACGCATGCGTTATCACTTCACGGCACTTGAGTTGTCACCGCCGGCACCGGCATGTGGGTGCTCCGGCGGATCGGTTGACGTTTTTTCTCACCTCTGCATGATGTAGTGCAACTGTGTTGGTCTTGAGAGGAACCTGTGCCTCGACACTGCCACACGTGGGAGATCCTAGCTGCCTGTTAACACCACCATTGCATCAGCATCCATCCGTGTGATTTCTGACGGCTTCATCGTGTGGGCAATCGTTGCGTGTTGTCCACGGTGCACGCGTGGTAATAGTGATTCGCTCGGTGCCACTGTACGCACTGGGGCACTTAGGCAGCATGCGTGTGCTCTTAAAGTCATATGCATCATCGCCGAGCGATTCTTCCATGCTGATGCCTAACGCCGCACACATCAGTTTATTGATTCGTGTACGACGGTGGCGGCGGTGGTGGGGGGGGGGAACGCGTAGACGCCAGTTGGTGCGACTCCCACATCACATATGTAATCAGTTGACAGTGAGCAGGCATGGTCAGTCATGATTACACTTTGATTACATCAGGCTTCCAGGGCGGCTGTCACTCACATCAAATATCTTTTTTTGTGGCCTGTTCCGGCTCAGTGCACGCCGCGGAGTGTCCCCTGCTTCCTCGCTTGTTCATTTACGCTGTCTCCTGATTGGCCCTGCTAAAAAACTACATGTCATTGTGGCTGTCTTTGGTTTTTCCTGATTTGTTTTTGCGTAGCTGGGTATCTCTGACAGACAGCCACGTGCCTGTCGTGACAGCCACAATGGATTGAACACGGCGCAGAATTGGTATTATTAAAACCTGCACAACGTCGTCAATCGAGCACCAACCCACACTGAGAAGATGTGTGTGGGCGTGGGCTGGGGCTGGTCTGTGAGGAGAAGAAATAATGCATAGTATTAGATTGAGATTAATCAGTAATAACGAATATGTAATAAACGACTAAGGCAGGGAGGACAATAGGGAGGAAGGGAAGGGAGGGGGAGGAATAAGGAGGGAAAGAGGAAAGGGAGGCACACAAATGAGGCTGAAGGATGTATCATGGGACACTCAAGCTGTGGTATTGTCCTGCCATACTTTTGAATATGTCCCTCCATCCCAAATGCAGCCATATTGTAAGTACGACATGGATTTGTTTAAAAATATTTTATCGTATGCAAATTTTGATACAAATATGTTTTGTAACAGGAGAATTGAAACTAGACAACTTCAAAGGCTCCACAATAAGTCTCAATAACGTATGTTTACATTGTTATTGTCTTGTTTACAATTTAGCAATCCTATGGACATCTTACTTAATTTTCAAACATTATATCAGCCTTATCGTAAATGCACTTTTTGACCAGAATATATTTGACACATTTAGTAAATATTACAGGTATATCAAGAACAGTATAATAAAACAGAAAGCATCAGTTTAAATCATGTTAAATGTTGTTAAATCTATCACTCAGTCCCATGTAGCGAGCGGTAAGTGGAAATGCTAAACAAATGAAAAATCTGCGTAATGTTGCGGTTTGTTAACAATGGGTTCGTTAAACTCAAAAAAGCTCAGGTCAGTGACCTGCTGGAGTTATTCATAGTCAGACCGGATGTTTCTGACATGACAAATGGTTTAGTTGTGGCGCATGTTACCAATCTGACTAAATTGTGATATATTTAACAGCATCAGTGCTGGCTCCACTCACAATCCTGACATATCTGTCACACGTATCTGTGGCTGTGACAGGTTTCAGTTATAATGTAACTGCATGTAGCCGCAAGATAGGTATTTCATATTTAAAAACAAAATTGTTTTTTGAAGAACACATTGTCATTGTTTGTTTTAAATTACATCTGTCTGTTCTACATCCATAGTAACAAAATAGATGTATTGAAGATATACCTCCTGTCATTTTATTTCTAATAAGTGTATTAAGAAATAGCATTTCTACTTTCAGTGTTGTGTCCGTGAGATGTCCTGATGTTATTAAATAAGATATTCAGGTTGTAACAAATGTTTTATTGTTAGTATTACAGATGCCAGTTAGGTCTGCTACAAAGCCCTGTGGGGTCGACACACGTTCACAGTTTACCGCATTTAAGACACAATCCTGTGAACTTCCTGTTAATAATTATCACCTCAGGATGAACCTTGGAGACAGACCAGATAACCTTCCACACATTTGTCTTGCAACTGTGTGACACAGACAGCAAAAGTGGATCCTAGTCTGTCTACCAAAGTACTGATTTGTTGTTAATTATATCATGTTGACGTGTTAAGTATGATGGATTGGCCGTACCTAATGAGCTTACAACTGGGTCTGTGGCAGGGAATGTGTCGAGAGTCTGTCTGTCTGTCTCTCTAAGATGAAGCTGTGTTTACAATTTGGAACATGCCGAACAAAACAAGACATCAGATCTGAACCAGTTGAGTGTATCTTTACTGTAATGTTATACTGGACGACACAATGTGAATGTCATTGTATTTATTAACAATCTATTCTAGGTTGTTCAATAATCAAACTGACATCTACAGAAGAGATTTGCGAATTACAGAAACGATGATTTGGTGGAATCGGAGGTATTGGCATGCACGTAGGATTCATTCCGCATAACCGAATCAAACTGCCCTGGTCCAGAGTGATTCTGTTACCGATTTGCCTGTATTCAATTGCACGATCAGCCATGCAACAAACATATCAGTTGCCTTTTCTCCGTCTCGACAACCAATTGCATTTACAGAGATACGCATTAATGTGGAGCTACATGGCCACTCGCTGCTGTTGTAACTTGGACATGTGAATACAAATGGAAGAGGATGTGAAGGACACTAAAACCTGGCATTGTTTGTGCCAACTTACAGCTACTGGGCTTTGTAGCAGACCTAACTGGCATCTGTAATACTAACAATAAAACATTTTTTACAACCTGAATATCTCATTTAATAACACGAGGACATCTCACAGACACAACACTGAAAGTGCAAATGCCATTTCTTAACAGACTTATTAGAAATAAAATGACAGGAGGTATATCTTCAATACATCTATTTTGTTACTACGGATATAGAACAGACAGATGTAATTTAAAACAGACAATGACAATATATAGTGAGGGGTCAGCCCTTCACCTTGGTCTGGACATGACTGTCTGAGACCTCATCTCTCAGGCTGCTAGACAAAGTTGAGGATAGGTAATGGGGACCAGTCATTATTTTACTTCCATGTTCGTGTAGATGACTAATGTGCAATTGATTTTTATTTTTTCAGATGGCACGCATTTTAGGTGATTTCTAGCACTCTGGCTTTAGTTTATTAATTACTAACAGGGGAAAAGTAATTTTTGCTAGAAATTTTGTAAGAATTAACTTAGTTTTGAGCATAGCTTTTGAAACGTATGTTTCGACCCACCAGTCATAGGTCCTGGTCACGTACTGCTTGATGCCATTTCAAAGTTTGAGAAATTATATTCTCCATATTACTTTAGTTGATTTGTTCAGCTGTGTATGAGTACCTGGACGAAGATACTATTGGATGGTTGTGTATGAATAGTTGTGCACAGTTATCGTAATATGGCTGAATGCTTTCCAGAATTGAGAAAGTTGAGATGGTGTCTGAGTGAAGATATCCAGCGGGGGGGGGGGGGGGTGTAGGTGATTGTGGTCAGTCCTCAGTGGGGAGTGTAGGTGATTGTGGTCAGTCCTCATTGGGGAATGTAGGTGATTGTGGCCAGTCCTCATTGGGGAGTGTAGGTGAATGTGGTCAGTCTCAGTGGGGAGTGTAGGTGATTGTGGTCAGTCCTCATTGGGGAGTGTAGGTGATTGTGGCCAGTCCTCATTGGGGAGTGTAGGTGAATGTGGTCAGTCTCAGTGGGGAGTGTAGGTGATTGTGGTCAGTCTCAGTGGGGAGTGTAGGTGATTGTGGTCAGTCCTCATTGGGGAGTGTAGGTGAATGTGGTCAGTCTCAGTGGGGAGTGTAGGTGATTGTGGTCAGTCCTCAGAAGGGAGTGTAGGTGATTGTGGTCAGTCCTCAGTGGGGAGTGTAGGTGAATGTGGTCAGTCTCAGTGGGGAGTGTAGGTGATTGTGGTCAGTCTCAGTGGGGAGTGTAGGTGATTGTGGTCAGTCCTCAGTGGGGAGTGTAGGTGATTGTGGTCAGTCTCAGTGGGGAGTGTAGGTGATTGTGGTCAGTCCTCAGTGGGGAGTGTAGGTGATTGTGGTCAGTCTCAGTGGGGAGTGTAGGTGATTGTGGTCAGTCGTAAGGAATCACCTGACTGCTGTTAAACAATGTTTCTGGTGGGTGACCAGTGCTGTAGTGTAGCTGCTGTCCTGACATCTCAGTCTTCCTCTTTCTCTGTCCCTGCCAGTCCAGTAGTGTAGTAGTTCACTCAGTGCCTTCCATTGTCTCACCACTTCCATGCTGTGTTTAATACATAATAATTAAACTCTTCTGAACTAACTCTGTCAACATTTCCGTTCAAATGTCAATACAGCAACTAACTGATTTTGTGATCCGGGATTCTGCCAGTCGTCTATAACAACATCAGATCATTTGTCAGGTGGTTGCTGCCTTTGTCATATTGACAAATTGCTGCATATATTGATATGTACAAGTGTAGATGGCGCGGTGCCGGGGGCAGTGGCATACTCATATCCACACATCATCATCTTGATTACATTCACATGTGACCACATCCACACATCCACACACAGTGTGTCCAGTGTACAGGCAGTTTGTGTTTTCTTACCACTGGCAAGGCCCGCACAAGCTACTCCAATACGAAGCATTTCTAAAAAATATCTTGATTAGCTTGCAAATATTTGAACATTTCAAAGTACTTATATTTATAAATAATTAATTATTAGTTTTATGTATTTAACACTATTTTAATTAATTATTTATGGTCTACAGTTTGGGATAATCAGTTTTTTTAGTTTCATCTAATTCTGAGTAGTTGATTAATTGTTTTTTTTAAATTGCTCAGTTGATTAGCCACTATAGGAATTAATGTTATTATTAATGTTAGGTGCTTGTGTCAATTGTAAGACACGATGGTTCTGTTGCCTGCAGTTGTATCGATTAATTAAATATTTTAATTAACAAAACAAGTATTCTTTTATTGCAGCAACTATGATTATTACTTACAACACATTGCCACGCTACAAACATTGCCAAGTGTGCGTCATGAGTGGACTGATGACGACTGGTGATGACCCAGTTGTAATGTACCTGGTACAGTAGTGATGAATTGGCACATTAACACCACTAGTAAATAACAACTGGCCCTTTGTTTGCTGGGAGTAAACAGGTGCACACAGCTATTACACTGAATCAATCAGGCAGTGAACATAAGTCCCCTTTATTTACAATCAACGAAGTGTCGGTGCTTGTTTGCGATGATGACGACATGAAATGTTGTAAACAATTTATATGGTTTTGCTACGTAATGCAAGAATGAGTTTTTGCAAGCAGTCACGTTCTGTGTGTAGTTTTTTATTGTGTACACTGTACAAGCAAAAGCTGTTTGATACTGTCTATTGTTTTGTTAAAAACAAATATGTGTATCGGTGTGCATATACATACATGTGCATGCATGCGTGCATGTATGCATGCATTTGTGTGTGTGTTCGTGTATGTGTATGGAGATAAGTAGTAATATGCCTGCTGTTATTTACCAAGCTGTTCATAACATCTTTTCAAAACATCAGTGTTTGATTAAATTATAATTTTCAGGTCTCAGTGTTTGATTAAATTATAATTTTCAAGTCTCAAAATAGTCCAGTATCACAACAAACATGTAGGATAAAACAAATGTGGTACTCTGTCCAGCAAACACAGTGAAACTGATGTTCAATTATTGATAGTATAAAGTCTTCTGCAGATTAGATACCTATCTGTTATTGCCTGCAGGGTGTATTGATTTATGTTATTTACTTCTTTATTAACATATATTTGCATTGTATTGCCCTTTTTGATATTTAACAAGCCATGCTGTGATTGCCTGAAAGGAAGTGTTTAAAGGAAGGTATTTTACCTATCTATTCTGGTATGTGGACAATATATCATTGTTTCCATAAAGAAAACCATATACACAAAGAAATGCAAAGTGTAGACTACTGAGAATTGATCTACCTTTTTTGACAAATCTTTGCCCACGCTATCATAAAATACAGTGGTTATATCATATTCACGATTGTGAAGTAAAATGACTTGTCAGGTTAAGAATATTTCCCAGAGAAATGCAACTTTGAAGAACAACTTGAAAGTTGGTGGAAACTTAAAGGACAAAAAAAGACTATGGTTTCGCGTTATACACTACACAATAGAGTTTATACAAAGTAACAATTTCCACATATACTCAATTTTTTAACGTCAGCAGTTTACTCAGAATGTGACTTTAAAGTCTAAAATTCTAACGAAATCCACGATGGTCTAGACGCCGCCATAGGTGAAGGGTTAACTTGGCTTGGCCATTCAGCGCGCGGCATTCTATGTCTCTGCTGAAGCCGGTCAGCTTCCTGCGACGTTGTTAAGGGTCAACAACTTTGAGTCTTCGACAGTTCGTTCAATTGGCGTGACATCTAGCAGCTGCTTATAGACATATATCTAAATATGTGGTTAAATCTATGGTAAACTTTAGTAATTATGCCTTACTGTTAGGCAATAATAGTTGAAACAACCGGTAGTATAGATATATTAAAGGAAAAAAAAGTTAACTGTTTCGTGGCATACACCTAATAGAGTTAATATAAAGTAACAATTTGCGGGCGTACTGTTTGGAGTCCAAGTACAGTTCACTTTGCTCGGTCCATTTTGAGGAGAAATGCTTTGAAGTAGACATGTATCATCAGTTGATGGTATGATTTCAGCGATAACAATAATAGACAACTTTATATTTACCGTTATCAGCATGTTACGCGCGTTGCCGAGTTGCAGCCATTTCATGACAATAGCCAAACCCCATGCAGGGAATCTACGTGAAGAGCGCCTCGATCACCGTCGTGACGTCATTCTTCGTCTAAGATGGGGTAGCGCATAGTATTTAGATGGCTGGGTGTTAAAAAAAATGTTTCTGGTAAACCGCTGGCGTTAAAAAATTGAGTATATGTGGAAATTGTTACTTTATATTAACTCTATTAGGTGTATGCCACGAAACAGTTAACTTTTTTTGTCCTTTAATATATCTATAGCACATGGACAACTTAATTTGCAAAAAAAATTATGGATAAGGTTAAAGGTTTCTGTGACTTAATTAAATACATGAAAATGAGATGAGATTTGAAATAATAGATGTTATAAATGATCAATGGTTGTGGCAGCATAGAAAGAAATTGTATCCTTGAAACAGAGAACATGTTTTTGCTAGTAAATCATTTGTATTCTGATACATAGAGAACTTGACACAGAATATGACACATTCACCCAGGCTTGCAGGTGATTTGATATTACAACGAGTGCATGTCGCTGTGACAGTTGATACTCGTAGTTGCCACTATGCTGTCACCGTAAATTAATAAGTACGACAAATCTGATAGAAATTGACAAAAAGGTCACTTGTTTATGTCGTTTCAGATATTTGCATTGTGAAAGATTTTAGTGCAGCTGATGAAACTGGTCGGCCAAGGAGATTTGAGAGCTTAGTTGTCAGGTTGATAAACTGTCAACTATATTTAACAGTATATTTTGGTTATAACAGAAGGATTTCTGTGTTAATTATTCTAGTGGGATTATCAGTTAGGTATGGCTGAGCTTATCAGGTAGATGTGATTGAGATTGTCTGGTAGGTATGGCTGAGATTGCGAGATTTATAGTTATTACTGAGATTGGCTGTTTGATATGGCTCGAATGGCTGGTTTATGCTGAAAGGTAACCAGATAGATATGACTGAAATTGTTGGATAGATATGACTGGGATTACAAGGTAGATATGACTGACATTGGCAGGTAGATTTGACTGAGACTACTAGGTAGATATGACTGACATTGGCAGGTAGATATAACTGACATTGGTAGGTAGATATGACCCCGAGATTACAAGGTAGATATGACTGATATTGACAGGTAGATATATGACTGAGACTATAAGTTAGATATGACTGAGATTACAAGGTAGATCTAACTGACACTGGCAGGTAGATATGACTGAGATTACAAGGTAGATATGACTGAGATTACAAGGTAGATATGACTGACATTGGCAGGTAGATATGACTGACATTGGTAGGTAGATATGACTGAGATTACAAGGTAGATATGACTGAGATTACAAGGTAGATATGACTGACATTGGCAGGTAGATATGACTGACATTGGCAGGTAGATATGACTGACATTGGTAGGTAGATATGACTGAGATTACAAGGTAGATATGACTGAGATTACAAGGTAGATATGACTGACATTGGCAGGTAGATATGACTGACATTGGCAGGTAGATATGACTGACATTGGTAGGTAGATATGACTGACATTGGCAGGTAGGTATGATTGAGATTACAAGGTAGATATGACTGACATTGGCAGGTAGATATGACTGAGACTACAAGGTAGATATGACACCCATCAGGACATCTCAGTGGGTGATGTGATTACTGAGATGTGATTTTTCACAGGATTTGTCGTTCCACAGGTTCTCAGTCACCACTTCATTTCCTGTCCAGTCTCGCCTCATCTAATCACATTAAGTAAAGGGTCTCATTTGGTGGAGTTATTTCCGTGGACCCAGGCACCACTCTCCCTGATGACACTAGTGGACTCCCACTGGACACGGGTGTGCGTGCATACGTGCGTGCGTGCATGTGGAGCGTGGTGGTGTTCGCAATCATATGTTGTGTTTTTGTACACCAGTGCCGTGTTGGTGTCACATTGTGCCACAGTATTTATTGTGCCTGTCGTATGTGCCATTGATGTGTACCTTGTATGTGTATAGGGTGTGCGTGATTGTGTATGTAACCGAGTGAGTGAGTGAGTGAGTGAGTGAGTGAGTGAGTGAGTGAGTGAGTGAGTGAGTGAGTGAGCGAGCGAGCGAGAGAGAGAGAGAGAGAGAGAGAGAGAGAGACTAACAGCGAGTTACTGTATAGTATATGTTTGTGTGCAAGCATTTGTGTTCATGCAAATGTTTGCTGCTACATATGTACATGCATGTATGTGTATGTACAAGAGAATGTACATACATGTGTGTGCATGCATGTGTATGTACAAGAGAATGTACATACATATATGCATGCATGCATGTGTATGTACAAGAGAATGTACATACATATATGCGTGCATGCATGTGTATGTACATGAGAATGTATGCAAACACCAGGGCTTTTTGCAGGATAAAATGATTGTCAGTCACACATGTTTTGGTGGACACATGGATGTTAACTGTTAAGCCAGTTTACAAACATTAAATGTGTTTGACGACCTGAAATGGTCTTCAAGCACTGCTGGCAGTTTTTTCACAACCATTTTAATCTTGCATGTGTTGACTGCCAGCTAGATGACGTGCATTAGCCCTTGCCAAATGGATACTGCTGATTTATGGAATTAGTTGTCATTATTTCAATTTTGTCATTATTATTTTGCTATAATCACAGTGTAAAGTGTCTTTATAAATTACAGCCTAACCATCGTAACTATAAAAGCTGTAATTGGTGTAGTTACAGAGCCGTCTCTGTAGCCCCGATACATCACAGTGAGACATGTGTTGTGTCCCTCGCCGCTGTTGCTTCTGTTTCTGCCACCAGGTGGAAAATAATAATTTTGACGTCTCATTATACGGTGTAGTAGTGTCATCGAGGTCATTATCATTTACCTCCTGTCAGGCTTCAATGATACATGTTTCTAATATCAAGGAATACTTGTGGATCGTTTCGATTGATCGTAATGTCACAAACCACTCCAAACTCTAAGAATCTTCACAACTGCTTGTTGTTGAGTGGATTCCGTTTCATCCACAAAGTCACCTTGACTATAAGTGTTTGGAGCGGCTGTGAGACTATATAGAGAGCAGATAGACGTGGTCATTTGGAGCTTAGCAGACCTTTCAAGCAGGGGAGGTTTCACTGACAGCGTAATCACTAGTACATGGCCATGGTGATTATCAAACGACGACTGATTGTCACACGCAGTTAGTTTGCAGAAGGCTTCGGCACTACACGGATAATGACAATGATTACGTCATTACCACCCAATACGTGCTGTTCCTTTGTTGTGGCGACAGCGCATCTTATTCATTCCAACACACGCCAAGTTGTTTATCTTTATTCATAGGAACACAATACCAAAATTATTACATTTCTCTGATGTATGTGAATTTTTAGGAGGTAGTTTCTAGATAATTACAAATTATTTGCTAATAGTCTGTTATTGCATTCATGATTTATGAAATATTCATCAGTATCTGCATGTTTCTGTTGTAAAATCTGTTGCAACTTTGCTTGCTCTACCTTTTTCTGTGTTCATTTGTCTTGTTGGACCATTCGACTACAAAATGACAGTGCATTTATAAAAAAACGATAGTTTGTGATTCACTTCAGTGGATGGACTGAGTATTAAGTGAAATTTTCTTTAGAGGGTGACATTGACAATACACTTAATTTAAGTAGAATTTATAATGAATAGAAATGAAATGATCAGTATGAATGAGTTAAAATGTACGATTAGAAATACTGTAATGGTGGTAAATGCAACCCTTGTTTTGTGGTTCCGCGAAAGTAGTTGTAGATATATTGTCTGTGGAGCCTGGCTGGACTTGGCACAACTGATCGATTGTGTCTTTGTCAGTTGTTGCCAAATCTGGAGAACAAATATACAACGTCCATATTTCTGGTGTCATTAGATTTTATGCCTGTCACTGGTCAGGACTGGAAGGAGCTGACATTGTAAACTCAGAATAGATGGCGCTTGTTCTTGGAATTGTTGTTGAGAACTTGTTTATGGCCAGACCTAAATCAGTGAATGTCTAATAGACTATGGATAAACTCCTGCCATACAGACCATACAGACCGTACAGACCAGCTTGTGGAGGAGCTTTTACAGTACAAACTCAGGACAAGCTCTTGTTGAAAAGACCAGTCTGGACACGTTCTCAGACATAAATATCTCTGGACAGTTTCGTACTGTACATAACAGTTTATGGACAAGTTCTTATTGTACATTATGTCTGCGGTGCAGTGTACAGACATCTATGTGGACAGACAGTGTACAGAAATGTCTGTGCACAGACACTGCACAGACATATCTGTGCACAGACACTGCACAGACATGTCTGTGGACAGACACTGCACAGACATATCTGTGCACAGACACTGTACAGACATGTTTGTGGACAGACACTGCACAGACATGTCTGTGGACAGACACTGCACAGACATGTCTGTGCACAGACACTGCACAGACATATCTGTGCACAGACACTGCACAGACATGTCTGTGGACAGACACTGCACAGACATGTCTGTGCACAGACACTGCACAGACATGTCTGTGGACAGACACTGCACAGACATATCTGTGCACAGACACTGCACAGACATGTCTGTGGACAGACACTGCACAGACATATCTGTGCACAGACACTGTACAGACATGTTTGTGGACAGACACTGCACAGACATGTCTGTGGACAGACACTGCACAGACATGTCTGTGCACAGACACTGCACAGACATATCTGTGCACAGACACTGCACAGACATGTCTGTGGACAGACACTGCACAGACATGTCTGTGCACAGACACTGCACAGACATATCTGTGGACAGACAGTGTACAGACATGTCTGTGCACAGACAGTGCACATACATGTCTGTGTACAGACACTGTACAGATGTGTGTGTAGACCTGTAGATTATTTCGTGCTTGTTCAATAAAAATATATCTGCCCGACCAATAAGAATGCCGAGTTGTATAAAAGAACGACAGATTAATAACGAATGTAATTTCTTCCTGTGACAGTGCAGGAAATGTCAAAGGTCACACGCATGCAGTGTCTATTAAATACGTCATGTGATTGAATCTTTCAAATGCCACAAGGAAATAGAGGTAGATCTCACCTTCATATGTTCAGTTTTAAATGTGTATTATGCACATTCAGTGTAGTGTGTATATGCAATGATTTATTAATAATAATGAATTTGAACACTCAACGTAAGTGTGTGTGCGCACGCACGCACGCACGCACGCACGCACGCACCCACACACACACACACACACACACACACACACACACACACACACACACACACACACACACAAACACACATACACATTCAAAGTGAATACAGCTGTATAAAAATTCCATGTATATTGTAATCTTAGAAAAATAATACCTCATTTGTTTAAATATCTGCAGTAGTTTTTTTTCTCAATTTATTGCAATAAGTATGCAAATATTTAAAATGTGACCTTCTGATAGAGCAAGTTTGGACTAGTTTTGGCCCACATGCTGGATAGGGCTGTGCAACTTATTTGGTTTGTTCGTTGTTTTGTCCTGGCATTTCTGTGGTTTCTGTAATCAGAGAGTTGTAGGCTATAAATGTCTTGTCTGCGTGTAATCGCGCCAAGATCTGCTGAGTCGGTGCAGTTGAGACACAGATCAATACCAGTCTCCTATCGATGACATATTGACAGGTCTACTGCGTCCTGGCAATCAATGGCCACAGATGCAGAGAGAGAGGGAGAGGTTTTGGCAAATGTGATGGATTATTATCGAGCTTCAAACATCCAGAGATGAATTAAACCAAGGGAAATACCTTTCATATTGTAATTCCACAAGGTGTTAGTGATGAGGTGGGCTCTGAAGTGAGTCGTGAACATTCAAGAGCTTGTTGAAGATTGGATATGTTGGACGTTCTGGCAGCTGCACATTACGACATGAGATCTGTGGGATATTCTGGCAGACGGCTGGGTAATTTAACACAATAAAATAAGCACTTAATCAAACTCATGTGTATTTAATAAGCTGACTCGGGCAGGGCAATTTTGCAGGAAATATTTCCATCTGGTTCATTACCAAACCACAAACTCACGCACATGCATCAGAGTGTTTATGTTGATGGCTGACTGGGCCATCCCTGCCACCCCCATAATGACTCACCCACATGACAACTCAGAACTCACACAATGTCCTCATTAGTAGAAAAAATCATTCCTATTACACTGTTGTAGATGGTTAGTGCAAGTCCTAATTCTTTTTTGAGAAAACAACTTTTAGCTCCATAAAATCCAGACACTAGAAAGCATGGACTTAACCAACATATTCACCAGAAACTGTGACAATTGACTGTGATTTTTACAGTTGGTTCTCCTCTTGTCATGCCAATTTGTGCCGTCCACATGGAATAGGCCCAAGGTCGAACCAATCACAGTATACAAAACAACATGCGTGGACGTTTGACGCAGATCACATAGTTTAGGACAGTCGTAAAACCTGCTAAGTGTTGTAAAAAGTCTACATAAAATCGACTGTCCCTTGCTCACGTCATCTTTGATTTGTTGTTATTATTTCCTGTTGGAAATTGTAAATCTTTCTTCAATATAACTATCTAAAAACCTAATTTTTAAAAATCACAGTAATTACTGTTGTGTTAGTCATTTGGAAAATGAGCAAAAAGAGTGTGATAGCATGCTAACCATACAACACATATTGGTATCAGTTAAAGCAGGGCTTTATGCAGGACCAAATTATTGCCAGTCACACATGTTTTGGTGAACACAGATGCATGTTAACCGTTAAGCCAGTTTACAAACTTTAAATGTGTCTGATGACCTGAAATGAACTACAATCACACATATGACACCATTTACACTCACTTCTAAGGCGTAACTGACAATATCTATGATTTTGGAAGACATTTTTTGTTCCTTCATTTATTTACCCATCCACCACCTGTCCACCCATGTTCTACCCATCCACAGTTGTTTTTACCCGTCTAAATGACAGGTGGATGGGTCTCTGCATAAAGCTACGAGTAAAAGGATCTTGGACAGACAGTTGAGAATGAAAATGTTACGCCTGGTCTTAGAAGGCAAGGCAGTAATGGTTAAATACAGTCAATAGTATTGCAATAAAACTACAATTACTCTTGAAGACATAGCATGGTAGATTGGCTGTCACAGCCAGTGTAGCAAACACTTGCAGTAAAGGCAATATCATCGTGTGACATTTATCATCGGCCAACTCATGGGGGCTATCAGTAATGTTTCATATAATTAAACTTATCAATTTCAAATATTAATCGTCATAACAGTGTATTTCCTGTAAGATATTGTGATGAAACAGAAACACATTTCCTGACAAATACTTTAATGAGTGACAAATACTACATTAGCAGCAATTTAACTACATATCGAACATATAAACCCTGTACTGTTTACATTTAAAGCTTTTATCATGAAATCATGTTGGACAATATAATTTATTGTTAGATATATGAACTGCATAAATATTTTATAATTGTCTAGTTTACTAATAATAACATAACAATTATCTTGTATCTTCAATTATTAAACTTATATTTATTTGTAAGTTTTTGTTCAGGATCATTGCAGGTCAACATTGCAGGTCAACATTGCAGGTCCATTAACAAATCACATTTTGCCGATGTCCATATAAATGGGAGATATGAATTTATCATGGGAATGACGAACATATTAAGGCCAGTGAGTTAAATTGTTAGTTTTGGCCAGTAGTAACAGTGGAATGAGAAGAACATATTTAAGTAGGCTTACTGCTGAAGTTCATTACATTTGGTGAGGTTTTGCAAAATTGAAAAAATATGTATTTTATGTAGTATATATATAAGAAAAATTACAGCACATATTTTCATGTCAACCTAAAATAGTGTTTCTAAATCAACATGTATGGTAGTCTCAAGTAAATGTGAGTGCTAGAACTGAGAGGACTGATTGTCTAAAATGAACCAGCAGTGACCATCGTCTCGTGCCACATTTTTCACCACCGTCACTTGACCAACCTTTTAGTGAGGCACATCAAGTCTAGTTAGTGCATCGACTGGCCGAGTGGCTGACAGCCTTGAGAATGTCTCACACACATTGACGCATGGCATGCATGTCTGCATGCACGCGCCCACGCACACACGCCATGATGGGAATGCATAAAATTGCCATTGCCGGGTGGAGCCTGGCTTTGTCCTGCCGTGTCCTTTGAGTGGACGTTGGTTGAGGAAGTTGGGTGATTGTCACATCATTGTGTTCTGTTGAACGGTTCCTGGGGTGTTCCTGTCCGTGCCGTGTCATTGTCACACACTGTGTCTCTCTTCACAACAACCGTCTGTTTGGTTCAGACACCTGCAGTTTTAAAATATCCCAAAGAACCTGACATCAGCTGTTTCCAAAAAACTTTAGCTCAACACTAGCCCAAATTAATGTGCTTTCTCTCTGACACCACCTAACATCTGCAATCAAGTGTTTGTCACTATAGAATCAGTTAAAATGGTGCCTTCACACTGCCCCCAAAGTTAGTGTGTGAACACACAGAGGCAACTGGGAGGAGATGCCTTCACACTGCCCCCAAAGTTAGTGTGTGAACACACAGAGACAACTGGGAGGAGATGCCTTCACACTGCCCCCAAAGTTAGTGTGTGAATACACAGAGACAACTGGGAGGAGATGCCTTCACACTGCCCCCAAAGTTAGTGTGTGAACACACAGAGGCAACTGGGAGGAGATGCCTTCACACTGCCCCCAAAGTTAGTGTGTGAACACACAGAGACAACTGGGAGGAGATGCCTTCACACTGCCCCCAAAGTTAGTGTGTGAATACACAGAGACAACTGGGAGGAGATGCCTTCACACTGCCCCCAAAGTTAGTGTGTGAACACACAGAGACAACTGGGAGGAGATGCCTTCACACTGCCCCCAAAGTTAGTGTGTGAACACACAGAGACAACTGGGAGGAGATGCCTTCACACTGCCCCCAAAGTTAGTGTGTGAATACACAGAGACAACTGGGAGGAGATGCCTTCACACTGCCCCCAAAGTTAGTGTGTGAACACACAGAGACAACTGGGAGGAGATGCCTTCACACTGCCCCCAAAGTTAGTGTGTGAACACACAGAGACAACTGGGAGGAGATGCCTTCACACTGCCCCCAAAGTTAGTGTGTGAATACACAGAGACAACTGGGAGGAGATGCCTTCACACTGCCCCCAAAGTTAGTGTGTGAACACACAGAGACAACTGGAACACAGTGACATGGCACAGCTTACCACCTCGTGAGGTCATCACAATTGAATTGGGGGCTCAGACTGCCACCTTTAAATATAGATCAGACTAATCCCAGTGCATGCTGGGAGATGCTATTTGATGTGCTATTTGATGGTGTGTTTGATCTGCCTGATCCTCTGCCAGTCACAAACAAAGTTAAGTCTGCTATTTGTAGTCTGGTCTCATGTCACGCTACCAAATTGCATTATATTGCCACTGCGCAGAGTAATGCGTTTTTTCTCATTGCAATACGTGCGATTGAACTTGCCTAATACGCCTAATGCTTCAGCCTGACTGGTGCATATGAGAAGTGCCAGGCTCTGCTAACTGCACACTGCAGCTGGGCAGGCCAAGAAGCATTAATCTTAATGCGGGCACTGCTTTGGAAAGTGTCTGCTTTCAAGCATTTGTACCCGAGATCTGTTTAAGTGCCAAGTGCAACTTGCTTGGAGTAGAGCGACAGCATTCGACCTTATAAAAGCCTTTCTCCCAATCATGGTTGTGTGTTGTGGCAGCCGCGTTAAAATGGGCCTCAATTACAGAATCGCATCATGTCGATCGCGATCACTGAAGGCCGGTCATCTAATTTATCAGTACACCTTCTCAAATCAAATATTACTTTTACGAGCCGCTTCAGCCAAAGAATCCTGGTCGTTTTACGGCGTCATTTCGCCAAGCGAAAATCAATATAGTGGCGTGGAGTTAGGTAGTGCTGGTAAATAAAACATCAACATTGTTTGTTGAATACAGAATTAAGCAAGTCAGTGTGTGCTACTGACTAACATTGTTGAGTGTTTCTTATACAGTATATATATATATATATATATATATATATATATATATATATATGTATATATATGTATTATATGTATGTATATATATATATATATATATATATATATATATATACATATATGTATATAAGTATATATATATATTTATATATATACATATATATATATGTGTGTGTGTGTGTGTGTGTGTGTGTGTGTGTGTGTGTTATATGTATATATTTATATATATTATATGTATATATTATAAATACATAAATAAATATACATAATGGTCATCATCAGGATTGCACGTTATATATAAGTTGCCTGTACGGAGAGTTTCGTGACTCTGGATACTTAGTAATAGAAAGACATTTGGGACTTTAAAATAAAAACTGACCATTATATTCAGCAGTGTTTCTCAACCAAAGGACCACAAAGTACTGCCTGGTGGTTCATAAAATGGTAGGACCAGAAAGTACTGCCTGGTGGTTCATAAAATGGTAGGACCAGAAAGTACTCCCTGATGGTTCATAAAATGGTAGGACCAGAAAGTACTGACTGGTGGTTCATAAAATGGTAGGACCAGAAAGTACTGCCTGGTGGTTCATAAAATGGTAGGACCAGAAAGTACTACCTGGTGGTTCATAAACTGGTAGGACCAGAAAGTACTGCCTGGTGGTTCATAAAATGGTAGGACCAGAAAGTACTACCTGGTGGTTCATAAAATGGTAGGACCAGAAAGTACTGACTGGTGGTTCATAAAATGGTAGGACCAGAAAGTACTACCTGGTGGTTCATAAAATGGTAGGACCACAAAGTACTAACTGGTGGTTCATAAAATGGTAGGACCACAAAGTACTGCCTGGTGGTTCATAAAATGGTAGGACCAGAAAGTACTACCTGGTGGTTCATAAAATGGTAGGACCACAAAGTACTGCCTGGTGGTTCATAAAATGGTAGGACCACAAAGTACTGCCTGGTGGTTCATAAAATGGTAGGACCAGAAAGTACTACCTGGTGGTTCATAAAATGGTAGGACCAGAAAGTACTGCCTGGTGGTTCATAAAATGGTAGAACCACAAAGTACTCCCTGGTGGTTCATAAAATGGTAGGACCACAAAGTACTGCCTGGTGGTTCATAAAATGGTAGGATCACAAAGTACTGCCTGGTGGTTCATAAAATGGTAGGACCAGAAAGTACTGCCTGGTGGTTCATAAAATGGTAGGACCAGAAAGTACTGCCTGGTGGTTCATAAAATGGTAGGACCAGAAAGTACTGCCTGGTGGTCCACAAAATGGTAGGAGAATTTTTTTTTATTATTTGTAAAATAAATATACATTCTGACCTAACTCTACAAACGACCACCTGCAGCGACCAGACATCTCCTTGTGTCTGTCAGACTTAATTGGTAAATATGTTCACTCTTATGTGGGCCCCGGATTTTGTTATTGGACACAGTGGGGCCCTAGGAGGCAACAATATTGAGAACCATTTATATAAAGGTTACTGCTATGGCCACAAAAGCAGGTTTTGTTTTGACTGGATGGTGTGCTGACTTTGAGGCCCTGTAAGTGCATCATCTCACAGTTTCATTCACTTTATATTGTCATTTGTGTCACTGGACTAATGGCCTATGATCTACTCCGTTGTCATAACACAAAGGTTGTTAGTAAGAGTTATTTACGTTTTTACTCAACAGATTGAGTGGTCAGCCATTCACCAGGGGGCGCATCAGTTTGTTTACTCCATTGGTTGGTATAAATTAGTTGTTGATAGTTCATCCAATTTTGTAAATCAGTGGTCATGGTTTATGTGAGGGTTTGTGTCTAGCAACACTTATTATGCACTTGGTGTACAGTGCATGTTAAAAGTGTGGGTGTGTATAATGTAGTATCCACACTCCTCAAAATGAGTTACAACAATACTGGCAGACCTGTATGTTCCAATAATAACTCTCAACTTCTCTGGGGAGCATTCAGCCATGCCAAAGTCATTGCATAACAGCTTCTCACTCATGTCACTCCACTGTGCACCTTTTAGCTCTGACTGAATTGTGCACCATCCATAAAGTGAAAGAAATTGCCCAAACAAGTGTAAATCCAATTTTGTAAAGTGTGGCTTTAACATGACAACTGGGTGTTTATTGATCAATATTAGAAAAAAGCGTTTTGCCTTCAGCACAAACTAGTCATGTGCTTGACTTAGTTCATCTGCATTTTACTAAAATGTTGCTCATGTGGTAAATTCACTTTTCAATATTTCAAGTTATAATAGAAACAAAAATAGTTCTCCATGTCAGATGACCGTGACTGGTTTATTCCTGGTTGCTATTGGGGGCCTAATTTAAGTGCAGTTAAACTAACGAACATGGAAATTTGCTGTCGTAATTGCTTATAAATTTATGTGCAAACCTTTTCATGTGACAGCCAAGTGCCTGACTGGGTATAATTATGAGAACATGAGAGTTGTTCTACAGTCACATTATTAATAGTGCAACCTGTGACCATTACAGCATCTTCAGACTTTACAATTATTTTATGAAATACATTTATCTGATTGCAGTTAAGTCAACCTCAACCTGTTGTCTATATTCTTGAATCACAGTCTAGTTATGTTTATATAATCTAATATTATGGTAAAGTTCTAGAAATAACATACACAAAGTTAATATTTTGAAACAGTGTTCACATTGTGATGGCAATGTGTCTAACTGTCACAATGTTACAACAACACGTCCTGACTTGTGTCACAATGTGTCAAAACAACAAGTCCTGACTTGTGTCACAATGTTTCACAACAACACGTCCTGACTTGTGTCACAATGTGTCACAACAACAGTCCTGACTTGTGTCACAATGTGTCACAACAACACGTCCTGACTTGTGTCACAATGTGTCACAACAACACGTCCTGACTTGTGTCACAATGTGTCACAGCAACATGTCCTGACTTGTGTCACAATGTGTCACAACAACAGGCCTGACTTGTGCCACAATGTGTCACAACAACACGTCCTGACTTGTGTCACAATGTGTCACAACAACAGTCCTGACTTGTGTCACAATGTGTCACAACAACAGTCCTGACTTGTGTCACAATGTGTCACAACAACACGTCCTGACTTGTGTCACAATGTGTCACAACAACAGTCCTGACTTGTGTCACAATGTGTCACAACAACATGTCCTGACTTGTGTCACAATGTGTCACAACAACACATCCTGACTTGTGTCACAATGTGTCACAACAACAGTCCTGACTTGTGTCACAATGTGTCACAACAACATGTCCTGACTTGTGTCACAATGTGTCACAACAACACGTCCTGACTTGTGTCACAACGTGTCCTGGCATTGTGGCAGTCTCAACTGTTCCCTCAGCAGCCAATCTTGGCCTGGGGTGATAATAATAATGACAGTAATAATAATAATCATGATAGTTATAATTATAAGCAGAAAGTTCACCCAATCAGTTGTCGTGACTGCAGAAGTAGCTCCAGCACACACCACACACCACACACCACACACCAGACACCACACACCACACACCACACACCACACACCACACACCACACACCACACACCAAGTGTCCAGGGATGACAATAATAATCTCTCTGACAGCATTTGTCTGTCCCATACATCTTACAATTATAATCGTTCAGAGGCGCAGTATGAAGATTTCCTTGAAAAAAGGTAAAATGTAAAGTCATTTGTAAAGTCAATTGATCAGTATAAAGTGATCAATATAAATACTAATAAATATGAGTAAATGTTAAAAATAAATATTAAATAATAATAAAATAGTTGATAAATAGTAGATACTAAGCTTTTGAGACTGACACTAGACAGTCTCTCCCGTGTCTAGTCAGTGCTGACACTAGACAGTCTCTCTCGTGTCTTGTCAGTGCTGACACTAGACAGTCTCTCTCGTGTCTTGTCAGTGTTGACACTAGACAGTCTCTCTCGTGTCTAGTCAGTGCTGACACTAGACAGTCTCTCCCGTGTCTAGTCAGTGCTGACACTAGACAGTCTCTCTCGTGTCTAGTCAGTGCTGACACCAGACAGTCTCTCCCGTGTCTAGTCAGTGCTGACACTAGACAGTCTCTCTCGTGTCTTGTCAGTGCTGACACTAGACAGTCTCTCTCGTGTCTTGTCAGTGCTGACACTAGACAGTCTCTCTCGTGTCTAGTCAGTGCTGACACTAGACAGTCTCTCCCGTGTCTAGTCAGTGCTGACACTAGACAGTCTCTCCCGTGTCTAGTCAGTGCTGACACTAGACAGTCTCTCTCGTGTCTTGTCAGTGCTGACACTAGACAGTCTCTCTCGTGTCTAGTCAGTGCTGACACTAGACAGTCTCTCCCGTGTCTAGTCAGTGCTGACACTAGACAGTCTCTCTCGTGTCTTTTCAGTGCTGACACTAGACAGTCTCTCCCGTGTCTAGTCAGTGCTGACACTAGACAGTCTCTCTCGTGTCTTGTCAGTGCTGACACTAGACAGTCTCTCCCGTGTCTAGTCAGTGCTGACACTAGACAGTCTCTCTCGTGTCTAGTCAGTGCTGACACTAGACAGTCTCTCCCGTGTCTAGTCAGTGCTGACACTAGACAGTCTCTCCCGTGTCTAGTCAGTGCTGACACCAGACAGTCTCTCCCGTGTCTAGTCAGTGCTGACACCAGACAGTCTCTCTCGTGTCTAGTCAGTGCTGACACCAGATAGTCTCTCCCGTGTCTAGTCAGTGCTGACACTAGACAGTCTCTCTCGTGTCTAGTCAGTGCTGACAAGTCACACTTAGAACACAAAGGTTTTACAGCTTGACAGTTGCACAGTAAAATATTCAGATTATGAATGCTGTATTGTGTTTAAATGATTTGATGGCGTTATGCCCTTTTATCACCTTCTGTGTGCCTATTCTGGTATTAAGAACGTTATGTAATTAACAACAGACAATCTTGGGTTACTAAATCTATCTAAATCTTATCTAATGTGAATTAAGCAGGGCATTTATGACATCAAGCTAGACATGGCCAGACCTGCTGTCTAATATATTTCCAATGATGCGTCGTTTCGGGTTTCTGTTCGTACGAAATGCAGACACTGATAAGATCTGTACCGCAAAATCAGATTAGCGAATAAATCGTGAGTAACGGCAGCGTGCACTGCAATTCAATCACAAGAATGGGACTTAGGATTGTTCCAGACATCACTGCAGAAATGGAGACCTTTGGTCGTGAATCAAAGCGTCGTTCGCATCTTTAAGAGCAACTGAGCAAATTTATTAGGTTCGGCACTGACGAAAACAGTTGCAGATGAAAGCCAGCCAGGGCGATATATTAATGCAGAGTGGATGCTAATATTGTATTATCGCATTGGCTATTTAAATGCGATGCTAGTTTGATGTATTGTTACGGGTCTAATTGTTTATTAATAAGCTTACTTGATGGCATTAAGCCGTGCGTTAGATGTGCAACAGTCATATTATACAAGACGGCGTTGACATAAATATTGCATGCAAATGTAATAAGTCCGTCTTGGGATATGCTGAGTAAGTGCGAACTGCTGTGAACATTTGCGAGTAAACATTGTCATATATTGATTCCAGTCCCCTGTGGATACTGACCAGCCGGTCTTGCTGCCAAAGTTGAGCAGTGCACGCCTGTAAAACCAGTCACAAATCAATCAATAATTATTGGTTTCCCCCATTATCACACTGGATGCTTGTCCTAATTTTTCCACATTTGTATGCCATATGAGAAATGCAAAAAAACTGCGAGGTGGTTTTGCTTTCCGTTAATTAATGTTGAGAATGATTGGATGATTCATGGTTCCAATCAGTGACACTTGGTGTCTGTGTGATTTATGACTGCGTCGACCTAAATCTGTTTTGAGTAAAATGTAGTGCACGCTTACCAAATGACTAAAACCTGTTTCAGTTTTGCCATTGACATTGTTCTATATGGCTGTGCTTATGGCATGACCAAACTTCACATTATGGGAAGATGCAATGCATTAAATATATGAACATTGTGGTATGGTTGTATCAGTTACATATGGTGGTTATATGAACATTTTCAAGTTTGGCCAACATTTAAATTATTCAAATTTACACCAGCCAGCTATAAATTGTTAGTGCAATATGCCCTCTCACTGTCACCCTTCTGCTCCCTCTCCCTTCCCCCCTTCCCCCCCCCCCCCCTCCCTCCCTCCCTCCCTCCCTCCCTCTGCCTCTGCCTATCCCCCACCCACTCCCTCTCCCTCTGCCTCTCCTATTCCCACTCCCATTCCATCTATTATGCGTACATATCCATTTTCATATTCATGAATTGTCATGCTGCAAACATTCTTAGATGGGGACAGTGTCTCAAAATCACTTGCACTTGATTAACCTTCAGATGGAAGATAAGCCCAGATGTGTTGATAGAAGGCAGCAGTGAGCCAGTGGTGTGGCAGGTACATGTACATGTGTGTGTGGCCACGTCTTGCAATAGTGGCACCAGACAGTATGAGACAGGCTTGGTTGAGTGCAACCACGATCACTTTATGACCATGCATTATTTTGTTGGTCTGTATTGTGTCGCTTCGCTGGACGTAATGTCCAGGGGCTGGCACTGTTGCGTTGTATCATCTCCAAGCTTATGGAGCTCTTCTGGTGTTCTTGAAGATTTACGGAGTTCTCCTGGTGTTCTCCAAGGCTTGCGGAGCTCTCCTGGTGTTGTCGGAGCTTTACAGAGCTCTCCTGTTGTTCTTCAAGGCTTGTGGAGGTCACCTGGTGTTTTTGAGATGTTGCCCACTTTCTGGGATTTTATTCACTTAAAATGTTTTGCACATTTTGACAAATTCACAAATTTATGGACAGTAACACTTATGCTGAATGTAAACCTAGTTTTCTTGCTGGAGATAGTGAGAGGTAGATAGTGAGAGGTAGATAGTGAGAGGTAGATAGTGAGAGGTAGATAGTGAGAGGTGGTGGGTAGACAGTGGGGGTGGAGGGAGATAGTGGGGTTGGTGGGGGAGTCTAATTGCAGACAGTGGGTGTATGATATGTGGGAGGCAGTGTCATGAAATTGAGTGTAACAGTGCTCGTGACAATTGTCACGACAGTTCTCCCACGGTGGTTGTTATTGGCCAGGTTCTGACAGCTAAGGCCACACTGAATGTCAGCTGCAGTGGCCCAAGGCTGCTGACACCAGCTGGGTCAACCCAATGAGATCATGTAGTTACAACTAGTATAACTATGCGTGTGATCATATATCAGCAATAACACAGGTGTGTTCTGTTCCAACACCCCCTGTCACCTTGCAGTGATTGTGGAGTGTGAGGAGTTGACTGTCTCCTGGCAATGTGACAGTTTAGTAGCACCTTGCTGACCTTTAGCTCTCATATAAACCTGTCATTGTCGCCCCAGGAGAAAGGTCACATCTGAGACTCCTAGTAATAATAACAAATAAACTGTTTTCCTGGTGTTCTGATTTTGACCTAGAAGTGTTTCAGTCTGGGTCGTGGGGTCATTCTAGTATGTGTAGGTCAACTTGGGGACAGATCATCAATATAGTTTTACTTTCAGGAAAGATGAATCCATACATCTTGAGATATCACCCATTTTCTATGATTTGTTATGTAAAAACAATATATACCGGGTAGATGGGAATAGACATACAAAAGTGACACTGGTCCAAGGCTTATATTTCTAGTGGGTGATATCTGGGCATGGCACTCAGAGAGGACGGCAGAATCTGTTTTGTTTAAACATCTCCATCTTCTACAACACACCGGAGTCAGTGTGAGGTAGTTTTGAACTAGGGTAGTCTCTGTTTCAAGCAGTTGTTCTGTGGTGGTCTTGTTGGCTGCTGTTGGTGCTGGAATGTGTCTTGACCAGGTGGTCTTGTTGGCTGCTGTTGGTGCTGGAATGTGTCTTGACCAGGTGGTCTTGTTGGCTGCTGTTGGTGCTGGAATGTATCTTGACCAGGTGGCCTTGTTGGCTGCTGTTGGTGCTGGAATGTATCTTGACCAGGTGGTCTTGTTGGCTGCTGTTGATGCTGGAATGTATCTTGACCAGGTGGTCTTGTTGGCTGCTGTTGGTGCTGGAATGTGTCTTCACCAGGTGGTCTTGTTGGCTGCTGTTGATGCTGGAATGTGTCTTGACCAGGTGGTCTTGTTGGCTGCTGTTGTTGCTGGAATGTGTCTTGACCAGGTGGTCTTGTTGGCTGCTGTTGGTGCTGGAATGTGTCTTGACCAGGTGGTCTTGTTGGCTGCTGTTGTTGTTGGAATGTGTCTTGACCAGGTGGTCTTGTTGGCTGCTGTTGTTGCTGGAATGTGTCTTGACCAGGTGGTCTTGTTGGCTGCTGTTGTTGCTGGAATGTGTCTTGACCAGGTGGTTTTGTGGGTGCTGTTGTTGCTGGAATGTGTCATGACCAGGTGGTCTTGTTGGCTGCTGTTGTTGCTGGAATGTGTCATGACCAGGTGGTCTGGTTGGCTGCTGTTGGTGCTGGAATGTGTCATGACCAGGTGGTCTTGTTGGCTGCTGTTGTTGCTGGAATGTGTCATGACCAGGTGGTCTGGTTGGCTGCTGTTGGTGCTGGAATGTGTCATGACCAGGTGGTCTTGTTGGCTGCTGTTGGTGCTGGAATGTGTCATGACCAGGTGGTCTGGTTGGCTGCTGTTGTTGCTGGAATGTGTCATGACCAGGTGGTCTTGTTGGCTGCTGTTGGTGCTGGAATGTGTCATGACCAGGTGGTCTTGTTGGCTGCTGTTGGTGCTGGAATGTGTCATGACCAGGTGGTCTGGTTGGCTGCTGTTGGTGCTGGAATGTGTCATGACCAGGTGGTCTGGTTGGCTGCTGTTGGTGCTGGAATGTGTCATGACCAGGTGGTCTGGTTGGCTGCTGTTGGTGCTGGAATGTGTCTGTTAGTGGGATCAGTGATCACATGACGACCTGGCGTGCACAGGTAGTAGACCTGTCATATCAGGTGTGATGTGTGTGGCCAGGTGTCACATGCAGCTGACACTGGGGTTCTGTGTCGATGACATTCTCATGTCCTCCAGGCAACAGTGTGGGTGTCATTAGTGTTTGGTTGACACATTTGTATGTCAGGAGCTGAGTGATTGTACCAGGACTGGACAGACTCGCCCTGGTCAGATGTGTGCAGTCATGTGACGTGACAGGTCAAACATGCTACTGCTGGACCTGAGATGTGCCGGACCTTCACTTCAGGTTCACTTAGAAAGGACACAAATCAGTTTGAAACACCCAAATATCATAACATGTCACTGCATCAATTTCAAAACTTGTCATTCGTTCTAAAAAATATATTAAAATCAGCACTAAATCATACTTGACAGTATTTTAACCGGTGGGAAACATTGGTGATTGTCTGGACTGGTTGTAACTTCCTAACTCAAGCTTGCTACGTATTCTTATCTAACTACCACAGATCGCAAACAAATCTGTATTAGCACTTGTGTCCATTCAAAGCAGAATGTACATAAAAGTTGCTTCTGTATTTACTTGTGTGTGCGTGTGTGCGGATGCGTGCGTGCGTGCATGTGTGCGTGGGTGTGTGTGTGTGTGTGTTTGCATGTTTATATGCATGGATATGTGTGCTATGCATGTCTATATGCATACCTATTTGTGTGTGTGCATGCATGCATGTGTATGTGATGTTCATGCATATTGACATTTCTCCACATGTTTTCCACCTAGCAATATTAATCGTATATTAACATCAACACGTGCATATGACTAATGCAAAGTGCAATTTAGGTCAGAAACATTTAACACCCTCTGCATGTGAAAAAAACCAGTATACATATATATTAGCTAAGTTGGAATAATCTCGCTGTGACTTACAGGTTATTTGTTCAATTATGCACTTTGTGTGCACTGGTCAAATTTCACTACCCATTTTGTGGGCACTGGTCAAATTTCACTACCCACTTTGTGTGCACTGGTCAAATTACATACATTTCTGCCAGTTCTCCATCTTGACGACTCTTTGACCAGAGGTCACTAGCCCCACCCTGACTCTCGAGAGTGATGAGACGTCAGCTTGGTCCAGACATCTAATCAGTGGTTTAGTTGTTTCAGGATCGATTGACAGCGACGAGGCGATGTATAATGTATTTAACCCATCGGATAATTGTGGTTTGATTGAAACGATGGGATTATAGTCATCGGTCACTTAATATCACTCCAACCTCCTGCAGCAATTAATTAAGCAGAATTCTCCCATTTGCGGAAAGTAATAATTGCATATCTATATATAATTGTGCTGGTTGAGATTCTGAGAAAGTAACTACACTAACAGTATGTAGGTATTAATTATTTTAACTTCACAAAATTTATGAAGATAATATGTATAATAACTACAATTTATTAAGACTTGTTTAATAAACAATGTTATTTTTAATGGGTAAACATATGTTTATTGCTGTGGTTATCATTATTACTACCAGAAAGACAGTGAAGCACCTTGAAACCGCCTTAGTTACATGTCAGTGCACGTAATAATGATATGGTTAAATATTAACTGTGATGTGAGGGTCAGTCCATCTTCCATCCCACACGTGTAGGTCACTACAGTTCCACTCTCCTGTCACTTAGGAGTAATAATAATAATATTTATTTTATAAAGCACTATTTCCAATAAAATGCTCAAAGCACTATACAAGATTAATGACCTAATAATAATAATAACTTCTTTTGCACCAATATCCTTGAAAATCAAGCTCAGTGGCGCAACCTAAACATTCAACGTAGCAGATTATAAGCACAATAAATATAAAACATCAATCTGATATAATAGCTATAAAAACAGTCAAACCATTAAAATCAGTTCATTGAAAATTAATGAATAAAACTGTATTTAAACAATATTTACATGAATGCAATAATGGGTAAATAAATAAAGGATGAGTGGAGCAGTCATGGTTGAGAGAAAGGAAAATATCAGCAGCAGTCAAACTTAGAACTGTCTCCAACGTGTGTTCAATGACGTCACATCACAGCCAGTGAGGACAGGAGGAAGACAAGCACAGCCTGTGTGATCATCTGACACTAGCCTTTGTTACAGTTCATGTTGTAGTGTGTGATCATCTGACACTAGCCTTGGTTACAGTTCATGTTGTAGTGTGTGATCATCTGACACTAGCCTTGGTTACAGTTCATGTTGTAGTGTGTGATCATCTGACACTAACCTTGGTTACAGTTCATGTTGTAGTGTGTGATCATCTGACACTAGCCTTGGTTACAGTTCATGTTGTAGTGTGTGATCATCTGACACTAGCCTTGGTTACAGTTCATGTTGGAGTATGTGATCATCTGACACTAACCTTGGTTACAGTTCATGTTGTAGTGTGTGATCATCTGACACTAGCCTTGGTTACAGTTCATGTTGGAGTATGTGATCATCTGACACTAACCTTGGTTACAGTTCGTGTTGTAGTGTGTGATCATCTGACACTAGCCTTGGTTACAGTTCATGTTGTAGTGTGTGATCATCTGACACTAACCTTGGTTACAGTTCATGTTGTAGTGTGTGATCATCTGACACTAACCTTGGTTACAGTTCATGTTGGAGTATGTGATCAGCTGACACTAGCCTTGGTTACAGTTCATGTTGTAGTGTGTGATCATCTGACACTAGCCTTGGTTACAGTTCATGTTGTAGTATGTGATCAGCTGACACTAGCCTTGGTTACAGTTCATGTTGTAGTGTGTGGTCATCTGACACTAGCCTTGGTTACAGTTCATGTTGTAGTGTGTGATCATCTGACACTAACCTTGGTTACAGTTCATGTTGTAGTGTGTGATCATCTGACACTAGCCTTGGTTACAGTTCATGTTGTAGTGTGTGATCATCTGACACTAGCCTTGGTTACAGTTCATGTTGGAGTATGTGATCATCTGACACTAACCTTGGTTACAGTTCATGTTGTAGTGTGTGATCATCTGACACTAGCCTTGGTTACAGTTCATGTTGGAGTATGTGATCATCTGACACTAACCTTGGTTACAGTTCATGTTGGAGTATGTGATCATCTGACACTAACCTTGGTTACAGTTCATGTTGTAGTGTGTGATCATCTGACACTAGCCTTGGTTACAGTTCATGTTGTAGTGTGTGATCATCTGACACTAACCTTGGTTACAGTTCATGTTGTAGTGTGTGATCATCTGACACTAACCTTGGTTACAGTTCATGTTGGAGTATGTGATCAGCTGACACTAGCCTTGGTTACAGTTCATGTTGTAGTGTGTGATCAGCTGACACTAGCCTTGGTTACAGTTCATGTTGTAGTATGTGATCAGCTGACACTAGCCTTGGTTACAGTTCATGTTGTAGTATGTGATCATCTGACACTAGCCTTGGTTACAGTTCATGTTGGAGTGTGTGATCATCTGACACTAGCCTTGGTTACAGTTCATGTTGGAGTATGTGATCATCTGACACTAACCTTGGTTACAGTTCATGTTGTAGTGTGTGATCATCTGACACTAGCCTTGGTTACAGTTCATGTTGGAGTATGTGATCATCTGACACTAACCTTGGTTACAGTTCATGTTGTAGTGTGTGATCATCTGACACTAGCCTTGGTTACAGTTCATGTTGTAGTGTGTGATCATCTGACACTAACCTTGGTTACAGTTCATGTTGTAGTGTGTGATCATCTGACACTAACCTTGGTTACAGTTCATGTTGGAGTATGTGATCAGCTGACACTAGCCTTGGTTACAGTTCATGTTGTAGTGTGTGATCAGCTGACACTAGCCTTGGTTACAGTTCATGTTGTAGTGTGTGATCAGCTGACACTAGCCTTGGTTACAGTTCATGTTGTAGTATGACTCGGAGAAAGGTATGTTTGTTTACATTGCAATGTTGAGTCCTGCAGTCCAAATGAAGGCTTTTCACTGACAGACCTGGTCATTCGCCAGCATCCTGACTATTCTCAGAAGAGGAAGTCAACCATTTGCAGAAACTGTGTTTATGACTATTGGTTGTGTGGATTTTAGTGGTGTGATTCAACCGACGGTTGTCTAAAGACAAAAATACTATAGATAAAAACATAATTAACCAATATATGAGAGGGTGGATGAGAAAACTGTAGAGTTTAGATAAGCTAGAAGCGTTCTTGTCCTCTGGCCATCTGCGTTATTGTTGTCAGATTTGTCAATAGTTTTATCTTCAAGTTAGGCACAGTTATTACAAAAACAATGTCATAAACATCGACAGACATTCCTGGGATATATATAGACTGGACATGTAGCTGTTAAAGTGGTCAAAGTGAAAGTGATAGTTGCTGTGCTCTGTTCATTAGACGGCCACTAATTACTGTTGGCCTTATCCTGCCGTCGCTGGCAGGTGACGGGGACATCAAGAGGCATGTTTACTGGTCACACAAATGTAATCAGGCCAGTGGATAACGCTGACCGGAAGACATTAATACACAGACCTATTGTGCATTAGACGGTCAGCAATAACGGCTGGACATGAGTCCGGCAATAAAGAGTGGACGCCGTAGCAACGGGCCAGGTAATATGACCAATGAACGGTGTGTGATTACACAAGAGGCTAGTCCTGATGTTGCCTCATCGAATTAGCTGGATTGACTGATGCACGAAAGTAACACTAGGTGGTCGGCTTATACTCATCGGCAAACATGAAACGGCAAATGTGAAATCATTGTCATGTTTTCTCCAAGGAAAACACCACTGTATTTTGGATGGCATAGACAACATTTTGTGGAAGATCTCATCTTTATGGTGGTAGATATAATAGATTTCTAGATTAAAAATTTAGAAAATGTTGCATTAATCCTTCTAATAATAATAACACAGCATGAAATATTAAATTAAGTGAAGTACCATCATGCGAGTAATCTGAAGATGTCATTCTGTTATTGTTTATTAATTTTATAATGTGGTTATTGATTAATAACTTCATTGTTTTGTGCTTAATACTTACTGGATGTACGCATAGCTTTAGATGCAATACAACAGATACCAAAATTATTTTTTTCAAACAGATTCTTAAATAATTTGTGTCAATGCATTTATTTATCTCTCTTTTCTTCTGATAACACCCAAATTATGAATATATAAAAAATTGATATGCAAGACATCCGCAAGACATAAGTAGCAGCCAAAGTACTTAAAAGAAATAATCACATTTTGATACGGTACATCTCAAATGTGTAAGCTTACAAAGAATCTCATTAAAACTAACAACAAATTCAGTTTGATGGTGGATTTTCCTGCTTGTCTCCTCATAATCTCACTGAAGCTATCTCCTGTTCGTTTAAAACCTGTGAGAGTGAGGAGAGGAGCCTTTGGAGGGGGAGAGAGTCGACCACAGCAGGGGCTCTTGGAGTGGGAGGGGGTCCAATGTCTCCCACCCCCTGGCATGCTGATGGACATTCGTCTTTACAAGGATTCCTCGAAAATTCACTTTATGACTGTGAGAGTGAGAGTGAGAGGAGGTAATGGCTGCGTGACCCCCAGGGAAGTGTATTGGACACGGTAATGACAGAATGAGTCCAGCAGTGATGTATAATTGAGTGTTATAAGCTGGCAACCTTTCTCCTAATGATTACAGTCTTAGATGAGCTCAGTCAGGGTGAGCCTGGCACTGGCTGGAGGCACTAGGCACCATAGAATGCACCAGGATGTAAGTTAGTGCTGCTGTCACTGGCGCAGTTTATGAAGCTGTTCTGTCAGGGCCTGTTAGTTCTGTCATCAGATGTAGGAGATAATGACACCATGAGGAGTTCTATATTGATGACAGCGGGTGACAGTCACTTAGTTGTGTCGTCACGCTGCTTTAAAGTGGGTGAAGTTGACGTTTCAGTGTCATTTCATTGTGCACATTTTACAGCACAACTGATGCTTTTAGGCCGGGGAAGAATTTGTGTATGAATAGTCTTAGTACAGTAATTACTACTGATTACAGCAACGCTCCAGCATCAGCCCAGAATGGTGTGTTATTTTTGTAGACTGTACAACTCTAACATTGTATTTGTTACAGTTAAACAAATATATGGTTTGTGTAAGAGTACAATAGTACAATGTAGATGCAATGATGGGGCGGTTGTTTGTTTCTCTTTAAATTACAATACTGCACACTGTACATTATTTAAGTAATTTCTACATAATCCAGTAGACGAAAGTACTTGGAAACATAATTTGCAACATATGTAATTTACTTTTACAGAAGTTCCTATTTGTGTTTAGTGTTTGTATGTGATCCGCTGCACACAAAACATAACAACTTGTTAATGGCGTATTTCAACTTAATTGTATATTGAGATGACAGTTCCAGTAAAGTAATCAGTGTCTTTGGCATACAATTGTGAGGTTTCTCAGCTGACCAGTGACTTGTTGACAGGTGCTAATAGAAATGTTGTTTTTTCAGAAAGAAGTTCAAGACAAGGTCGGGAGACACAGTACGTCTGTCAGCTCTGCTGGACGAAGGGGTCAAGCGGTCAGACGCGAAACTGAAAGAGAAAGGACGAGATAAGGTTAGAAAAATACTTGGACTAAGATCATAATTGAATTTCCCTAAGGTAGCCAATATACATAATGTTTAGTGTGTGATGTCTGGTGTGTGATGTCTGGTGTGTGAAGTCTGGTGTGTGATGTCCGGTGTGTGATGTCTGGTGTGTGATGTCTGGTGTGTGATGTCTGGTGTGTGATGTCTGGTGTGTGATGTCTGGTATGTGATGTATGGTGTGGGAAGTCTGGTGTGTGAAGTCTGGTGTGTGATGTCTGGTGTGTGATGTCTAGTATGTGATGTCTGGTGTGTGATGTCTGGTGTGTGATGTATGGTGTGTGAAGTCTGGTGTGTGATGTCTGGTGTGTGATGTCTGGTGTGTGATGTCTGGTGTGTGAAGTCTGGTGTGTGATGTATGGTGTGTGACATCCTGTGTGTGACGTCTGGTGTGTGATGTCCAGTGTGTGATGTCCAGTGTGTGACGTCCAGTGTGTGACGTCCGGTGTGTGATGTCCGGTGTGTGACGTCCTGTGTGTGACGTCTGGTGTGTGATGTCCAGTGTGTGATGTCCAGTGTGTGACGTCCAGTGTGTGACGTCTGGTGTGTGATGTCCAGTGTGTGATGTCCAGTGTGTGATGTCTGGTGTGTTGCAGGAGTTGTCGACGGCAGAGTTTGAGGCAGCGAAGGAGGCAGTGGCGTACGGCTGCATCAAGTACGCGGACCTGTCTCACAACCGCCTGCATGACTACGTCTTCTCTTTTGACAAGGTCAGTCAAACATTTAAACAAAGTTAATAAATGTTGAGTTTTTTCCATAGTTTGTTTTATAGTTTCAGATAATCGTAAGGTAATTGGGAATTATTCCATCATTTCAGTTCGGCTACAGAGAATCTAATCAGGTTGTGTTAACCTTTGTCTTTATGACAAAGCATTATGAGCATATTGCATATCATATTGCATGTAATCAAAACATGAGTCCACTGTCCACACCTCCACTAGTCAGATCAGTGTGCCTACTCATGTTATTATTGGTTGTGAATCATGAATAATAAAATGGACTAATGAATTCTGCCAGAAGACCACATGAGAGTGGTTATGTGTTGATTCACCCAGTCCTGTGTGTCAGCTCTGACGCAGCACCTACCTTGAATGAAATCACAAATACAACAAGCATGGATGCAAGTGCAGTCTGTCCAAGTTATCAGGGGTGCATAAGGCAGGTCATATGCAAAGTTACGTTATCTACTCAGGATGCTTGGGAATGGCTTCTTATTTCACAAGATGGAGAGTTTGTTTCACAAATTGTTATGCCGTTACTTTCATGAATGGAATAGTTTGGTCTCATTACCTTTTTGATTTTGGTTTGTCCACATTGGTTACGACATAACAATGACAATGTAATTCACCATGGCCAGGAATAACATGAGCATTCAATTGGAGATATATAAACAAGTGTTGCACAAAAAGTGAATGATCAGGTATTGTACGTGTATTGAGAACAAGCTTAAATAACTGGGAAATTCCAAAGATATCCCCACTACCTGCAGATTAGCCATCATCCGGCCTACCCATAACTAATGCATATGACACAGACTTATTATTAGATTTATCTACAAAGTTCTTGAGCCCTGGGTCGTGTTACCTCCAAGATAGTAAATCCCATATGGACACCTCTCTCTGCAGCATTTCCTATCCACCATGTGGCGCCACTGTTCTGTATGCATGTTTTACATGTTGTGTCACTAACTGTGTCACTAACTGTGTCACTAACTGTGTCACTGTGTCACCAGATGCTGGATGACAAGGGAAACACAGCTGTGTACCTGCTGTACGCCTACACACGCATCAGGCAAGTGTCCATGTCTCTGCAGTTCCTCTTACAGGGATCACATGATGACTTGGCTGTCACATTATACAAAGCATGTGTAGCAACCTAAAACAGTGACATAAATCAATAGTTGTGCCACCTCCTGGGTGAAGCATATATTGGGCATTAACACTACTGTGTATTTTAGAATTGGGAGCACCGTGGGTAACTGAACTACATCTTAGCCACTGTGTCACATCAGTGGAAAGCATTGGGTATACCTCATGTAAGTTTCGCACTCGAAAATGAGGTTGGGGCAAGAAGTCCAGTTTCTCCATGTTTAAAAGATAGGACTTTTTTATGTTTCGGTTGTAATAATCGGGCTGGCCCCAAATAACCATTTTTGAAGGATAATTACAAGCAGAAGCATTGTGAAATTTGTCCAGTAAGAATGATGCCATGGCATCCGCAGCTAGTAGTTGTGTTTGGTGATCTTGACAAGTAATGAGGAATGCCATCTTTCTCGCTGTTTTGGGCCACATATGTTATGACTATGTGCATTTAGACAACTTGTCAGATATAAGTGCTTATCAAACTGTTGTGAAATCACAAAAATAGCAATGTAAAATGCATATCACATAAAAGACACATCTGCCTAAAATCATTCATACTATCTGCACTAGGTAAATCGCTATATGTCTATGACAGTGTGGTAAACTAAATATTAAATTGGACAGTTAAGATAAGAAAGCTATAACACAAGATATTTATGACCAGATTCATCATTTGGAAACTACAACTGTCATCCGTCGTTAGAGTACTATTATTATGTACTGTCCCCAATCAGCTCCAGTCGTGCGGAGATTCGCCATGTATCGTGACTTTTGGAAGACATTTTAGATTACTCAGTTGATTTCAAACAATGTGAAAAAAAATTCTATCAAGGTCAAGTACATTTCACTGTGTTGTGAATGGTGTCTCATGGAATGCGTTAGGTGAAATTTGCACATTTGGTAATGTAATTTTAACAGGTGAGAAATGTTTTATTGCATGCATTAGATGTAAACATTAATGAGAGATGATATATCACTGGGTGAGTTAGGTAGTGATGCCTCATTTAATTAGTCATATGAGAGATGGCTCACTGGTTGTGTTGTATTATTCTTTGAATTAATCAGATGATATGTCTCATTGAATGAGTCAGATCAGATGTATCACTGAATGAGTTGGATAAAGATGTCTCATTCAATGAGTTGGATGTCCAATGTCTAGTTGATTTATTCAGACAGAGAGATCATATTGATTGAGTCAGGCAGAAATGTCTCATTGAATGTGACATGAGAGGTGACTCATTGGTGTGATGGTGTCTCAGGTCCATCGCCAGGACAGCGAAAGTGAGTGCTGCGGAACTGAAGGCCGCGGCAGGAGACAGTGGTGCCCTCACGCTGGAACACCCTCAAGAGTGGAAGCTGGCCAAGCTGATCGCCAAGTTCCCCGAGATTGTGCTTCGAATCCTGGACGACCTGATGCTGCACACGCTGTGTGACTACGTGTATGAGCTGGCCACAGGGTTCACAGAGTTCTACGACGCCTGCTACGTGGTGGAGAAGGATCGACAAACAGGTACAGTGATTATATATTGCAGAAAAAATATTTCAGTAATCTTACACATTTCCCACATAGGAAAACAGCATAATCCCATATGAATACAGATATGTATATATTTACTTTAAAAAAATCTGTAAAAGTTTGTACTTGTATTAAACACATTGTAGTACAAGGGCCGATTTGAATGACTTAAAATATTGTGGTTGAAGTGATACAACAAAACACAGCACATTTTATTTTAATTGATATAGGCATGTTTAATATCTCAGCAGGTGGCCACATTTTCTTGGTTGAAATGTGTATCAATTAAATTAAGAGTTTTTCCCTATACATTTTTATTTGATCTTAGTTTGTTCTGTAGATCAACTGTAGCTACAGATACATCCATATTTTCCTAAAAGTATGTCTAGTGTACTAGTATTGTGTTGTTGTGATGTAATCCCTTGTGGGTTAAAGGGATACTCCAGTCAGTGAGAGGTTCACAGTATTAAGTTACATATATATATATATATATATATATATATATATATATATATATATATATATATATATATACATATTCTATATGGGTTGTGCCTAGTAATTATGCACAAAGATCGTTAATAAACAATTAGTTATTGTTTAATGATATAAAAAACATGCTATCTTAGATTCAGGGCACTGCCATCTTGAGACTTATGTGCCAGTGACATAAGCCAAATCTTTTACGTCACTGGCGCATTGTTGAAAAAGGAAAGAATTGGCACTCTTCACTAATAATTGTGATTGTGACGTAAGCAATCCGCGACGTACTAGATACATCAAATACCAGTGGATAGACGTGAGATGTTCAAATGTGCATGCGCCAGTGATGTAAGCAGTTTACGTCACTGGCACATAAGTCTCAAGATGGCAGCGCCCTGAATCCAACATGGGGTGTTTTTGGTACAATTATACCATAATTAGTTGTTTATTAACGATCCCTGTGCACAACTGCTATGCACAACCAATATATTATACAGATGTAAGCAACTGCCGTCATTCTCTCACTAACTGGGGTATCCTTTAAAGTTGCATTCTGACTTCCGCCATGTTTAAAATAATATTTTCCAGTAAACCAGCATTCTCCATACACTATATATTGTTTTCCTCAACTACCTATCAACTTATTTTCACATAATATGCCATTTTAAGATAAAAAGGAGCAAAAGACGAAAAATTGTCCTGGTGAGCCTCACCAGTTAAAATTCACTGATTGGTTTAGACCTCGAAGAAGGGAATTCCAGTGAAAAGCGCTGTCAGGAAACCACACTAGGGCCACACTAAAAGGCGGATCACAATTGGCAGACCGCACGGAAACGACATACCACATTCACAAAGATGCCACCGCTCGATACGCTCCATATTTACGGCATGTCCAGTTGCCCACATACAAACTATCGCTGGCTACGCACCTGTACGGTCAATGGCTAATTGAGGATGATTTAAATAACTAGGGTATTGTTGCTTAGTGGCGCCTGTAGCGACTAACGTGGATATGTGGAACCGCCTTTTAGTTTGCCCCATCGTTTACTTACGTTAACCCGAGAGTTCCGATGGTAAAAATAGATCGACTTTTGGGAAACTCCAGAGCCGTTGTTTGTTGCAAACTTATATTTGATCAAATAACGTATAAAACCACAAAGTGAGACATGTGGTAGGAAGTATACTAATAAGCAAATATCGGTCATGGTGTACATTGACTTTTCTAAAATGCGTTAAAAGGGGAAATTATATCAGAATGCAACTTTAGGACAACTGTCATGTTGCAGGTGTGATAGTGAAGGTGAACTGTCATGTTGTAGGTGTGATAGTGAAGGTGAACTGTCATGTTGCAGGTGTGATAGTGAAGGTGAACTGTCATGTTGCAGGTGTGATAGTGAAGGTGAACTGTCATGTTGTAGGTGTGATTGTGAAGGTGAACTGTCATGTTGTAGGTGTGATTGTGAAGGTGAACTGTCATGTTGTAGGTGTGATTGTGAAGGTGAACTGTCATGTTGCAGGTGTGATAGTGAAGGTGAACTGTCATGTTGTAGGTGTGATAGTGAAGGTGAACTGTCATGTTGCAGGTGTGATAGTGAAGGTGAACTGTCATGTTGTAGGTGTGATAGTGAAGGTGAACTGCCATGTTGTAGGTGTGATAGTGAAGGTGAACTGTCATGTTGTAGGTGTGATAGTGAAGGTGAACTGTCATGTTGTAGGTGTGATTGTGAAGGTGAACTGTCATGTTGTAGGTGTGATTGTGAAGGTGAACTGTCATGTTGTAGGTGTGATTGTGAAGGTGAACTCTCATGTTGTAGGTGTGATTGTGAAGGTGAACTGTCATGTTGTAGGTGTGATTGTGAAGGTGAACTGTCATGTTGTAGGTGTGATTGTGAAGGTGAACTGTCATGTTGCAGGTGTGATAGTGAAGGTGAACTGTCATGTTGTAGGTGTGATAGTGAAGGTGAACTGTCATGTTGCAAGGTGTGATAGTGAAGGTGAACTGTCATGTTGCAGGTGTGATAGTGAAGGTGAACTGTCATGTTGTTGGTGTGATTGTGAAGGTGAACTGTCATATTGTAGGTGTGATAGTGAAGGTGAACTGTCATGTTGTAGGTGTGATAGTGAAGGTGAACTGTCATGTTGTAGGTGTGATAGTGAAGGTGAACTGTCATGTTGTAGGTGTGATTGTGAAGGTGAACTGTCATGTTGTAGGTGTGATAGTGAAGGTGAACTGTCATGTTGTAGGTGTGATAGTGAAGGTGAACTGTCATATGTTGTAGGTGTGATAGTGAACTGTCATGTTGTATGTGTGATAGTGAAGGTGAACTGTCATGTTGTAGGTGTGATTGTGAAGGTGAACTGTCATGTTGTAGGTGTGATAGTGAAGGTGAACTGTCATGTTGTAGGTGTGATAGTGAAGGTGAACTGTCATGTTGTAGGTGTGATTGTGAAGGTGAACTGTCATGTTGTAGGTGTGATTGTGAAGGTGAACTGTCATGTTGTAGGTGTGATTGTGAAGGTGAACTGTCATGTTGTAGGTGTGATTGTGAAGGTGAACTGTCATGTTGTAGGTGTGATAGTGAAGGTGAACTGTCATGTTGTAGGTGTGATAGTGAAGGTGAACTGTCATGTTGTAGGTGTGATTGTGAAGGTGAACTGTCATGTTGTAGGTGTGATAGTGAAGGTGAACTGTCATGTTGTAGGTGTGATTGTGAAGGTGAACATGGAGCGTCTACTGCTGTGTGAAGCGACAGCAGCTGTCATGGCCGCCGCCTTCAGCATCCTCGGTCTACGCACCGTTGAGAGAATGTAGACAGCTGACTGGTCAACACTCTTCAGTGGGGAGACCGTTTCACTGAACAACTCGACAAGAATATGATGCATTCTTGAGCAGTTTAAATTTCTTGTGTCAAAGACTACTAGAATGGAAGCTACCCGGTACATTATAGGTGATATGAAATTAATGAGGAATATAAGGAAACATTTCTTGATCTACGAAAGGTATTATTGTGGTAATTATTGTGAAAGTATGTGTTAATAAAACATAAAACCAATTTACACTGTGTTACAAATAATCATGCATACAGATTACTTAAGCAATATTTTGTTTGAACTTTCAAACACAGACACATACAATTTGACATACTGTAGGTTTCTTGGACTGTGGTACTTGTGACGACTCGTGAATAGAGGTCTAAAGTCTGAAGCCTGACAATCAACACAATGACAGCAAGGAGGTTTTTTTGTGTTTTTAATGTCTGTTTAACACTAAGCGCTTGATATACAGTATATATTCTTATGTTTTTATGTATAATATGACAATTATCAATCAACCAATCACACACGTATATCAGACCAAACAATTCTTAGATACAATGAGCATTCAATCATGTTTACCAACTAATGTTATACATCAAAAAATAGCAAGTTAGCATATTCCACTGTTGGCCTATTCCACTGGATTTTGATGGCAAATGAGAATGACATTTCATCAGTTTCATCAAATTATCTCAAAATTTCACTTAATAACGACCCAATTGTTGGTTGCCAGTCAAGAAGGCTAGCAGTGTTGGAGAAAGACTCTGGCAGATTGAGGCAGACATATGTGACTTAAACAAACCAGATTAAATGTAGGCCACATCAACAATACACATCCACAAGAAACCACACGGGAGTAATGATAAACGAGTTGAAAAACACCCCAGTGACTACAGTTAACATACAGAATGACTACAGACGCCATCCACAGTACATCATTTAGGAGGCAAATATTGAGAGGGACAGGAGGGGAATATTTGGTGCAACAACGGCACAGGGCCAATGACAAAGATTGGTGATGCTGGCACAGGGCCAATAACATAGATTGGTGATGCTAATCTGTAACAAAGTATTGCATGCATGTTTCTTGATGCACCACGTCGTAAGATATCCATAACACAGGATGCTAAGTACAATATAGTACATAATCCAGTACAGTGATATCAATTGGGATATCCACTACTACTATGTTGTGCAGAATGGATGCAGGCGTCTACAAGATCTAGTGAATTGGAAGCAGGCTTTGCATGACTACAAGATGTAGTGGAATGGAAGAGGCCTTCCATGACTACAAGATGTAGCGGAATGGAAGCAGACCTTCCATGACTACAAGATGTAGCGGAATGGAAGCAGACCTTCCATTACTACAAGATGTAGCGGAATGGAAGAGGCCTTCCATGACTACAAGATGTAGCGGAATGGAAGCAGACCTTCCATGACTACAAGATGTAGCGGAATGGAAGCAGACCTTCCATTACTACAAGATGTAGCGGAATGGAAGAGGCCTTCCATGACTACAAGATGTAGCGGAATGGAAGCAGACCTTCCATGACTACAAGATGTAGCGGAATGGAAGCAGACCTTCCATGACTACAAGATGTAGCGGAATGGAAGCAGACCTTCCAAGACTACAAGATGTAGCGGAATGGAAGCAGACCTTCCAAGACTACAAGATGTAGAATTATGGCTTCCACAAGTACAATACATAATAGTAATAATCTTAACATAACATCAATGACAGTCCCAAAACCATTAGGTACAGTGCTAAATGATTACTAGGTAACATATGAATATCCACAAAGACAAATCCCAGAAAGCTAAAGCAAATCCCACATATCATATAGAAATATAGTGTGAACACAAGCCCGGCCTTCATGTCTTCTGGTAGGTCTGAATAGTCGAGAAAATAGCTATGTATGATGATACACTTCCAGTGTAAGTGGATGCTAGGGCAATCGAACGTTCGACAATTGTTGGCATGCTGCAAACATGCTGTTTTCTCAACAGAAATCTGTCTCTGATAACCCCAAACTACTCAATAATGTCTACAAAACCAATGTGCATTGACTATCTAAGACAAACCAGTGCAACATGTCTGAAATATATCAAGTTTCACCTGATGACGGCTAACAAGATCAACATTGATCAAATATGCCCCTGATCAAGGTCAGACAGATTAACAATGTATCAAGTATGATCTTGCCCAAGGTCAGACAGATTAACGATGTATCAAGTATGATCTTGTCCAAGGTCAGACAGATTAATAATGTATCAAGTATGATCTTGTCCAAGGTCAGACAGATTAACGATGTATCAAGTATGATCTTGTCAAAGGTCAGACAGATTAACAATGTATCAAGTATGATCTTGGTCAAGGTCAGACAGATTAACGATGTATCAAGTATGATCTTGTCCAAGGTCAGACAGATTAACAATGTATCAAGTATGATCTTGTCCAAGGTCAGACAGATTAACGATGTATCAAGTATGATCTTGTCCAAGGTCAGCCAGATTAACGATGTATCAAGTATGATCTTGTCCAAGGTCAGACAGATTAACAATGTATCAAGTATGATCTTGTCCAAGGTCAGACAGATTAACGATGTATCAAGTATGATCTTGTCCAAGGTCTGCCAGATTAACAATGTATCAATATGATCTTGTCCAAGGTCTGCCAGATCAACCAACAATGTACCAAGTTTGACCTTGACCAAGGTCAGCCAAATCAATTTTGGTGTATCATATATGACCTTGACAAAGGTGAGTTGGCCCAACAGGCATTGATACCAACTGGTACGACTCCGTCTAATACTGCCTTGCATAGATTCAGCATGCCTACGACTGCGTGAACATTCACTCGTCAGTGGAAACAGCCAACAACAAAAAACACATACAATATACAATCTGTGGAAAAACAACAAAAACAACCACCCCACCACACCATGGACACTGCTAGGCCAGTGAACTACACAACTAGAGAAACGCGAATGCATAGCAGTCGTATTAAACAAAGCACCCATCCAACTGCTTAAAGTACTCATCCGAACACTGATCAGAATCACGCAGAAAGCTGGATATACAATCAAGTTACGAGTACAAGGGTGATTCAAGTCATCCTGCTGTTGAACATTGTCACGTGACCACCCTGCAAGTGTCAAAATTCACGGCAGAATCAACTCATCAGATTATATACAGGTCAAACACAGTTGCTATTTTCAATATATTTGAAAATACACCAATTAAATTAATTATGCCAGACTTGTTACTATATGGCACATTTCATCGATAGCTGTCAATGTTCCAAATGATTGTTTCTCAATAGACTAAACGTGTTCTGGCATATATACTGCAGTGAAAGGCTTGCACATTTTTTTGCAATACTATGTGTAACATACACATTTCCGCCAGTGATCCCTACAGCCAATATTACGGGTCTAACCTCGCTAGGATCAAATATAAACGTGGTTCTTTGAGCTCACACAAAACCAGCATCTAGCGAGACTATATAAATATTGCCCCCGCCGCTACAAGTATAATGTATCCATACACAACCGTACCAAGTTAGTTAATAATTATGCACCAGCCGTCCGTAATATACGTGTAAGTGTATAGAAAATATGTCCTAACCAACTAGATAAGGACACATGATCGAGAGAACGAATGTTCGCTGTATACTCTCAACTCTCCAAGGTCGTGACCCTCATTAGCAAATTAAACCTACACATACCACCCTCGAGTTCTGCGGCTTGCCACCAGATGGAGTCATCATACAACGCAGCTATTGCATTATACTGTCACCTTACTGTAGCGTGTGACAAGGCAACCCGTCATAACCCTGGTGTCACATCAGCCTCTCCGTCCACTGTCACACAAACCAGGCACTTGACCTTCTCATGGTGTGGCAAGTGGACAGCGCTATCAAGGTCACTCTCCGTCCATCCCACCAAACACGTGGTGCTTCCTCGGTGACGTCACACTGGGCGTCACACTTATGTCCTCGTCCTCAAACCTTCTCAAAAAAACATCCGTCACAAACGTGTCCCCTGTCAACGGCACTGTCCGTCCAGAAGTCTCGACTCACTTCTGGAGACAATCCTAACCTGCACAGCACTAGAACCTTGACGAATCAACGAATAAAGAAAGTAACATCCTGGGCTACATGCCCCATCCGTTATGCCACGCATTAAACAATGTTTAAAGAACGCAAACAAAACTCCACATACACCCGCTAGTTCTCATAGCAAACCGACACTTTCTCGCCACAACCATTCGTCGCGAGAAAACTGATCCAATTATTAAATCGCTTGCTACATCGAGTGCTTAACGAAAATTTCATAAATTATTCAACAACCAACACTGTTTCCAAGGCAGCCGATTTCTTCCCGTGATGAAACAAGTTGGCTGCTCTGCGAAATCAAGAAAACGTCCACAAACGCGGCCATGGTGTATAGAAATGGACCAGACAAAACAATGTCGGTGTCCACAGTCGTCTTCCCGAGGCTCAGTCAACGACAAATACAAAATTAGCGACTGAGTTGACACTTCAGCCGCTGGCTGGTTGAGTCGACTCACTACTGCTCTCCTGCGAGTGTCCCGCGACCTTCACGTCCGTAACCTTTGTTTTCGTAGCGCTGACTGCACTGGTGGCGACCTTGGCGGTACTGGTGGCGACCTTGGCGGTACTGGTGGCGACCTTGGCGGTACTGGTGGCGACCTTGGCAGTACTGGTGGCGACCTTGGCGGTACTGGTGGCGACCTTGGCGGGACTGGTCGAAGGCGCAACCTGCGACTTCGGTAAGTGTCCATCACGTTTGTTGCCGGCTGACTTTGTGGCATCGGCGTGGTCGGGCGCATTCGTGTCGCACTGGCTTGTCTGTCGTGACCTCCGACCTTTGTGACGACTCGTGTCCTTGGTCGAATGTTCAGATGGCTTCTTTTTGTCTTTCTTCGGTTGGGTACTCACGGGGTGGTGACCCGACTCCCGGCGTTCCCGTGGCTGACTGTCGCCTGCTGCCCCGTCAGCCATCGGAGGCTACAACCAGACAAACACAAACACTGTCATGAATCAATAAATAACCACCCATGAAGAAATATACACGGCAGTATGTTATTTACAGCATACATACATTTCATATCATAACACTACTACGTGTATGTAGAGAGCATCACTGTGTACAATTTTATTATAATTTTTATTTCAACAAAACATTTAGAACTATGATACATTGACAGTTTTACACAATAAACCATTTTCAAGACAACAACATTATCCAGGCAGATAACACCAATGATTGCAAATCAACAAGTGATTATAAATTTTGCAACATAAGTAACTACAAGTTTAGAAATACTAGTGAATAAAAATTTACAACGCCAGTGAATAAAAATTTACAACGCCAGGGAATACAAAGCAGTGATCAACACTTTCAAAATTTGTGACTAGGCATTTATAAAACCAGTGACTACAGCTAACACTGCCTCCACCGGTGAGAGAACTGTAGGATCCACAGACACCTACCTCGACGCGGAAGTCTTCCAGCCTCTTGTACTTGGACAGAAGCTGCTTGAGTCGCTTGTCAATGGTCACTTTGCAGCGAGAGTACTTGAGGAACGCCCAAAACTTCTCAAGGCCATATAACTGCCCTGTAAACATATATAAAGTGAACATAAACATATCTGTATACACTGCTACAGACCCATGTAGGAAATGAGAGACAACTTTACACTGCCTGCTGTGTCTCACACACGCCTCACCAGGATGTGGATCAGGCCGTGTGAGGCACCCAGGTGTAACACTTAATGAGTGAAACATGTTTATGTAAATTGACGCCAATCACAATTTTGGACGATAAAAACTGCAAATCTCTAACTGGATAATAACAATGACTTCTTTTGTGCCAATATTCTTAAAAATCAAGTCGAGTGGTGCAACAACACCAAAGGATTAAGTAACTTGCGTTAAATACAAAAGACATTAACATATGGATGAAATTGGTAAGAAACTAAGGAGGATTGGCAACATTCAAAGCTAGATTTGTAAACAACAATGCAAAGTGAACAGGGATCAAATTCCACAGAGCTAGTCAACTATAGTTGTCTGGGCTTTTCCAATTTCATGGTTGGAAGATTTTAACCAATGCTAAACATAAATTGTTGATATTGTGAGTGCCCGAGACGACCCCTGACCCCTCACCATGAGACGACCCCTGACCCCTCACTCACCATTATCACAGTCTCCCAACGTCTCTTCCTGGAAGTCCTGGAAGAGTTCCTGTCGAAACTTCTTCTCGAGTCCGTAGCTGTAGAACCGGAAGAGACATTCGATGCCGTACCTGCAACAGAGAGGGCGCTGTCAACACCAAGACACTCTACTTCACTTCACACACAACCTCCCACTCAAACACTACACACACAACCCTCCCACTCAAACACTACACACACACGACCCTCCCACTCAAACACTACACACAACCCTCCCACTCAAACACTACACACACACGACCCTCCCACTCAAACACTACACACACCCTCCCACTCAAACACTACACACACGACCCTCCCACTCAAACACTACACACACCCTCCCACTCAAACACTACACACACCCTCCCACTCAAACACTACACACACGACCCTCCCACTCAAACACTACACACACCCTCCCACTCAAACACTACACACACCCTCCCACTCTAACACTACACACGACCCTCCCACTCAAACACTACACACACCCTCCCACTCAAACACTACACACACCCTCCCACTCAAACACTACACACACGACCCTCCCACTCAAACACTACACACACGACCCTCCCACTCAAACACTACACACACGACCCTCCCACTCAAACACTACACACGACCCTCCCACTCAAACACTACACACACCCTCCCACTCAAACACTACACACACCCTCCCACTCAAACACTACACACACGACCCACCCACTCAAACACTACACACACGACCCTCCCACTCAAACACTACACACACGACCCTCCCACTCAAACACTACACACACCCTCCCACTCAAACACTACACACACGACCCTCCCACTCAAACACTACACACACGACCCTCCCACTCAAACACTACACACACGACCCTCCCACTCAAACACTACACACACGACCCTCCCACTCAAACACTACACACACCCTCCCACTCAAACACTACACACACAACCCTCCCACTCAAACACTACACACACCCTCCCACTCAAACACTACACACAACCCTCCCACTCAAACACTACACACACGACCCTCCCACTCAAACACTACACACACGACCCTCCCACTCAACAATACACACACGACCCTCCCACTCAAACACTACACACACCCTCCCACTCAAACACTACACACACAACCCTCCCACTCAAACACTATACACACGACCCTCCCACTCAAACACTACACACACCCTCCCACTCAAACACTACACACACAACCCTCCCACTCAAACACTACACACACGACCCTCCCACTCAAACACTACACACACGACCCTCCCACTCAAACACTACACACACAACCCTCCCACTCAAACACTACACACACCCTCCCACTCAAACACTACACACACAACCCTCCCACTCAAACAATACACACACGACCCTCCCACACAAACAATACACACACGACCCTCCCACTCAAACAATACACACACGATCCTCCCACTCAAACACTACACACACGACCCTCCCACTCAAACACTACACACACGACCCTCCCACTCAAACACTACACACACGACCCTCCCACTCAAACACTACACACACCCTCCCACTCAAACACTACACACACAACCCTCCCACTCAAACACTACACACACGACCCTCCCACGCAAACAATACACACGACTCTCCCACTCAAACACTACACACACGACCCTCCCACTCAAACACTACACACACGACCCTCCCACTCAAACACTACACACACGACCCTCCCACTCAAACACTACACACACGACCCTCCCACTCAAACACTACACACACCCTCCCACTCAAACACTACACACACAACCCTCCCACTCAAACACTACACACACCCTCCCACTCAAACACTACACACAACCCTCCCACTCAAACACTACACACACGACCCTCCCACTCAAACACTACACACACGACCCTCCCACTCAACAATACACACACGACCCTCCCACTCAAACACTACACACACCCTCCCACTCAAACACTACACACACAACCCTCCCACTCAAACACTACACACACGACCCTCCCACTCAAACACTACACACACCCTCCCACTCAAACACTACACACACAACCCTCCCACTCAAACACTACACACACGACCCTCCCACTCAAACACTACACACACGACCCTCCCACTCAAACACTACACACACGACCCTCCCACTCAAACACTACACACACCCTCCCACTCAAACACTACACACACAACCCTCCCACTCAAACAATACACACACGACCCTCCCACACAAACAATACACACACGACCCTCCCACTCAAACAATACACACACGATCCTCCCACTCAAACACTACACACACGACCCTCCCACTCAAACAATACACACACGACCCTCCCACGCAAACAGTATACACACGACCGTCCCACGCAAACAATACACACACGACCCTCCCACTCAAACAATACACACGACCCTCCCACGCAATCAATACACACAACCCTCCCACTCAAACAATACACACGACCCTCCCACGCAATCAATACACACAACCCTCCCACTCAAACAATACACACAACCCTCCCACTCAAACAATACACACAACCCTCCCAGTCAAACAATACACACAACCCTCCCACTCAAACAATACACACACGACCCTCCCACTCAAACAATACACACACGATCCTAACACACAAACAATACACACGACCCTCCCACGCAATCAATACACACAACCCTCCCACTCAAACAATACACACGACCCTCCCACTCAAATAATACACACCACCCTCCCATTCAAACAATACACACAACCCTCCCACTCAAACAATACACACACAACCCTCCCACTCAAATAATACACACACGACCCTCCCACGCAAACAATACACACGACTCTCCCACTCAAACAATACACACACGACCCTCCCAGGCAAACAGTATACACACGACCCTCCCACTCAAACAATACACACACGACCCTCCCACACAAACAATACACACAACCCTCCCACACAAACAATACACACGTCCCTCCCACTCAAACAATACACACGACCCTCCCACTCAAACAATACACACGACCCTCCCACTCAAACAATACACACAACCCTCCCACACAAACAATACACACAACCCTCCCACACAAAACAATACACACAACCCTCCCACACAAACAATACACACATGACCCTCCCACTCAAACAATACACACAACACTCCCACTCAAACAATACACACGACCCTCCCACTCAAACAATACACAAACAACCCTCCCACTCAAACAATACACACGACCCTCCCGCTCAAACAATACACACACAACCCTCCCACACAAACAATACAGACACAACCCTCCCACTCAAACAATACACACACAACCCTCCCACACAAACAATACACACGACCCTCCCACGCAAACAATACACACGACCCTCCCACTCAAACAATACACACGACCCTCCCACTCAAACAATACACACGACCCTCCCACTCAAACAATACACACAACCCTCCCACACAAACAATACACACAACCCTCCCACACAAAACAATACACACAACCCTCCCACACAATCAATACACACACAAACCTCCCACGCAAACAGTATACACACGACCCTCCCACGCAAACAATACACACACGACCCTCCCACACAAACAATACACACGACCCTCCCACTCAAACAATACACACGACCCTCCCACTCAAACAATACACACGACCCTCCCACTCAAACAATACACATGACCCTCCCACTCAAACTACACACACGACCCTCCCACTCAAACAATACACACGACCCTCCCACTCAAACAATACACATGACACTCCCACACAAACAATTCACACGACCCTCCCACTCAAACAATACACACACGACCCTCCCACTCAAACAATACACACGACTACCACATGTATTCACATCAACATTTCAGGATATCCAAAAATCCACAATAATTTCTGGTTATCATACATTTTGCCTGTAGGCAACATATTACCTGTAGCCAGCAGCGGCGTCCTCATTGGCAAGTTGTCGGAACTCCTTGTAGAGCTTTGTGTTGAAGTTCTGGCGCAGGAAAAATGACCAGAAGCGAAACAATGTATTCATCTCCTGTGACTGACCCACTCCAAACTTCTTGCGCTCTGAAACACCAAGTACACGTGAATGATTCAACAACTACAAAAACCAAACCTTCAAGATGCAAGCTTGTAGTCAAGAACTTATTTGTATTTAAATACGCCAATCTTATATGTTTGTTTTTGACATTTTTCAGTCCGTGTTTGTTGATAATGTTCATGTTTGGTGTATACAAATAAAACAACTTTTAGTTGATGTATCTGACATGCTCTAACAAACATTTTAGGATCCTCTTATCCTGTCTTCATCCGTTGAGTGACAGAGACACCACACTCCCAGTAAGTCTGTGTGTGCGGTGTGTACCAGCTCTCTACGATGTCCCCCTGCCAGCTTCTCTTTCTGAATGCTGAATATTGGTCAATAGACACCAACCTAATTCACTATTAATACAAAATGTTCATCAACCTTTTCCTCCCACTATATTGTAATTGAACTGAATGTAGTACTCAAGATCTGCTGTGGTACATGGTAGGTTAGTTACCTTTTATATGCCTGTTATAGTCTTTGTTGAGTTAGTTACATTTGAGACATCTGCTGTGGTACTTGTTGGGTTAGTTACTTTTCAGACATCTGCTGTGGTACTAGCTGGGTTAGTTACCTTTCAGACATCTGCTGTGGTACTAGCTGGGTTGGTTACCTTTCAGACATCTGCTGTGGTACTAGCTGGGTTAGTTACCTTTCAGACATCTGCTGTGGTACTTGTTGTAGCGGATCCACACGAAGCCTGTGTCTTGCAGCAGTTCGTGTGACGGGTGTTGGAATGGCTTGAAAGACTGCGCCACACTGCTGCTGGAGCTGGTGGACAGGAGCGCGTCCGACGGACTGAAACACGACAGACCATCAGTACACCGCTCTAGACGAGTTAGCTGTGATGTCACTGTGGTACACAGTGCTCTAGACGAGTTAGCTGTGATACTCAGTGCTCTAGATGAGTTAGCTGTGATGTCACTGTGGGACACAGTGCTCTAGATGAGTTAGCTGTGATACTCAGTGCTCTAGACAAGTTAGCTGTGATGTCACTGTGGTACACACTGCTCTAGACGAGTTAGCTGTGATGTCACTGTGGTACACAGTGCTCTAGACGAGTTAGATGTGATGTCACTGTGGTACACAGTGCTCTAGACGAGTTAGATGTGGTACACACTGCCTTCTTGGGGTCTTATGACTGACTGGGACGTAACTGTGGCTGTGTGGATCAATATCCAGTTAGTTAGAGATAAAGTTGGGGTCACAGGAAGACGGCACATTGTGTGCCATGTGACCACCATGTAACAATACTTTTTTTTGGAGTGCTCATGTAAATGTATAATGTATTCTTGTTGTTACAAAATAAAATTTGATTTGATTTGATTGATTTGAAGACCATAATTCGCTCAGTTCACAACAAGTTACAGGTGGAGTATTTTACTTCCCTGACAAAGTGACCATACAGAATGTCTCTACCAAAACACACAGGCAATGTAGGTTGAACAAAACTGTACAAGTGTCAAAACACAGATAACATCACAGCCATGTGACAATGGTCACTAGGGAGTAAGTAGCCTGGCCTTTTCACACCTGCAATATCCTGAGCAACATTTCACTAGACACAACAATTCACAACAATTCTACTATGTATACGTAATTATTACGTATGGTTGCTAGAAATTATTTTTAATTCAAACAATACACGTGTACTGTTAAAACTAAATATCGTAAACAATGAGGTTGAAACTGTAACGATCGTATGAAGAAAACAAACTGACATGAAGTACTTGCATCTGTTTTGCCGGGTAATAGTTGTGGATCAGCGATCGAACCCAAAATGAGACTGCAGACTGACAGTGGCTCCACCTACCTCTGTCCAGCTGAGCTTGTCGTTGATATGGTGCGTTCACGCCCTGACTTGTGATCCTTGGAGTCAAACACCCAGCCGACGTGGCTCTCTATTGGTGGGTTGCTGCTGTGGCGCGTTTTCCTCTTGCGAGGCGTCTACAACCATACGTCCACTCATTATTTGCTAGTGGTGTCACCTAGTGTATGGATTGTTAAAATCACACACGTAATTTTTAATTTGCTGGACAATTTATTTTAAACATACAGAAAATGTAATACAAAACCAAAAGATTAATCTGACCTAGATTTTTGAGGAACTAGGAGCTTTACATGTTTGGAAAAAAGAAATGCCAAAAATGAAGGTAGTTGGATGCAACTCCAGACATGCCAGACACATACAAAAAGTAACCGAGGAGAGAGAGAGAGGGAGAGAAGGAGAGAGGGAGAGAGAGGAGAGAGAGATAGAGAGGAGAGAGAGGAGAGAGAGGAGAGACAGTGAGAGTGAGAGAGAGAGAGAGAGAGAGAGAGAGGAGAGAGAGATAGAGAGGAGAGGAGAGAGAGGAGAGAGAGGAGAGACAGTGAGAGAGAGAGTGAGAGAGAGAGAGAGAGAGAGAGAGAGAGAGAAGAGAGGAGAGAGAGAGAGAGGAGAGAGAGAGGAGAGAGAGAGAGGAGAGAGAGAGAGAGAGAGAGAGAGGAGAGACCATGGAAGAAGATGACTGATAGAAGATGAAGACTGCCACACTGAAGGCAAGAGTAAACAGTGGAGGGTGGTAGAGACATCATTAACTTATTTAGGGGTGAATCAAATCAAGTGTTGCCTCCGACGGCTCAAAAGTCAGACCTACCTGTGGGTCTTGCTTGGCTGTTTCCTTCACAACGGGGTAGAAGCGTGGGCCTCGCTTCGGGTCATTGCGCCCTGGGGTACGAGGGGTGCGTGGCACATTGTCATGACTGGGAATGTCAGCGGGCAGTGAATGTGCCACGTCAGACGACGTCGACGATAGTGACTTGAGTCGACATGGCACTGCTTTGCTGCCGGCTTCTCCTGGAATGAACAGACATTGAGACATGAACAGTGTCACTTACAGAGGCTTCATGACACTATCTATATAATCAAAATTTGCTAAGGATCACACAATGTTTGTAATGGAACAATCTTGAGATGGCTGCCATCCAGAGACTCATTGGAAGCATGAGACGCCGTTGCCAGGCTGTGATTGCACCACGTGTGTCACACACACAAGGTACTGACAGTTGTTGCTGCTGGTAACTGAACTGTTTGGGACATTTTCATGACTTGGAGTAACATTCTGAAACCTCCCTTTTTGTGGGTTTGGGGAAAACCTCCATTTTGGGGGTCTGCTTCTTTGATGACAGAACACATGTTACCTATTGTTCACATTTGGTATATAGCAATTAAATTCTTAAATCCTAGCAAAAAGTGAGTAGTATACATGCTGGTGACTGTCAATAAACACTTTCATGTGGACACAACAGCTAGCTGCCTAAGATGTGACAGGGGGTTGGTTCTCACCTGTCGTCTCAGGGGGTGGTGGAGGGGGCGGCACGGTCTGGTTGCTGGGTACAGGGGGCTGCTGGGGGTGGATGGCCTGGAAATCTTCCTTGCTGATCAGCTGCAGGGTCTTGTACTGGGCGAACCAGTCCTGACAACACAAGCAATACCAAGTTGTCATCCTCTTTCAGTTAACACCTAATTAATGGTAACACCTAATTAATGGTAACACCTAATTATTGGTAACACCTAATTAATGGTAACACCTAATTAATGGTAACACTCCAGATAAAATGTCCAGTGAAGACCAGTGTCTGTGATTTGTTGTTTGCACCAATCACAAAACCCGCATTATATTTAACTTGTGGATCTGATGGTTTGTTTCATGAAGGCAGTAAGAACCAAGTTTTTTTCATTAAGCAAACAGATGTTTACACAAAAACGTGCTGCCAAGTAACTGCATAACTTAAATACACTAATAATTAAATCCAATCCTCAATGGTGTACACAGGTATTGCATAGACAGTTTCATAATAAAACTACAAACTTCCTCCTGACAAACTTCCTCCTGACGTGATTCACAATTATGCATTTACCTTCAGATGACACACTTTTAACTTTATACCAATACAGATATGTTTGGATTATGAACATTATTTTTATTTGGAGAGTATGAAAAAGACTTACAAGTCGTCATCCTCAGAAGGCAAGACTGACGCAAGTCTACATTTCCCAGGGTGAGAATAAGCACCGACTCCAAACAAAACATGTCACTTCACCATGTTCCATGATGTCCTGGACTTTGTCACCACATACCTTGACATCCTGCTCAGCGAGTTCCTCCTGTTCGTAGTAGAAGAGGCCGTCGTTGATGACCATCGCCAGATCAGCAGAGATCTTGGCGCGGGGCGTGTAGTCACTCGTGCGGTCACCCCCGGGGTGCTTGCGGCTGCTGGGGGGTGTCTGGGTGACGATGAGGATCTTACTCAGCATCCGGTCGTCAAGTTCATCATCCGAGTCGTCCGACCTGTGTACACCAATGTCACAGGTACAGGTGTGTGTGTGTGTGGGGGGGGGGGCATGTGCACGTGCATGCATGCGTTTGTATGTCAGTATGCTTGGTGAACAGTCACACTGGTCTGCCACTTGCGAGACGTGCCACAGAGTGTAAGTTCTTTCAAAGAGCAAATTCTTTTTAAATAAGCGTTTTCACTGTGAACGATCACTTATAAAATCAGAACAATTTTAGTATCTACTATTTATCAACCAGTTTATCCACTATTTTATTATTATTTTTATATTTAACTAATAGTATAATTAACATGTATTTATTATTATTGTGACTAAAATTATTTATTTATAATTTATTTACTGTTTTTACTTTTTAACGGAAATCTTTAGTGCTATAATGCGCCTCCGAATGGTTTTAATTACAAGATTTAAGGCGCAGAAAAATGCTGCTAGGATATCGTATTATTACTATATTATGATGTGTGCATCTGTAGGTGTGGGTGTTGCCTAGCCTCCAGGTTTGCCTGTGGTCACTCACCATTCTGTGAAGCTGTTTTGCCGTCCCCCATTGAATGCGTCGATCTCCTCATCAAACATGAAGTCCAACTCCTCAGGCTCCTGCAGCGACCCAGAGTCCTACAACAGGGGGCGCTGTCAGCAACTCAACAACGTAACAGGGTCCGTACACATCTGGATATTTGAAATTAAAGACTATTCAAAAAAATTATTCAAGACTGTTTTAATGACATATGTACTTTTAAGTGTAGTAAACTAAGTTAACATTAAAAAAATTACATGACTAAGAAAATAATGGTGCCGACCACAATGAAATGCTGATTACCCAATGTGCACGAGTAATTTTTGTGCGAAAGCTTTTCCTTTTCTGGCTGTTATTCATCACAACAATTGAGTCAAAACAATATTTTATTGACTACAATTAAAATCCAGACTTTTCAAGACTACTTTGTAAAATTCAAGGATTTCAAGGCCTTGAATATGGTCCAATCAAATTCAAGTCTTTCAAGGCCCTGTACGGACCCTGATGTAAACATTCACTGTGACCATTCACATTCACAACTAAAACTTTGATACTAAAATATTTGCAGCTATAACAATGTTCCTAACACCAAATTCAAATGTCATTCCTTAACTAACTAATTACCAAAACAATGCCTACGAGGTAATCATTAAGTTTATGAGGTTAATTAGATCATGTAAGCAGCTTTGATTGTTCACGCCCACATAGAGAGATGGGCACAAACCAGTAGGTCTGCTACTTTCTCTGCCAGTTCTGACGGGACCAACGTGTGTAAAGACACGGCAGTCAACATATCCAGCAACTGGGGCACTTGAAACTAGTGCACATTTTGTGCAACAGTTGCCCCAAAGTTGTTCTTTAAACATACACACATTAAGCCTGCAGACCATGCCTGGGTGTATTATGTCTAAACATTTTGACTCCACATTGTAATTCAACACAATGTGATCATGAACATTGACCATTCTGTCTGTTCACAAAATGGATGATAGGCAGATCTGTAGATTGATGCAATAACAAATATTGATCCAGTCCTATAAAAATGCTTTTTATTAATTAATAAAATACTTCCAAATTACAATTATGTATTCATTTGTCACACTATTGAAACACAAACTAAACCAAACCTTGAGTAGTATTACACTTCCATTTAAAATCACAGAAACCGTCTAGAATGATATGAAAGAACCAAAATAATTTACCAAGCCAGATTATTGTTGTCTACTGAGCCAAACTTGCACTAGGAGAGCCTGTACTGACCAACATGTCACTGGTTGACATCAGTTCCCTAACATGACAGCCTACCTCGGCTGTGGCGCTGCCCTTGAGAGCCTTCGCTCGCTGTTTGCGCCTCACTTCAGTCCACATGCCTTCCAGCTCCGGTGCACTCGAGGACAGTGCTGCCATCTTGTAGCCGTGGTACGTCAGCTCGTACCCCGTGATGTCCTTCTTACCCTCGCTGCCTCCATCAGACGGGGCATAGGGTGACGTTGGTGCTGATTCTACAACACCCCAGTTGCCATGGTTACCAACATGTAATCAAGTCCTAAGAGAATAACATTTTCCCTTATTGTAATGTTTTGTTTGATCTAGGCCGCATTCGGTATCATTTGTGGCGCTTCACAAAGTGTTAAAATACATAAAACTGTAGATTATTGTTGGCAATGTGGGCATGGAAGCGACTTTCGCAGAGAAACTCAACTGTACTTCACAATTCACTTCATAATTATGCAAGATGAAATTTAACAATGATTCCTCCAAAGTTAGATTTTGATATGCGAGTGACAGTGCAGGACATTGAGGCTAAAACAACATTATATTCTGTAACTGTCTCTGACAGTTATCAAATGACAAACAAGAATAGGAAAATGTGTGTTTCTCTAACATAATCACCTATGCTATGTTACAAACTACTACCTGATCTGAGGCAACATACGTGACACCAGTACGTGAACAAGGTCCATAGCTGATGGATCGAAACGTCGTACTCGCTTCGACATTAAGCTCCAAAGTAAGTTAATTATACTACAATACTACCTGAATAGTTTGCTAGTCTACATTTGTACTGTGACTTCAGTTTAGTAATCTGTAAGTTGAGAATATGTACTAGGGTTGAAAACATGCATATTTAAAAGAATGCAGGGTGACCTGAGCCAAATGTCACCTACATGATGGCATTGACAGGTGACACATGCTGTGAGCTGTGAGGACACCCACCTGTACGCTGGTACATCTTGCCCGGGACAAACTCTGGCACATCAGCCTTGAGACTGGACAGGTGGACGTCTGGCCCTTCTATGGGCCACTTCTCAGGGTCTTCTTTTGTGCGGATGTACAGCTGGTCAGCCGAGATCTCCACCTTCTCACTCCCCTGCATCGTCTGCAAACATACGTTCATGGGGGTGGGTCAGAGTTGGGCCTATCTTATGATATGTAAAATTCAAAAATATGAGCTAGAAAAACATAATTGTCGCATACAATAAAAATTTCCGGATTTAATTTAACTTCTCATCAAAATGTAGTGCAAGTTTTATGTTTGCCACCAACTCAGAATCGAATGAAATATTGCCGATGTCAAAAACGGCTGTCAACATAGCTGCTGCTTTTCACATGCTAACTAAATAACTACAATTCTTGCTCATGAACATCGCTAACATGAATACTGAAAGATCTACGATCGACTGCCGATTTGATTTTGCTAGAAAGTACCATTTTTCTTGATGTAAACTTGGTGTCAAACTGGCGGTAAATCTCGTGTCTACATCCGGGTATAATGTGAGTAAGTTTCCGCAAAAAACTAGTGACATCTAGCGATTATTGTACACACTAGTGTAAATGAGGTTAATTGTATTTTATGTATTTTTTTATTGTATTTTATATATTGAATAGATCATGTAAGCAGCTTTGATTGTTCACGCCCACATAGAGAGATGGGCACAAACCAGTAGGTCTGCTACTTTCTCTGCCAGTTCTGACGGGACCAACGTGTGTAAAGACACGGCAGTCAACATATCCAGCAACTGGGGCACTTGAAACTAGTGCAGTTTGATGCAAACCAAAGTCTGGCAATGTGCAACAATTGTCACCTTCTTTGAAGCCTGCAGGTTCTGCCTGGGTGTATTATGTCTAAACATTTTGACTCCACATTTTAATTCAACACGATGTAATCTTGAACATTTGACCAAAATGTTCACAAAATGAAATGATAGTGGATCTGAAAATTGATGCTATTAAAATACTGACCTAGTCCTATAAAATACTTAAAAATTACGATTATGCATCGATTTTTGACACCTTTTTTTGACACCCAATTTGGTAAGTTTGTCAGACACGATTGCTAGGCAACCACTGTATGCCGGAAGCACACAGTACCCACCTGTATGATGAGTTGGACGTTCTGCGTGAGGGCCTGGATGCGGTGGAAGCTGGCAATGAGGCTGAAGGGGATCCACCCCTCCTTGTCCATGTTACGGCGCAGGAAGTAGTCTCGCTGCAGGTTGTCTCCGCTGAAGTAGTACTCTCTACAACGACCACAACCGTGTCAATTTAAGTGGTACTCTCTGCAACGACCACAACATGGCTGATTAAGTGACACTGTCTGCAACAACCGTGTCAATGTAAGTGGTACTCTCTGCAACGACCACAACATGGCTGATTAAATGACACTGTCTGCAACAACCGTGTCAATGTAAGTGGTACTCTCTGCAACGACCACAACATGGCTGATTAAGTGACACTGTCTGCAACAACCGTGTCAATGTAAGTGGTACTCTCTGCAACGACCACAACATGGCAGATTAAGTGACACTGTCTGCAACAACCGTGTCAATGTATGTGGTACTCTCTGCAACGACCACAACATGGCAGATTAAGTGACACTGTCTGCAGCAACCGTGTCAATTTAAGTGGTACTCTCTGCAACGACCACAACATGGCTGATTAAATGACACTGTCTGCAACAACCGTGTCAATGTAAGTGGTACTCTCTGCAACGACCACAACATGGCTGATTAAGTGACACTGTCTGCAACAACCGTGTCAATGTAAGTGGTACTCTCTGCAACGACCACAACATGGCTGATTAAGTGACATTGTATGAAACAACTGTGTCAATTTAAGTGGTACTCTCTGCAACGACCACCACATGTCAGATTAAGTGATGTTGTCTGCAACAACCGTGTCAATGTAAGTGGTATTCTCTGCAACGACCACCACATGTCAGATTAAGTGACGTTGTCTCCAACAACCGTGTCAATGTATGTGGTACTCTGCAACGACCACCACATGTCAGATTAAGTGACTTTGTCTCAAACAACCGTGTCAATGTATGTGGTACTCTCTACAACGACCACCACATGTCAGATTAAGTGACGTTGTCTCCAACAACCGTGTCAATGTAAGTGGTACTCTCTACAACGACCACCACATGTCAAATTAAGTGACGTTGTCTCCAACAACCGTGTCAATGTAAGTGGTACTCTCTACAACGACCACCACATGTCAGATTAAGTGACGTTGTCTGCAACAACCATGTGAATTTAACTGGTACTCTCTGCAACAACCACCACAAAACATGACAGCTTAATAGGTACTCTCAGTAATAGACACAATAAAATGCTAGCTGGTTTAGTACTTTCTCTACTGACTGCAACAACACATTAGATGAATTAACAACTGAATAGTATTTTGGGTAATGACCTCAAAATAGACATCTGTACAATAAAATAATGTTTTTTAAATGTTTACTTATTTGTACAGCAAAGTGAAACAATATTATTAGGGCTGGGTCCATTTTGTTTAGATCTTAGGCATCAAGGTTTGTTTTCGCATATTAAATTACATTTTTTAATCATGCTATAAAAACATTACTAGTAGTCTAACTTATGCAGAAGCAAGTGGTAGAGGTGCAGATTTAAAACAGTGTCATCCAGCAGTTTTGGCCTAACAAATGTGAGAAGAAATAACTTGAGCACTTTGAGGGAGACACTGCACCTAGCCAGGGGTAGGGTGGGACGTACATTTGTTTGAGGACGTGTTCCTTCACCAGTGGGTCCTCCTCCACCTGGCGTGCGGGCAGGTTGTTGAAGTAGATGGTGCCGTTGAACAGTGGCGCAGGCACCGCCGAGTCCAGGTAGTACTGCTCGTCAAAGTAGTACTGCATGTGGCCTGGGGGAGCAAACATCACAGTGGTTTCTACATATTCACAAGTGTGGTTTAATTCCTCTAGTCAACTTTAGCATGACAGAGAAACTCAAAGGACATACACAAAAATCAATGTATGAATTGCATATTTATGAACATGTTGAGGAACGTGAGCATGTCATGTATCATAGCTGTGCTGTGTTGTCAGAGATCCTCTAGGCACTTACTGGTCAAGTATCATAGCTGGGTTGTTGTCAGAGATCCTCTAGGCACTTACTGGTCAAGTATCATAGCTGAGTTGTTGTCAGAGATCCTCTAGGCACTTACTGGTCAAGTATCATAGCTGGGTTGTTGTCAGAGATCCTCTAGGCACTTACTGGTCAAGTATCATAGCTGGGTTGTTGTCAGAGATCCTCTAGGCACTTACTGGTCAAGTATCATAGCTGAGTTGTTGTCAGAGATCCTCTAGGCACTTACTGGTCAAGTATCATAGCTGAGTTGTTGTCAGAGATCCTCTAGGCACTTACTGGTCAAGTATCATAGCTGTGTTGTCAGAGATCCTCTAGACACTTACTGGTCAAGTATCATAGCTGTGTTGTCAGATATCCTGTAAGCACTTACTGGTCAAGTATCATAGCTGAGTTGTTGTCAGAGATCCTCTAGGCACTTACTGGTCAAGTATCATAGCTGTGTTGTCAGATATCCTGTAGGCACTTACTGGTCAAGTATCATAGCTGAGTTGTTGTCAGAGATCCTCTAGACACTTACTGGTCAAGTATCATAGCTGTGTTGTCAGATATCCTGTAGGCACTTACTGGTCAAGTATCATAGCTGAGTTGTTGTCAGAGATCCTCTAGGCACTTACTGGTCAAGTATCATAGCTGTGTTGTGTTGTCAGAGATCCTCTAGGCACTTACTGGTCAAGTATCATAGCTGTGTTGTCAGAGATCCTCTAGACACTTACTGGTCAAGTATCATAGCTGTGTTGTCAGATATCCTCTAGGCACTTACTGGTCAAGTATCATAGCTGTGTTGTGTTGTCAGAGATCCTCTAGGCACTTACTGATCAAGTATCATAGCTGTGTTGTGTTGTCAGAGACCCTCTAGGCACTTACTGATCAAGTATCATAGCTGTGTTGTGTTGTCAGAGATCCTCTAGGCACTTACTGGTCAAGTATCATAGCTGTGTTGTGTTGTCAGAGATCCTCTAGGCACTTACTGGTCAAGTATCATAGCTGGGTTGTTGTCAGAGATCCTCTAGGCACTTTCTGGTCAAATACTGAGGGTGTGTCAACATATGTCAGTCACTGGGAACTGCATAAGTCTCCCAATTTGATCAAATGTGAGTAAACTAGACATGACATTGTTAACTGTAGTTGTGACTAAATTTATCTCAATAAGGTGTCCAGTCAGAAACAATTGTGTATAGTTTCTGTTGATGGTATTATAATCGAATGTTGCTTGGAAATGACTACAGTAAACTTACCATCCATGGCATCAGTGCGTCCCCCTCGGCCACCCCAACCTCCACGCCCCCTTCCTCTCCCCCTCCGTGCACCACGGAATCCACCACGCCCCCCGCGCTCAGTGGGACTGAGGGGTTTCATCCCATCTCTCCAGTTCCTGGAGTCTGAGTCTGTAACAGAGGCAGGATGATACAGTGTGTGAGTCTGTAACAGAGGCAGGGTGAGACAGAGTCTGAGTAGTCGCAGCCGCAGCCGCAGTAGTATGATGGCCCATTGAAAATCACGATATACCACGTGACATGGTTACCATCAAGAAATAAAGCTTTTACTACTACTACTACTACTGTAACAGAGGCAGGGTGAGACAGAGTGTGAGTCTGTAACAGAGGCACGGTGAGACAGAGTGTGAGTCTGTAACAGAGGCACGGTGAGACAGAGTGTGAGTCTGTAACAGAGGCAGGGTGAGACAGAGTGTGAGTCTGTAACAGAGGCAGGGTGAGACAGAGTGTGAGTCTGTAACAGAGGCACGGTGAGACAGAGTGTGAGTCTGTAACAGAGGCACGGTGAGACAGAGTGTGAGTCTGTAACAGAGGCACGGTGAGACAGAGTGTGAGTCTGTAACAGAGGCACGGTGAGACAGAGTGTGAGTCTGTACAGGAAGCCAATGCAGATAGATACGCAGGATATTGAGCTAGAAAACTGTAATTCAGTAATTTGGGAAACAGCTGTTGACAATTACTGATACATATAGACAGTTTATTGAGATCATATGTCACAGGATGACATAAGGGGCATATTACTGAGAACCATAACATCTCAATCCAGTGTAACCTTTAAATTTGGGCCACATGTATTGACCATTATCAACACCTGTTCACTGATATACTGGACGGCAGCAGTGATATACACACACAAGTATTTTTAACACGATTACTGTTGATAATTTAGTGATGCCCTAAACATTACCTACATTCTTTGTGCACATACCTACGTATCTGAACCATTTCTATCAACTATCTGTGGAAGTGATTCCTTACGTTGTGGTTGTGGTTGTGGTTGTGGTTGTTTGCCTACCTTTGTACCCGCCATCACTCCGCGTGTCATCTCGTCGGTGTGACCTTGATGACAGGTCACCGCCACGACCTTTGCCCTTTCTGCCTGACCTGTCTTTCTTCGGGTGCTCGATTTCCATGGGAACCCATTTTTGTTTATTCCCTACAAATAAGATTAACCATAAACATTTCGCAGAATGCAGTTCAATGCACACATCTCCAATACCTCCAATACTGTTTGTATAGTCTCATGAGCCATGAATAATAAATAGCAATAATTAGCAACAACAATCAAGATTATGAAATATTTATAATGCAACAGTTTACTTCCAACGGGAAACAAGAATGGATGACATACACAAAGTGACAGGGAGACAACTGACAAACATACACAACACCTACTACAGATGGTGTCTACAAGTGTACATTTTAGAAACATATTGGTAAATTAACAGTCTACTCTGCTACTGATTGTTTATATCAGCGTGGCCTTGAACCAGAAAAAACTATGTTGATGTCTTCAGCCAGTGTTATAAACATCAGCTCCTCTAAATTACTGCAACAAGCAGGTACCAGAAAGAAAGTGTGTTATCTGAAGTGTTGCGTGAACCAAAATATCACAGCAAAAAGTGCAATAGCTGAGAGTATGTGCTGTATCAGTAGGAACTATGTGGAGTGAAGCAATCGACCTCTGCTCACGAGGACCGTGTGTGAGTAGGAACTGAAGCATGTATCATTGGTTGCCACACCACCAGCAGAAACAATGCACACAGGTGTGATAGGATTGCTTCGTCTGAATCCAAAAAGACAAATGCTGAAATGTCACTACTAGAACAAGGCTACTCAAACCTTCTCTAATCTACTAAGCAGAGCAAATTATTTTGATGATAAATGTTCTGGACTGTTCCATGTTCACGGTACATTTCACAAACGTGAAGAAAAGCCAAAATACATATGCTGTGGTGAAAGCGTGGTTTTTATACTTTGGTGGCATTTTTAGAAACAATATCAAAATATTACAAGTTTTCTCATACTACAATTCAAAGCGACTATCATGAAAAACTCTGTGTTTTAGATTAAATGGAACAAGACTAAAAATGTATATGCCTAATGCTAATGTCATCTGTCTCAAAACAAGAATTCTTTGGATGAGAATTCAAACATATAACTTTGCAACAGGACTTACATAGACTGACTCTGGTCTCCTAGCTCACTCCTGTGTAGTTAACAACACAATATAGTTATTTTAGAAAGGAAAAAAAGCTCGTTTTCTCCATATAAATTTAGTCTGCGAGAGGGGGGCAAAATCATACAGAGAAAAAACGTTTCTTGAGAGGTAGTCATACTCAATACCTCCAAACTGTTACAGCATTTCACAAATAACCCTTTCTGTGTAAAAATAACAGCATATTTTTTTTCAATTTACTATTCATGCACTGTAAAAGTAAGGGTTACATGAAGTGAAATTTGCACTGTCTTTGACACTATATAATATATGTAAATGCTTTTGTCAAGTAACTGCCAAATGTGTAGTCTGTTCAATTCAAACTCATATCATTATGTCTGCTCAAGCACGGTCATCTATGTCACATTACAAGCACGGTCATCTGGGTGTCACATTACAAGCACAGTCATCTGGGTGTCACATTACAAGCACGGTCATCTGTGTGTCACATTACAAGCACGGTCATCTGTGTGTCACATTACAAGCACGGTCATCTGTGTGTCACATTACAAGCACGGTCATCTGTGTGTCACATTACAAGCATGGTCATCTGGGTGTCACATTACAAGCACGGTCATCTGTGTGTCACATTACAAGCACAGTCATCTGTGTGTCACATTACAAGCACGGTCATCTGTGTGTCACATTACAAGCACAGTCATCTGGGTGTCACATTACAAGCAGCTGTGTCACCCTGGCCCAGTTTTAACTGTGATGTTCCACTGTACTGATGACATACTACTAGCTACCCACCCTTCTTTTTGTTGGCAGCTTTCAGTTGGTTCTTCTCAGAGTTCCCATTTTCCTTGTTCTCCTTTGACGAGTCTTCGCCCGAGTCGCTCGACGGCAGTTTCTTTGATGGCGGTGATGACGGCAGCTGTTTCTCTGGTGGTAACTCTTCCTTCGAGACCGGTTCTGGCTCGGGCACTGCTGGTGGTGTTGTAGGTGGCGCCACTGTTGGCTTGTTCTGTTTATTCTGTGCACAGACAAGACTTTGTATGCACTGAAATGTCTCACTTCATTATAATAATAATAATGATTTCTTTTGCGCCAATATCCTCGAAGATCAAGCTCAGCGGCACAACAAAACCAAGGGATTAAGCAAACTCGTAATCGTAAACAATGCGTGAGTCGTCAACGGATGGATGAAGACGCTAGGAGGCTAAGGAGGATAGGCAGCATTAAAGAGATATGTTTTAGACATTGGCGGAATGAAACTATATTACCTTCTGATTTAACACTGGCAGGAAGCGAATTCCACCGTTGGTGTGGCAACTGAGAAAGCTCGGGTCCCGGCTTTAGTTTTCACCCGAGGGATGTAAAGAGGGTTAATACTAATGAATGCCAAGACACAAACCCACCCGCCAGACACAAACCCACCCACAAGGCAAACCCACCCACAAGACACAAACCCACCTGCCAGACACAAACCCACCTGCCAGACACAAACCCATCCACAAGACACAAACCCACCCACAAGACAAATCCTTCCACAAGACAAATCCACCCTCCAGACACAAACACACCGCAAGACAAATCCACCCACAAGACAAATCCACCAACCAGACAAATCCACCCTCCAGACACAAACACACCGCAAGAAAAATCCAACCACAAGACAAATCCACCCACAAGACAAATCCAACCTCCAGACAAATCCACCCACAAGACAAATCCACCAACCAGACACAAACACACCCACAAGACAAATCCACCCACAAGACACAAACTCACCCACACGACACAAACCTACCACAAGACACAAACCCACCACCACAAGACACAAACCCACCACAAGACACAAACCTACCACAAGACACAAACCCACCACCACAAGACACAAACCCACCACAAGACACAAACCCACCACAAGACACAAACCCACCACAAGACACAAACCCACTCGCAAGACACCACTCACAAGACACCACCCCACCCACCAGACACAAACCCACCCGCACGACAAATCCACTCACATGACAATCCCACCAACCAGACACAAACACACCCACAAAACACAAACCAGACACAAACCCACTGACCAGACACAAATCTGCCCACCCGACACAAACCCACCAGCAACACAAACACGTCCACCTTGCACTCACCCAACTGTCTGATGTAGGCTATGTACATTACATTTACTAAAATGTTTACATTATTTTATCTACTGTAAATACCTTATGCTGATATTCTGACTAGTCTTATTCATTGTGAATACCGTACAAAGTATTGAAATGTTCAGTTAGTACTCAAGTACAAGTACTGAAAAAAAGTACTCTACCAGTCCATAACACCGGTTAGATACTCCTTTCTATTTGGACTTGTTCACATATGACAACTTCTAGTGTCTCTAAACCCTTGGCATGCAGGTCACTGCCTTGTGGTCACTGCTAGGGCCATAGGGATACCTGCTGTCAAGTGTCTTCTTCTGTAATTAGCATTATTGGGTGAAAGACGCATTACAGTTGCAATCAAAGGGTATTTTGAACGTTGAGAAGAATGTCTTGATGAAAGGTGATTTGCAGTAAAGGTAATCAGCTGGGCAAGGCATTGCATGTGATCGTGAAACAGAAATGTTGATACCGACAAAATATTTGAAAAGAAGTATTTGAAAATATCAAATACTTTTGGAAAGTATTTAAATATAAATACTTTTAATTCCTAAATGTTAAATACAAATACTTTTTAACAAATATTTAAATACTTTCAAATACAAATGTATTTGCTGGAAACGCTAATATCTCTACATTCCAGGTACACTAATGTTATCAAAAGACATAATAAGATTTGGTCATCTATTTGACAATAAATGATAACATTAATTTTGCTCAAGGGGAAATTTATTTCTTGTTTCAGTTTATCAGAACGTAAAATAAATGTATATGCAATTCAATACCAAATATATAGCATGCAATATCTTTTAGACTTGACGATTTTACATTCAGCCAACCAGGCGGTCAGTCGGCTGGTCAGTCTGTCTGGACACCAACCGTGTTAATGTCGCCAGTAACAGGTACATACAGTGTGCCAGGAATAATCAATGAAGCGTGACACAACTCACCTCAACGACCTCGTTTAGTGTGGGCCAGTTTGTCGTGTCACTGAAGTCACTCGCCTGTCAATATAAACACGTCTCATTATTATCACACATTTTATCAGCTCACACACACATGCGTTGGTCTCGTTTTTGCTTGATCAGACTATTACTATTGTATGTGTAACTTGGGAAAACACCATATTCATTCGTCAGATAGATATCTAGCAGTTACCATTCATGTTAATGACCTTCAAAAGGTTATGACCTACTTAGTGTCTAAATAGGTCAAATCAAACCATTTACAACTGTCACCCATATTAAGCCGGCGATGAGATTAGCAACATACACAAAATAACATAACGAATTAACGATAAAACCTATCTCACAGAAAGATTTGGTCATCGACACTGTGTGTCTGCAACCAGTTCATGTAAATAGAAGGCAAACGTGTGCTATTATTTTCCTAGTATCATTGAAAACTTAATGCAAGAAAATCAGTGAAGTTGAAATATTTATTCGAAATTTGGAGCTGTATTATAGTCATCAGAGGTCTAAGACAATCTTCCAAACCCCAATACCCCACTGGCTTCAAAGTAAATTTTCTACAATATTGTTTTAATATATAATGTTTTCAAAGGGAATGCCTTTTATTTTATAATCTTAAGTATCTGACCCTAAAATGACCTATCTGCGGCTTAGGGACAATATTACTGCACCAGGTATGTTGACAGATATAAATCAAGTGAGGTGACAGCCAGACATTACTGCCTACCTGTAGGGCAGTGTAGTATTACACAGCACCAAGGCAACAGCAATGATATTAGGGAACATCTCAAAACAAAATGAATTTTCATTGCATGAACCTGATGTTGTTCAGCCTATGACCACCAAGCTACATAAGCTTTTACTGACATCAACCTTTGGACAATTCAGACACCTGTGTGTGGTCAGTGGTCACTGGTTAGTGGTCACCTGTCCTTCAGCCATCCAAACACATTGCAGTCATGGTCACTGACCCCACCTTCCATATTAACTGGGTTGGGAAGGTAGATTATATTTTGGGGTAAATACATAATTAATAATAATGTAAATTTACCATGCCAAACAGCTTTAACCCCTCTTGAAACCAATTTTATGTAATCATGTCCACAAATATTTTGACTGGATCCCTGGCAGTGGTAAATACAGGAATGTCCAGTCCCAGTGACCAGAACAACAGACACAACACAGCCAAGACCTCGCCTTGTCACTGGGGCCTAATTTCACAGCCACAACTCCCCACAAGCACATGACAATTACACATTTCCCTTGGACACAACACGTGTTAACCCTCTAGTTACCGGGACCCACACATGTGAACTAGACTGGCATAATGGCACCTGATTACCCGCTTTAAATGGAAGCACCAGCCATGTTATGCTCAAGCTCTCGCTAGACTGCCCATGTTCTTTGTCTGTGGCTCTAACCACCACAATTATGAACCCATAACCAAAGCAACAAACGTTCCATTTTACACTGTAAATATATTTTTTTAAACAATCCTGCGCTACCCATTTAAATGGCAGTCTCTAACCATCGCAGGCATGTTGGCTTGGAAATTATATGCAGTTTGCTAGATGCCTAAATGACTGGTTAAACGCGATTGAGAAAACTGTAGACAGCTACACATATCAGGTTTTATGACCATAGGGACTGTGCTGGCACCTTATAAACATGGCTGAGACCAGCCTGCTTGTCACAACAATAATAAACATCCTCATTGCTCTAATTCACTCCAGTGAACAAGAAAAATTGGCAGGAACTGCTTCAATCCTTGAAACTGATTGACAATCTGTCAGTCACCATGTCAAATTATGGAAGTCCATAGTGGTCAGGACATAACAGGTGTTTCACTTACATTTTTAACGACTAAACGCTATTCTGTAATGCACATTATCTACATAAAACAGGTCTTGGTAATATACATGTGAACCTGTTAAACTCTGTTTACAAGATGCACTAACACTGATGTCTGGCAAATGGGAATTTCCAAAGATCATAAATAGTTCAGTCACAAAACAACCAACCAGTGTATGTAGCTGTAACAACTGCAATGACATTCCATAAATTGTTAATACTGTTACAGCAGTAATGAAGACAACACTGCTGCTTGTATTACTATACAAATGGTTCACTGTGGTGTGTGTATCATAATCTGACGTAGGAGTGACAGGAGAGAGAGAGAGAGTGCTCCAGGTTGCCAGGTTCCGCAGGGTGTTGTACCATGTGCTTAAGTACTGCTAATTCTCTTGGTCAATAAACCAGTCAGACATGGAGATCTACTCAGTCTCTTGTTCTGGTCATTTAGTGTGATTCACTTACTGACCATTGTCGTTTGTGATATTGTTCAAGCAATTACACATCCCATAGAACTCAACCAGAGAGCTAACTAGCGCAATCACGCCTTACTGTAGGTGAAGTGGGTAACATAGTACAACAAGCAACAGGTAACATGGCTTACCTTCACGTCAACCTTGCTGTTGCTCAAACTAGCCTTTATCACCTTTGGCTCTGTGAACAAACAAAACATGAGCATAAACATCTCAACTCTTTAACAGGTATAAGTTACTTTTTCTACACCTTGATATCTTGCCTTCAATTTCAAAGGGAGTAATGGAGAACAACTGGATGTCATATGTGGTCTTTGGCTCAATCACAGAAAAATCTTGTATATAATAGAACAGCTGTTTTTAGAACTTTTCATTCAATTATCAGTGTAGGTGTTGCAGACCTGCTGTAAACTATCCACAGACAAACACTGGCAACACTAGCAATTCAATTCATTTCAAAACACACCACAACATTAAAAAGCAAGCAATACAAATAATAAGTCACATGATACGAATGAAATACAATTAAGAAATAGTTTGCACAGTAAGGATTGGACGAATATTTGATTCGTATTCAAAAATTTGCAGTTATATAAACGAATATCGATTGAATATTTTCCTTCATGTCCTCCGCTGCAAAATCGGTCCCAGGCGATCTTTTATTTTCTGACTTAACTATGAAAAAGACTACAACCATGAAACTACTTCTCAGTTCTCACATATCTTATATGTATACATATACACACACTAGGATACAAAACAAAATCACTAACATTATTGAAACAAATAAACTTCACAAAACAAACTCGCATCAAATTCGCCGACCACGTGGTGTCATCGCCATCAGTAGCTGCTACGCAAAGCTTACCATAATATCAGTATTGTATCAATGGATCTTTTGTTAGCAGTGTCGGGTTAAGTTTAGGATTAGTTGAAGTTAGCTTAGGCGTAGTTAGGGTTACAGTTACTTCAGGATTAATCTTGAAGTAACTCTAACCCTGTTTTCATGTAGTTGGCAGGTGAAATCCAGTAATGTTTACAATGGTTAAAACAACGTTTCACAAACTTTATAATTTTATGATAATTAGCATAACACCGGACTTTGTGAAGGTAATTTATTTAGTAACTCCTGCGATAAATTACCAATGTTATGGTAAGCGATAAATTACCAATGTTATGGTAAGCGTTGAGCTCCATGTAGCCACGACACAGATCATGTCGAGTTTTGTACAAGTTTGTTTTCTTAATTTTATTCTTTACATGAATGTAAATGATTATATTTTGTATAGGTTTTGTGGTTGTTCGAAGTCGTTTTTATGGTTAGGTAAAAACATAAACAAAAAGAACAATGTAAATGGCCACGATTCCGACACGGACTTGTGCCCATACCATGATGCCCCCCGTCCCAGCAAAACATCTTGACACTAGGGATGGGACGATTAATTGCGGTTCATGGTATTCACGGTTTTAAGGCTCACGGTTCGGTGCACCGTCGTCAGTTTGCGTACCGCGTTTTTTTTTATTTTGATAAATGGCACATCGTCATCGCCTAATCAGTGTTTCCGTACATGGCGAACATGGCCACCACTGAGAAACTTGTGTACGATTAAAGTTTAGAAACTTAGGCTAAATATTAGGTTAGTTTAGGATAAAACCGGAATCCAGATTTAGCGACACCGCGATAAAATATCGACGTAACACCACGGTAATCTATGCCTACGGCCTTCGCGTGACAGTCGCCGGCGATGTCGACTTTAGTTTAGCAAGATTTTGTTTTGTAAATATTATTCGTCACAGCAATTTAAATGATTTAATTTTATGACCTAGCGTGTGTATATGTAATATGAGTTATTAGAGAGGCAGTTTCGTGGCTGTAGGAGGTCGTTTTCATGATTAGATCAGAAAGCAAAAGATCGTTTTGCGGCACTGGAAAGAAAAACAAAATGGCGACCGTGGTGCGATTACTCAGATGCCATGAGGTGGCAGCACTTTTTAGCCCCTCAGACCGAATTTGAACTAAATTAACTGAGAATAGTATTTATATCAAATATTATTAAAAAAACAATTCAAAATGAGAATACTCTTTATCAGATATTTATTAAAAAAAACGATTCAAAAGTAAACTTATACTGAAATGTATCACATAAAATAAATAAACAGAATAAATATTTTTTTTAAATAATTTTTATGTTGTCTCATTTATTATTTTCTCCTTTTTATTTTGTGTATTTTACTCCTTAGTGGTTGTAAGCGCCCCCCTATTGTTGATGTTAGTCGTTGTTAAGCGCCCCCTAGTGTTGAATGTTGCAAACCCCTCACGAGACCACCCCTCTTTCAAGACCGCCCCACTCTGATCTGGGGGGGTCTTAAATGAGGGGTTCCACTGTACTGCACTTAAAATTGTTCATTAAAAATGTTGTATGATAGGTGGCGTGATTGTGAAAAGTATCGTGAATATATCGAACCGTGGGTCAAATATCGAAAATCAAACCGAAAATTAAAAATATGTATCGTCCCATCCCTACTTGACACGGTTCAGTATCATAATCAAATTTGAAGCCACTGAATATTCGTATTCGATTTGATGTATATTTTCGAGGATATTCTATTCGAATGAAATTCCAGATTCGTCCCATCCTCATTGCACAGGCCAGAGTTTGTGAAACGTTGTTTACACCATTGTAAACATTATTACTGGATTACACCTGCCAACTACATGAAAACAGTGTCTCTGATAGGGTCAACGACTCAAGATTCACAACAGGCCCAATTACTGTATTCCACAAAATAATTTAAGGTAAGTGACCTGCTTTCCATAGAGCTTCATGCATGCAAGATGAATGGAGAGTAGATTAATTGCTCCTGTGGTGATTGATCTATGAGAGACAGTGGGAACCAGTCAGCAAGACCCATCATTTACTTACTATATGATGCACTCACTATCCAGGCACACAATAAAGATTTTACTGCTGCAATTTGGTGACATATCTACTTTTTTATCTAGGTAAATAGTTGTTAACTTTATGTTTCCCCACATGGTTTACTACAAATTAAGGACGGGACGAATCTGGAATTTCACTCAAATCAAATAACAAATCGAATATCCTCGACATTTCTAACATGAATCAAATATCGAAATCGGAGTGGCCGGCATCATGGTTATATGCTTCGATCTTTTGGTTCACCTGATGTAACCATGAAAACAATTTCTTAAGTTCTCACAGGCGTCTAACTTCTCCTCACATATATGCACACACTAGGTTATTAAAGGAAATCACTTAAATTCCTGTAAAGCATAAAATTAACAAAACTAGCCAAAAACGGAACATGATTTGCGGCTTCAACCCAAACTCTAAACTAACTAATCCTAAACTTACCATAAACCCTAACATTAAACTGACACTGCTAACAAAAGACCCCTTGACACAATACCGATATTACAGTAATCTTGGAGCTATGTGTAGCCACCGCCAATGACACTGCATTGTCGGCGAGTTTTCCACGAGTTTGTTTTGTGAATTTTATTATTAGTAATGTTAGTGATTTTATTTAGTAACCTAGTATGTGTATATGCATATAAGAAATGTGAGTAGTTTGGCGGTTGTATGTTGTCATTTTTACAGTTACGTCAGAAAGTAAAAGATTGTCCGGAACCGACTTTGCAGCAGTGAACACAAAGTAAATGATTCCAGGGATATTTGTTCTCTGGCTGCGAATTTTGAATCGAATAGCAGAAAAAGGCTTCAATTTTCAAAATTGTGAATACAAATCGAATTCCATCCCATCCTTACTACAAACTTTGATAATAATTCTACCATGTCATGATGACGTAGTTGGGTACCCAAAATATGGCAACACTGAGGGATGTTCGCGTCAAAGGGCTGGGCTACTTAAATGTAGTCAAGTGACTATAGGCTTATCACCCAAGTAAAAAAGGGCCTCAATAGGAAATGAAGAGAAGATTTCTGCATTGTGCTTGTAATTAGCATTTCTATCTGTATACATTTGTTACTGTGTGTGGGCTTTACATAAATGTTGTGATACAAAGTGACTGCATTGTAGAATGTAGATCTTTGTTTTATATGAAAGCTGATCTTGATGTCTATATTTAAGTCAATCCTCAAAACTATGTTGTCAGTTTTATATAAAAAGCATGAGAAAGCAAAACTATTTGTGTATTCAGAAATGTTACTTGAAGCAAGAGAAAGCAGTACAGCAAATGGTATGTAAAAGGTAGCACTTTCTAACTTTAAAAATAAATACAAGATGAACAAGTTCTCTATGTAAATTTTACTCAGTAACAACTAACAAACCAGCATATCAAATATGACGGCACATTGTGTAACAATTTATGCTCAAGGAGGAATGCTTTTATCTGAAACAGGGGTACACGGTTACCCCCAGGACAGTCAGATAGAGATATATACACTGCTAGTAATAAATGTTGGTATGTGCCTAGGGCAATATTCCAACAAATGCTGCACCATGGGAACTGATCCACTGATAGGTAAAACTGGATCATACAGAACGGCTGTGCATATTTACAATGTTCACTATCCTACTGATATACACTTAGAATGAGTCAAATGTAGTGCTCAAGTATTTACACCATACATGCTCACTTATTCTAAAAGAAAACCATCACGTTCGGTTGTGAATAATAAATATATATATATATGTGTATTATATATATATATATATATATAGTATATGCTATATATATATTTGTAGTGTGTGTGTGTGTGTGTGTGTGTGTGTGTGTGTGTGTGTGTGTGTGTGTGTGTGTGTGTGTGTGTGTGTGTGTGTGTGTGTGTGTGTGTGTGTGTGTGTGTGTGTGTGTGTGTGTGTGTGTGTGTGTGTGTGTGTGTGTGTGTGTGTGTAGTTGGTTTAAACCTACAAAGAAAATATAAAAGTATACTGTAAGCATTCCCTGTCACCAGTCAGCTCTTGTAAGGGTCGTAACTCGTAGTACCAATAGTTGGGCCCACTGGCTGTACACCAGTCTTGTCCAACCAGCCCATAACATCATGTTGAGCAAACATGCCTACAACCTTTCGTGAATAAAAACTGTCTGAAAAAAAGGACAAGAAAGTCCTCCCTGTTACGTAGTTATTCCATTGACAATGGCGCAAGCATGAATGGCAAGTGTAGACAGACATACAACCACGACACTGACGTCACGCAAACTAAAGACGAACGATCAAAATGTAATATATACCACTTGGTCACGCAAGCTATCTGACAGAATGGCAAGTCATAAGTTCAACCTCAAAATTACACAGAATAGGTCTTTTGAAAAATTTGTAGAATTATCTGCCAAGTAATTTCATCTAAGCAATTTACATTTAATGTCCTTCCAATAAACATGTACACAACAAGGTTTTCTTGGCTGCTACATCTATTCCTTTGAACATACGCTGTAAGAGTTGCGTTAGCAGGAAATATGATATTCAGCATCACCATGATAATACTTATGTATTTTTGACCTCACTCAATTGAACATCTTAGCATAGCCAGTTTAAATTTGATGTTGTATGTTACAACGTTTCAGTTTCTTTCAATGCTAACATCTCACTTCAAGAACCTTAAAGATTGTTTACTTCTGAACATTTCTTGATGCAACAGGCCATGCTCAAGAGGGTAGGTATTGTATCAGATTGGAATATAACTCATGACATATTAGGCAGCAATAAAGTTGCAAACATGACGGAACATAATCTTTGTTGTGTACTGTTGAAAGAGAAATACATTTTGAAAACACTACTTAAAACTGGTTTAATATAATCCTATTTTGATATTATCCTATTTTTGATATTAGTTGGTGCATTATTTGGCCACTTCTGACAGCCACTTCTGATACGTCTAAGGTAGAACTGAGCACTGAAACATCCAAATAGCAACCTGAGAGGACACCTGACATCATAAACAGACACCAGTCACTCCTTGGTGCAGCCTGGAGCTCGAGGTGTAGATGTGGAGGCTGCAGCAGCTCACTGCCACTGTCAGGCAACCATGTCATAACACACACCAACTGGTGTATTTATCATGTCATGTGACTTATTGCCTAGCAACAGGAACCATCAACTTTACAAAATGGCTGGTGCACGTAAATTTAACAAAAGTCTGACGTTATGTTGTATGTTTTGTTGAAATTCTGGTCTTGTAGATGAGATGTCATGTAGCTCCGATAATGTAACATTTGTCTAAATGTAAAGTTCACATCATAAGGTGCAGTTTGAGAGAGTTCATACAGGTTCACTTTGTTTGATCTTCTACCAGCTGGATCACTACATGATCAGATAACAATTATGCATTTTGTGTTTTTGCAGACTTTGTGCAGAAAACAGATTAGTTAATATATTACTTTAGCTGGCTGACATGGGAGTAAATGTTATAAGTATCATTATTGTACGTGGAAATATCCCTGTGTAGCATGTACACTTTAAATTTGAAAATAATGATGATGTTTTTAATTTGTAATTTTTATACATATCATATCCACAGTATGACATCACTAGTAATAGAAACATCTACTGGGTGAGTACTGACATAGTGGCGTACTACTAAGATATACTCACCTAACAACATAATATTAAAAACACCTACTGGGTGAGTACTGACATACTGGTGTATTACCAAGATATACTCACCTAACAACATAGTCCTCATATATACTAACATACTTATATCAGTGAACCCACTAAACTGTTATAAATAATAAAATTAACGACTTATTATTATTATTGTTGTCTTGTCCTCACTGTTACACCGAACCATAGATATCCAGTGCAAACAAGGTGTTGGTATTCCCTCACCACAGTAACATTATCCATGAGACCAGGACAGTTGTCAAATTGATGTGATAGGTAAATGTCAGCTCTACTGTCAAAACATGGGACAGTGAAATGTTAACTGTCCATATGTATATCAGGTAGTTACGTCGATGGCATCTCGTTGGGCCAGTCAGTGTAGCTTTCACATATGAAGGTTATGTTATTTATATTAAACACAATACATCTGTAGCTTCAATGTGACTACTGCACGGTGAAAGAATACACTTCATCTTCATATCAATTAATACTGCAAAGCACAAAACTTATAGTTCGAGGCCTGAAACAGACTATCTGTGTGTTGCAGTAAGGATGGGAAAAAATTTGATTTGTATTCAAAATGTTGAATATTCGAGTCTTTTTCCCACTATTCAATTCAAAATTTTACAGCTATATTTTAAAAAGAATTTTGCTTTTATGTCATATGCCACAAAATGATGGTCCTGTGTGATCTTTTAGTTTCTGACATACTTATGCAAACGACAACATACGACTACCAAACAACTCATCATATATAATAAATAATTATATACATGTATATATAAATAAAGTCAATAAAATTAGAACCGATTCCAAGGCATTGTGGGGAGCTGTTGGGGAATTGTGGCTAAAGATGCTTCATTAAGTATGTATTTGATAGTGGATGTGTGCTAATTTGAATACATACATAAAACACAATGTTACTAAATCTCACGTAAAAGTTTAAACAAATTAATTAAAATGAATGTAAAACTAGTTATATTATATAAATATAATAGTAACCTTCCATTTACTGACATTAAATTTGTCTGATTGCAATACAAAAAATCTTCTATATTTTAAACCTACAAATCACATTTCACCATTTTCAAAATGCACCTTGCATTATTTTCATCCCAGTCCAATGATAGTTTGTGTATTGTACATATAATATGTATACTAGGCAGTGAAGCTGATCAGCTGATGTGGCTTCTCCTAATCACGCCCCCCCCCCCCAACAATGGGCCAACAGTACATCTACATCATGTCTAATTCTAATTCACACCACAGTGCAATCTTGTGCCTGCCAAAACATTCTGTAATAAAGTTGCTACAAAAGCACACACAGACAGAGCTCTGTCAGGTGAACTGGTCAACCACCGTCTCAAAGAACAAACACAATGCCATCAAATTACAGTAATTGTATCTACATTCTCCTGGCATGTGCAATAATGAAATAGTATGCATGTATACACCTGTATTTCACCAGTAGCAGTACTGAGTATTTAAACAACAATGTTCTGGACTTCTGCCATAACTTTATGCACAGACCCGTCACCCGTCCACCCGTAATTTGGACGGGTAAAAACCATTGTGGACGGGTAGAAACATGGGTAAAAAAAGAAGGAGCAAAAAGGTCTTCCAAAACCATAGATATTGTCAGTTATGCCTTAGAAGTGAGTGTAAATGGTGTTACATGTATTCAGATGCAAAAATGTGTTGAGTAAAGGAAGATATGTAGTTGTCTTGAGTTGTCTATATACATTTATGTTTGGTACAACAACAAAACTGTGTCCCTGCAAGGAGTTAGCAATTGTTTTCTTTCGCCTAACGCACCTAACACATTTCTGACTTAAAATCAGTGTTTAGATTTTATCACAGTTCAGTCACTTCACTGAGTTTGTTCAAACTGAACATAAAGAATAAATAACAGACAAGAACATTTTATTTTATAAAAGTTTCAAGGGTCTCACTGGCATTAAAGATTATGTGACGTAATTACAATTGGTTGCTACTAAAATAAGTATTGAGATTTGAAAACTGAACTTAAAATGATATACCTAATATGCATGTACAAGTTTGTTGCTATACTGACAGAAGTAGTTTCCCGGTCCATCAAGCACAGGCATAGAACATACGTTACACCTGTTCTCCATTCTCAATTCAAACGTAATTTAATGTGCTCTCTATTAAACGTGTCCTGCAACATGTTTTTATTAAAAACTACCTGCCATTCATGTTACCAATGACTGCCTTTTACTGATAAAAGATATTGCCACAAAATGAAGCAATTCACAATGAGTAGCCCATAAGTTTGATGTAATGACAGTAGACAGAGTGGGGTTTTGATCCACGTGTACAAAACAGCAAAGACGCACGTTGGTGCACTGTGGGCCTTGCGTGATGTCGTACGTACATCATCTGATAAAACCATAGGTGGCCATCCATACATTGGTGCCTCTGAATGGAATAAGGAGAAAAATAAGAGATGAATAGAAACAGGACACACCACTCACTGTCTGGCTGCCAGCTGACTGCAAGGATACTGCTAATCAGTCATGTTGACAGTCGGTCTGGGTTGTACTGCTGTAAGACGGTTGACACTTGTTCTCAAGTCTATGTAGAATGACAAATGATTTTCCACTAGAGCTGATATTAAAAAAAAAATCTTTTCCCTGTTTGTAAATCAGCCATTTGAGAATACTGGTTATATTGACCAATCATATCTTGACAAAAAACTTCCACAAACAACATCAATCTGATCACTTAATGTCGATATTCGAAGCTGTATAAACGGATGATTTTCCCCCCCTGAATTAACTATAAAAACGACAACATATAACTGCCAGACTACTCTTCACATATCTTATATATGCATATACACTCTAGGTTACAAAATAAAATCACATTATTTAAACAAATCAATTTCACAAAAGAAACTCGCATAAAACTCACTGGCAATGCAGTGTCATCCTGGTCGGCGATGGCCATGCGTAGCTTACCGTAATATCAATTGGCATTGTGTCGAGGGGTCTTTTGTTAGCAGTGTCGCCTGTGTCGGGTTAAGATTTAAGGTTAGGGGTAAGCTTAGGATGAATTAACGTTAGATCAATGTTAGTTAGGTTTACAGTTACTTTATGATTAGTATAAAACAAACAAAACATTTAAGTCATTTACGTAGCTTGGACTTAGAATAATGCCATATTTCTTTGTTTTATAAACAACCTACTTAACAAACACAAAGAAACCATTAAAAATAACATTAGAGTTGTTCCAAAGGGACACAGTGAAAACTTTTGTTTTACTGAACCATTTCTTGTTGTTTTTAAAATGTAAGCTAAAAGTGTTATGGAAGAACCCAAGGAAAGACTATGTTTACCAGGCACCACACTCCTTTTGAAGACAAGGGTCCAAGTCTAATTACCAGTGAGATACCACAGAGTAATCCACCATGCCCCTGTCAGGTCATGACCTTTCTCCGAATTACCTGAGCATGGTAGCTTTGTGATTTTTGGAAAGACAACCATTAAATTCAGAAGTTGTATATTTGTAAAACACTTGGGCCGTAAGTACTTTTAAATGGAATTATATTCAATATAATTTTTAATGTGTACTAATAACCAACTGTATTTACATAACAATGAACAGCAACCTTTCTTTATTTTCTTAAATAAAAACCAATTGAATATAAAACCACTAGTTCGATTTTGCATTTGATCAGTGACATTCACCAACACATAAAAGTTGAATTACAGTGCTCGTCTAAACAGCTTAATGCTGAACTTAAACATGATACTGCTATAAATACGACCACAAGCTTAGTCACAACGAAAAGACCATATATGCATGCAACCAGACACGGAGTCAAATACATTGAAATGAATTTAATTACAAATACTCTTGAGGGATTCAAATATAAATACTTTTAAATACACATTTATTTTAATACAAATACATTAGAAAGTATTTCAAATACTTTTTTCAAATACTTTTCATTTTCAGGATGTATTATTATGTAGGTAAAAGAAAAGCAACTCATATTTGAGACATCTAGTTTATAGGCATAATTAGTGTTTTGCTCATATGATGACCAGTGCTAGGGAGTATTGTTATTGCTAACTACATCACAGTGACTACTGACTCAAAAACTTCTATCTGCAGAGGTAAAGGCCAAAATATGTTGTTTTTTATGTTAAGCCAAGAGGTCCATAATAAAAATGCCTATGTTGCCCTCAGAAGAGACACTGCTAATCATTGCTAGGATCTTTTGAGTAAGTGTGACAGCTCAACTTCAAAGTCAGCCAGGAAACCAGTATAGCCTGGTGTCAGCTTGGAACCTGACTAAAGAACAAAGGGGATATTGACCTATCCATCCTCTGAGCAAACAAAAGCTATTGTCATTGACAGGGTCATGGGAACACCTGCTGTTAAGTTTCTTCATAAAATGTAATTGGTAATAATACCAAGGTGAGCAGAGTTAACCCTAATACCCTTAATGTTTAACTTTCCCATGTTCTAGAGATCAGCTTCCCATCACAAACTACTGCTCTGTCAATTATGGGCAGAAGTGTTTGACGGTGAATCAGCAACATTCACCAGTCCACACACAATGAAGTAGCACTATAAAAAGGTAATTACATGTAAAGAAGTAATAACAATTGTTTGAGAATGTGTAAATTTATGAAGTTAAACATTTACAAATATAAATTAGATGTATTGCAAAATCTGACATGTATATGATGCTGCTGTCATATGTAATGCACTAAGTGCACACTCCACTGTACTTTGGTTGAGGGCGTGGCGTGGATGTTCAAAATTACAGTAACACTCATCAATCTTGTAGGCCCCATATAGCCCATCAGCCATTTTATTTTGACATAAATGTGTTAATACTTAATAGTGAAATGTAACTAACTAGTAAAGGTATTTTGTATATTTGCTGGATTAGTTGGTCAAGCTAGACAAACCATGTATTTAAACTAAATCAATATAATTTATATACAGGTGTACCAGAGGTTCTGAACACATTAATCAGTGGATTATGATTATTATCTGTTTGCACATAATAAAAAAAATCAAGATTTAAATAGTATCCCATTTTGTGGCAATGCAATTCTATGTAGCAAGTGTATAATTGGGGGACTATTAAAAAACCTCCCACATGCTGAAGTCACAATGTAGGCTGGCTAAGTAATTGCCTCATATGTTGCAGTTTAAAGCTGACTATATAAACTAACATTAATAACTGTATCTCATGAATCATCTTTACAATGGTTGAAGAAAACAACAACAATGCATGAAAATTAAAATTAATGAATAGCAAAAATGTCACATATAATTTGATGAGTGTTAATAAAGCATAACTGGAATTATAACAATTCTAATAAGTAAAGGTACATTCTCACAGTACTATCTACTACAATTTTACTAAAAAGTCAAAACACTTCACTCCCTGAAGTTCTTCGACCACCACCATCTCGACTAAATGAGTCGACTTACAGAACTATCGAAACCATCCAGACATGCAGCAATGTATTTATCCAGGTATACATTCACACAGCTGAGTGAACAGGAACAATGAAGATCTTATGAACCTGCCAAAGGTTTGACACAGAATACACCATTCAAACATAGGTCACTCGGTTGAGAATCCAGTGTTCTAGAATCTAGAATATATACCAGTGCGTTCCACAATAAGATGCTTAGTTATAAAGCTATACTGCAGAAAAACGAATTAATGACTGGAATGGTGTTTATTAATTAAATAATCACATCAAAAATTTATATATTGACACTTAGTGTAAATTTGTCATTTCACCATTTCTACATACTTTTTGTAACTTCAATATGATACAAAATATAATTTATGTACTTTTATTTGACACAAATTCGCTGTGTATTTAAATCCAAGGTAATAGTTTGCAAAAAGAATTTAATTATGACACAAAAACATAAAATAAATAAGTTAATGACTATTTTTAACACTAACAGTTGGTTACATGACACCATATGGACATAATTTATATAATACAAAAATGTGTAGTTGTATAGGTTTCATTTCACAATAGTCCATGACCATATGGACTATCATCCACGGCTCACAATATACAACTATACAAATATTGTGCACTTTGCATTTAAGTTATAACTGATAGGTATATAACAGCTTATAGGTATATAACATATGTGAACACAGTGAAACATACAATGAGAAATGAAGTAACTGCCTGATCACTGAACTAGTATAAAAGGAGGAATTCTCACCTGTTGGTGTCTCTTCCATTGGTGCTGGCACATCAGGCTCCTCTGCATGAACATTGTTGCACACATGCTGTGTTTGAGGAGTTACCTTCCCCCATGGGTTTTTTGTAGGAAGAGGTGCTTCGACATAGTTCATGTTGTCAAATATCTTCGGTTTTACATTTTCCAATGATTCTTTTCCGTCTTCTGTGTCCGATATATTGTCATCCATGGAAATATCCCTTGGTTTCGATACTTCTGTCGCAGCCATACTGTCCCACCCGTATTTCTAACAATCGTTACAAAAAGGATCCACAATCAGACTTGTTTATTTCAAGTCAGTATTTCATTTTCGTCACTGTCAACACATTGTACACCATAACAAATCCATCTGCTGCATCATATGGCGAAATAACGCTCTCACACTTTGATAGATGTGTAAAATATGTTAGCCAGGGCAGTCGTGGAGGACACTCCCACGCGGTACGGATGATCTCTACCCGTCCCGTGCTTATCTTGCGCTGATGCCGTCTTCGAACCAGGTCAGGTCAGATATATTCGAAGGGCGATTGTCGGTAACTTTTCAACTTACTGGCATAAACAAACTTAGTGTAGCCTTCGAAACACTTTCATAAAGTTACCTTCAATCATAGTAATGTGACGACGTATTTACCAGACGGTTACGGTTCACAGCTGTGTCTGAACCGAACACAATATGTACGAAAAAGGCGATGCAGTGAAGAAGCTAGAAAACAGACCACGTTGCAACGGCGGTTGCCTTGGCAGCTTGCCTGTCCTATATCCTTCAATACAGCGTCTGACAACTCTGCCTGCAAACGGTGCGAGTTTGTAGGTTATGGCACAGCACTCGGATACTTCTACGCGGTATGTAATGCAGCAAACATGGCTAAAGTTTTTCACGCCACTTGCTCACGAGCACATGTCGCCATTAGCGCAAGGGAGGTGAGCGATCTACGCATGTTCGGCTGTCACGTGACATGACGGTAGTCGTTGACGTCACATATGTTGTGTACGTGTACCCTATTCGGTAACATGATTATAGATGCGCTGGTCGTCTTATCGTAGAGTTTGTTTTCGATTTAAAGAACAAAGTGTGTGCTATGTTAGTATAACTTTGTTGAATTTGCGCGACTTTTTAATACAGCAAAAGATTGACGCGAAACGCGGATTAAATCCTCGTGATTCAAGCCATGTGACCCCTGTCCTGATCTTGTTTGTTTATATTTCACACTGCAGTGAATGTTGGGATCTAGTCGTTGGCCAATGCCAAGGCAATGCGAATGGATACAGTGACGTATGTACACTCGCGGCCTGATCGGTGTTGCCGTAAATACGGTATATGGTATTCACCATGGCATAGCCATAGAAACTGTTAAGAGTTCAGACGCCTTCATCTTTGCACAATATCAGAACAGGCCTATTATACTATTTTATAGACATAGTAGTGATATACACGTATAATACGGATCCTAAATCCTAATAGACCCTATTTCCTATATCATATGACATATATGCTATACCATGACATGTCTATGACATTATATAGCACTTCGACCGGAAAGCCGCAAGTTTCTTCTGAGAGCGTCAGGCTGCAGGAGGGACAATATTAATGTATCTGTAACATATCGAAATGATAGGCACTCGATATAATATTAGGGGAGCTGGGCCGGACTTCAGCGCCATTCTGCCTCTGATGTACTAGTTAGTGGGTTCTTGCTAACAACTCACGTACAAGTTTCTATCAATTGCATGTAAAACACATAATGTCAATCTTGTCAAAAGTACCTTCAATCTAACCTTAACCTAAACACGAACCCTAATTAGGCCTAAATTTAACCTTATTCCACATAAGAGCCAAACAAAAATGGGCACTTGTACGTGAGTGGTTAACAGGAAGCCATGCATGCACTACCGATGTAGATAGGGCCTACATATGTATGTGGGAGGGGATCATCGACGCGCGCAATTAAAAAAAAGTTGACGTTAAAAATGTGTGCAACTCTTAATTTCGGCTTTCCTGCACATATGCCTAGTTTTAGTAACATTTTAGTGGCGTAATTAATTGTTCTCTCAATATTCCAGTTTTTCTTTTGGGAAGAAATATAGGAACCCTTTAGCAATTGCTACATATTTTGTATTAGGCATATATATGTTTATAGTCCGCGTTATTCTAGACATAATTTCATGTGTATTCACCGATGCGAACTATAATTATATATTGTTTACTGCCATGTTCAACTGTTCATTATCATCATTGCGCACCCATGGTGTCTCGTGGTAGCTAGGACAAATACCTCAGCATATATATATATATATATATATATACATACATACTTACATACATACACATATATATCATTATGCTGTTTTTAAATATGCATATATTGCGCTATCCTCTGCCAGACGATGCCCTTTCAGTAGCAGGGGCTTACTCATCTTGTTCGTCTCTCCAACATATCCTCTCGGTCTTCCTCAAGATCGTTTCCCTTCGTGCTCGCCGCCTTTATAATCATAGACCTACTGTACATGTGTATAGCTAGGTAACTAGGCCATCAATCCGTGCGAACTATACATACATTTGGACTCTATTTATTATAGTTACGTTGTACGTGTTTGTGGCGTTCTGTGTCGTGAAAGATTGGCTAAAATGTTTGTTTACCAGCGTGATTACTGGTGTGAATGTGTGCATGGCTACACGTGTATGCGACGCGCCAATTAAGGTTCAGCGTGAAACGAGAGCAACGCACTGAGTGAACTGTGCGAGTGATTCAGCAGAAAGTATATAGTGTTTCTGACAGATTAAGAAAGACTTTAAAGCACTATACCAGCGTCCCGCAAACTGAGGCCAAATTTGGGTCGCGACATCCACACTGATATTGAGAAATTGTCAAAAACAACGGGACATTGCCATGTTCTGTACGTAATTCAGGAATGTTCGTTGACTGAACAATTAAGGGAGCAGTTCTGACGAACTGCTATGTTCGAATAAACCTACTTTCGTTGTGTGTGTGTGCGTGCGTGCGTGTGTGTGATTGGAAGTCCAGTCCCTCAATTTTATGACATTTACGTAATTTCAGCTGGCGGACATACACACATGCACACATGACACGCACGCACGCACGCACGCACGCACGCACGCACACACGGCGTACGTTGCATACGCTGCACCAGGAAAGACAAACACCAAAGCCGATTTGCAAGGTGTACGAAGTCATTTCGACATTAAGCTGTCTTCCTTCACAATCAGCCCATGTTGAGGACGATACCTTTATATATTTCAAGTTCACCAGGTAATCTTGAGGCGAAAAAGATGCGTTTATTGAAGATTCCAGTATACAACCCGGTATAAATGTCGGTGTGTTGAACAGTCCACAACTTGACCACTTTTGTTGTCCGACTTACAAGCTTCGCTGGTTCGTTTGCAAGTTTGTCTACGGCTCTGTATCACTCATTCAGTGTATGCCGCCTTTGTTGAAGTTGTCGCAGTCATCTAAATTATTGATGGCAAAGCCAAAGGTGCTTTGCATGACGTCGCAGAGATGGTTGGGACTTTTCTTTTGTTTGAGACCAGGAAGTAGTTGTGGCGATCAGCAATAATATTCACGTTCTCAGGGAGTTGATATGTAGACAAATAGTGAAACAAACAATACTGGGTCAACTCAATAGGTTTACACGACATTTTGACAAGTTTTATTGTTCTACGAAATAATACATCGAATGAATGCGAATGAATACGAAATGATACATCGAATGAATATGAAAAATGCACCGTCGACAATCAGCCAGTCATTTTCTTTGTCATGGTACCAAGAAACCGAAACGCACGTTAAAAATATCTGACAGTTGAAGATGGCGGGCCAAACCCACGTCCATGGACATGGTTACCTGGCTAAAATATATTTCAGAGCTCAATACCTAGACCTACAGAGTGGTTTACAGTAAGTCAATTATAATTATCGGAGGTTAATAATTATTAACGTTCGATAAGTATAAGATAATTATGACTCATGTAACAATCCCCGTAAGCTCAGGTTTCGTCAGCTAGTCTTGATTCTTGAACGCGTTCAAGTTCAACGACAACGTTAAAAGTATCGACCGTCTTTTTCTGTTGAAGTTCGCGAACAATTAATATATATACTTCCCGCTGTTCAGATTCGACGTCTGTTACAACCGATAATGTAATAATCGCCCGGTAATGTAATAACTACCCGATAATGTAATAAAATCAACCGATAATGTAATAACCACCCTATAATGTAATAACATCAACCGATAATGTAATAAACTTGCTAACCGATAATGTAATAATTTTCAACCGATAATGTAATAAACTCCTCTTGCCTGATAATGTAATAACTTTCGCCTGATAATGTAATAACGTACACATTTCTCGTAGGACTTAGTCGTTTTCGTGGATTTCATGTTGGTTTCTTGTACTTAGTCGATTTCGTCGATTTCGTCGACTTCTTCTATTTCGCAATACCACAACCTTTGCTAGCGGAATCAATTTAGATTACATCCAATA